>CM033321.1:59584469-60184469 GCA_019359835.1 Pharus latifolius | reverse complement strand
CTCTGGTACTGAAATCTATTATTTTTGAAATGCATTGGTTAACTTGCATTCTGGAATAGTCCTGCCTTCATCCGAGATTGAGAGGCGGACTAACTACCTCCTCAGGGCTTATAATGCCGAGGTAGAGGGTCCCAAGGGATCGCCTCGCCTGCAGAGCTTGGTTCACGCCGGTGACGACCTTAAACAGGAGCGCCGAAAGGTATGCCATCTTTCTCTTAGCTTATGTTTGCAGGTCTTATGTGTGTCCAGCACTAATGATTTCATTGGGGCGAAAGCAGCTCTTAGGGAGGTTTGCCGAGGCGACGTTCCTGAGCGAGAATGTCAGTTCCGTGGGGAAGCCGACGATGAAGTATGTGAAGAAGGTTTCCTCGAAACCCAAGACGAGGAATCCCGCCCCCAAGAAAGCCAGGCCAAATCTTGGAGAGGGGTCTTCACGGAACGTCCCTCCTACCGCAAGGAAGATTGCGGTAAGATATCACGTTCCTCCTGTCCTTCCAGGTGGAGACTGGAATTACTTCTTCGTCGTATAGGGGGAGAGGAGTGAGGAGGAGGAGGAAGATGATGTCCCCCTAGTCTGCCGGAGGAGGAAGAGAGCGGGCTCTCCATCCGGCGACGCTCCAGCTTGTCCCGCAGAAATAACTGCTCTCAAAGAAGTGACTGCAGCGGACTCCGCGGCCATCGAAAGTCCCGTGGTCGCGGGCGACATCCCTGCTCCCGAAGCCCCCGAGGCTTCAGGGTCAGTTGCCTCTGCCTCCCCGATCGAAGGGGTGACCATGGTAAGATTCTTTCATGGTCTTGTTTTCTTCAATTCCCTCTGTATACTCGTTCATTGAGTTAACGCTTATTCAGGGAGAAGAGCTTCCCCCTGTGACTCCCGTGAGTTCCAGGGAGGAAAATCCTCCACCCTTGCGGACAGGAGTGGAGGTAACCGAACAAGGCCCCATGGGAGTTGCGGACGTGGTACTGGCTCCAGAAGTTCAGGAGCCATCCAGACCTTCGGGCGCAACCCCGTCAACCGGACAGGTTGCTCAGGTATGAGCTCTTACCATTTGTCTTTACCTTCCCTTAGAAATGTGCTTACAGGAGAACATTCATAGGGGAAAAAGGCCTTGTTCACCAAGAGGAAGACCAGGACAGATGACGACTGTCCCCTTTCTCAGGGAGAGCCTTCCTTGAAATCCCAAAAGCTGATGGGATTTCAGATAAGGTAAGAACCCTATCTTGGTTGTACTTGCAGTGATTACCAATCGTGATTGTTGGTTCATTCTTTCTTGGCAGGCGAAAAGAAGCAGCATCAAGCCTTCAACCGCTCCGGGGAGGGTTGAAGTGGCTGCTAGCGCCGGGGCCTCCAGTGAGGAGCGCTCCGCCCCCTTGGTCCAGGAAGTAGTTCGGACCGTGAGGGGAGAAACAGGCACGAGGACCTAGTCGCAAGCAACAGCGACTGGGGATAATGTCCAGCAGACACATCCACTGGCTGCCTTCGTTGTGGCCGCAACGGGTCCCTCGACGAGACCTCTTATCATCCCGGAAGACGTTTCGTTCTGGGAGTTCACAAAGGTATGATAAACTTCTCTCTGGGTTCCTAAATTGTACGTAGGGCACCCTTAACTTCTCTTTGCATCGCAGGAGCTATCCCGGATGTCGGCCAGGTAGCTCGCTATGGTAGCGAGCGTTGAGGCCATACAAAAAGAACGAGACAGCTTGCGTAGGTAAAGATGATTACTCTTCAACTTATATAGATACAAATTTGTTATGACCACTTCTTTTGTTCTGTCATAGAGAGGTGGCGTTTCTGAAGAAGGAAGTGGCCACGGTCAAGCTTCATTCGATCTCTGTGGCTTCAAATCAAGAGATTGAGCTTAACAGGCTGCGGTCACAACTCTCTGGTAAGTCGATTCCCGACCAGGAAGACTTAAATTCATAACACGTGAGTAACCCTTCTTCTTACTGCAGCGCAAGCAGGCCAAATAAAACAACTCAGTCAGGACAAGATGATCCTCCAGCGCTCCATTTGCACCTCCGAGAAGGCGAACAGAGACCTGAGCCAGTCCATCTTCGAAAAGCTGAAGACGGTAGCTCATTTTCTGAAGGCTGATGTGGTCGAAACCACGAAGGATAACCTCAGCCAAGACGACTGGTCTACGCTAGTCATCGCCCAAGCGGAGTCACTTCTCGAGCATCTTCCTGAAGATACACGGCGACGTGAAGAGGTGATCAGAACGAGGGTTCGATCAGCTGGTTCCACCATTCTCAGCCGATTTCGTCTCCACCATGGCCCAGATGCGGATCTGAATCCACTGGTGGGACCGGTTGAGATCGAGAGTGAGGAACAATTGGACGCAATCATGGAGGAGGTCACTCCCCCTGTAGATAAGCTCCTGACTGAGCTCGGGATTGAGTAATCCCTATATCTGTACAGAAATAGCATATAGGATGCAAATGCATGTACAAATTGTTTTTTGAAAGAAAATAAATATATTCATATTTTTTTGTTGTTTCGTATTATAAACATATCCTCCTAGCCCCCGCCTGTGATTATAGATACTGAAGACTTAGTATTATAAACACAGGAGAAATATAAGTGTAATGACCAGAGGTGTGCGATCAGGCCAGCGATTATGATCAATGTAACGCCTAACCTTATTATGAACCGGCAGCCACTCAGATGACCAAGGACTTACCAGAAAGCCCCGTATGCATTGAGAAATGGCTTATTTAGGAGTGACTTATCTGGAAGTGGTCATGAGATCGGCCAGCGAATCCGATTAGAACGTTGCAGTGATCTAACCGCGGGTGACCAGCCCCCGAGTCAAATTCGTAACGCACGAGTGGGGATGAAGGGAAATGTCCATCGTATGAAACCAAAACACTTTCTTGTTTTATGAAAAAATGCTAATTGAACAGGAAGAGGGGTTGAGTACTTACACGTAGAACTTGCGAAGTTGATCGATGTTCCATGTATTGGACAGAATTCGGCCATCCTCCATGGCTAACCGCGCGGATCCTGGTTGCGGCAATGAGACAACAGTGTAAGGGCCTTCCCACTTTGGGGAGAATTTGTTGCGATTAGACTGGTCTTGAATTTTTCATAAAACCAGGTCACCCACGTGAAGACTTCGTGGCCGCACCCTTTTGTTATGGTACTTGCGCAAAGCTTGCAAGTATGCCGCGGACTTGATTAACGCGCGATCACGCCTTTCTTCTAAGAGGATGAGATCCTGTGATCGCTGTTCGGACTGATCAACTCGCTTGAATTGTTCTGTCCGAACGGACCCAATACTAATTTCCATCGGCAACACAGCCTCGGCCCCATAGACCAGATGGAAGGGCGTCTCACCGGTAGCTCGACTAGAGGTACTTCGCAGTGCCCATAGAACGATGTAGAGCTCGTCTGCCCAAGCCCCCGAGTGAGTCTTAAGGCGATCAAAAACACGCTTCTTGATGCCTCGTAATATCTGCCCGTTGGCCCGTTCCACAGCACCATTGCTCTGCGGATGCGCCACAGAAGCAAAGCACACCTTGGTTCCGATCTGATCGCAGTAATCCAGAAAAAGACCACTGGCGAACTGAGAACCATTGTCTGTGATGAGACGGTTTGGAACACCAAATCGAGCAACAATGTTCTTATGGAAGAAATTTTGTGCTGCTGCCTCGGTAATATTTCGTACCGGTTCGGCCTCAATCCACTTTGTGAACGTGTCAATGGCTACGAATAGAAACTTGTATCCATTGACCGCTTGTGGCATAGGACCAACAATATCCATCCCCCAGACCGCAAAAGGCCATGCGAGGGGAATAGTTTGTAACGCATAGGCAGGTTGATGAACCTGTCTCGCGTGAAATTGACACTGAGGACACATCTTGACCATGTATTTGGCATCATCAAGTGTCAAAGGCCAGTAGAATCCTTGTCGAAAAGTTTTTCTGACCAGTGTTCGATATGACGCGTGCGCACCACATACACCGTCATGTATTTCTTTCAAGAGGGATTTGCCTTCCTCCTGAGATATACAGCGCATGAATACTCCTTGAGTACCCTTTCTATACAAAACCCCATCTATGAGTTTGTACAGATGCGCTTTTCGAATTAACCGATCACTTTCGGTTTTATCCTCGGGTAGGGTCCCATGTTCAAGATAGACTCTCAATGGATGAGTCCAATCCTGTTCCTGACCGAGGCTGGTAACGCAGGCTGTTACCGGATCATCCTCGACCGAAGTCATGATCGAAGGACGGTCCAAGCGATCCGTTTGAGACCTAGCCTTGGTTTTCGCACTAGGCTCGCCCAGATTCTAATATGCGGAATAATGGGATCTTATCCCGAAACCCAAAGTAATCGCACAACTCTTTATTTCAAAGAGGGCTTTACATGTCGAATGTTAAGCACACTTGCCTACGTCGAAGGAACTATGTGTCTAAAACTCAAATAAGTTCTATAACTCTTCGATGATCTAAACTAGACCTATTACAAGGTATTTATAGTCCAATCGTATGAGTACGTATCAGACTCAATAACCTAAACGTATTAGACTCATATAACTAATCCTAAACAGATAAGCTTAGTTATACACATTCGGATCCAATTACAATTCCGAACAGGGAACGAATTCCTTTTCTTGGTCGCGGACCAATCCATGGTCGCGGACCCATCCATGTTCGCGGATCCTTTCCGAACACGGTTAAGGTCGCGAAGCCATATGCGATCAGGACTTGGTCGCGAAGCCGCATGCGATCAGGGCTTAGAGATCCTCCTGGATCATGACTCCCTTGTTGAGAAGGAGCCAACCCCTGTTGCGACCTCTCGATCAAACTGGAGATGTGGAAATTGGGCTTGTCTATCTTCTTTGGTGTACCACTTTGCCGCACGTGCTCGTTGATCTTTCCGACCGATTCGAAAAGTCTCCTTGGTGCCACTGCGGGTGGTAGTCACCTTCTTTTCCAGAATCACATCTTCACGTAGAGGTTTGTCTCGTTGATAGACCAAGTCTTCAACAGATAGTACTATAGTATCTGGCTCATCATCCAGCATTGAAGGCTCAAAGAGTTTGAGGTGCTCAACATTAACAACCGAGTAGATATCCATGTATGGAGGTAACTCGAGCTGACAAGTATTATTACCCACTTTCCGCAAAATCCGAAAAGGACCATAACGAATGGGTTTGGGTTTCTTACCTTCACCTTTAAGTCTCTCCTTACTCAGATGTAACCATACCATATCACCTTCTTGAAATTGCGCATCAACTCGGTGCCGATCATGTCGCGCCTTGTACTTGAGTTGAGCTTTCAGCAAGTTCTGTTCAACCTCACGATGGAGTCGTTGAATACCATCCAGGAACTTTTGTGCTCGATCCTGATCAGATGCTTCCTTGCTGTTCTGTGTTGAGGTAGCTAGGGATCACAAACTCCATGTCGAATGGACTCTGGGGTAGAAATCCTAAACAGACCTCAAACGGAGACTTTCCAGTCGAACCATGCACTGCTCGATTAAAAGCAAACTGCAGGTATGGTATGCTTTCATCCCAGGTCTTCGGGTGCTTTGAGTTATATCCTCTCAAAAGATGAACAACTGTACGATTAACCACCTCGGTTTGACCATCAGTTTGTGGATGAAAAGCAGTACTCCTCTTTAGCTTGGTGTCCATCATCGTCCAGAGCGATCGCCAAAAGTGACTAAGGAACCGGGTATCGCGATCAGACACAATAGAAGTCGGCAGTCCGAAGTGTGTCCAAACGTGTTGAAAGAATACCCGAGCGGCTTCTTCTCCCGTGATAATCTTTCGACAAGGTATAAGAACAATCATTTTGGAGAACTGATCAACGATCACGAATAGATAGTCGTTGCCACGTCGGGTCTTAGGCAATCCTCCTAAGAAATCCATGGATATGCTCTCCCATGGTCGCGATGGAACTGGCAAAGGAGTGTACAAACCTAATTTTCGGTTTGGCCGGTTTCGAGATGCTGCAGAGACCACAGCCTCAAACAAAACTAGCCACATCTTGCTGCATACACGGCCAGAACACATGTCGGTGAAGATTTTGCAACGTCTTTGTAACCCCAAAGTGACCAGCTACCTTCGATGTGTGCGCTTCTCGCATCCATTGAGTTCGAGGTGCTCCACGAGGTATGCAAAGTAAATTGCCCTTGTACAAGAGTCCTTCTCGACGAACGAACTCTGTAGGGTTCCCTGTTTCGACCTCAGTCAGTGCTATTTGAAAATCAGGGTCTTCACTGTACATAGTGACATAGTCATCATGACATGAGGGCTTGATCTGCATGAACGCTGATAAAAAGAGGGTCGTAACTGGTGGTCGCGACAACATGTCCGCCAATTTGTTGTGTACGCCCTTCTTGTACTTAATCACCAGATTAAACTGCTGCAAATACGACATCCACTTCATGTGCCGAGCTTGCTGTAGCTTGGACTGAGTTTGCAAATATTGCAATGGTTAATGGTCGGTGTGGACAACCGTCTCTTTCCCCAAGAGATAACACCGCCAATGTTTCACGGCCTGATGCAGTGCGCATAACTCCTTATCATAAGTCGGGTAGTTCTTCTGAGCTCCTTGGAATAACTCGGAGTGATATACCACTGGTCGACCTTCTTGCATGAGCACTGCGCCCAATGCATAACCTGAGGTATCGGTTTCTAGCTCGAACGATTTCTGGAAATTCGACAAAGCTAACACAGGCGCCTTGCTGATCTTCCTTTTCAGCAAGAGAAACGTGTCCTCATGTTTCCCTGCCCACTCGAACTTCTGATCGATCTTGGTTAATGCATGCAATGGAGAAGCCACAATCGAGAAGTGTCGGATGAACTTCCGAAGATATTGGCATGCTCCCACAAAACTACGCACATCCGTAACTGTTCGCGGTCGCGGCCATTCGCGAATCACTTTTACCTTTTCTGGGTCAATTTGCAACGTACCGTTGCCGACCAGGAATCCAAGGTAAAGTAGAGTTTGCTGGCCGAACTCGCACTTCTTACGGTTGAGGCGAAGTCGATGTTGCCGAAGTTGATCGAACACCTTTTCGACATGAATGAGGTGCTCATCCCACGAACGACTATAAACCAATATGTCGTCGAGGTACACGATCACAAAGTCGTCGATGAATTGTCTCAATACGTCATTCATAAGACACATGAAGGTTGCCGGGGCGTTGCAGAGACCAAACGGCATGACCAGCCATTCGAACAGACCTTGTCGTGTTTTGAACGCGGTCTTCCACGTATCCTCCTCTCGGATGCTGACTTGATGATATCCTGACTTAAGATCCAACTTGTAGAAGACAACAGCATGCTTCAATTGGTCTAGCAGGTCAACAATACGAGGAAGGGGGTACCGGTTCTTGATGGTGATCTTGTTCAGTGCTCGATACTCGATGCACATACGCCAATTCCCATCTTTCTTTGGTACTAACTGACGAGGATTAACACCCGGGTCACTTCTAATAAACTTTTGGTTCAAGACAGGTTCGAACCAGACATGTATCTGGCGATGCGAACTCAAGCTATTCTGAGGGGCATCACCATGAGGTCGCAAGCTTTACGCGATCAGGTCGCAGGTTTCGTGCGATCAGGCCGACAGCCTTGTGCGGTCAGAAGTTCGTATGCTATACGCGGACTGGATATCCAGGATGTTGCGCGGTCAGCCCACATTCCGCGGTCAGGGCATTCTCGACCAGGATGCTTGGAGTTTATTCGGTTATCCTTATATCAGGATATTCCAAGCATCCCGAAGATTCCTCCACGTTGAAGACCAACCGTCAGAGGTTAATATATGCGGTTATTCATGATTAAAACGTGTTAATAACCCCCGTGGAAGTTAATAGCGGTTCTTCAGGAACCGCACCCAACCGTTTGATGCAGTTTTCTTCATATGGCACCCTTTCGACCAATATAAAAAGGTGGCAAAGTACATCAAACGAGGGATCCAAGATTTTTGGAAGAACAAGACCCCTGATACAAGTGAGATACAAGATATCTCGACCACTCAAACAGCCAAGCCTACGGCTTAGATTAGAAAATACTTACAAGTCTCCTATAGCTTCTTTTTATACATTTACATAGGGAAAACTTTCGCCTGTGAAGGTTTCTCCCCGCTAGTTTGTAAAGTTTTATCACATATAGAGAAATCCTAACAGGACGTAGGGCTTTTACTCCCACCATCGAGGGCCCGAACCTGTATAAATCTCTCTGTGCTCCTGTTCACCATTGTTCTACATACCTTCCCGGAGGGTCATCTTGAAAGGTCTCACAATTACAAATTTTGCATAAGTTCGGCTGAGGACTCCGAGTCCAAATCGTCGACAGCTGGCGCCCACCGTGGGGCCTTTCTCAAGGCGTCCTAATTGGAATCCAGAGGTTCGCTGAAACATGGCTGGAGCATATGATTCCGAGAACGACTTCGATCTCGAGGATTATGCCCATATACCAATGCCTTCTCCAAGCGATCCTGTTCCGATGGAGGAGGTCGAAGACCAGAATCTTCCACAGGTTGAATCATCTCTTCAGGTCATGTCAATCGACCAGGGAGCAACTAGCGCAAGGTCAGAACCCACAGAGGTTCTTAATGTGCTAGGTAATGAATCCGGCCCGTCATACGACCCTGCTGAGGGAAAATATGATGATGACCCGGAAATTAGCCCAGGAAGGTTCGACCCTAATAACCTTCACCGTCTCTTTGATTTCGAGTCCGACTCGGAACAAACCGAGATGTTTTCCCCGTCGGCAACTTCTCTTCCTAGGCAGTTTGCTGCGCTGTCGGAAGAAACTCCCGATCAACAGGCTGCCAGGGAAGAACAAGATCGCAAACAGAAGGAGGATCAAGATCTCGAGCAACAAAACAACGAATTGCGCAGAACTGCCCTAGAGGCTCTTCAAGATGCGCAGACTCGTTACGATGCTGCCCCGAGTTCTTCTCGACGGTCGCGTGGTCGTAGACGTGACCAGACTCCTTCTTTACCACCGGAGCGTTTCCCAGTGGACGAAGAAACGATAACACCTGGTGCCCCTAGGAGAAGTACCCATGGTCGACTGCGATCTATCGCGGAAGTCATCCGTAATTTTCCTCCTACGGTCATGGATGCGCAGAAACCGGCCTTTTTTAGGATCCTGGCAGAAAGACTGGATGAGGTCGCGTCCGAGGCGACCCCAACGGCCTCTTCCCGCTCGGTAACGCATTCCCATGAGCGGGATGATCCTCATTCTGGCTCTGGCCGGCGAAGTTATCCGCCGCCCGTATCGTCCCGACAGGACAAATACCGGCGAATGCAGGATTATTGTGGCAGAGATGGAATTCCTGTTCACTCTCGTTTGGGACCACGAGTAACCTCTCCGTTGTGTGAGGTCGCTCAAGACCCAACCGAGAGTCACAGGGCAATTCACGGTCCTTACGTTGGTTGCAAAGCTTTTTCGCCTGGCCTACGAGCAGTCGTTTGGCCCGATAAGTTTCGACCAGGGGCCATTGAGAGGTTTGATGGAACTCAGAACCCATCCGAGTTCCTTCAGATCTATATTACTGCCATCCAAGCAGCAGGAGGTGATGACAAGGTCATGGCCAATTACCTACCTACAGTCCTCGCAGGACCAGCAAGAACCTGGTTATTTAATCAACCAGAGGGTTCCATCTACAATTGGGAAATGCTGTGCGATGCCATCCTCAGCAATTTTCAAAATTGTTACCAAAAGCCGGGTAAGGAGGACGACCTGCATCGGCTGTGGCAAACCTCAACCGAAACACTTCGGCAGTTTGTCAAGAGATTTGTCGGGGTGAGGAATACCATCCCGAACATATCTGATGGCTCCGTAATCAGGGCATTTAAGCATGCCGTTCGATATCGGAGATTCACTGAAGACTTGCTTATCCACCCTCCTCGATCAGTGGCTGATCTGTTCGACATGGCTGATCGATATTCCGATGCGGCCGAAGCGGTCGAATGGAACCGAATGGTCGATAAGGGGGACCTACCGCCCCAACCAGGCTTCAAGGACACCAGGAAAGAAGATTCAAGCAAAAAGCCGGAGTCTTCACCTGGTGGGAAGCCAAAGAAGTCGAAGAGGAACCGCTCTGGACAGTACCGCGAGGTCACAGTCGCAGAGAAGCCACCTTCGACCAAAGGTAATAAGTCTTCATTTAAAAATAAAAATGCCTCTGGTGGTCGGGATTCCGACCAGCCAGAAAAATCAACTAATCCGCAGGAGGGCAAGAAGTGGTGTCTACTCCACAACTCCACAGGCCACGACCTCAAAAACTGCAGGAGTTGGTTGAAACAACTGGACGATTTCTACCAAGGAGCTGGACCAATGCCAACCATACCGCCTAAAGAGCAGGCGTGCGGGATTAGAGACGTTGACGGAGACGAAGAAATGGCTTACCAGGTACCTCAAAATCATGTTAATGTCATTTTCGGAGGTTCTTCCTCTTTCGTTTCCAAAAGGCAGTTTGAAACCTTCTGCCGAGAGGTTAACCAAACAGAGACATCCCTTGGTGAACCTCAATACCCCCGTTGGTCGGATATGCCTTTGACGTTCGATCGTGCTGACTGTCCTGTGGGCTAACCCGACCATTGAGGCTACCTCTGGTCATCACCCCAATCATCAGTAACGCAAGAGTTGAAAGGGTCCTGATTGACGGGGGAAGTTCCCTTGATCTTTTATTGATCAAGGCACTCGACGAGATGCAAATTCCTTGTTCGAAGATCAAGCCCATAATCCATCCGTTTTATGGGATAATCCCAGGCCCCTCCATGATGCCATTGGGACAAGTGGTCCTCCCGGTCACTCTGGGAGAACCAGACAACTTTCGAACAGAATTGGTTACTTTCGATGTAATCGATTGTGATTCAGCTTATAATGCAATCTTTGGCAGGCCGACTCTTGCTAAGTTCATGATGGCAACGCACTATGCTTCTCAGTGCGGGTAATTGCCTGGCCCCAAAGGTGTCATTTCGGTCCGAGGTAGTCGCAACGTGGCACTCACGTGCGACCGGCTATCTTTGGAGATGGTCGATCAACTTCCCCTTCGGGACGCCCAGGTCGCCACCGTTGCCACCGATGTGATCAAGGCTGCTCCTCGACCAGATGAGAAACTCAAACAAGTTCCTTTGTACCCAGATGACCCATCCAAGACAATTCGGGTTGGGTCAGCCCTTGATGACAAATAGGAACTCGACCTCGTTGCTTTCCTCCGGGCTAACGCAGATGTGTTTGCGTGGAAACCGTCCGACATGCCCGGTGTCCCAAGGGAAGTGATTGAGCACAGGTTAGCAATTCGACCTGGACAACGACCAATAAAGCAAAAGCTGAGGCGTTTTGCCACTGACCGACAGGAAGCCATCCGAGAAGAGTTAGACAAACTCTTACAAGCCGGGTTTATCCGCGAAGTGGATCACCCGAACTGGCTCGCCAATCCGGTCATGGTCCGCAAGTCAAATGGCAAGAGGTGCATGTGCGTCGATTACACTAGCCTCAACTCTGCCTGTCCGAAGGATGACTTTCCCCTTCCCCACATCGACCAGCTGGTCGACTCAACTGCGGGTTGCGAACTGATGAGTATTCTGGACGCTTACTCAGGATATCATCAAATTAGCATGGCAGAAGATGATGAAGAGAAGACTGCCTTCATCACCCCGTTCGGCACGTACTGCTACGTCAGAATGCCGTTCGGTCTCAAGAACGCAGGTTCCACGTACCAGCGCTTGATGCAAAAGACCTTTCTTTCCCAGATAGGGCGTAATCTCGAAGCATATGTAGACGATTTGGTTGTAAAAAGTACCAAGAGATTGTCTCATTTGGACGATCTCGCTGAAACCTTCTGTAATTTGAATCGCTTTGGAACAAAATTAAACCCGGAGAAATGCTCTTTCGGGGTTTCTTCAGGAAAACTCCTTGGTTTCCTTGTGTGTTCCAGGGGCATTGAAGTTAATCCTGAGAAAATCAGGGCCATTGAACAAATGAGGTCGCCCTCGACCATGAAGGATGTTCAACGCCTGGCTGGTCGCATGGCGGCTTTAAGTCGCTTCATATCGCGATTAGGCGAAAGGGGATTGCCTTTATTCAGAGCCTTGCGGAAGCATCATAACTTTACATGGTCGGATGAGGCCGAAAAAGCATTCCAGGAGGTAAAAACATATCTATCCAGTCCGCCAGTATTGGTGTCTCCCGACAAAGGAGAACCGTTGCTTCTTTACCGGGCAGCCACACCACACGCGGTCAGCGCCGTTCTGATCGCGGATAGGGAAGGAATACATAGACCCGTCTACTATGTGAGCGAAGTACTTCATGGTCCTAAGGAGCGCTACCCTGAGGTCCAGAAGATACTTTACGCGCTACTGATGGCTTCCCGTAAGCTACGACATTACTTTCAAGCACACAAGATCACAGTACCCTCCTCTTTTCCTTTGGGGGATATTGTCCGAAATCCAGAGAAATCTGGTCGAATCGCCAAATGGGCGGTCGAACTCGGTGCCTTCGAGATCCATTTCACCCCCCGCACGGCGGTTAAGTCTCAGGTTTTGGCCGACTTTGTGGTCGAATGGACCAACCCTGAGCCACCTGTGCAGTTGGCAGAGGAACTGGAGTGCCCCGATTATTGGACAATGTACTTTGACGGCTCCCGTAGTTTTCAACACTCGGGGGCTGGAGTGGTCTTAGTTACGCCCCAGGGCGAACAGCTTAAGTATGTCATTCAACTACACTTTGTTGCAACCAACAATGCAGCAGAGTATGAAGGTCTTCTTGCAGGGCTCCGGGCAGCAAAATCCCTCGGGATCCGTCGATTAGTGGTGAGGGGAGACTCACAGCTGGTCGTAAACCAGGTAAACAAGGAGTACAGCACCTCCGATGAGACAATGGCTCATTACCTGGGGGAAGTGAGGAGATTGGAAAAACACTTCAGTCATTTCGAAGTCCAATACATCCCGTGAAAGGACAACATTCTCGCAGACCAATTATCCAAAATTGGGTCCTCACGCTTATCCGCTCCGGCAGGAGTGTTCATTGAACACTTGGGCCATCCTTCGATCATGACTTCGGTCGAGGATGGTCCGGTAATAGCCTTCGTTACCAACCTCGGTCAGGAACAAGATTGGACTCATCCATTGAGGGTCTATCTTGAACATGGGACCCTACCCGAGGATGAAACCGAAAGTGATCGGTTAATTCGAAAAGCGCGTCTGTATAAACTCATAGATGGAAGTTTGTACAGAAAGGGTACTCAAGGAGTATTCATGCGTTGTATATCTCAGGAGGAAGGAAAATCCCTCTTGAGAGAAATACATGACGGTGTATGCGGTGCGCACTCGTCATATCGGACACTGGTCGGAAAGGCTTTTCGACAAGGATTCTACTGGCCTTCGGCACTTGATGACGCCAAGTATATGGTCAAGACGTGTCCCCAATGTTAGTTCCACGCAAGGCAAGTTCATCAACCTGCCTATGCGTTGCAAACCATTCCTCTCGCATGGCCATTCGCGGTCTAGGGGATGGGTATCGTCGGTCCTATGCCACAAGCGGTCAATGGGTACAAGTTTCTGTTCGTAGCCATTGACACATTTACAAAGTGGATTGAGGCCGAACCAGTATGAAATATTACTGCATCAGCCGCACAAAAGTTCTTCCATAAGAACATTGTGGCAAGATTTGGTGTTCCAAACCGTCTCATCACAGACAATGGTTCTCAGTTCGCCAGCGGTCTTTTCCTGGACTACTGCGATCAGGTTGGGACCAAGGTGTGCTTTGCTTCTGTGGCCCATCCACAAAGCAATGGTGTCGTAGAACGGGCCAATGGGCAAATACTGCAAGGCATTAAGAAGCGCGTTTTTGATCGCCTTAAGACCCGCTCGGGGGCTTGGGCAGATGAGCTCTATACCGTTCTATGGGCATTACGAACTACTTCTAGTCGCGCCACCGGTGAGACACCCTTCCATTTGTTCTATGGGGCCGAGGCGGTGTTGCCTATGGAAGTAAGTATTGGTTCTGTGCGGACAGATCAGTTCGAACAGATTAATCAGTCCGAACAACGGGCACAAGATCTCATCCTCTTAGAAGAACGGCGTGATCGCACCCTGGTTAAATCCGCGGCATACTTGCAAGCTTTACGCAGGTATCACAGTAAAAGGTGCGACCACGTGATCTTAATGTGGGTGACTTGGTTTTACGAAAAATTCAAGACCAGTCTAATCGCAACAAATTCTCCCCAAAATGGGAAGGTCCTTATACTGTTGTCTCAGTGCCGCGGACAGGATCGGCGCGGTTAGCTATGGAGGATGGTCGGATTTTGTCCAATACTTGGAACATCGATCAACTTCGCAAGTTTTACGTGTAAGTATTCCAATCACTTTTTCCCTGTTCAATTAGCATCTTTTTGACAAAATAAAATATGTTTTGCTTTCATACAATGAGTTTTTTCTCTTTAAGCCCGTATCATATGCATTCGACCTGGGGGCTGACCGCCGACGGTCAGATCATTACAACAATCTAATCGGATTCGCTGGTCGATCTCATGACCACTTACAGATAAGTCACTTCTAAATAAGCCGTTTCTCAACGCATATGGGGCTATCTGGTAAGTCCTTGGTCATCTGAGTGGCTACCAGTTCGCAATAAGATTAGACGTTACATTGATCCTGATCATTGGTTTATTACGCACACCCCTGGTCGTTACGCTTATGTTTTCTCCTCTGCTTATAACACTAAGGCTTTAGTATTCATAAGCAGAGGCGGGGGCTAGGGGGGATGTGCTTATAGTATGAAATTCATGTTATAAAAATGCAAAATGTGTACTTCCTGTCAAAAATGATTTTCTACATACATTGCATTATACACAATTGTCTAATACAAAAATAAGGATCATTCGATCCCCAACTCAGTCAGGAGCCTATCTACTAAGGGCTTGACCTCCACTATGACTGCATCGAGCAGCTCTTCACTCTCGACCTCAACCGGACCCACCAGTGCGCTCAGATCTGCATCTGGGCCATGGTGAAGTCGAACCCGGCTGAGTACGGCTACTGCGGCTGATCGAACCCTGGTTCTGATCGCCTCTTCGCGTCGCCGTGTATCTCCAGGGAGATACTCAAGCAGTGAATCCACCTGGGCAGTAAGCAGCGATGTCCAGTCACTTATGCTGAGGTTGTCTTGCTTCGGTTCTACCACATCGGTCTTCAAAAGATCAGCCACGGCCTTCAGTTTTTCGAAGATCAGAAGGCTCAGCTCTTTGATCGCCCGATCGGTGTGGCGAATCGAGGATTCAAGAATCCCCTTTTCCCGACTAAGCTGCGTAATTCGACTTGCTTGCGCTGTACAGAGAGAGGAGATTATTTGCATATTATGGATTTAAGTCTCCTTAATCAGGAATCGGCTTACCAGCATTCTCTGATCGAAGTTTGTTGAGTTCAGTTTCTTGTCTCTTAAACATTGAGACTGAACTGGCCACCTCTTTCTTCAAAAATGTAACCTCTCTGCAGCAAAGTCAAGGCAGTCACAACCAAAATGCACCCATACTAACCAAAGGGTAATGGTACTCACCTGCGCAAGCTGTCGCGTTCTTTTTGAATGGCTTCTGTACTGGCCATCACAACATGCGAGTGGCTTATTAGCCAGGATAATCCCTGTGGTGCCAAGGAAGAAGATCAAAGGTGTCCTAAGTACAATTCAGGCACGAGAAGGGAGGTTTATTATACCTTCATAAACTTTTGTAAGACCGCATCATTCATTCCAGCGGGGATCCCCGCTAGAGCCCCTGATGCGCTTACTACAGGGACAGTTGGTGGGAGTGCCGGCTGAGCGCTACCCCCAGTAATCATCGGTTGTGACTGGGTCCCTGCATTTATTCCTTCCCCTGCAGTCTGGATGACTTCCTGGACCACAGGGGTGGAGCGTTCTTCGTTGGAAGCTCCTGTACCAGCTGCGACTTCAACCCCTCCGGAGGCGGTTGAAGAGCTGGGCGCTGTCTTCTTTTGCCTGACAAGAAAGACAATTTGAGCAGTTGTTGTTTAAGATTATTGCCAATTCAAGGTTCTTACCTTATTTGAAATCCCATTCGCTCCTGGGATTTCTGGGAAGGTTCCCCTTGGGAAGAAGAACCATCATCGGTTCTTGCCTTCCTCATGGCAAACAAGGTAGCTCCCCCCTGGATGTGTTCAGCTATGAGCATATTTCTAAGGAAAAGATAGAGACGAAAAGCAAGGTCTTTACTTGGGCTACCGTACTGGCTGGTGGGGCTACATCCGAAGGCCTTGGCAACTCCTGGGTCGCTGGAGCCACCACAACCGGCCTTTGCTCAACTACCTCCCCCTCTGTCTCCAGAGGAGGAGGATTTTCCCCCCTGGGACTCGCAGTAGTCACAGGGAGAAGCTCTTCTCCCTGTATGAACATTGATTTGTCAAACATACAGAAGGAATCATAAAAAAGAATGACAGAAAGGAATCCTTACCGTGGTCGTCCTTTCGACCAGAGGAACAGAGACAATCGGTCCTGAAGTCTCAGGGGCTTCAGGAATTGGGTGGTCACCTACGACCACAAGATTTTCGGTGGTCGCAGGATCTGCCACGACCACCTCTTCGGTAGTACTGGTCTCTGCGGGGCAGCTTGGGGCATCGCCGGATGGGAGATCCGCGATCTTCCTCCTCCGACGGATCAGAGGAACGTCATCCTCTTCCTCCTCGCTCCCCTCTGCCTGTACGACGAAGAAGTGATTCCAATCTGCGCCTGGTAAAACAGAAGGGATGTGATATCTTACCGCCGTCTTTCTCACGGTAGGGGGAACGCTCCGTGAAGACCCCTCCCCGGGATTCGGTTTGGCCTTAGAGGCAGGACTCTTTGTCCTGGGTCTTTGGGAGACCTTCTTCACGTTCTTTACCGTTGGCTTCCCATGAGAACCTACGTTCTCACTCGGGAAAGTCGTCTCGGCAAACCTTCCTAAGAGCTGATTCACATTTTCGATGAAAATGTTTAACGCTGGACTTGCATAAGATCTAAAAGTTGGAAGCCAGATAGAGAATGTACCTTTCGGCGCTCCTGTTTAAGATCGTCGCCGGCGTGAATTAGACTCTGTGGACGAGGAGATCCTTTAGGGCCCTCTACATCGGCATTGTAGGCCCTAAGGAGGGAATTGGTCCGCCTTTCAATTTCGGATGAAGGCAGGATTGTTCCCAAACTCAAGTCAGAATTTACACAATTCAAAAATGGGAAAGCTCAACGCCAAAGAAATAAATACCTTGACTGTAGTCCAGGGTGCTATCAGCCATGGACCTAATCTCCCACGCCGGATGAGCCCTTTCACGCAGAGGACTCACCCGATTCTTCACAAAGTCTCGAATAATGTCTCGAGCCGTCAATCCTTGGTTGACTAAGTGAAGAATCACCTCGGCATGCTTCGAAAGCTCCGAGTTCATCGCCGGAGGAACATCTAACTCGCTCGACTTCTCCGGTCATGAGTTTTCGAACCATAGACTGCTTTCAGATGGTGGAGAACAGTAAAACCACCTTTGGTGCCACCCGTGCACAGAATCTCGCAGGGGTGGAGAGGGATACTCCTTTTTGTCCCTCAGCCGGAAGTAGATGCATCCGGCGGCGTTGGTGCTCTTCGACCACGCCGAAAAGTAGAATCGCCGGAAAAGATCCACGCTGGGATATATTCCGATGAACGCTTCGCAAAGATGCTGGAATACTACAAGGATCAGCATCGTGTTGGGGTAGAGGTTGATCAGTTCCCACCCATAGTGCTCAAGGACATCCTTGAGGAACCGACTCTCAGGGAATCGGAACCCGCAGCGCAGGTACTCCTCAAAAACCACCAACTCGCCCTCTTGGACAGTTGGGGTTTCTTGGTCCTTCTCCGCAGGCCGCCAGTTGATAAGCAACCGCGGAGGAAGGATCTCCTCCTTCTCTAACGCCACTAGGCTCTCCTCGGCATGATGGATGGATCGGCTCCAGGACGCCATCTTAGGTGGAGAATCAAAGGGAATGCTGGCGATTTTGGGAAGACGAAGGCTGAAGAAAATGAGGGTTTTGTGCGGCGGGAATAATGAGGGTTTTAGCTGTGTGGCTTCTTTGAGAAGACATCTGCTCTTTTTATAGACCCAAGGCGACGCATTAATGAGTAAGCGGCTCATTTCAAACGTTCCATTGAATGGTTTATTCATTTCCCATAATGGATACTGTCTCTGATGGACCCAATAAAGTATTCAGGCGTCGGATCTGAAACAAAAAGACTTCTTTGTTTTGGAAACTGAAAATGCAAAAGGACTGAAAAATTTTCAGTACTTTTCAGAAGACGTTTTTCCTTCTTATACTTTGAACATTTTTTTTGAAAAAATCATGCAACTCAATTTTTGACGTACTGGAATGTTTCTAATTGGGTTATGGTTTTATCAAAATCGTGTTTTAGGCTAAAACTTCGATTCTAATCGGAGTGACAGCCTGACCGAGTCCGATTCTGGTCGTACTTTAGTTTTGACCGCCACTCTGAAACTGATCGCGGAATCAGGGCAGGTCGCGGTGCTCTTTTCTTAAACACGATTCTGATCGCAGAACTAAAGTTTCCTGTGTATAAATGGTCGCAAACATAAAGTTTATGGCTATAATTTCGCACAGAAGATGTGAAGAATATTCATGAGAAATAAGAAAATTTTATTTCTTACATTCTTTACATACAAAAGGGATACAGTCGATCAAAACATCGACTTGCTCCGAAAGAAGTTTACAAAGTTCCCCAAGGGACATGTTGTTGTCAGTAGGATTTACACTGACAACCCCCAGGGAACTAGCAACTACCCTAAGTCTATCTACATCGTCCCTAACAATAGATGCACTATTGTCCCTAATCAAGTCAGAGAGTTCTTGCTGTTGCTGAGCATAGTCCCTCTCTCGACGGAAATGGTGCGCCTCTTCTCGTGATCGATCAAGACATTCTACTAGACGCAGAATCTTCGAGGCCATCTCCTCGGTCTTCTTCTCCAGGGCATTCTTCTCTTCCAGAAGAGTCTGTCCGGAAGGAAGAGATGGAGCAGCAGAAGGCTGATCGCTGGAGCCTCCAACCTCCTGCATTTTGCAAGAGTTAGCCACACTAACTATAATTATCAGCAAAAGGGGAGAAGAATTGTTACCTGTCCCGGTGCATAACCCGTTAATACACCCATCTTGGGAGGAAGATCATCATATGGTGGAAGAGCAACCTTCCCATCAGAAGATTGCTTCGCCAACCCAATATGGCAATCATCTGATCGAGGGATAGTCACCGCTTGCCGACCAGGATGTTGATCACCCAAAAGAATGGGAGAATTGGATGTGATGGGATCTTTCTCTAAGGATAAAGGCCTAACTTGCCGAGAGGCATGAACGGGGGGGGGGTCAAAGGAACTGAAGGAAGAAAGAAACTTGCTACATTCTTCACCTTTGTTCCACTGGAAGATCCTTCGTCAACCTTGGGTTTCTTCCTTAAGGGAGACAGGACTTCAATCGTTTGAGGCCTTTGTTCGACAATTTCCCCTTCATCACTCTCAATCTCGATGATATCGTGATCTGCCATTGGGAGGAGTATGTGAAAAGGAAGGAGGCAGGATAACAAGAAAAGAACTTAGGCGTGGAGGGAAATTGTGGAGTTTTACAAATCCAGGAGCCTGGTATTTATAGCCGCCTGGATGACGGTTTGTATTCCAGGTGCCTCGGGTTTCGTCAAAACATTTACAATTTTACCTCGAGATAAAAACAGTTCTACGGCGCTATCATTACCCATCACATAATGTCAGAACCCATCTTGGAAAACCAACCGTTTTCACTTAGTGCGCCACTAAGTGGGAAAAATTGAAGAGCCGGGTTAAAAGTCCAATGCATGGTTTTTTAAATTCGAAATAAACACGTCTCTTCGTTTTCTTCGAATTTGGGGGCTAGCTGACGAGGATTAACACCCGGATCACTTCTAATAAACTTTTGGTTCAAGACAGGTTCGAACCAGACATGTATCTGGCGATGCGAACTCAAGCTATTCTGAGGGGCATCACCATGAGGTCGCAAGCTTTACGCGATCAGGTCGCAGGTTTCGTGCGATCAGGCCGACAGCCTTGTGTGGTCAGAAGTTCGTATGCTATACGCGGACTGGATATCCGGGATGTTGCGCGGTCAGCCCACATTCCGCGGTCAGGACATTCTCGACCAGGATGCTTGGAGTTTATTCGGTTATCCTTATATCAGGATATTCCAAGCATCCCGAAGATTCCTCCACGTTGAAGACCAACCGTCAGAGGTTAATATATGCGGTTATTCATGATTAAAACGTGTTAATAACCCCCGTGAAAGTTAATAGCGGTTCTTCAGGAACCGCACCCAACCGTTTGATGCAGTTTTCTTCATATGGCACCCTTTCGACCAATATAAAAAGGTGGCAAAGTACGTCAAACGAGGGATCCAAGATTTTTGGAAGAACAAGACCCCTGATACAAGTGAGATACAAGATATCTCGACCACTCAAACAGCCAAGCCTACGGCTTAGATTAGAAAATACTTACAAGTCTCCTATAGCTTCTTTTTATACATTTACATAGGGAAAACTTTCGCCTATGAAGGTTTCTCCCCGCTAGTTTGTAAAGTTTTATCACATATAGAGAAATCCTAACAGGACGTAGGGCTTTTACTCCCACCATCGAGGGCCCGAACCTGTATAAATCTCTCTGTGCTCCTGTTCACCATTGTTCTACATACCTTCCCGGAGGGTCATCTTGAAAGGTCTCACAATTACAAATTTTGCATAAGTTCGGCTGAGGACCCCGAGTCCAAATCGTCGACACTAACACCACACGAGATCCACAAGGTGAACTACTTGGTTGAATGACACCATCGTTCAACAACTCACCAAGTTGTCTCTTGATCTCTTCATTCTCCAATACTGAGTTGCGATACATACTCAAATTGGGCAGTGACGCATCGGACACAAGCTGAATTTCGTGCTCGACTACACGTTTCGGCGGACGACCCTGGGTAGTCTCGAACAGATCACTGTATTCTCCAGCAGTCCCAACAAACGACCAGAATCCTCTCGGCACGCCAGCGACAATGCTGGTCGAGTACCCTCACCTTGACCAATGGGTCGAATCATGACAAGCACATACTTGTGACATGCATTAACAATTCGTTTGGCTTGATTTGCGGTAATCAAGTTCGAAGTGTTGACGTGGATGTCTCTACTGATCACGAACTTAACTCCGTCTTTGGTGAGGTCGTACTCTTGCGCTCGCCGATGGAAATGAGCGTCTCGATCATACAGATATGGACTCCCAAATATCACCTGACAGATATCGATAGGGACAACATCGCATTGCACCTCATCGATATATCGTGCAGAGATCGCAAATTTCAACACACACTGACTCGTAATCTGTTGATTCACATCGGATGTAAACCAACCCAGTGGATATGGTCGCGGGTGTGTGGTTGTCTTCAAACCAAGTCGCCGAACCAGTCCAGCGGAGACCAGATTCTTCTGACTTCCTGGATCGAATATTGCTGCGACCACTTCGTGCTTCACCTGGACGTTGATGGTGAACAAGTCCTCTGTTGGGTGATGGTCATTTGGTGGATCCAAACCCTTCTCCTTCGGCATTGCCATCAGAGACAAGGTCGTATCCGCCTCATTAACCGAGTTCACTCGGACAACTTCTTCGTCGGGTGAAGTCGCAGTAGCCGTGGCTGTTCTTTTCCCTGGTCCGTTTTTCTTTGGTCGAAGTTCACGATGAAGCTTGTAGCATTTGTCTTTGGTATGTCCCGCGACTTGACAATGTTCGCAAAAGGCACCCGTGCCCGATTTTGAAGCTTTCTTCTTCGGACTCTGCTTTTTCTTTGTCGAGGTCGCACTTTTCTTCATGCTTTTGTCGCTGCGGGATTTGTTCTTCTTCTCGATCGCCATAGCAGTTGTACTTGCCGTCGCGATGTCTTGGACGCCGAACAGACTTAGCTCAGTACTGATCGATTTTTGAAGTCCAGATGTGTACTTCTGAAATACCTGAGGGTCGGATAGTGAGATGCCAATGACCATTGCTTGTCGCCGAAACTCTGTTGTATAGTCTTGGACAGTCTGGTCGCGTCGTTGGTACAATCTGTGCCAACGCTCCCATCTCTCCTCAAGGTAACCCATCGGATAGAATTCTTGTCGCAGAAGTTGTTTGAATTTACCCCACGCAAGGTCGTCAGCTTCACCACTGGCGACAAGGGCCTTCCACCATGTCTTGGCGTGGTCCTTCATCTTCAAAGGTGCAAACTTCACCTTTTGAGCGCTACTGAACCCTTTCAGGTCAAAGTAGGTCTCAAGTTGATCAATCCAAGAATCTAGCTTCTCGGCATCGATCACCCCATCATATATGGATATATCAATCTTAGCGTTGACCCTAAAAGATCCGACAGCTAAGGAGGTGTTGGCGAGGTCGTCGGTCTTGTGGTCGCCTTCGTCTTCATCTTCGTCTGCCCTGCGCAAGTCTTCACCAGTCTTCGCACCCATACCCTTCCCTACTTCAGGAGGTACAATCATGGCCTGCTGCTTAATCCAAGCAAGCACAGTTTCCATGTCGGTGGAGAGCTTAGCCACTTGTTCGGCTAGGTTAGCTTGAACGGAGGTATCGTCAGACATTGTCAGAGACGCGGTTGTAGGAACCGTCAATTGATCACCTGGAGTTTCGCCGGAGGTTTTGTAACCCTGGCGAGTCTTCACCATCCACAGGATAGGAAAGTTGCTCTGATACTAACTTGATCCGTTTGAGACCTAGCCTTGGTTTTCGCACTAGGCTTGCCCAGATTCTAATATGCGGAATAACGGGATCTTATCCCGAAACCCAAAGTAATCACACAACTCTTTATTTCAAAGAGGGCTTTACATGTCGAACGTTAAGCACACTTGCCTACGTCGAAGGAACTATGTGTCTAAAACTCAAATAAGTTCTATAACTCTTCGATGATCTAAACTAGACCTATTACAAGGTATTTATAGTCCAATCGTATGAGTACGTATCAGACTCAATAACCTAAACGTATTAGACTCATATAACTAATCCTAAACAGATAAGCTTAGTTATACACATTCGGATCAGATTACAATTCCGAACAGGGAACGAATTCCTTTTCTTGGTCGCGGACCAATCCATGGTCGCGGACCCATCCATGTTCGCGGATCCTTTCCGAACACGGTTAAGGTCGCGAAGCCGTATGCGATCATGACTTGGTCGCGAAGCCGCATGCGATCAGGACTTGGAGATCCTCTCGGATCACCAAGTGTTCAATGAACACTCCTGCCGGAGCGGATGTGCGCGAGGACCCAATTTTGGATAATTGGTCTGCGAGAATGTTGTCCTTTCGCGGGATATATTGGTCTTCGAAATGACTGAAGTGTTTTTCCAATCTCCTCACTTCCCCCAAGTAATGAGCCATTGTCACATCGGAGGTGCTGTACTCCTTGTTTACCTGGTTTACGACTAGCTGTGAGTCTCCCCTCACCACTAATCAACGGACTCCGAGGAATTTTGCTGCTCGGAGCCCTGCAAGAAGACCTTCATACTCTGCTGCGTTGTTGGTCGCAACAAAGTGTAGTTGGATGACATACCTAAACTGTTCACCCTGAGGCGTAACTAAGACCACTCCAGCCCCCGAGTGTTGAAAACTACGGGAGCCGTCAAAGTACATTGTCCAGTGATCGGGGCATTCCAATTCCTCAGGTACCTGCACGGGTGGCTCAGGGTTGGTCCATTCGACCATAAAGTCAGCCAAAACCTGAGACTTAACCGCCGTGCGGGGCGTGAAATGGATATCGAAAGCACCGAGTTCGACCGCCCATTTGGTGATTCGACCAGACTTTTCTGGATTTCGGACAATATCCCCCAAAGGAAAAGAGGAGGGTACTGTGATCTTGTGAGCTTGAAAGTAATGTCGTAGCTTATGGGAAGCCATCAGTAGTGCGTAAAGTATCTTCTGGACCTCAGGGTAGCGCTCCTTAGGACCATGAAGCGCTTCGCTCACATAGTAGACGGGTCTGTGTGTTCCTTCCCTATCCGCGATCAGGACAGCGCTGACCGCGTGCGGTGTGGCCGCCAGATACAGAAGCAATGGTTCTCCTTTGTCGGGAGACACCAACACTGGCGGACTGGATAGATATGTCTTTACCTCCTGAAACGTTTTCTCGGCTTCATCCGACCATGTGAAATTGTGATGCTTCCGCAAGGCTTTGAAGAAAGGTAATCCCCTTTCACCTAGTCGCGATATGAAATGACTTAAGGCCGCCATGCGACCAGCCAGGCGTTGAACATCTTTCGTGGTCGAGGGGAACCTCATTTGTTCGATAGCCCTGATTTTCTCAGGATTAACTTCAATGCCCCTGGAACAAACAAGGAAACCAAGAAGTTTTCCTGAAGAAACCCCGAAAGAACATTTTTCTAGGTTTAATTTTATTCCAAAGTGATTCAAATTACAGAAGGTTTCAGCAAGATCGTCCAAATGAGACAATCTCTTGGTACTTTTTACAACCAAGTCGTCTACATATGCTTCGAGATTACGCCCTATCGGGGAAAGAAAGGTCTTTTGCATCAAGCGCTGGTACGTGGAACCTGCGTTCTTGAGACCAAACGGCATTCTGGCGTAGCAGTAGGTGCCGAACGGGGTGATGAAGGCAGTCTTCTCTTCATCTTCTTCCGCAATGCTAATTTGATGATATCCTGAGTAAGCGTCCAGGAAGCTCATCAGTTCGCAACCCGCAGTTGAGTCGACCAGCTGGTCGATGCGGGGAAGGGGAAAGTCGTCCTTCGGACATGCACTGTTAAGGCTAGTGTAGTCGACGCACATGCGCCACTTGCCATTTGACTTGCGGACCATGACCGGATTGGCGAGCCATTCTGGGTGATCGACTTCACGAATAAACCCGGCCTTTAGGAGTTTGTCCAACTCCTCTCGGATGGCTTCTTGTCAGTCAACAGCAAAACGCCTGAGCTTTTGCTTGATTGGTTGTTGTCCAGGTCGAATTGCTAACCTGTGCTCGATTACTTTCCTTGGGACACCGGGCATGTCGGACGGTTTCCACGCAAACACATCTGCGTTAACCCGGAGGAAAGTAATGAGCACGAGTTCCTATTTGTCATCCTGTCCTGATCCGACCCGAATTGTCTTGGATGGATCATCTGGGTACAACGGATTAAGATTGAATTTCTCATCTGGTCAAGGAGCGGCCTTGATCGCATCGGTGGCGACGGTGGCGACCTGAGCGTCCCGTAGGGGAAGTTGATCGACCATTTCCAAAGATAGCCGGTCGCACGTGAGTGCCACGTTGCGACTGCCTCAGACCGAGACGACACCTTTGGGGCCAGGCAATTTGCCGCACTGATAAGCATAGTGCGTTGCCATCATGAACTTAGCAAGAGTTGGCCTGCCAAAGATTGCATTATAAGCCGAATCACAATCAATTACGTCGAAAGTAACCAATTCTGTTCAGAAGTTATCTGGTTCTCCCAGTGTGACCAGGAGGACCACTTGTCCCAACGGCATCATGGAGGGGCCTGGGATTATCCCATAAAACGGATGGATTATGGGCTTAATCTTTGAACGAGGAATTTGCATCTCGTCGAGTGCCTTGACCAATAAAATGTCAAGGGAGCTCCCTCCGTCGATCAGGACTCTTTCGACTCTCGTGTTGCTAATGATCAGGGTAATGACCAGAGGGAGCCTCAATGGTCGAGTAAGCCACGCGGGACAATTAGAGCGATCAAATGTCAAAGGTGTATCCGACCAACCGGGGTATTGAGGTTCACCAAGGGATGTCTCCGTTTGGTTAACCTCTCGGTAAAAGGCTTTAAACTGCCTTTTGGAAACAAAAGAGGAAGAACACCCGAAAATAACATTAATGTGATTTTGAGGTACTTGGTAGGACATCTCCTCGTCTCCGTCGGCGTCTCTAAGTCCTCATGCCTGTTCTTTAGCCGGTAAGGTCGGCATTGGCCCAACTCCCTGGTAGAAGTCATCCAATTGCTTCAACCAGCTCCTGCAGTTCTTGAGGTCGTGGCCTGCGGAGTTATGGAGTGGACACCACTTCTTGCCTTCCTACGGATTAGTCGACTTTTCTGGCTGGTCGGCACTACAACCACTAGGAGCAGTTTTATTCTTAAATGAAGGCTTGTTACCTCTAGTCGAGGGCGGCTTCTCTGTGACTGCAACCTCACGGTACTGTCCAGAGCGGTTCCTCTTCGACTTTTTCGACTTCCCACCCGACGAAGATTCTGACTTCTTGTTTGAATCTTCTTTCCTGGTGTCTTTGAAACCTGGTTGAGGTGGTAGGTCACCCTTATCGACCATCCGGTTCCATTCGACTGCTTCGGCTACATCGGAGTATCGATCGGCCATGTCGAAAAGATCGGCCACTGATCGAGGAGGGTGGATAAGCAAGTCTTCGGTGAATCTCTGGTATCGAACGGCATGTTTAAATGCCCTGATAATGGAGCTGTCAGATATGTTCGGGATGGTATTCCTCACCCCGACAAACCTCTTGACAAACTGCCGAAGAGTTTCGGTCGAAGTTTGTCGTATCCGATGAAGATCGTCTTCTTTACCCGGCTTTTGATAACAATTTTGGAAATTGCTGAGGATAGCATCGCACAGCATTTCCCAGTTGTAGATAGAACCCTCGGGCTGATTAAATAGCCAAGTTCTAGCCGGGCCTTCGAGGACTGTAGGTAGGTAGTTGGCCATGACCCGGTCATCGCCTCCTTCCACTTGGATGGCAGTGATATAGATTTGAAGGAACTCGGATGGGTTCTGAGTTCCGTCAAACCTTTCAATGGCCCCTGGTCGAAACTTATCAGGCCAAACGACCACACGAAGGCCAGGCGAGAAAGCTTTACAACCGACGTAGGGACCGTGAACTGCCCTGTGACTCTCGATCGAGTCACGGGCGACTTCACGCAACGGTGGAGTTATCCGTGGTCCCAAACGAGAGTGGATAGGGACTCGATCCCTACCACAAGAATCCTGTGTCCGCCTGTACTTGTCCTGGCGGGATGGTACAGGCGGCAGGTAACTTCACCGACCAGAACCAGAGCGAGAACACTCTTGTTCGCGGGAACGTGTTACCGACCGAGAAGAGGCCATTGAGTTCACCTCAGATGAGACCTCATCCAGTCTTTCCGCTAGGATCCTGGTGAAGGCTGGTTTCTGTGCATCCGTGACCGTAGGAGGGAAGTTACGCATGACTTCCGTGATAGACTGTAGTCGACCATGGGTACTTCTCCTAGGGGCACCAGGTGTTACCGTTTCTTCATCCTCCGGGAAACACTCCGGAGGCAAAGAAGGGGTCTGGTCGCGTCTGCGACCACGTGACCGTCGAGAAGAACTCGGAGCAGCATCGTAACGAGCCTGCGCATCTTGAAGAGCCTCTAGGGCAGTTCTGCGCAGTTCGTTGTTTTGTTGCTCGAGATCTTGATCCTCCTTCTGTTTGCGATCCCGTTCTTCCCTAGCAGCATGTTGATCAGGAGTTTCCTCTGATAGGGCAGCAAACTGTCTAGGGAGAGAGGTAGCTGATGGGGAAAACATCTCAGTTTGTTCCGAGTCAGACTCGAAATCAAAGAGACGGTGGAGGTTATCAGGGTCGAATCTTCCCCGGCTGATTTCCATGTCGATATCATCCTTCCCCTCGGCGGGGACGTGTGACGGACCGGACTCACCCTCTAGCGCATTAAAAGCCTCAATGGGTTCTGACCTTGCGCCAGTCGCTCCCTGGTCGATGGACATGACCTGGAGAGATGATTCAACCTCTGGAAGATTTTGGCCTCCAACCTCCTCCATCAGAACAGGATCGCTTGGAGAAGGCATTGGAATGTGAGCATAATCCTCGAGATCAAAATTGTTCTCTCAATCATATACTCCAGCCATATTTCAACGAACCTACGGATGAAAATTAGGACGCCTTGAGAAAGGCCCCACGGTGGGCGCCAGCTATCGACGATTCGGACTCAGGGTCCTCAGTCGAACTTATGCAATATTTATGATAGTGAGACCTTTCAGGGCGACCCTTCGGGAAGGTATGTAGATTTATGGAGAACTGGAGCACAGAGAAATTTATACAGGTTCAGGCCCTCGATGGTGCGAGTAGAAGCCCTACGTCCTATTGGGATTACACTATGTGTAGTAAATAGTTACAAAGTGGCGGGAAAAGGCCTTCACAGGCGAAGGTTTTCCCTATACGAATGTACAAAATGAAGTCTAGAAGGCTTATGGAAATTATCTAGTCTAAGCCATAGTCTTGGCTGTTTGAGCTATATCCTGATCTATTGATCGATCCCCCCTGTTTGATACATCATGCCGCCCTTTTATACTGGTTAAAAGGGCGCCAAGTCGTAACTGCATCATACAGTTGCTTGGGTGCGGTTTAGAGAACCACTCTTAACCCCCACGCAGGTTTAACACGTGTTATTCATTGATAACTGCACGTATTAACCTCCTGACGGTTGTTCCTCCACGTGGAAGAATCTTCGGGATACTTGGGATATTCCCGCCATAGGGACAGGTGAATCCCATATCCCTGGTCGAAAGTGCTCTGACCGCGGGGTGTTGGCTGACCACGCAATATCTCCATCGTTCTGTTTGCATATAGCACAGAAACTCCTGACCGCGCACTAACTGTGGTCTGATCGCGCAAAGCCAACGACCTCGGGCTGATGCTTCCCAGAATGACTTGAATCCGCACCGCCGGGCACATGTCTGGCTCGAATCTGTCTTGAACCAACAGTGCATTTATTTGAACTGACTTGGGTGTCAATCCTCGTCACTCCGGGATTTTTCCCGGTAGACATCTGGGATTTTGCTAGGTAGTCCTCCGGGATTTTTCCAGCTAGGCGTCCGGGATTTTGCCCGGTAGACGTCCGGGATTTTCCCCGGCCCTCTACGAGAGACCTCCGTGGCTTTTCCCGGGAGGCCTCTTTGATATCTCATGGGAGGCGTCGTGGTTTTGCCACGGGAGGCGTCCGAGGCTCGGAGGGATGCCCGTGGTCTTTTACGGGATTTCCCCCTGTAGCCCTCCGGGATTCTTCCCGGTAGATGTCCGGGGCTTTCCCTGGTAGTCCTCCAGGATTTTTCCCAGTAGAAATCCGGGGTTTTCCCCGGTCTTCTATGAGAGGCCTCCGTGGTTTTTCCCGGAAGGCCTCCGTGATATTTCACGGGAGGCGTCCGGGGTTTGCCACGGGAGGCATCCGGGGCTCGGAGAGATGCCCGTGGTCTTCTACGGGATTTTCCCCGGTGGCCCTTTGGGACTTTTCCTGGTAGCCCTCCAGGGTTTTCCGCGGTAATCCCCGGGGGTTTTTTGTGACACTCCAGAGTTTGCTACTACTTTAGCATGCCAGTCAGCACATCTCCATTGGATTTCTTGGATGTCTCAACCACATCTCAGATTGAACCCTAGGCCAATGTAACACCCTAGTTTTGGGGGTGAAAAGTTTTGCATAAAAATCCTGCATGCATGTATCCCTGTAGTAGTAGCCAGATCAGTTGAACTCTAATCTCTCCCAAACCCTAAAAATCTCCAAATCTATTCTCTAGATCCAGATCAAGATCTGACCATCCAGATTTAGCCTACCAGTTACCCTGAGGATAAAAGTCTTCAGGAGCCAGATCAAATTCTGACCCTAACTCTCAGTACCTAAGCCCCTCTCTGTTTTCGAAAACAGGAAAATTCAGATTTACCCTAAGTACCCCAGTTTCCAAATGATTGAATTATTTTGATTTAACCCTATTCAGACTCAAGTAACCCCTGGAATATGTTCCTAGGTTCATCCTCAACTCACTTCAAAAAGTTGGGAGCCAAATTAATTCATCTAAACACTTTTCGCAGTTTAGTCCAAATTTTACTGCGAATAAGTCCTTTTCTGTTTACCTGGAAGCCTGAAAAGGCTAAAATCTGCAAATTAATTCCAACTCCAGAATTTCTTCAGGAAACACCTTCCAAATATTATTTGAAACAGATCTCCCTTTTGATCAGACTTGAAAATCTCTCTCCAATCACCAGAATTCGAAATCGACAAAATCCAGACTTATTTTACCCTAATTTTACCCTATTTTCAAAAATAGGTGAAATCCCTCAAATCTTGTCAAATTTTCGCTAAATTTGAGCTGGATGAGTACTAATAGAAATGTTATACTCAGCCATGAAATCAATTCTCAAATTAACCATCTCTAAGACAGAAATTACAAATCAGTCCAGATTTCAAATAAGAATCCTTGCATTTTGGTCCCTGGTTCGACCAGAGACGCTGTGCACGACCAGCAGCCGTGCACGACCGCGACCACCGCGCTGCCACGCCAGGAACTTCGTCGCCGGTGAAGCCCCGTGGTCGCCACCTCTGCCACCGTCGTTCCTGCCACGTGTGCGCACGCCGTTCGCCACCTTGGAGCCACCGCGGCCGCACCAGCATCGCCAATTTTGCCCGCGCGCGCACGCCATCGCTGCAGCCACGGCAGAAGCACGATGCCACGTTGCAAGCATGCCGGAGGAGCCCGTCAGTTCGCCGTTGCATCACCTGGGACAGCACACGCCAACCTGCAAAGCCGGCACGGCCGCTGGAGCACGTCGCTTCGCTGCTGTCCCGCCCGGCCGGTCAATTCGCCTTCGATTCACCGCTCCAAGTCTCCAGGCATTTTCCAGCCGTTGCAGCCTCCCCAATTCGCCTATAAATAACCCTCAGGACTTAGCCAACTTCACCACTTAACGAAGCACCAGAAATCGCCACACTCCACCGTGTCTTCTTCTTCTTCGGCGAGCTCGAGAAGAGGCTCACGGTGCCAAGCCTCTACACTGTTTCCTCCTCGATTCCAGCTACTCCAGTAAGCTCCTCTTACCTCCCTCATCGTACTCGAGCATGTAATTGACTTCAAACCTCTCCGGTCGCCGGCAATTCCCGTTTCTCTCCAGCAACTCCGGCGAGCAATTAAACTCTAACCAGAGTGAATTAGCTCTCGAGCCTGTAATCAAACATGATCAGTGCACTATTTAGAACACATCTAAGCAACCAGAATCGAAGAATTTGCTAAAATATGAAAAACCCCAAATTGGAACTTTGCTTGTGAACTGAGCTTGCTGTTCAAGCTTTTCTGGTGCATTTCTAGTTAATCTAACCTTACCAGTAGCACTCTTATGCCCCAGAGACCATCCTCAAGCAAGGAATTAAGTTTGTTTGCCCTAAATCAGAAATGCCCAAATCAGGTTTGAGTTAATCTTTTCTCCGGCCAATATCCCCTAAATCCAGCCAATCCAGCCATAGAAACCTTGCCATCTAGATGCTTTGGACCATTCTGAGCAACTTTGTCTTCTATCACGACTTCTAATTCGGCCTAGATTGTGAGATATAGCTATGCCCTAGTTTGCTGTACTGTTCACACTGCATGTGCTCCAGGCCAGCCAACTTCTTCACCGGTTTTCATCACTTTCCGGCCATCTCCTAGCCTAGGTCCTGTTGAGACATTTGTTCCGGTTACAAATGCCTAACCACCAGACAAAGTGGTGCATCATTTGGAGCCCTGAGTTAAAAGATATGGCTAACCCTAGTTTCTGGCCGTGTCAAGACTATGCCAGACTATGTCAGCCAGTGGCATTGAGCCTTTTCACCCACTTCCAGCCATGCACTTTGAAAATAACTTTGTCCCTTAGACTCCTGATGTTGTGATCTACACTTTTCTCTACTGTCACAACTTGAGTTGAGCCCTCTATCACCCATCAACCTTATGTCGATGCCTTGAACCGAATGCCAACCTAAAGACATTCGCTGCTTTTGGGCGAACCAGTCACCACCTTGATATTACCCTGATATTTTGGAACCTTGTAAACCTTAACAGCTAACTTTAACCCTGGTTTCCATAATTAAAACCACATCGCTTTCAAACCTTGTATCACCAGAGTATTTTCTCCTTGCATCTTTGCATGTAGTGAATTAGTAAGAATAGGATTGATTGTAATGCCTGTTTGCTTGTTTGATCTTGTTCAGAGCAAGAGTCCGGGGTTGAAGATCTTGTCGCTGAACCGTCATCGACTGCTGATACTTACGACGCGGAAGGCAAGTCATACTTTGAACATATTGAAACCCATATTTTATGAATTGCTATGCTATTCCATGAGTAGATATTTCATTAATATTGCACATGTTGAGATCAATGATATTATGGCAGTGATAGATTGAATACTTGAGAAATGTGAACTTGATAAGATAGCAAGCCACGAACTAATAAAAGTATAAACATGTACAATTATATTCATGAAATAGAACCCCTAGCCGTGACCAGTATTTTGGTATGGAATGGTGGTAGCACTGGAGGTGCTTGGCTGCACTGGATGTGCAGGCACTGAAGGTGCATGGTTGTGGTATGATCTGGTCACTGGCATGTAAGGACTAGAACCTTGTGTTATGCGTCTAGTGGCATGAAAAACGTACCAACCACTTACCTGGTATGGGACAGGCGCAACCTAGTAGCTTTCTTAGTATTATCAGTTCCCTGCATGGCTTGTCGATCCGGTTTCTCGCGTGGAAACTGGTGGGACGCAGTTCGTCCATGAGTGATGTGTAGATCAGAAAAATTATGAGAGGATAAGGTGTAAAGAAGGAAGACGCCCTACGCCAGATTAAGTCGTGCGCGACTGTAATCAAAAGAGGTTATGTGTCCTGCGGGAACATAGACCCAGGCTAGGAAGTAAGGCAGTGGGGAGGACCCACAACGGTACTTGGGATGGTGTTGTCCATTTACCGGGCAGGGATACTGTTAATACTAGACTGCAAAAACGTTGTGTGATCTCGGCCTTGTCACATGCGTATAAGTCACATGGAGTTGGCCCGACTTGGAAGTCGAGTGAAAAAGTGGATTTAAAAAGAGGTACATCTCTGCAGAGTTTAAAAATGTATTCGAATACTTCGTGCTCCCGAGTTTTAGGAGTATGCTGCGGTGGATTAAATCCATGGGGTGTGACACAAGTATTGTTTTATAAACTAAAATTTGTTAGCTCAAGGTTACCCAAGTGGCATGTGTTGTCACGATAAGGGGCGTTGCCGTGGGCTGTCATGTGTTGACGTGTCGCGGTAATACCATAATCTAGCAAACACATGATAATTAAGAGGCATGTGGTTTATGCCCTAAGTTATGAAATATTGCTAAGAATATATGATTGAAAGGCTTGAATAAGAGTAGTGTGATATGAGGATATATCGCCTTGGATATGGGATATATGTATCACCATCAATACGATTTATTTACTGCCATGGGTATGATCAATAGTTGAGTAAGAATTGAGAAAGAAATGTATTTTGGGAAAAACCTTTCACTCTTTCCCCAATAGCATAGGTTCATGTCATATATATATATATATATATGTATCTCTATCTTCCCTATGACTTGCTGAGTACGTAAGTACTCACCCTTGCAACAACTCATCAATAGATGGAGCATTCTACGACCTTGGAGGATACCCTGAAGATGCTGCGGACCCAGGAGAAGATGAGCAGTTCCCTTCGGAGCCCTGATGTGGTGCTGTCTTGCTGTCAACCTCTGTTTCCTGTGGATTGCTTTCGGGCCTAGCTTCCGCCGACTAGATGTGTTATTTTGTTAGATCCTTGTGCCTTGTACGGCACTCTACCTCGTTTTGTACTAAGGCCTGATGGCCATACAATTATGACTATTGTACTATTTTGCTGCTGCAATGTAATCCTGTGATTGACTCATCCTGGGAAGTCAAGTGGTTAAAGGGCCAGCTGCACCGAGCTGGGCTCCTCACAGGTGATGTCACTGTCGTGGCAGACGTGACAGCCAATTCCCAAGCCTTAACCTATTTTGATATTTTATCTCAGAACTATGATCCAAGGTATGCCACTACCTTAATTTAAAAAGTTGGCAACAGAACTCCACCATTCAGACTATTTTTGTGTTTCAGTCCAAAAGTATTTCAGATTCATCCTTTTAGGATTTTCCCAGAAGCCTGAAAAGGCTAAAAGCCACAAATTAGCTCCAAACCTTGATCTGATTCAGGGGAAATCTACCAATTGCTATTCTGAAAAAAATCTTCTTCTGAGAGAACCTCAAAATCCCATCTTAAACCCCAGATTTTAGCCTCGTCAAAATCTAGACTCTAATTACCCAAATTACCATGATTGCCCTATTTTCGTTTTGCTCAAAACCTGATAAAAAATACCAGATTGTGTCATCTGTCCCTGTAAATCTGCTTTCTGAATTTAGTGAACCCAATTGGTCAAGTCAGTTTCAGCCAAATCCAATTATATTGCCAGATTTACAATTCAGTCCCAAAACCAAACTCCAGAAATTACAATTCAGTCCAAATTTCTTTTTCCAGCCCCTCCTTTCGACCAGGACCCCAGCCAGCCGCTTCGACCAGTGGCGCCGCCGCAAACTTCGCCATCTGCCAGCGTCTGTCTCCACCTATGATCGTGTCCGACATGTCCGCGCGTGGTGCTCACGTCGTGCCAAATCCGGCCACCGTGGCAACAACCGACGACCACCAACTCACCGTCTCGTTCTGTGTGTCTACGTGCCTGCAGCCGCCAGGAGTTTTTTGCCACAACGCCACCATGCTAGATTGGCCATCACGTCACCCTGCTCCAGCTAGAATTTTGCGTGATCCTCTTCTTCGGCAGAGCTGTGACAGCCACTGCAGCGTCCCATAGCCGCTGCATGCCGTATCGATCACACCACCGTTGCTAGTCACGCCGTATCTAGCTCGATTCGCTTCAGGTCTCGAAAGCCCCAGCCACTGCGTATATAAACCCTCCCCCTTGCCCAGAGCTTCTTCAGACCTCCAGCAACCACTAAGTCCCAGTTTTCCCATGTTTCTTCTTCGTCTCCGGCGAGCCAATGAAGAGGAGCACGATGCCATCTTGATCCTCTGCACCTTTCTCCAATCCAGCTTCACCAATGAGTACCCTTTGTCGATCTCTCTGTGTTGTAGCATTTAATTGCACTCCGGCGGACCCTAACACCGGTGATCACTGGGATTCCTTATTCCCCTGTTCCGGCAATGCCGTTCTATTTAGCCCAAATTGACCCTTCTTCTAGTAGAAGTTTATGATCAGTAGAACCTCTCTAGCACGCCCGTGCGCTTGGATTTCAAATTCGAGCTCGCTGTGAAGGTTTTCCTATTTTCGCGCATCTCCGGCGACCAGCTCACGTCGCTAGGCCGCACCGCCAATTCCTGGCCAAATTGACCTTACTAGAAGCTTTCCCTCTCCACCCTATTGCTCTCACTGCGAGCAATCGACCTCCGAAGCCTTGTACCATAATCGCCCAAATCCAGCACCTTCTTCTCCGGCGTAGTTCACCGGAATTCGTCTCCGGCCACTGCCGGCAACGCAACCTTGTCCAGGACCTTCACCTTAGTCTCCTGAGCATATCCCACTTCTACCATGATCTCCGATTCTGCACAAAATCGCAAGTTTGAGCCATGCCAAGTTTTGTCCAGAAGCTGTACTGTGCCGTGTCGCCACCATCTTTCCACATCACCGTTCGTCACCGTCCGGCCTCCTCAGCTCCTGAAACCACCACCAATGAGTTCCTGTTGTCTTCCCTACCTCCCAGACATAGTTGGCGAAGCAATCAAGCCCTAAATCGATCAAATCACCTAAGCCCTAGTTTTTGACAGTACAAAGACATCCAGTTCACTGTGTCCAAGGGTGTTTTTGCAAAATCCATGACTTTCTGGACTTTCCTGTGAAACCACTTTGTCAAATAGTTACTGTTGGGGGAAATCTCCGTGGGATCAAGTCCAGGTAAGAGGTAAGGCTCCCGTTGACCCCCATCCCGGGCGCCGCATTTTACCCGGGGATGAGGCCCCCGGTGGCCCCGTCCCGGGCGCCGCCATTTTCCCGGGGACGAGGCCCCCGGTGGCCCTGTCCCGGGCGCCGCCATTTGCCCGGGGACCGGAGCCCCGGAGCCTGGGGAGAAGGGTCACATGAAGGTCATGCGAGTGTCACATCGGGAACTGGTGAGGACACTTGTCAAGCATCCAGCCCCCTTGGCCGGAAGAAGGACGCCAGTGCCCTTCAATCCAACGGTTAGGCCGGGGTAGTTTCATCTTTTTGCATCTTTTGGGCCTATATAAGCCCTTGTATCCCTCTCATGTAACAAAGGACAACTCATTTTTACATCAATACACAAACAAACAGGCGTGCTTAGGAGCACTCTCTCCCCGAGAGAACCCCCCTAGCCAACTCTTGTTGGGAGCATGTCGACAGGACTAGATTCTCCACTGAGACCTGAACCTGTATAAATCCTCGCGCCAGCTCCCCCAAGAACGAGGACTCGCGCCCTACCCGGTGACGCCGGTCCCAATGACCCGGTGCCACCCCTCCAAAGCACGGCCATCCCGGTGCTCCCGCCCGGACACGGCCAAACCCAGGTACCACCTCTAACCCTTCCGGTAGTCTCTGGGCAGGCCTCCGGGTCCGGCCCGGTGACTGTGGGTGCCACGGGGGGGGGGGGGGGGGGGCTGGCCTCCTCCCGGTGGCTCCACCGGCCTCCCGGGACGCCCTACTCGATGCTCTTGTGGAGGGCCAACTCTGCGCCCAGCGCTCGATGAATGAACTCCTCCGCGACGATGCCCCTGTCTATTCGCTCCAGTTCCTGCTCCTGGCGACGATGCCCCCGTTTATGGGACACTCGGTGGCCCCTCCGACCCTCGGAGGCCCGGTCGCTCCCAAGACCTACTATTCCATCGAGGGTTACGCTCCCCCGGTGGGCTCATCATCCAGGGCCTTCCTGATCCCGGGAGAGCTCCCGACGCCCGGGGCTTACCCCGTCCCCGGGGCCTTTTCCATGCCAGTGGCTGACTCCGCACAGGGGGTCTTCCCAAGGCCAGGTGTCGGCTTCACCCAGCCGGTCGTGTCCGTCGCGCCGGAAGCGGCTCGCCGGACGGCTCCCACACCGCCGCTGGATCTCCCCCGTGAGGGCCCCCCCTCCTGTTTCGGGTGGCACTCCCGGGGACTGCCCGGTGGTGGGTTCCGCCCACATCCCGGTAGTACCTCCCGAGCCCGTGACCGCTGCGCACGAGCTCCCTCCTCCCCCGGGGCCACCCCCGAGGACTCCCTCGGCGGATTAGGTTTGCTTTACTCGGGAGGAGGTCGAGCAAATGCACACCACCAAGTCTGGAGGGACCCCCTCACGTGGCTGGCCAGAGTCTGCCCCGGTTCGTGGACGCGGTGAACCACATTCCCGTCCCGGCCTAGGAAAGAGACCTGCCGAAGAAACAACTGCCGTCACTGGGGGGTGCCCAGAAGTCCAGGAGGTTAGCTCGACTAACCCAGAGGAAAAGAGGCGCTACCGCCACGTCGGTGGACCCCTTGGGCCCAGGTGGATTGCACTCAGAAAAGGCACATTGCAGCTCACAATAACAAGATGCATCATATAAAAATGCGAGTAATTAAAAACAAGTGCTGATCACAAGGACCAACATTACAATAACTTAGCGCCAAAATGACGCATTTAAATGTTGATACAAATTAAGGAGTTTTCGACACAAAGGTCGGCACAAAATAAAACAGTAATAATAAACAAAAGGACTTCATTGGTCTTCTTTTTCAGCAGCAGCGGTGTTGCACGGGCCTTCTCCACATCGAACTCCACCTTGGTGCATAACCCTCTATCAAGCTTGGTCTTCAGTTTCTTCTTCTTGTTCCACATTGGGCTCAAGACCGTAAGATTCAGGGTCGACGAATCCTTCTTCTAAATTCATTTGTAAAGGCAAGGCTGAGCACATTGTCCACATGGTGCTCAACAAGCCCCAAATAAGAATGCAAGTGTATATATAGATGGGGGAAATTTCTCAAAGAATAGCTCCTTGGCTTCATATATGTATATAGAATAGATTTTCACACTTAGTCTTTGGAGAAAAGACCTTTATTTTCAAAAGCGGTGCTTTTAAAACCCTAAGCTAAATTCTCAGAAAATGTTGTGTGTGGCGGTCTTTCATGAGTCACCACCTTGTTCTGATTTTCTGAAAACTTTCCAAAAGCTACTTGTGCTGCATCGACGTGAATAGAATCCACAGCGCGCAGACTCCATAACCTGGGAGCTCAGAGTATCCGATACTTTTTAAACTTTGCAAAGGTGTACCACCTTAATCCACCGATCATTCGGCTTTCAAGTCGGTACCTCTCCATGCGACTCTTACGCATGTGACAAGGCCGAGATGACACAACAATTTACAGTCCTAGCATTAACTATTTCCCTGCCCGGTAAATAGACAGTTAAGTCTCAAGTACCGTTGTGGGTCCTCCCCACTGCCTTACTTCCTAGCCTGGGTCTGTGTTCTCGCAAGACACATAGCCTCTCTTGATTACAGTCGCGCACGACTTAATCTGGCATAGGGCGTCTTCCTTCTTTCCACCTTTTCCTCTCATGATTTTTCTGAACTCACATCACTCATGGCCTTCTGTGGCCCACCAGTTCTCGCAAGACACTGGATCGACAACCATTGCAGGGAAAAGCTAATACTAAAGAAAGCTACTAAGTTGCGCCCGTCCCATAAACAGGCAAGTGGTTGGTACGTTTTTCATGCCGCATAGAATAGTCCTTATGAATCTCTAGCGAGGAGTCTTTCACATTCCCAGTGCGCACACAGCACCATCCACTCAAACCATCCTCACTATCGATTCCAATCACATTTTCTTTCACAAAAGGGGTTTTGAATATACTTTTCTCATATGTGACCATTCAACATTTAACATATAATCTTGGGCATAGCATAGCCTAAGCATGATAATCTAGGGTAACAAGGGTGCAGGGGTATTCAATGTCAAAAGGGGCTTTACAATCATTTAGGTCATATCTAATCATTTTATTGAAACATAGTTCTTATTTGAATCTAAGGCATGCATATACTTGAAAACAGATAACATACTTCATTTTAAAATAATAGGCTAGACATGATCAAGGGTTTGAGACTTGCCTTGCAGTGATGGGTCTAGCTGTTCAGATGAATCCTCGAAGATCTCCTCGGTTCCTTCAACGTCTGGTTCCACGGCGGATACAGACAACACATACACACTATATAAGTATACAAGTACTAGAAAAGAATACGTAAATACATCATGCATGCAGGGGTAAGGGTTTGGACAAGGTCACTTGACATAGGTCGAAGAGATGGGCTCAAAGGGCTTGAATGTCGAAGGGCTGACATTCGACTCATGGCTTGACATTGCTCTAAATCGGTTCTAGGTCTGATTTCTGGAGATATGGTAGTAGGGAATATTGTAGATCATGGCTCAAGGGACTTACTGGACAAAGTGGCATTTCAATTGCTCAAATGAAACAAGTCTAAATCATCCAATGCCACTGGTGGTCATGCATTGACATAGTGCTAGACATGGCCAGAAACTAGGGCATTGCATAACTTTTGACTCAGGACTCCAATTGATGCAAGACTTTGTTTGGGGTTTAGGCATTGATAACAGCTACAAAACTCACGACATGCTCAAAGGCTGAAAATGGCCAGAAGGTGGCCAAATCCGGTGAGCAAACACGGTGGCCTGAATATGAACTGAACCACTGGATAGCAACCTTTGGCATGACCATAACTTTTGATTCAGGTCGATCCAGAAGTCGAGCTAGTAGACAAAATTGCTCAGGGGGTTGAGATCTATCTAAATGACAAGGTTTCACCGGCTAGTTTGGCCGGAAAACGAACTCCGGCGATCAGGGCCGAAGACGAAGGCACCGATTTGGGGGTTTTCGTTCCAGGGCGTTTGAACTCAATTCCACGCTCGGGAAGCATCTAGGGGCTGTCACAAGGCTATTGGTGCACTCAATTTTGCTAGAGATTGGCTAGAGAAGCACGGCGGCGTTCTCCGGCGAACTGCCGAGGCTCGAACATGGAATTTCGAAGCTCGGGGCAAAATTGGCGATTCCAAGCTTGCAGGTTTGTTTCTCCTAGCTCACTGATCAATACTCTCTACTGGCACGAGGATCAATTTGGCTTGAATCACTCGGCATTACGGGAACAGGGGATTTCGGTTTTTCCGGTGATTGCCGGCGTTGAGGTTCGCCGGGGATCAATTAAACACTATGGTACGAAGAGAGGGATGAAGGGAGCTTACTGGTGGCGTTGGTTTGGAGAAAGAAGCTTCGGGCGAAGCTGGCGCCGTAAGCTTCAGGAACTGCTCACCGGGGAAGAAGGCCTTCGCGGCGGCGCTGAAGAACTGGACTACTCTCTGGTGGAGGAAGCTACGGTTTGAAGTTGTGGAAAGGTGTGAAGAGATGCTGGGCGAAGGGGGGGCTTTATATAGCCGCAGGTGAAGCTCTCGGGAGCTGCAGCAATCGCCGGGGGATTTTTCTTCTGGCGCTGGAGCGGTCAACGAGGTGCTTGGGGACACGGCGGGGCTCTGCCAGAGGCGATGAATCGCGGGGAAACAGGATTCTGTCAGGGTGGTGTGGCGACGATCTCCGGGATGGCAGCCATGTGGCGTGAAGCTCCTGACAACAGCGGGCATGCGCGCGGGCGGGGAAGAACACGGCACGGTGTGGTTGAATCGTTCCACGGTGGCGGTACAGCTGTGCAAGGTTGGTGGCTACGTGGCCGTGAAGGTGGCAGCGCGAGGAACTTCGCCGGCAGCGAGCTCAACGGCGTGGCAAAGCGTCAGGGCGCTGGTCGAATGAACATTGGTCGCGGTCGTGCACGCGGTCTCCTGGTCGTGGTTGAAGAAAAGGCCAGGGGCTTGTTTGCAAGGTTTTGGACTGAAACGTGAAGGTTTTGGCTTGGGAATTTGGGCCTATTTGCAATTCTGAAGAACTGAGGGGCTGATTTGAATTCTAACTTTGCAGATGAGTGCTACTAAATGTCTTAGACTCATTCAGCAGGAAAAATGGTAAAATCCGATAAGATTTGGTGGTTTTGACAAAAATCGAAAACAGGGTATTTAGGGTAAACAGGGTAATTAGGGTCTGAAACTAGGGTTTCGGTTGAGATTATGGAATTCTTCCAGAAGGGAAAAACGTTCAGAAATATGAAGGAAAGGTAATCACTTGATCAGATCTGGATTTGGAGATGATCTGGGACTTTTAGCCTTTTTGGGTTTTCTAAAAGGACTAAACTAAAGCACTTTTGGACTGAATTGTAAAAACGATCTGAGAGATGAAGTTTAGCAGCCAACTTTTTAGGTTAAGATAGTGGCATACCTAAGATCAAGATAGGGTTGAGACAACAGGGATTCCAAAGAATATATGCTGACATGTAAGCAGAAAAGATAGTCAAAAATAGGGATGTTACAACCTACCCTCCTTAGGAATAATCTCGTCCTCGAGATTCCAATGAGTCTGAGAACAGGGAGGGAAAATTCTGACGCAGCTCTTCTTCTCTTTCCCAAGTCGATTCTTCTTTGGTGTGGTTATTCCATTGGACTCTGCAGAATTTTATGGTCCTTGATTTTAACCTTCTTTCGCTGACCTCTAACACCTTGACTGGGTATTCTTGATATGTCAGATCTGGTTGAACCTCTGTTTCTGTTGGAGACACTTGCTCCGTTGGTTCTCTCAAGCATTTCCTTAGTTGGGATACGTGAAAGACGTCATGAACTCCTGCTAATTCAGGCGGTAGCTCCAGTTTGTATGCTACTTCTCCTCGTCTTTCCAAAATCTTGTATGGTCCTACGTATCTCGGACTTAGCTTTCCTTTTATTTGGAATCGTCGAACTCCCTTGTAGGGTGTCACTTTGAGATATACGTAATCACCTATCTCGAAGGATAGTTCTCTCCTTCTTCTGTCGGCGTAACTTTTCTGTCGAGACTGGGCCGTTTTCAATCTCCCTTGTATGATCTTCACGTGGGCTGTGGCATCCTCCACTAATTGCGGTCCTAAAAATTGTTTCTGTCCAACTTCGGTCCAATATAGTGGCGTGCGGCACTTTCTTCCGTAAAGCGCCTCATAAGGAGCCATCTGTAGACTCACTTGATAACTATTGTTGTAGGTAAATTCCGCGTACGGTAGAAATTGTTCCCAAGAATTTCCATAGTCCAAAGCACACGCTCTCAACATGTCTTCTAAAATCTGGTTCACTCTTTCTGTTTGACCTCCAGTTTGCGGGTGGTAAGCTGTACTAAATTTCAACTTCGTTCCTAGGGATTTCTGTAACTCTCCCCAAAATCTTGATACAAATTGTGCTCCTCTGTCTGAGACGATTGTTTTTGGTACTCCATGTAGCGTGACAATTCTGGTAAGATATAGTTCTGCAATCTTTTTCGTCATGTACTGCGTCCTTACTGGTAGAAAATGAGCTACTTTCGTCAATCTATCGACGATAACCCATATAGAATCGTATCCTTGCTGGGTTCTTGGTAAATGTAACACCCCAGTTTTTGGCTATCTTTTCTGCTTACGAGTCAGCATATATTCTTTGGAATCCCTGTTGTCTCAACCCTATCTTGATCTTAGGTATGCCACTACCTTAACCTAAAAAGTTGGCTGCTAAACTTCATCCCAGATCATTTTCACATTTCAGTCCAAAAGTGTTTCAATTTAGTCCTTTTCAGAAGTTTCAGAAAACCCAAAAAGGCTAAAAGTCCCAGATCATCTCCAAATCCAAATCTGATCAAGTGATTACCTTTCCTCCGTTTTTCTGAACATTTTTCCCTTCTGGAAGAATTCCAGAATCTCAACTGAAACCCTAGTTTCAGCCTCGACAAAAGTTTCAGACCCTAATTACTCTGTTTACCCTAAATACCCTGTTTTCGATTTTTGTCAAAACCACCAAATCTTATCGGATTTTACCATTTTTCCTGCTAGATGAGTCCAAGACATTTAGTAGCACTCATCTGCAAAACCAGAACTCAGATCAGCCCTTTGGATCTTCATATTTGCAAATAGGCCCAAGTACCCGAGTTAAAATCCTTACAGATCAGTCCAAATCGTCGCAATTCAGTCCAAAGTTTGCAACCAAGTCCCTGTGAAGTTTTCAACCAGCGCCCGCCTTTTTGCCGCGCCGTTGAACTCGCCGCCGGCGAAGTCCCTCGCGCCGCCACCTTCACGGCCACGTAGCCACCAACCTTGCACAGCTGTACCGCCACCGTGGAACGCTTCAACCGCTCCGTGCCATGTTCTTCCCCGCGCGCGCGTGCCTGCTGCTGCTGCCAGAAGCCTCACGCCACATGGCCGCCATCCCGGAGATCGTCGCCACACCCCTGACAGAATCCTGTTTCCCCACGATTCATCGCCTCTGGCAGAGCCCCGCCGTGTCCCGAAATACCTCGATGACCGCCCCAGCGCCAAAAGAAAATCCCTCCGGCGATTACTGCTGCTCCCGAGAGCTTCACCCCACGGCTATATAAAGCCCCCCCCTTGCTCAGCGTTCCTCTTCACACCACCCGCATTGTAAGCCTTAGCCTCCACCACCAGAGAGCAACCGAGTTCTCCAGCGCCGCCGCGAAGATCTTCTTCTCCAGCGAGCAATTTCTGGAGCTCACGACGCCAGCCCTGCCCGAAGCTTTCCCCTCCAAACCAACGTCACCAGTAAGCTCCTTTCTTCCCCCTGTGTGTTTCATAGCCATTGATTGGTCCCCGGCGCACCTCAACGCTGGCAATCACCGGAAAACCGAAATCCCCTGTTCCCGTAATGCCGAATGATTTAGTCCGAATTAATCCTCGTGCCAGTGATAAGAATTGACCAGTGCACCCAATTGAGCAAGCCTGCAAACTTAGATTTCAAAATTGAGCAGCGATCATAGCCTTTCCGAAGTTTGCGCGCCACCAGTGAACTGGTCCTCGTCGCCAAGCTTCTCCGGCCACTCTCCGGCCGAATTAACCCTGCAAATAGCACCCTCACCTCACCCTCTCACTCCCTGAGCAGTGAATCGACCTCAAACCTTTTAAATCAAAAACGCCCAATTCAGGAGTCGTCTTCTCCAGCGCCGGTCGCCGGAATTTTTCCCCAGCCGATCTAGCCCCGCACACCTTGTCCCTTAGATAGATCTCAACCCCCTAAGCAATTTACTCTACTGGCCCGAACCCTGAATCGACTTGGATCAAAAGTTATGGGCATGCCAAGGTTGCTGTCCAGTGGTTCAGTTCATGTCCAGGCCACCGTGTTTGCTCACCGGATTTGGCCACCTTCCGGCCACATTCTGCCTTTGAGCCTGTTGAGAATTTCGTAACTGTTATCAATGCCTAAACCCCAGACAAAGTTGTGCATCAATTGGACTCCTGAGTCAAAAGTTATGCAATGCCCTAGTTTCTGGCCATGTCTAGCACTATGTCAGTGCATGACCACCAGTGGCATTGGATGATTTAGACTTGTTTCATTTGAGCAATTGAAATGCCACTTTGTCCAGTAAGTCCCTTGAGCCATGATCTACAACATTCCCTACTACCACATCTCCAGAAAACAGACCTAGAACCAATTTAGGGCAATGTCAAGCCATGAGCCGAATGTCAGCCTTTCGACATTCAAGTCCTTTTGAGCCCATCTCTTCGACCTATGTCAAGTGACCTTGTCCAAACCCTTACCCCTGCATGCATGATGTATTTACGTATTATTTTCTAGTACTTGTGTGCTTATATAGTGTATGTGTGTTGTTTGTACCTGTCGTGGTATTAAGAATACCCCGGCAGGTTTTGAAGACGATCCTAGCGGAGATCACGCAGCGCGGGTTGACCGGGTGACCGGTCCTCCCCCGCCGGACAAACACAAGAATTGACACGTGGATTTATACAGGTTCGGGTCCCGGTGGGGGCCCTAGTCCTGTCGACGCGCTCCCGACCGGAGTCGGCTGGGGAGGCTCTCTCCGGGGGAGAGGCTTCCGGAGCACGTCTGTGAGATTAGCTATTCCAAATAATAATGAACTGATCCTTTACAACAGAGGGGTACAAGGGCTATTTATAGCCCCAAAAAGAAGCAAAAAACCTAAACTACCCCGGGAGCCACCGTCGGATTGAAGGGTAGGACCGTCCTTCTCCCGGTCAAACATCTTGGATGCTTGACAGGTGGTCGCTGATTCCCGAGGCGTCCCTCGCGTGACCTGCACGTGATAAACAAACAGGGATTTTACCTTTCAGGAGGGCGGTGACGTCCGGGACCTCTTCAGGAGAGCAGGGTCCCGGGAGCCCAAATGGCGGCGCCCGGGGCAGGCACCGGGGGCCACTGTCCCCGGGCACATGGCGGCGCCCGGGACGTGCCCGGGGGGCACGGTCCCGGGGGCCAAATGGCGGCGCCCGGGGCAGGCACCGGGGGCCACTGTCCCCGGGCACATGGCGGCGCCCGTAACAGGCCCGGGGGGCACGGTCCCGGGGGCCAAATGGCGGCGCCCGGGACATGCCCCGGAGGCACGGTCCCGGGAGCCTAAAAGGCGGCGCCCGGGGCAGGCACCGGAGGCCACTGTCCCCGGGCACATGGCGGCGTCCGGGACATGCCCGGGGGGCACGGTCCCGGGGGCCAAATGGCGGCGCCCGGGACATGCCCGGGGGGCACGGTCCCGGGGGCCAAATGGCGGCGCCCGGGACATGCCCCGGAGGCACGGTCCCGGGAGCCTAAAAGGCGGCGCCCGGGGCAGGCACCGGAGGCCACTGTCTCCGGGCTCATGGCGGCGCCCGGGACATGCCCGGGGGGCACGGTCCCGGGAGCCTAAAAGGCGGCGCCCGGGGCAGGCACCGGAGGCCACTGTCCCCGGGCACATGGCGGCGTCCGGGACATGCCCGGGTGGCACGGTCCCGGGGGCCAAATGGCGGCGCCCGGGACATGCCCGGGGGGCACGGATCCCGGGGGCCAAATGGCGGCGCCCGGGACATGCCCCGGAGGCACGGTCCCGGGAGCCTAAAAGGCGGCGCCCGGGGTAGGCACCGGAGGCCACTGTCCCCGGGCAATCATGAACTTACCTGGACTTGACCGCATGGAGATTTCCCCCAACAGCAGCCCCCCATGCCCTCCGGGGACGAAGCTTGAGCCCCCGGAGGGAATGGTTACGGTACCGGGAAAATCTCCGGACGAAAATCACCGGAGCCCCGGCGACGCTTCGGCTTCTGTGCCGGGCGCTTCATGGCCGCGCCGCTCTCGCAATAAATGTACGCGGGGTTCGAAACGGCGTCTCGATTTACGGTTTGAATCAGTGGTCCAGATTGCTCCGAGGGGGCCACGTGGCGCGCATCTAGATCACGGCCAGCCTCTATAAATAGGGCCTTAGGGGGCCCCGGTAGCTCATTCCAAATTTTCCAACTCTAGCTTCAGCTCTCCCGGTAGCGCTCTCCCGGTAGCATTTCCGGTAGCCTTCTCCGATAGCAAGCGTCCGGGAGTTGTAGCCGTAGCCACCTGAAAACTTAGCCACCAAAAAACAAAGAACTCACCTAATGGCACCCAAAGGTCGAGCGAAGACCACGGAGGTGCCCCCGGAGGAAATCCCCGCGAATTTCCTCTGGGCCTCCGAGTTCTCGGCCTCGGACGCGGAGTCCTTGGTCAAGAAGGGCGTCGTCGAAGAGGGGGACATCCGGGTCCCCCTAAAGAAGGACGGAGCCCCCCGCCCCAGGCCCGGAGAGGTTGTGGCCTTCGAGGCCTTCCTCGAGGCAGGGCTCCGGCTCCCGGTGCACCCGATGCTCCGGGAGTTCCTAAAGGAGTACGGGGTGGCGCTCAACCACCTCACCCCCAACGCCCTCGTCCGGATGGGTCTCTTCATCTGGCTGTACGAGACGGCGACCGGGCGGGAGCCCACCCTCCGCGTCTTCCGGTATTTTTACGAGCCGGCAGCGCGGAGCTCCCACCTGGTGAAGGGAGGACCGAAGTCCCCCTTCGGCTCGGTGATGGTCCAGATGCTGCCCTCCCGGGTAGCGGACTACCCGGCGGCGGCCTCCCGGGACCACTGGGGGGACTGGCTCCGGAGGTGGTTCTATCTCCGGGTCCGGGACGAGACGGTGGTCTACGCCCCGGAGCCTCCCACCTACAGCCGGTCATCCGCACCGAAGCCGCCGGTGTGGACGGACGAGGAGTTCGAGCTCCTCGGGAAGGTGGTGCTGGCGAAGAAGGCCCGCTCGATGCGGGACGCCGCGGAGGAGCTGGCGCTCCTGCGGCTTTCCCCCTTCTCACGCGGGGGAAGGGGGATCGGCATGGGCCCGGAGCAGCGGCCTCCGGTCAAGCCGGTGACGCGGCGTAAGTCCCCTGCATTTTTGTACTTGCAGTTTTTTACGGAAAATTGACTAACTTTTTACCTTACAGTGCGCCCGTACCCGGCGGCGAGGGACATGGCGGAGCACCTCCTGGGGGGGTACTTCGCCGACGAACACGAGCGCATCGTGCGCCTCGTGGGGGAGGGGCCTCCCCGGAACTTGGTGGCCGAGGCCTACGGGCTCAGGCTTCCGGAGAGGAAGCCCCTTCCCACCCCCGGGTCTCATAAACGGGGGAAGGATGCTGCCGGGGGCTCGGAGCCCAAAAAGCCCCGGGTCCAAAAGACCCCGACCCCGACGACGGCGCCGGCGACGACGCCGGTGAGGGCCCGGGAGGCGACTCCCGGGGCCGAACATGCCCGGGCGGCGCCCCGGGCAGAGGCGACGCCTCCGCCCCTGGAGGCCCCCGTCGAGGCCCGGGGGAAGGAGGTTGTTGTCGATGGGGCGGGGTCCGATTCGGCGGACTACGCCCTGTCGCCAATTCGCGTGACTCTCGTCTCGCCTCTCCCGGCGGCATTGGCGCCGGAGAGGCTAGAGGTGAGGTTTTCGGGGGCGGCGCCCCCGCGCCTCTGGCCGGTTGATGAAGAGGGGGGGAGCCCCTCAGTCTTCGAGGTCCCCCCGGAGCAGGAGGCTCCGAGGGCCCTCCGGCCTGGGGCGGGCAAAGGCCCGATGATCCCCCCCCGGGCGGAGATCCCCGCCCAATCTTTGTCTTCGTCTTCGGAGGAAACTTCGTCGACGAAGACGCCGACGACGCCGGCCGCGCTCCCGGATTCAGAGGTCCGGGGGCCCTCTCCCGGCCGCGACAGGAGGGCCGGGCAAGACACCTCCCTACTTCCCGCGGGTGAGGTGGCCCGCTACGCGGAGGGCCTGCACAACCGGAAGGTGCAGGCCTTCGTAGCAGGAGGAACGCTCCACGAGCGTTTTGAGGGGCTCGAGTCCCTCGGAGCCCAGGTAACTCGAGCTCCCAACACTTCGGCTTTTTTCCTGCACTTAAGATTTTTCTAACTCTTTATGCATTTTGTAGGTAGCGACTGTTACCTGGGGCCTTGAGCAGCGGGTCACCCGGCTGCTCAAGGAGGCGGAGAGCCGGGCCGCGGCCTGGGTCGAGCAACGGGAGGCGGCCCTCCGGGAGCGGGACGAAGCTCTTGATGAGCTGTCCCGGGCCCGGGCGCAGGTTCACCTTTCGGAGGGCGCCTACATCCGCCTCCGAGAGGAGGCCAAGGTGCGGGAGAAGGCGCTCCGGGAGCTCGAGAGCTCCAGCGTCCGGGCGCTGTCGGACGCGGGCCGCTCCGTCCGCTCGGCCTTGGAAAGCCTTGGCGTTAGCCTAGGCTCCGGGAGCGGCCCGGAGGTGCCCCCGGCCACCCTCGCGGAGGCTGTGCGTTTTCTTAACGCACAAGTCTCCGCCATCCCGGAGGCTGCGGACGTCCGGGCACGTGGCCGGGCGATCCCCGTCATCGCGGCCGCCGCGGGGCTCGTTGACTACCGCGGGGTCGGCGCCCGGGCGATCGGGGGGCGCATCCCCCGGGGCTTCCCGGAGGCCTTCGAGCCGACGCGCCGGGAGGTGGAGCTGCTGGCGGAGGGGTTCTACGACCGGATCATCCGGACGTGTTTCCCGACACTGGTGCCTCCGGCCGCGGATGTCCCTGCCCCGGCCACGGAGGAAGCTCCCCGGGGGGAGGACCCCAATGCCAAAGTATGAGCCTCCCCCCGGGTCTTTAGCTAGGACCCCTTTTTGTTTTGTTAGACATTTTGATTCCGGTAGCTTCTTAGGAGAAGCCCCGGGCACTTGTACAAAAACATTTTGCAATGGAATATATTAGAAATTTTTCTAAGTCTTTGCAATGAAATGTTACCAGGGTTCCCGGGGGGTTGCTCCCGAGCAACGGTCCGGGAGAGGCTCTCCGGGGGACGCCCAAGCGGCTTTGATTTTGCTGAGCCTTGTCTCCGGGAGGCGCGACGGCGGTACTGCCCGGGAGCCTGTCCGGTTGAGGTGGCGCCCGGAATGGCACTTGGATAATTTTGACAACAGCCGTGCTGAATTAACTCCCCCGCGCCCGAAGGCCCAGATGATACCTCCTCTCCGGATACTCCCGCCGGCTGGATACGAGTTTTGGCCCGAAAACGTACTTCGGGATTCTCAGCGTCGCGTCCGGGCGCTGTACCGGGACCTGGCCCGGGAGCTAAGGGAGCGCCTCCGGGAGCTTTAGGCGTAGGGGCCTTAGGCTCGTAGAAAATCCCCCGGGTTAGGACCCGGGTTGTATCATTTCCGTAACCCATCGGAGGGGGAAGATGTCCTCCGGGTTTGTTGATCAATAAAGCGCATTGTTTCCTTTTATTGCCTCTTTATTTTCTTCTTCTTGGATGGTCTGGACGACTCATCTTAACAAGGATGAGCTGAGTTTCTTCGTGGGTGACCCGGGGGCCCCCCGTCCCCCCCCGCCCACAGCGGGCGGGAGGAGGCCTCCGCGCGCTGTGGGGGTAACAGGGTCCCCGGGGGGAGCATAGCCTGTAGGAGAAATATCTTAGAAAATTGTAAAAACAGGGTTTCCGAGGGAGGGACCTTCCGGGGTGCCCGGGGGCACCGGGAGAGGTTCATCCGGCCGCCGGGAGAGCGGGGAACCGGGAACAAGGCGCGGAAGGGGCTCATGAAAAGCCAATAAGACCTCCGGAGGGGAGCTTCCCGGGAGACTTCGTCCGGTCGCCGTGAGCGGGGAACCGAGAATAATGTCTCCGGGGGAAAATTTATCTGAGAAATCTCTTCGTAAAGCAATTGTCCGGTCGCCGTGAGAACGGGGAGCCGGGAATAAGGTCGCTGGGGACCAATCCTCCGGTCGCCGTGAAGACGGGGAGCCGGGAATAACATCGACTCCCGGAGGAGGAAGATGGATCCAATCAAGGAAGAGATCCAGAAAGCCATTAGACGTCCCACTGAGGAGAGCATCTACTCCCGGAGGAGGAAGTGCCCGAAGACGGGTCTTGAGTGTTTGGGCAGGGGACTAGTCTCCCAAAGTGACTCGTTACCACGGCCACTGTGACCGGGTTGCCGCTTACACCCTCAGTCTACGAGGGCTGATCGTAAGCCGCCCTACGGGAGTGCAGGCTCCGTTGTAGGGACTTGTTGGGGCTGGCCCACTTCCTCGCGGGGAGGGCATCCTCGCGGGGAGGGCGCCCTACGGGAGTGCAGGCTCCGTTGTAGGGACTTGTTGGGGCTAGCCCACTTCCTCGCGGGGAGGGCATCCTCACAAGGAGGGCATCCTTGCGGGGAGGGCATCCTCACAAGGAGGGCATCCTCGCGGGGAGGGCATCGCCACTAGGGGCGGTAATGAGAAAGACCTGCAATGAGACAGTTTGCACAGCAAGACCTATGTATTACTAATGAAATGAAGTACAGGGTCTCCCCCTGCGAAGCCGCGAAAGGGGAGGAAAATACAGTGTCCCTTCTCCCCCTCCGGTGTGAACGCACCGGGGGAGGGGACATGCCCGTGAGGCTAAACATAGAACTTGCGAAGTAAACGCAAGTTCCACGTGTGCTTCAGCTCCTGCTCTTGAAGGTCGAAGAGCTTGTAAGGGGTCCCTGAAAGGGGGGAGCCCTGATGACCACAACCGGAACCGGGAAGGGGGCAGGCCCTGTAACACCCGGAACCGGCGAGGGGGGAGCCCCCGAGGCGACGACCGGGACCGGGAAGGGGGAAGCCCCTGTGGCGAAGACCGGAATCGAAGTGGAGGGGGCCCCAGTGGCCTCGACCGGAACCGGGAAGGGGGCAGGCCCTGTAACACCCGGAACCGGCCAGGGGGGAGCCCCCGAGGCGACGACCGGAACCGGGGAGCCCATGCGAGGGGAAGTCTACTGCGGCACGGGGGCTGCTCTGTCGACCGCCCCCGGTGCGGTAAACGCAACGCGGGGGGCGGGACTGGCTCCCGGCGCAGGGTAAACCCTCGGCAAGAAGTGGGCTCCCGGCCCCGGGATCAGGCCGGGGACGGGGTACCCCCCTTGGTGCCATCGAAGTGCCTCTGCATCTTTTGCATCTGCAAATAAAAGACTAGAATTTGCGTTACGACACAGGTAAGGCCCGTGCTTTTGGTGAAATATGGGCTGAGAATCTCCCTTCAGTTGGAGGCGTCGGATCCCCGGGGAACGCACGTGGTGCGACCTGAGGAGCAAAGCCTCGTACTTGGCGGCACTGCTGGCCCCGGGAACAGCAGGTCCTTCCGGAGGCTCCCTTCCGGACGCGGTTTGAGGAGGGGCCCCCCGGGGGATACTGCCGCGACGTCTGGTTCCAGGGGGGGGCCTCCCCCCTGGGCGCCTCAATAATGTTGACGCTTCCGATCGTGGCGGCTGCGCGCTCATACAGAGCACGGGCCATGTCTTGGTCTCCCCGGACGTTGATCATGCCATGCGGCCCGGGGATCTTCATGCAGAGGTAGTTTTGATGGGTGGCAGCCCCCAGCCGGTTGATGGTGGTCCTCCCCATAATCACGTTGTAGGAGGAGGGGAGGTCCACTACATCGAAGCGGACCAGCTCGGTCCGGTAGTTCTCCGGGGCACCGAAGGTCACAGGAAGATCTACCTTGCCCACGGGGTGGATCGCCTTCCCCGGGACAAAACCTTGTAGGGGCCCGGCTGCGGGCTGCAGGAGCTTCTCATCCACCTGCATCTCTTTGAAAGCCTTCAGGAATAGGACGTCGGCGGAGCTCCCACTATCCACAAGGATGCGGGCCAGGTGACAGTTGTAGATTGTCGCGGAGACAACGAGCGCGTCGTCGTGGGGGAAGCGAACCCCCCGCGCGTCTTCTGCCGTGAAGGTGAGGGGGACGTCCGACCACTTTGGTGGCGGGGACGTGTGTAGCACCCCCACAACCTTAACTTCACGCGCGTACTCCTTACGCTGGCGCTTGGAGTCCCGCCCGGAGGCAGACCCTCCCACGATGACGTTGATGCGGCGCTGAGAGGTCTGGAAGGGGAGAGCTTTTGAAGGCTCCCCCTCCTGTGCCTGCTCACCCCCCGCGGGAGCGGGAAGGGCCGGAATAGCTGGCCGAGGGAGCAAGGAGGCCGGAGTCCCCCCCCCCTGCCCGCGCTGGTCGAGGAATGTCGCGAAGTGCTGCAGTAGTTGGTCGCAGTCTCGGGTAGCGTGGGTACTGGACCCGTGGAAGTTGCACCACGGTCCTTCCCGCCTTCTCCCCGCGGGGCCTTCCCGGCCGCGCGAAGACTGTCCTCCCCCATGACCTTTTGGCTTGGGGAAGGGGCGGTTGCCCTTCGGGGGGTCGCGCGAGCCGCCTCCGCCCTCGAGGACAAAAGTGTCCCGAGGCCGTGGCTCGTTATGCCCCCCTTGTCTGGGGCGTTTGGGGGGATCCCTGGCCCCCCGGTCAACGGGGGCAGGAGCCCCCTGGGTCTTCTTCCAGATATCGTCTTCCTCCGCCCGAGCATACTTTTCGAGCACGTTGAAGAGCTCATCGGCGGAGGAGGGGCAGCTCCGGGAGAGCCTTCGGTGGAGCTCCCCCGGGAGGATGCCGCTTTTGCAGGCTTCGATGACCGTAGAGTCCGAGACGTGGGCCACTTTGCTTTTTACTTGGGCAAAGCGCTTGAAGAAGCTTCTGATGGTCTCCCCGGTTCTTTGGCGCACTGTGTATAGCTGTGAAGAATCCAGGGGACGTACGTAATTTCCCTGAAAGTTGGCGCAGAACTCCCGCTTCAGCTGCGAGAAGGACTTGATGGAGCCCGCCTTCAGATTGTAAAACCAGGAGCGGGCAATGCCGGTAAGGTAGAGGGGGAAGACGTTGCATTGGACGCTCTCGTCCCCCCCCGCCGCGGAGATGGCTGTGGAGTAGATCTGCACGAACTCGTAAGGGTCCGCCTCGCCATTATAATGCTCGATGTGCGGGGGACGGTAGGGCCGCAGCCATCGGATGCTGCGGAGTCTTCGACATAGAGGCTGGTTCGCCCCCTGCACTTCCCGGGGGGAGCCCCAGTCACTGTCTTCTATAACGGGGGACGCCCCCTCGTTATCCGAGTCAGGTAGCGGCCCAAGAGGGCCGCCAGAGTGGTGGTGACGACGCTTCTCTTCCGGGCTGGGACTGATTTCCCGGACGTCCGGGCTTCCCTCCGGGGAGGATGCTTCTTCGGTGGGTCTCTTCCCCCGACCGGTGCGAGAGTGAGGCTCCCTGCGACAACGACCGGGGGGAAGCTCTTCCCCGCGGCTGGGAGAATGCATTCGCTCAACCTCCCCCCGGGAGAAGCGGACCTGCTTCCCCTGGGGAGGGAGCTCCTGCACTGTAGCAGCCGTCCCGGGAGCTACCGGGGCCTGCTGAGGGGAGCCCCCTGCGACGGCCCCCGGGACCGGAAAGGGGGGAGCCCCTGCACCATCCGGAACCGGGGAGGGGGCGCCCGGGGCGGCGTTAGGATCCGAAGAGGGGGCCCCCGTGGCAACGACCGGGACCGGGAAGGGGGAAACCCCTGTGACATCCGGAACCAGTGGGGGGTGAGCCCCCTCGGCGACGTCCTGGGTTGGGGAGCCAATGCGGGGGGAAATTCGCTGAGGCACGGGAGCTGCTCTGTCGACCTGCCCCGGTGCGGTAAACGCAACGCGGGGGGCGGGACTGGCTCCCGGCGTAGGAATAGCCCCCGTCATGAAATGACCCCCCAGCCCCGGAAGCGAGCCGGGGACGGGGTACCCCCCTGGTGCCACGAAGGGCCCGGGCATGAAATAGCCTCCCGGCACCGGGACAGGCCCGGGTGCCGAGAAGTGTCCGGAAGTATATCCCGCGGGGGGAGGGAACCCCCCAGCGGGATTATACGGGGTAGACAGCCCCCCTGACGCCGGAGGGGCCGCTGGGTATCCCGTAAACGGGGGCATGATCCCCGGATACGGGTGCGGCGAGAATGTGGGAGCCGAGGGCCGCGCCAACACACTAAGGAGCTCGTCCATAGAGCGCTGGGCGCGGAGCTGGCCCTCTACGAGAGCTTCGAGCAGGGCGTCCCGGGGAACCGGGGGAGCCGTCGGGGGGACGCTTGTCCCGGCCGAGGTCCCCGCGGTCACCGGGAACGACCTGGAGGTGGAAGCACCTAAGTTAAGAGGAAAGGTGGGAGGCGGTACCTGGGAATGGTCGCCTCCGGACGGAAGCGCCGGAACAGCAGCGTCCCGGAAGGGTGGCGCCAGGTCACCGGGACCGGCGTCACCGGGAAGGGCGCGGGCCCTTGTTCTCGGAGGAGCCATGGCGATTCGTCACGGGTCCCCACGGACGGCGCCAACTGTCGTGGTATTAAGAATACCCCGGCAGGTTTTGAAGACGATCCTAGCGGAGATCACGCAGCGCGGGTTGACCGGGTGACCGGTCCTCCCCCGCCGGACAAACACAAGAATTGACACGTGGATTTATACAGGTTCGGGTCCCGGTGGGGGCCCTAGTCCTGTCGACGCGCTCCCGACCGGAGTCGGCTGGGGAGGCTCTCTCCGGGGGAGAGGCTTCCGGAGCACGTCTGTGAGATTAGCTATTCCAAATAATAATGAACTGATCCTTTACAACAGAGGGGTACAAGGGCTATTTATAGCCCCAAAAAGAAGCAAAAAACCTAAACTACCCCGGGAGCCACCGTCGGATTGAAGGGTAGGACCGTCCTTCTCCCGGTCAAACGTCTTGGATGCTTGACAGGTGGTCGCTGATTCCCGAGGCGTCCCTCGCGTGACCTGCACGTGATAAACAAACAGGGATTTTACCTTTCAGGAGGGCGGTGACGTCCGGGACCTCTTCAGGAAAGCAGGGTCCCGGGAGCCCAAATGGCGGCGCCCGGGGCAGGCACCGGGGGCCACTGTCCCCGGGCACATGGCGGCGCCCGGGACGTGCCCGGGGGGCACGGTCCCGGGGGCCAAATGGCGGCGCCCGGGGCAGGCACCGGGGGCCACTGTCCCCGGGCACATGGCGGCGCCCGTAACAGGCCCGGGGGGCACGGTCCCGGGGGCCAAATGGCGGCGCCCGGGACATGCCCCGGAGGCACGGTCCCGGGAGCCTAAAAGGCGGCGCCCGGGGCAGGCACCGGAGGCCACTGTCCCCGGGCACATGGCGGCGTCCGGGACATGCCCGGGGGGCACGGTCCCGGGGGCCAAATGGCGGCGCCCGGGACATGCCCGGGGGGCACGGTCCCGGGGGCCAAATGGCGGCGCCCGGGACATGCCCGGGGGGCACGGTCCCGGGGGCCAAATGGCGGTGCCCGGGACATGCCCCGGAGGCACGGTCCCGGGAGCCTAAAAGGCGGCGCCCGGGGCAGGCACCGGAGGCCACTGTCCCCGGGCTCATGGCGGCGCCCGGGACATGCCCGGGGGGCACGGTCCCGGGGGCCAAATGGCGGGGCCTGGGACATGCCCGGGGGGCACGGTCCCGGGGGCCAAATGGCGGCGCCCGGGACATGCCCGGGGGGCACGGTCCCGGGAGCCTAAAAGGCGGCGCCCGGGGCAGGCACCGGAGGCCACTGTCCCCGGGCACATGGCGGCGTCCGGGACATGCCCGGGTGGCACGGTCCCGGGGGCCAAATGGCGGCGCCCGGGACATGCCCGGGGGGCACGGTCCCGGGGGCCAAATGGCGGCGCCCGGGACATGCCCCGGAGGCACGGTCCCGGGAGCCTAAAAGGCGGCGCCCGGGGCAGGCACCGGAGGCCACTGTCCCCGGGCAATCATGAACTTACCTGGACTTGACCGCATGGAGATTTCCCCCAACAGTACCCGTCGTGGAACCAGATGGTGAAGGAGCAGAGGAGATCCCCGAAGATTCATTTGAGCAGCTAGACCCGTCACTGCAAGGCAAGTCTCAAACCCTTGATCATGTCTCACCTATTATTTTGAAATGAAGTATGTTATCTGTTTTCAAGTATATGCATGCCTTAGATTCAAATAAGAACTATGTTTCAATAAAATAATTAGATATGACCTAAATGATTGTAAAAGCCCCTTTTGACATTGAATACCCCTGCACCCTTGTTACCCTAGAATATCATGCTTAGGCTATGCTACGCTTAAAGATTATATGATAAATGTTGAATGGTCACATATGAGAAAAGCATGTTCAAAACCCTTTTGTGAAAGAAAATATGATTGGAATCGATAGTGAGGATGGTTTGAGAGGATGGTGCTGTGTGCGCACTGGGAATGTGAAAGACTCCTCACTAGAGATTCATAAGGACTAGAACCTTGTGCTGTGCTTCTATGCGGCATGAAAAACGTACCAACCACTTGCCTGTTTATGGGCCGGGCGCAACTTAGTAGCTTTCTTTAGTATTAGCTTTTCCCTGCAATGGTTGTCGATCCAGTGTCTTGCGAGAACTAGTGGGCCACAGAAGGCCATGAGTGATGTGAGTTCAGAAAAATCATGAGAGGAAAAGGTGGAAAGAAGGAAGACGCCCTATGCCTGATTAAGTCATGCGCGACTGTAATCAAGAGAGGCTATGTGTCTTGCGTGAACATAGACCCAGGCTAGGAAGTAAGGCAGTGGGGAGGACCCACAACGGTACTTGAGACTTAACTGTCTATTTACCGGGCAGGGAAATAGTTAATGCTGGGACTGTAAATTGTTGTGTCATCTCGGCCTTGTCACATGCGTGAGAGTCGCATGGAGAGGTACCGACTTGAAAGCCGAATGATCGGTGGATTAAGGTGGTACACCTTTGCAAAGTTTAAAAAGTATCGGATACTCTGAGCTCCCAGGTTATGGAGTTTGCGCGCTGTGGATTCTATTCACGTCGATGCAGCACAAGTAGCTTTTGGAAAGTTTTCACAAAATCAGGATAAAGTGGTGACTCATGAAAGACCGCCACACACAACATTTTCTAAGAATTTAGCTTAGGATTTTAAAAGCACTGCTTGTGAAAATAAAAGTCTTTTCTCCAAAGACTAAGTGGGAAAATCTATCCTATATACATATACAAAGCCAAAGAGCCATTCTGTGAGAGATTTCCCCCTCATCTATATATACACTTGCATTCTTATTTGGGACTTGTTGAGCACCATGTGGACAATGTGCTCACCCTTGCTTTTACAAACGAATTTAGAAGAAGGATTCGTCGACCCCAAATCTTATGGTCTTGAACCCAATGTGGAACAAGAAGAAGAAACTGAAGACCCATCTGGTTAAAGGGTTATGCACCAAGGTGGAGTTCGATGTGGAGAAGGCCCGTGCAACACCGCTGCTGCTGAAAAAGAAGACCGAAGAAGTCCTTTTGTTTATCATTACCGTTTTATTTTGTGCCGACCCTCGTGTCGAAAACTCCTTAATTTGTATCAACATTTAAATGCGTCATTTTGGCGCTAAGTTATTGTAATGTTGGTCCTTGTGATCAGCACTTGTTTTTAATTACTCGCATTTTTATATAATGCATCTTGTTATTGTGAGCTGCAATGTGCCTTTTCTGTGTGCAATCCACCTGGGCGATTGCCACTGGAATCCTCAAATGAGGGTCCTACAGTAAACCAACTATGAAATCCATTCCAATCTCATCCCATTTCCACTCCGGGGTTGGTAGGGGTTGTAACGGTCCTACAGGTTTCTGGTGTTCTGCTTTCACTCTTTGACAGGTATCACAAGAAGCTATAAACTCGGCAATTTCCTTTTTCATTCCTTTCCACCAAAACCGATCCTTTAGATCTTGGTACATCTTTGTACTACCTGGGTGAATAGAGTACGGGGTACAATGGGCTTCTTGCAGTATCATGTTCTTGATTTCCTTGTCCTCTGGGATATAGATTCGGTTATGATACCACAAAATTCCTTCCTCGTCTTCACGAAAGTCAATTGCATCTTCGTGTTTCATGTCCTCTTTCATCTTTTGAATACTCTGATCTACTTCCTGAGCCCTTCGGATTTGGTCCTTCAGCTCGCAATTCATTGTTAATGCGTCGACGGTTCCTTGTTCAACAAACTCTAAATTCAACCTCTCGAAATCTCTAAGCAATTGGGGTGGTATTCCTAATGTCTTCTCTTGATTGCAGTAGGATTTTCTGCTCAAGGCGTCTGCTACTACATTTTCTTTTCCAGGGTGGTAGTGTATTCCAAGGTCATAATCTTTAATCAGCTCTAGCCATCTTCGCTGTCTCATGTTCAAGTCTTGTTGGGTGAAGATGTATTTCAAACTCTTGTGGTCCGTGTAGATTTCACATCTATTTCCAAGTAGATAGTGTCGCCAAATCTTTAGCGCATGAACAACGGCGGCTAATTCCAAATCATGAGTTGGATAATTCTCCTCATGTGGTCGCAAGTGTCTCGATGCGTAAGCCACGACTCTCCCTTCTTGCATAAGGACACAGCCTAGTCCTTGCTTTGATGCATCGCAGTAGACTTCAAAATCCTTTTTGTTATCTGGTAACGTAAGGACAGGTGCGGTTGTTAATATCTTCTTTAACTCCTCAAAGCTCTTTTCACATCCTTCTGTCCAGTCGAATGGAACATCTTTCTTTAGTAGTCTGGTGAGTGGCTTTGTAATCTTGGAGAATCCTTTGACAAATCTCCGGTAATATCCGGCTAATCCTAGGAAACTTCTTACTTCAGTTACGGTTTCCGGTTGTTTCCATTCCATGATAGCCTGAATTTTTTATGGATCCATTGAGATTCCTTTGCCAGAGATAATGTGGCCGAAGAATGAGATTTCTTTTAACCAAAAGGCACACTTATCGAATTTGGCGTACAGTCGATGTTCTACTAACTTTTCCAACACCATCCTAAGATGTTGTGCGTGTTTTTCCTCTGACTCCGAAAAGATGAGAATGTCATCGACAAACACAATGACAAACTTGTCCAGAAATTCCATGAGAACCTTGTTCATTAAATTCATGAACACTGCTGGTGCATTCGTTAAACCAAATGGCACCACGGTAAACTCATGCAATCCATATCTCGTTATGAATGCAGTTTTTGGAATATCTTGTTCTCAAATCTTCAGTTGGTGGTATCCGGACCTCAGGTCGATCCTTGAGAATATCCTCGCTCCTCTTAGTTGATCAAAGAGATCATCGATCCTTGGCAAAGGGTACTTGTTCTTGATCGTCATATCATTTAGTTTCCGGTAGTCGACACAAAGTCGTAGACTGCCGTCTTTCTTCTTAGCAAAAAGTACAGGGGCTCCCCAAGGTGAGGAACTTGTTCTAATGAATCCCTTTCTTTCCAATTCTTCCACTTGCCTTCTTAATTCTTCTTGTTCTTTACTTGTCATACGTGCAAGCTTTCTTGCATAAGGGGCAGATCCGGGTTTTAATTCGATTGAGAACTCAATGTCCCGATCTGGTGGCATTCTAGGAAGCTCTTCAGGAAAAACTTCTGGATATTCATTTACTATTGGAACTCCTTCAAACTCAACTCCTTCCAAGCTGTTCAAACTACACACTCGGTTGTTCACTATTGATCTCTCTGCGTGGAACGTGACTTGTTTTCCTTCAGCATTCGTCAGGGTTATTGTTTTCTTTTCATAGTCCATCTGACCTTTATGCTTGGCTAACCAATCCATTCCAAGGATGACATCTAATCCTTGAAGGTCCAAAACTAGCAGGTTTGCTAGGAATCCTAGATTGCCAATACTAAAGGCGATATTTCTACATATAGAGTTCGCAGGCATTCGAGCTCTAGGGGATTGAATTAAGATAGGGAACTCTAATGCAGATACTGGCAACTTATTTCTGAGCACGAAAGGTCTTGACACAAATGAATGAGTAGCACTAGGGTCAAATAATGCAACTGAAAGTTCAGAGTGGATAAAGATCCTACCGATCACGACGTCTGATGCTTTTCCTGCTTCAACAGCAGATGCGTAGTTGAGTCTTCCGCGACCTGCAGCAGGCATTCCTCTTCCTCGGCCATTCTGGAACCTTCCTCCTCTAGAGGGTGGAGCATTTCTAGCGAAGCCTTGGGCTGGAACAGGGGGTCTTGCAGCTTGTGCTCGGGCAACATTGGATGGCAAGTGTTGTAGCGGACAAGTGTTCCTGCGATGTCCCTTTCTTCCACAGTGAAAGCATTCTTCATTCTTCAGGGGACAATCCTTCAAGAAGTGGTTTCCTCTGCATCCGGTGCATTGAGCTATTGCAGTAGGCGCATGGCCTTTGGGGTCTTTGAGGTGGTCTGAAGGCTGGTCGGAAAGTAGGCATTGGTCTCCCTCGACTAGCACTTCCTTGGTAAGAGTTGGGTAAAGCCTTCCTCTTTCGGTCTTCTTCAATTATTCCTCTTTTCTCCTCCATCTTAAGCAGCCGGTTTATCAGGACGTGGAAGTCCGTGAATTCATGAGATGATAGCTGGTATTGCAAGGAGTTTTGTAGTCCTTCGCAAAACCTGTCGATCTTCCTTTCCTCTGTCGCAATATCTTCAGGTGCGTATCTTGCCAGTTGAATAAATTCATGCAGGTACTGTTTCACGGTCTTATTCCCTTGTCGCAGATTTACGAATTCTCGGCGCTTTGCCTGGACAACGCCTTTTGGGACGTGGTATCTACGGAATTCCTCCTTGAACTCATTCCAGGTGATCGAATCTCTGTTGGTGTGCACAGTCTGGTAATTCTCCCACCAAGCAGCAGCGGGTCCAGCTAATTGATTTGATCCATACAGAAGCTTCTCTTCATCGCTGCACCTAACAGTATTCAATTTCCTTTCCACGTCTCTCAGCCAATCGTCGGCTACTATAGGGTCTTCTGTGCTCGAAAAGGTTGGGGGCCGTGTTTTCTGGAAGTCAGTTAACTTTGTACCCGTTGCGGATCCTTCAGTTTGTCCGGATGCGATATGTTGCATCAGCTGTCCCAAAATTTGGTTCTGTATAGTAGCTGATTCCTGTCGGTTCTGCTCCATCCATAGCAGTACATCATTGATGTTGCCTCCTTGTGGCATTGTCGAAGATCCTGGTCTATCTGGGTTGGTGTGGCTTCTCGCTCCGAGTGTGGCCCTTGCATTGCTAGGGTTTCCCTCTAGCTCTCCTTCCTGGGGTCTTGCTCGCGTGTTAACCATCCTACTCAAACAGGAGGTTAAGAATAGAGACATTGATTCGGAAAGAATCATTTACACAGGTGCTAGCAGAATGCTGGCATTAGCTCAAGAAGTAAGAATAAGGATATGCAAAATGACCTTTTCATAAATTAGCTTTTCAAAAGATACAAAGCTCCTAGCCTCATCGGCTTTCAGAGCTCATCTAACATCCAGCATACATCAACCATACTAAAATAACTACTACAACAAAAGGAAATCTAGCGTTTGTTGGGCTAGGCACAAAAGGTTGAAGGAAGTCTGCAGTCACTCCTCAGCATCATCAGAAGAATCACAAGGCTCTACCTCCTCGGGATCCTCCTCCTCATCGTCATCAGCATCCATCGGATCATCTTCGTTGTCATCGTTGATGTTGACAATCTCCTTCCCTTTTCCCTCAGGGGTCTTCTCCTTCTTTGCGGTGCAGGGAAGCTCGATCGTCTGACCGTTGATGACTATGCCACGCGACGCAGGCATGAAACCGCTGAGATACTCCTTCAAATTTCCTACCTTCTTGCGAGCGGTGATCTTCAACTTTGGGTGACTCTTCTTGGTTACTGACTCTGCAGCTTCGAGGTCCTTCTCTCCACTTGATTTAGCCATTTCTTGAATTTGTCTTTCTTTCTCTCGGAGACTTACACGAGCCCTAATAAGCATGCCCTCAAGGTAGTGGCGATCATCGCGAACACGCTCGTAGTCTCGAAGTAGGCGGGTGTATCCGATCTCCGAAACACGAACGACGTCTCGAGTCTTCGTCAAAATAGCGTTCTCCTGGTCGCTGGACGGAAGAACAACTCGGTACTCTGATCCGGGGACCTGGTAGGGTACGAAGCGGTAGGGGGAATCAGAAAGGTAGTCGCTGTACATCTGCCGGACGGAACCTACAGCACGACGGGCAGCGTCTAAGATAGCATCCTCCTCTTCTTCTCTGCGGGCTTGACGTCTCACTGAGCCTCTCCCGTGCTCGGGAATCTCATAGACAATCACTGAAGCCCGACAACCAATGGGCCGTCCGTTGATCTCATCTTGCCAGACACAATACACTGGCCTCTGACTGTCCCGTGCTCCAAGAAATTGCAGCATCATCCACAACAACAGTGCCCACGATCCAAGCTCGTCTCCGTGAAGGTATCTCTTGTCAGAAGCCATCTGAAGACAGAACGAAAGGCATCTATGAGTTTAAAGAGAAGTCTAAAGCCTTTTTCCAAAAATCGAAAATAACATTTTTCTTAAGGAAAATAGGTTTTCGTAAACAAATTTTTGACAAAGAACTAGCGGATTTCTCTTCTAGGGATGCCAAAGTCTATCTAAGGGTTACAACCTACAGTCGAGTCTTCTGCTCTGATACCAAGTTCTGTGGGACCCTCATTTGAGGATTCCAGTGGCAATCGCCCAGGTGGATTGCACACAGAAAAGGCACATTGCAGCTCACAATAACAAGATGCATCATATAAAAATGCGAGTAATTAAAAACAAGTGCTGATCACAAGGACCAACATTACAATAACTTAGCGCCAAAATGACGCATTTAAATGTTGATACAAATTAAGGAGTTTTCGACACAAAGGTCGGCACAAAATAAAACAGTAATAATAAACAAAAGGACTTCATTGGTCTTCTTTTTCAGCAGCAGCGGTGTTGCACGGGCCTTCTCCACATCGAACTCCACCTTGGTGCATAACCCTCTATCAAGCTTGGTCTTCAGTTTCTTCTTCTTGTTCCACATTGGGCTCAAGACCGTAAGATTCAGGGTCGACGAATCCTTCTTCTAAATTCATTTGTAAAGGCAAGGCTGAGCACATTGTCCACATGGTGCTCAACAAGCCCCAAATAAGAATGCAAGTGTATATATAGATGGGGGAAATTTCTCAAAGAATAGCTCCTTGGCTTCATATATGTATATAGAATAGATTTTCACACTTAGTCTTTGGAGAAAAGACCTTTATTTTCAAAAGCGGTGCTTTTAAAACCCTAAGCTAAATTCTCAGAAAATGTTGTGTGTGGCGGTCTTTCATGAGTCACCACCTTGTTCTGATTTTCTGAAAACTTTCCAAAAGCTACTTGTGCTGCATCGACGTGAATAGAATCCACAGCGCGCAGACTCCATAACCTGGGAGCTCAGAGTATCCGATACTTTTTAAACTTTGCAAAGGTGTACCACCTTAATCCACCGATCATTCGGCTTTCAAGTCGGTACCTCTCCATGCGACTCTTACGCATGTGACAAGGCCGAGATGACACAACAATTTACAGTCCTAGCATTAACTATTTCCCTGCCCGGTAAATAGACAGTTAAGTCTCAAGTACCGTTGTGGGTCCTCCCCACTGCCTTACTTCCTAGCCTGGGTCTGTGTTCTCGCAAGACACATAGCCTCTCTTGATTACAGTCGCGCACGACTTAATCTGGCATAGGGCGTCTTCCTTCTTTCCACCTTTTCCTCTCATGATTTTTCTGAACTCACATCACTCATGGCCTTCTGTGGCCCACCAGTTCTCGCAAGACACTGGATCGGACAACCATTGCAGGGAAAAGCTAATACTAAAGAAAGCTACTAAGTTGCGCCCGTCCCATAAACAGGCAAGTGGTTGGTACGTTTTTCATGCCGCATAGAATAGTCCTTATGAATCTCTAGCGAGGAGTCTTTCACATTCCCAGTGCGCACACAGCACCATCCACTCAAACCATCCTCACTATCGATTCCAATCACATTTTCTTTCACAAAAGGGGTTTTGAATATACTTTTCTCATATGTGACCATTCAACATTTAACATATAATCTTGGGCATAGCATAGCCTAAGCATGATAATCTAGGGTAACAAGGGTGCAGGGGTATTCAATGTCAAAAGGGGCTTTACAATCATTTAGGTCATATCTAATCATTTTATTGAAACATAGTTCTTATTTGAATCTAAGGCATGCATATACTTGAAAACAGATAACATACTTCATTTTAAAATAATAGGCTAGACATGATCAAGGGTTTGAGACTTGCCTTGCAGTGATGGGTCTAGCTGTTCAGATGAATCCTCAAAGATCTCCTCGGTTCCTTCAACGTCTGGTTCCACGGCGGATACAGACAACACATACACACTATATAAGTATACAAGTACTAGAAAAGAATACGTAAATACATCATGCATGCAGGGGTAAGGGTTTGGACAAGGTCACTTGACATAGGTCGAAGAGATGGGCTCAAAGGGCTTGAATGTCGAAGGGCTGACATTCGACTCATGGCTTGACATTGCTCTAAATCGGTTCTAGGTCTGATTTCTGGAGATATGGTAGTAGGGAATGTTGTAGATCATGGCTCAAGGGACTTACTGGACAAAGTGGCATTTCAATTGCTCAAATGAAACAAGTCTAAATCATCCAATGCCACTGGTGGTCATGCACTGACATAGTGCTAGACATGGCCAGAAACTAGGGCATTGCATAACTTTTGACTCAGGACTCCAATTGATGCAAGACTTTGTCTGGGGTTTAGGCATTGATAACAGCTACAAAACTCTCAACATGCTCAAAGGCTGAAAGTGGCTAGAAGGTGGCCAAATCCAGTGAGCAAACACGGTGGCCTGAATATGAACTGAACCACTGGACAGCAACCTTTGGCATGACCATAACTTTTGATTCAGGTCGATCCAGAAGTCGAGCTAGTAGAAAAAATTGCTCAGGGGGTTGAGATCTATCTAAATGACAAGGTTTCACCGGCTAGTTTGGCCAGAAAACGAACTCCGGCGATCGGGGCCGAAGACGAAGGCACCGATTTGGGGGTTTTCGTTCCAGGGCGTTTGAACTCAATTCCACGCTCGGGAAGCATCTAGGGGCTGTCACAAGGCTATTGGTGCACTCAATTTTGCCAGAGATTGGCTAGAGAAGCACGGCGGCGTTCTCCGGCGAACTGCCGAGGCTCGAACATGGAATTTCGAAGCTCGGGGCAAAATTGGCGATTCCAAGCTTGCAGGTTTGTTTCTCCTAGCTCACTGATCAATACTCTCTACTGGCACGAGGATCAATTTGGCTTGAATCACTCGGCATTACGGGAACAGGGGATTTCGGTTTTTCCGGTGATTGCCGGCGTTGAGGTTCGCCGGGGATCAATTAAACACTATGGTACGAAGAGAGGGATGAAGGGAGCTTACTGGTGGCGTTGGTTTGGAGAAAGAAGCTTCGGGCGAAGCTGGCGCCGTAAGCTTCAGGAACTGCTCGCCGGGGAAGAAGGCCTTCGCGGCGGCGCTGAAGAACTGGACTACTCTCTGGTGGAGGAAGCTACGGTTTGAAGTTGTGGAATGGTTTGAAGAGATGCTGGGCGAAGGGGGGCTTTATATAGCCACGGGTGAAGCTCTCGGGAGCTGCAGCAATCGCCGGGGGATTTTTCTTCTGGCGCTGGAGCGGTCAAGGAGGTGCTTGGGGACACGGCGGGGCTCTGCCAGAGGCGATGAATCGCGGGGAAACAGGATTCTGTCAGGGTGGTGTGGCGACGATCTCCGGGATGGCAGCCATGTGGCGTGAAGCTCCTGACAACAGCGGGCACGCGCGCGCGCGGGGAAGAACACGGCACGGTGTGGTTGAAGCGTTCCACGGTGGCGGTACAGCTGTGCAAGGTTGGTGGCTACGTGGCCGTGCAGGTGGCAGCGCGAGGAAGTTCGCCGGCGGCGAGCTCAACGGCGCGGCAAAGCGGCAAGGCGCTGGTCGAACGAACACTGGTCGCGGTCGTGCACGCGGTCTCCTGGTCGTGGTCGAAGAAAAGGCCAGGGGCTTGTTTGCAAGGTTTTGGACTGAAACGTGAAGGTTTTGGCTTGGGAATTTGGGCCTATTTGCAATTCTGAAGAACTGAGGGGCTGATTTGAATTCTGACTTTGCAGATGAGTGCTACTAAATGTCTTAGACTCATCCAGCAGGAAAAATGGTAAACTCCGATAAGATTTGGTGGTTTTGACAAAAATCAAAAACAGGGTATTTAGGGTAAACAGGGTAATTAGGGTCTGAAACTTTTGTCGAGGCTGAAACTAGGGTTTCGGTTGAGATTCTGGAATTCTTCCAGAAGGGAAAAACGTTCAGAAATATGAAAGAAAGGTAATCACTTGATCAGATCTGGATTTGGAGATGATCTGGGACTTTTAGCCTTTTTGGGTTTTCTAAAAGGACTAAACTAAAGCACTTTTGGACTGAATTGTAAAAACGATCTGGGAGATGAAGTTTAGCAGCCAACTTTTTAGGTTAAGGTAGTGGCATACCTAAGATCAAGATAGGGTTGAGACAACAGGGATTCCAAAGAATATATGCTGACACGTAAGCAGAAAAGATAGTCAAAAATAGGGATGTTACACGCGCGTCCCCCGTCAAAGGGGATGGGGACCGGGACTCTCCCCGCGAGGTGGAGGGGGATAACCAACCGCTATGCCGCTGGCTCCAGTGCATTCGGTGGCCGCGGCCTTACCGACCGTCGCACCTTGAACACTACAATGGTGAGGCCGATCCCTACGAGTTTGTGCAGGTGTATTCCACAGCCATCTCAGCGGCTGGAGGGGACGAGACGGTCTAGTGCAATGTCTTCCCCCTCTACCTGACCGGGATCACCCGCTCATGGTTTTACAACCTGAAGGCCGGCTCTATCAAGTCTTTTGCGCAGCTCAAGCGCGAATTTTGTGCGAACTTCCAGGGGAACTACGTGCGTTCCCTCGATTAATCACAGTTGTATACTGTCCGCCAGAGGACAGGGGAGACCATCCGCAGTTTCTTCAAGCGCTTTGCTCAGGTCAAGAGAAAAGTAGCTCACGTCCTCGACTCCACAGTCATTGAGGCGTGCAAGAGTGGGATCCTCCCCGGGGATCTCCATCGAAGACTCTCCCGAAGCTGCCCCTCCTCCACCGACGAGCTCTTCACTATACTCGAGAAGTATGCTCGGGTGGAGGAGGATGACCACTGGAAGAAAAACCAGCGGGTTCCCGTCCTCGTCGACCGGGAAGCTGGGGACCCCCTCAAGCGCCCCAAGAGGGGCAGTCGTAGCGAGCCACGGCCTCAGGACACTTTTGTCCTCGAGGGCGGAGGCGGCTCGTGCGATGCCCCCAAGGGCAACCGTCCCTTCCCCAAGCCGAAAGACCAGGGGGGAGGACCTTCGTCCCATGGCCGTGAAGGCGCCGCAACAGGAGGCAAGGAGGGCCTGTGGTGTACTTTCCACAAGTCCAATACCCACGCTACCCGGGAATGCCACCAACTTCTCCAACACTTCGCCGCATTCCTCGGCCAGCTTGGGCAGGGGGACTCCTGCCTCCTTGCCCCCTCAGTCGGCTTTACCGGCCCTTCCTGCCCCCGCGGGGGAGCAACAATGGCAAGCACGGGAAGGGGACCCCTCAGAAGTGCTCCCCTTCCAAACCTCCCAAAGATGTGTCAACATCATCACGGGAGGGTCTGCCTTAGGGCGAGACTCCAAGCGCCAGTGCAAGGAGTACGCACTTGAAGTAAAGGTTGTGGGGGTGCTACATACGTCCCAGCCACCAAAGTGGTTGGACGTCCCCCTCACTTTCACAGCGGAAGATGCGCACGTGGTTCGCTTCCCCCATGACGACGCACTCATCGTCTCTGCCATCGTCAATAACTGCCACCTGGCACGCATCCTCGTCGATGGGGGAAGCTCCGCTGACGTCCTGTACCTGAAGGCGTTTAAGGAGATGCAGGTGGACGCGAAGCTACTACAGCCTGCAGCGGGGCCCTTGCAGGGATTCATCTCGGGGAAGACGATCCACCCGGTGGCGAAGTTGGACCTCCAGATGACCTTTGGTACCCCAGACAACTACCAGACGGAGATGGTCCGGTTCGACGTGGTGAACGTCCCCTGCTCATACAACGCATTCATGGGGAGGACCATGATCAACTACTTGGGGCCCGCAATCCACCAGAGCTATCTATGTGTGAAAATCTCTGGGCCTCACGGCGTGATCACTGCCTAGGGCGACCAAGACGTGGCCCGCGCTTTGTATGAGCGTGCCGCCGCGATGATCGGGAGCGTCAACTTGATCAAGACCCCGGAGGGAGAGACCTCTTCCCCGGAGCTGGACGCTACCTCTGTACCCTTCGGGAGGTCTCCCCCCAAGCCGCGCTTGGAAGGGGACCTCCGGAAGGTCCCGCTGTCCCCGGACGACAGAGACAAGACAGTCAAGATCGGGGCGGATCTCCCCGAAGAGCACACGAAGCAACTCGTGGCCTTCCTACGCAAGAACTCTGATGTTTTCGCCTGGAAGCCCTCCGACATGCGAGGCGTCGCCCAGGAAGTCATCGAGCATAAGCTCGCGACGACCCCCAGTCATCCCCCGGTCAAACAAAAGCTGAGAAAACTCTCCCTTGAACGCCAAGAGGCGATCAAGGTTGAGATCACCAAACTCAGAGAGGCGTGGTTCATTCGGGAGGTCTTGCACCCCGAGTGGCTTGCGAACCCCGTCCTCGTGAAGAAGTCAAATGGTAAGTGGCGAATGTGCGTGGACTTCACCGACCTCAACCGCGCTTGCCCCAAAGACAACTTCCCGCTCCAGCAGATTGACTAGCTGGTCAACTCGACAGTGGAGTGCGAGTTGATGAGCTTCCTAGACGCGTATTCGGGCTATCACCAAGTCCGAATGGCGGAAGGGGACGAGGAAAATACGAGTTTCATAACTCCCCTTGGAACCTTCTGCTACGTCCATATGCCCTTCGGGCTGAAGAACGCTGGAGCGACCTTCCAACGACTCATGACGCTGGTCCTCAAGGACCAAATCGGTCGCAACATCGAAGTCTACGTCGACGACACAGTCGTCAAGAGCCATCGCGCGGCCGCTCACATCGACGACTTAGCGGAGACCTTCTGCAACCTCCGAGCATACGGGTTGAAGCTCAACCCAAAAAAATGCACCTTCGACGTACATGTGGGAAAGCTCCTGGGCTTCCTCGTGTCCCAGCGGGGCATAGAAGCCAACCCCGAAAAGATCCGGGCATTCCTGGATATGCCCCTGCCGCGCTCAGTCAAAGACGTACAGCGGCTCACCAGCCGCCTGGCCGCGCTGAGTCACTTCGTCTCGCGAGTGGCGGAACGTGCCCTCCAGTTCTTGAAAATCCTCTGGGGCCTCGAAGGGTTCTGGTGGACTCCCGAGGCCCAGGAGGCCTTAGAAGACCTGAAGAAGTACCTCACGAGCCCCCCAATGCTCGTGAGCCCGTCTCCGGAAGAACCCTTGCTCCTTTACCTCGCCGCGACCCCAGTCGCCGTAAGCGCAGTATTGGTAATAGGAGCAGGATGGGCAGCAGCGTCCCGTGTACTACGTGAGTGAGGCCCTCCAAGGGGCTAAAACTCGGTACACGAAGATGGAGAAGATCTGCTACGCCCTTCTAATGGCGTCCCGGAAGCTTCGTCACTACTTCCTGGGACACCCGATCACTGTCCCGTCATCCCTCCCTTTGGAGGGGGTACTCTGGAACAAAGAAGCCACCGGCCGGATCGGAAAGTGGGGGACCAAGCTCACTCCTTTCTCCCTTTCCCTCGCTGGGCGCTCCACCATCAAGTCACAAGTCCTCGCCGACTTTGTGGCGGAGTGGACCCCTGCCTCCGGGTCTGAAGACGAGAGCCTCCCCGAACCGCCCCGACGCAGTGACCATTGGACGCTCATGTTTGATGGCTCCTTGTGTCTCGCTAGGGCCAGCGCGGGGGTAGTCCTCCAGAGCCCCGAGGGGAGGGAACTGGAGTACACGGCGCGGCTCGAGTTCCCCGCCACGAACAACGTCGCTGAATACGAGGCTTTGCTCCTCCGGTTGCGCCTCACGCGCTCCCTGGGGATTCGTCGCCTCCTCGTGAAAGGAGACTCCCAGCTCGTAGTTTGCCAAATGGACAAGTCCTACTTGTGCCATGACGCAAACTTGAGTCTCTACTTGCAGGAGGTACGCAAGATGGAGAAGCACTTCGACGGCCTAGAGGCCCGGCACATCCTGCCGAGGGACAATGACCGAGCCGATGCCCTAGCCCGGGCGGCCAGTGCCCGGGAAGCTCTCCCTAGGGAGCTTTTCTGGAGACCATCGCGAAGCCCTCGGTGACCTCCCCGGACGCAGACAATGGGTCCCGCGTCCCAGAATTCTCTGAGATCACTCGAGTCGCGTCTTGGATGGAACCCCTTATCTCCCTCATCAAGGGGGAGGGGGACCCTCCCAACGAGACCGAGGCTAAGTGCCTCCGAGACAAGGCCCGGCCATACCTCCTGTTGGAGGGGAAGCTTTACAAGTGGGGGGCCTCTACCCTGCTCCACTACCACCCACGGCCGGAAGGGCTCCAACTCCTCGAGGACATCCACTCGGGGAGTTGCGGGTCTCACTTTGCTCCACGCGCCGTCGGGGCCAAGGCCCTTCGTCAAGGCTTTTATTGGTCCACAGTGGTCCGTGACACGCGAGACCTTATCTCCGCGTGCGAGGCTTGCCAGAAGATGGCCAAGGGTTCCAACCTCCCCTCCATGGCACTGTAGACTATCCCCATTACTTCGCCCTTCGCGCGCTGGGCGATGGAGCTCCTGAGCCCCTTCCGCCCAGCACCCGGGGGCTACAATTATGCGGTGGTCACGGTCAACTACTTCACCAAATGGGTAGAGGCCGAGCCTATAGCCAACATCACGTCCCGGACAGTACAGCGGTTTTTCTGGAAGAACGTCATATGTCGTTTTGGGGTCCCGCTGGAAATCACTGTCGATAACGGGACCCAATTCGACTCGGCACATTTTCGGGAATTCTGCGAAGGCTTGGGGCTCATCATCCACTTCGCCTCGGTAGCTCACCAACAAAGCAATGGGGCAGTTGAAAGGGTCAATGGCATAATCCTACGGGGCGCATGGGCGGAGGAGCTCCATAGCATCCTCTGTTCCATACGTATGACCCCGAGCCGGGCGATGGGACGCACACCCTTCTCCCTTGTGTACAGGGCCGAGGCGGTTCTCCCCCTGGAGATTGGCTTCGTGTCGCTGCGGGTCGAGCTCCTCGACGGAGCTACGACCACAACGTACCAAGCCAACAAGGCAAATCATCGACTGGCGGTCGACCTCGTCGAAGAGGAATGCGACCAAGCGCTCCTCCGCCACGCCATCTATGAGCGCGAAATGGGGCGCGCATACAACCAACACGTCCGTGAGAGAGCTTTCTGCCTCGGGGACCTTTTCCTCAAGTGCGTAACCGACCCCCAAGCCTAGGGCAAGCTCTCCCCCAAGTTGGAGGGCCCTTACAAGATCTCAACGGTCCTAGGCTCCGGGGCTTACAAGCACTCCAACCTGCAAGAGCAGGAGCTGAAGCACATGTGGAACGTACGCTTGCTTCGCAAGTTCTACATCTAGCCTATGGGCTAATCCCCTCCCCTGGAGCGATCATGCCGGAGGGGAGGGAGACATTGTACTCAGCGTTCCCTCCCCCATCGTGATCTCATGGGGGGAGGTGTTGTATCTCAATTCCTTGTTAATACAATTGGTTTTTCCTTAGCTTGGGCTCACTGCAGGTCCCTACATTACCATCCCTCACGATGATGCCCTCCCCGCGAGGATGCCCTCAGTGAGGATGCCCTCTCCGTGAGGAAGTGGGCTATCGTGACCCAAAAAGTCCCTATGACAGGAGCCCCCGCTCCCATAGGGCAGCTTATAATCACCCCTCATGGACTGAGGGGGTAAGCGGCAACCCAGTCCTTAAGGATTGAGGTAACGAGTAAATTTGAGAGACTAGTCCCCTCTCAAACACACTGACCCATCATCGGGCTCATCCTCCTCAGGGAGCAAAATTCTCCCTGGCGAGACGGGACTTTCGAAAAATTGTTCCCGGAGGTTTTTACCCGGCTCCCCGTTCTCATGGTGACCGGACGATTTCTCACAGGGATTTTTGAAATATTGTTCCCAGAGGTTTTTACCTGGCTCCCCATTCTCACGGCGACCGAAGGGTTTCTCACTGGGATTTTCGAAAAATTGTTCCCAAAGGTTTTTACCCGGCTCCCCGTTCTTACGGTGACTGGGAAATTTCTCACTGGGACCTCTGGAAAATCTTCTTGGAGAATTTTTACCCCTGCAATCATTAGCATCCGGGCCTTTCACTCCTTTGGATTCAAAAAGTTTCCAGGGGGTAACTCGTGCCCGGGGATTGCCCTCTTCCGGACCATCCTTTGGATTCGAAAAGTTTCAAAAACACAAGCAAACTTAGCTTTATTGAAATATTTAACCGGAGGACATCTTCCCCCTCCGGTAGGTATCGGTACATTAAACTCAAGATACAACCCGGAAGGCTCCTACACCTAATAATCCCGGAGGCCCTCTGATAGCTGCCGGGCCAGGTCTCGATACAAGCACCATATACGTCGCTAGGCCTCCTGAAGTAGGTCCTCGGGCCAATACTCGTCGGTGGCAGTATTCGAAGCGGTGGAATGCTCCAGGACCCCAGTCGCGGAGGGGATAATTCAGCGCGGTAGTTGTCAAAGTTGTCTAGGTGCCACTCCGGGAGCTACCGCAACTAGATCGGCTCCTGGGAAACACCGCTACCATGTCCCCTGGAGATGAGACTTAGCAAAATTAAGGCGGCTTGGGCATCCCCCGAGTGACACCCGCCGGAGCCCGGAGGCCTCATCTCCAGGGAGGCTCCTCGCAACACTGGGGCACCTCTAAGGTTGCGCTCGACTCTCGGGGGCTCTCTCCCGCGAGTAACCTCCCGGGGTGCCTGGTAAATTCAATTCAAGACTTGGCAAAAAAATTCATTCTATTGCATCAAAATGTCTTTTGTAGAAGTCTCCGGGGCTTCTTCTAAGAAGCTACCAGGAGCAAAAATCCTAAAACAAAAAAGCGTCCTATCTAAAAGCTTGGGGGGGAGGCTCATACTTGTTCATTGGTGTCCAACACCCGGGAGGCCTCCGCCGGAGCCATAGTGTCCATCCTCCGAGGTGCCGACACTGGGAATCGCACCCGCACGATCTGTTCGTAGAAGCCCCCGGTGAGCTGCTCCACCTCTCGCCGGAGCGGCTCGAAGAACTCAGGAAAGCCCCAGGGGATCCGACCCCCGATCGCCCGGGCGCCAATCCCTCGGCGTTCCACAAGCCCCGTGGCAGCGGCCACCACTGGGATCGCCCGGCCCCGTGCCCAAGCATCGACGGCCTCTGGATCATAGAGACTTGTGCATTTAGAAAACGCACAGCTTCTGCGAGTGTCGTCGGTGCCACGTCGGAGCTGCCCCTCGGGCCGAGGCTCACCCGAAGCCCTTCGAGGGCCGAGCGAACGGAGCAACCCGCCTTCGCCACCACTCGGGTGCTGGAGCCCTCCAGCTCCCGCAGGGCATCCTCCTTTGCCCTTGACACTCTCCGGATCTGGTCGTTGGCGTTCTCGGAGGCGTGGAGCTCAGCCCGGACTCGGGCCAATTCCTGGAGCACGTCGTCCCGCTCCTCGAAAAAGGTGGCGGACTTCCCCCTCCACCTCCTTCAGTGCCTTGTCAAAGTGCGCCTCGATGCCTTAGGTGAGGGCCGCCCCCTATGAACATGAATGTTAGACGAAGCCCAAGAGTTGGCAAAATCTTAGAAAAAATGACCCGCCGGTTCGAGAATGAACTTGGATGTGGAGCGACTGCAGCTCCCCACAATGGTCGCAGAGCGTCCCTTGCGAGACGTACTCCTGCACCTTCCAGACCCGTCTGCACCAGCGGGCCCCCTCACGAAGGTCGCGGGGGTAATGTGAACTGGAGTGGCAGCGGTCGGAGTCCTTGTCGCTGAAGAGGTGGCTGAAGAGGAGGTGGACGAGCTCTCCGAGGGGGTGCCACCCTGGGGAGGGATGAGGAGCCCTTCCCCTTTCCTGGCCGTGTGGCCCTCGAGACCTCCGTCACTGTGGGGACCTCGTAGACAGAGGGGCTCCACCCTCGTCCACTGGTAATTCGACGCGTGGGGGGGAAGCCTCTGTGAAACGAACCTCTGGCCGCTCCGGCTCCGGTAGTCCCTATGCCATCGGAGGTGCGATCGTAGGAGGCGGCGAGGGGGCGTAGTTCGCCGAGTTGGACGCCCCCTCATCACCGGCCGGCTCCTTCCCCTGGGCCTCTCCGAAGGCCTTGAGAAGGTGCGCAAACTCTTGCGCCTCCACCGCCCCCTCGGAGTTTTCTTCCGGAGGGGGCAGCATCACCTCTCACCGGGAAGGCACTCGCACACGTCCCGACCCAGGGGCGGCGTCCTGGGCCTTCACGGGTGTGGAACCCGGCGTCGTTGCTGGACAGGGAGCCTTTTGATCCTTGGCACACTTCGGCTCAGAACGCCCGGCGTCCTCCTTCCCCCGCTTGTGAGAGCCGGGAATCGGAGAGCCGTCCTCTCCGGCAGCCTCCTCGATGACGCACACGATACGCTCGTACTCGTCGGTGTAGTACTTCTCGAGGAGGTTCTCCGCCTTCTCCCAGGCCGCTGGGTATGGCTGGACTACAAAAGTGAAGAGAGTTAGCAAAATTAACAAAAAACGAAGAAATTCGACGGGGGCTTACGTCGGGTCACCGGCTTTTGCGGGGCCACTGCGCCGGGCACATTCCAATCCCTCTCCTCCCGTACGATAAGGGGGAGACCTTAAGAAACATCAGCTCCTCAGCGGCGCCCCTCATGGAACGGACACCCTAGGAGCCAACCACCTTGCTGAGGAGCTTCAGCTCCTCCTCGGTCCACATCGGGGGCTTGGGGGCGGACGACCGGCTGTAGGAGGGGTGTTCTGGTGAGTAGGTACTCCTGCACCCGCGACGCCAAGAGCTGTATCATGACGGAGCAGAATAGAGACTTCGGCCCTCCCTTCACCAAATGGGAGCTCCTCGCCGCCGGCTCATAGAAGTACTGAAATAGTTGGAGCGTTGGCTCCTGTCCGGTGACTGTTCTGAACAGCCAAATGAAGAGCCCCATCCGAACAAAAGCGTTCGGTGTCAGGTGGTTAAGAGCCACCCCGTAATTCCGGAGAAACCCCCGGAGCAACGGGTGCACCGGGAGCCAAAGCCCGGCCTCAAGGAAGTCCTCGAAGACGACCACTTCTGCGGGCCTAGGGCGGGGGCTGCCATCCTTCTTGGAGGGGATCCGGATGTCCCTGTCGCGACAACCCCCCGGTCCACGAGGGACTCTAAGTCCCCCGAAGTAAACTCGGAGGCCCAGAGGAAGTCCGCGGTGACTTCCTCCGGAGGCACATCCACGGCCTTGGCGCGACCCTTAGGACCCATTGTTTTCTCTGGTGCGTTGGGCTCTAAGGGGACTTAGGCTAAGGTTTCCGAAGGCTAGGCTTCTGGGAGAAGGCTACTAGGAGAGCTTAGGGCACCGATGGCGTTTGAGGATCGAAGGTTCGAGTGATTTCTCCGGGCCCCTCGAGGCCCAATTTATAGGGCTCAAACGAGGCCCCGATGGGCCCCACATGGCCCCTCGTGGTGAATCCATGTCACTCAATTCAAACAGCACACGCGAATCGAAGGGGCGAATGTAGGAAACGATGCATTGTTGGTTCGAATCGCGCGAGGCCATTATGGCCAAACGATGCACTCCAATCAAGACTAGGGGCAACATAATGACCGACGGTGTCGCCATAACTATCTGGTGCGAAGTTCAAGGTGACGACAAGGCACCGGAAATCCATCCCGCAGGAGATGTTCCTGGTAATGTGAGCCATCCCCTTCGGGGACTCGAACAGCGTCTCCGGAGGGTATGGGAGGCTGCTGTTGGGGGAAATCTCCGCGGGATCAAGTCCAGGTAAGAGGTAAGGCTACCGGTGACCCCCGTCCCGGGGACGAGGCCCCCGGTTACCCTGTCCCAGGAGCGGCCATTTTCCCGGGGACGAGGCCCCCGGTGACCCCGTCCCGAGCGCCGCCATTTGCCCGGGGACCAAAGCCCCGGAGCCCGGGCACAAGGGTCACGTGAAGGTCACGCGAGGGGCACATCGGGAACTGGCGAGGACACTTGTCAAGCATCCAGCCCCCTTGGCCGGAAGAAGGACGCCAGTGCCCTTCGATCTGACAGTTGCGGCTAGGGTAGTTTTGTCTTTTGGCATATTTTGGGCCTATATAAGCCCTTGTATCCCTCTCATGTAACAAAGGACAACTCATTTTTACATCAATACACAAACAAACAGGCGTGCTTAGGAGCACTCTCTCCCCGAGAGAACTCCCCTGGCCAACTCTTGTTGGGAGCACGTTGACAGGACTAGGTTCCCACTAAGACCTGAACCTGTATAAATCCTCGTGTCATTCTTCGTGTTTGCCCAACAGGAGAGGACCGATCACGTGGTCAGCTTGCGTCGTCTTTTCTTCGCTAGGAACACCCAAAAAACCTGCCGGGGTATTCGTAATACCACGACAGTTACCTTACTACATTATGCACCAAATGCTTGAATCAAAACCCATTTTGCCCACTGGAAACCTTCTAAACCATTGCAATGCCATTCTTGGACAATGTCAGCCCATGTCAACCAGTGGCATTAGCCTTGTTTGATCCCTTCTAGTTGAGCAATTGAAATTCCACTTTGTCCACAGAACTTATGGAGCCATGTTCTACATTTTCTTCAACTATAGCATCTTGTGAAAACCTTTCTAAAGCCAATCTAAGGCCATGTCCGGCCGTGAATAGAATGTCACCCTTCGACATTCAATGTTTCAGAGCCAATCTCTTTGAGCTACGCTCAAGTATCTTCGACCAGATCCTTTCTCTTGCATGCATGTCTATACTTTACTTATTAATTTTCTATAGTAAGTGTTTTCTGTATGCTTATGTGCGATGTGTTGTGTTGCCTTGTTGTTTGTGTGCGAGAGTAGAGCAAGAAGTAGAAGAGGCAGCAGACGTCTTTTTAGATCCTTGAGAGCCGTCAGACCCCACATCACAAGGCAAGTCTCTACCCTTGATCATGTCTCTCCTAGTATATTGAGAAAACTAGGTTGATTTTTGTTTTAAAATATATGCATGCTCTATATTCAAATTAAGTACTATATTGAAAGAATATGAATAGATATGACCTAATTCCTTGTAAAGCCCCTCATGTTCGTATATATCATGCACTCTTGTCACCCTAGGATATCATGCTTAGGCTATGCTTATGCTCAAAATTATGTGTTAAGTGCTAAATGGTCATGAGTATGAAAAGTATGTTCAAAATCTCTTTTATGAAAGAAAATGTGATTGGAATCGATAGTGAGGATGGTTTGATTGGTTGGTGTTGTGTGCACATCGGGAATGTGAATGACTCCTCACTAAAGATTCAAAAGGACAATAACCTTGTGTTGTACTTCTATGCGGCATGAAAAATGTACTAACCACTTGCCCGGTATGGGACGGGTGCAACATAGTAGCTTTCTCAATATTAGCTTTTCCCTGCAATGGTTGTCGATCCAGTTTCTCGAGAGGAAACTGGTGGGCCACAGAGGGCCATGAGTGGTGTGAGCTAATGAGTGAATCAGGAGTATTGAAGGAAGACGCCCTACGCCAGGATTCCAAGTCGTGCGTGGTTGAATCCACAGGCTACGTGTCTTGCGGGACCATAGGCCAAGGCTAGGAAGAATTGGCTGAGGGGAGTATCCACAATGGTAATAGGTACTGGAATGTCTATTTACCGGGCAAGGAACTGTTAATGCTAGGATTGCAAACTATTGTGTGATCTCGGCCTTGTCACATGCGTAAAAGTCGCATGGAGAGGTACTGACTTGAAAGCTGAGTGATCGTTGTTTTAAAGTGGTACACCTTTGCAAAGTTATAAAAAGTATCGGATACTCTGAGCTCCTAGGTCATGGAGTCTGCGCGCGGTGGATTCTATCCATGTTGATGCAGAACAAGTAGCTTTTGGAAATGTTTTTCATAATATTGATTAAAGTGGTGACACATGAAAGGCTGCCACGCATAACATCTTCTGAAAATCTATTTTAGGATTTTAAAAGCTTCGCTTTTTTGAAAGCAAAACCTTTTCTTCAAAACTTAGGATGAAAATCTGTTCTATCCTTATCTATGAACCAAATAGCCCATCTTTTGGAAATCCCCCTAATCTATATACCTGCATTCTCAACTGAGACTTGTTGAGCACTATGTGGACAACGTGCTCACCCTTGCCTTTGCAAACAAATTTAGAGGAAGGATTCATTGATCCCGACTCCTAGGTCTTGAACCCAATGAAGAAGAAACTACTCCTGAGGATCTAGCTTACTAGAGGGTCACTTACCAAGTGGAGTCTGATGTGGAGGAATCCCATGCGACACCGCTGCAATTGAAGATGAAGAAGCCCTTTTTCTCATTGTTGTTGTTTTGTTTTGTGCTGACCTTTGTGTCGAAGAAAACTCCTTGATTTTGTATCAACACTAAATTGCATCATTTTGGCGCTATGTTATTGTAACATTGGTCCTTGTGATCAGCACTTGTTGTAATTACTTGCATTGTTACATAATGCATCTTGTTGTTGTGAGCTTGCAATGTATCATTCTGAGTGCAACCCACCTGGGCGGTTGCCACCGGATTTCTCAAATGAGGGTCCCACAGAAGTTGGTATCAGAGCAAAGGCTCGACTATAGTCGTGACCCTTAGATAGACCTTGGCGTCCCTAGAAGCTTAAAGATCACTAGTTCTTTCACTAGGTCTGTTTGCAAAAACCTAATTTGCTTAAGAAAAATATGTTGTTTTTTGATTATTTGAAAAAGGTTTCAGATTTTGTTTTAACTCATAGGTGCCTTTGCGTTCTGTCTCCCAGATGGCTTCCGGCCAGAGATTCATTCATGGTGACGAGCTTGGATCATGGGTGTTAGTCCTATGGATGATACTGTAGTTCCTTGGTACGCGAGACATTCAGAGGCCAGTTTACTGCGTTCAGCATGACGAGGTCGATGGACAACCGTTCAGTTATCGTGCTTCGGTGACAGTCTATGAGATCCCTGAGCATGGGAGACGTTCAGTGAGGCATCAGGCCCACAGAGAAGGAGAAGATAATGCCATCTTAGATGCTGCCCGTCGTGCCGTAGGTACCATCCGACAGTTATACAGTGACTACCTTTCAGATTCCCCCTATTGCTTTGTGCCTTATCAGGTTCCCAGATGAGAGCACCGAGTCGTTCTTCCATCCAACGACCAAGAGGATACCATTTTGATGAAGACCCGATGATGGGAAACGGTGCCCGATCGTCTAACAGGTATGGTAAGTCGATTGGTGGAGAACTCGATGTTGACGATCCGGCTTTCGATCTAGAACCGATCCAAAACCTGCAACCACTACACCACAACTCCTTTGGTTATCAACCATGCGCACGCACGGATTGACCTTGCCACGAAGGCTTGTTCCTGTTGCAAATCGAGAACACAAGCAAGAATGAAGAAGAAGCAACTGAATTGCGAATTGTATTAAGTTCACAAGTTGGGATTTCACAAACCGAGTTCGCCGAAACTGCAATGGCAGAATAATCTAAGCAAAATCCAAATCTAAACAGTGATGACTAATGAGTATATGAAGAGGCGGCGTGGCTAGGGTTTCTCACACCCTACTAGGGAATACATGGGCTGAAGGCCCGAAACAAGGTGTCGTAGCACCGATTTGGCCGAATCAGAATCTGGTCAAAAATTGTTTTGTTAATTTTGGACGATCCAGAAGGAATTTGGATGTGGGGCTAGATCCATTGGAATGATCTCATCGTGAGCTTCTCCGTGGACTATAAGAATGTCCCAATCGGACTTCGTATGAGAGAGTTATGGTCGTTTGAAGGCAAGCTGCTCCTGTATGGTCGAACCGGACTCCAACTCGAATCCGTCTTGGACTCCAACTCGACTTGGGCTCCTTGCTGGTCCTCTCCAAGGTTCCTAAGTACAATATTATCACCATTAGGTAGTAAACCATTCTCAAAACCATATATATATAAACTTAGGAATGAGTTCACCTGGCAATGCAACAATCGGGCTCGGCCGCTCGTTATTGGTCCTTGTGTAACAAGTGGAGGATTATGGTTGGTGCGTGTATCCGAAGGAGTGATGTCCTCATCATCCAAGACGTTTTTCATGCCTTGGAGATTGGATATACCCGCCTACTTCGTGAGTACGAGCGTGCTCATGACGACCACCATTATCTTGAGGGCATGTTTGCGAAGACCCGTGCAAGTATCCAAGAGAAGGAGAAGCGAATTCAAGAGTTAGCCGAATCAAGTGGAGAGAAGGATCCTGATGCTTTAGAGTCCGCCATCAAGAAGAGCCATCCAAGACTGAGGATCACTGTCGCGCCCCGAGACTGGGACAACGACTACTCCTGTAGAGACCTAGATCGCTGTAGCTAGTCTCATTCTCACAAACCTTTGACTTCCCAGGATGAGTCAAACACAGGAGTATATTACATTGCAACAGAGTACTCACAAAATATTAAGCAGTGTGGCCTGCTGGCCTTAATATTACATAAAGAGGATTACAATGCCTACAAGGCATTCAGGGTTTAACAAAATATTTAACTACGCAGCAGAAGATAGGTGACCCTCCCACAAAAGAAGTTGACGGCAGAACAACACACTTCAGGGCTCTGGCGGAACTGATTCTCCTCCTTCTGGATCCACGTAATACTCCGTGCCATCATCTTGATCAAGGTAGGCTCCATCTATTGAGTTGAATGTTGCAAGGGTGAGCACTTACGTACTCAGCAAGTCATGGGTAAGAGTAAATACATATAGTAGTGATGATATGAACCTAGACTAGTCAAGAATTATGGATATTTGTAAAATAATCTTTTCCTTTCTCATCTCATCTTATGGCAGCACTTTTTATAATATAACATCATCAATCATGTTCACTAGATTATAGCACTACCGCGACACGTCGACACACGACAGCCCACGGCAGCACTCCTTATCATGACAACACATGTCATTTGGGTAATCTTGATTTAAACATATTTTGTTTAGAAAATAGTACTTGTGTCACACCCCGTGGATTTAATCCACCGCAGCAGACTCCTATAAACCCGGGAGCTCGGAGTATTCGAATACATTTTTAACTCTGCAGAGAGGTACCAATTTACCCGCAAGATATTCCACTTTAAAACCTTTCCCAATTTACCCGCAAGATATTCCACTTTAAAACCTTTCCTATCATAACAAAATGATTGGACCCCTGACTCACTTCATATTGTGAGCGGCAAGGTGGAAATAACAAGAACTTTTGTTATGTTTTACTCACAATTCACCCCCGACCCTGTGGCTCTCAGCGAGGCACAGTTGTGGCAGGTTGTATCCAAACCTCCACCCCTTTGCTTATTCCCATTACTGGGTCAGCGTGCTTGATCACCTTCAGTGATATGTGTGGGAGCCGCGCTCCGTGTTTATCGTGCATCACAACACATCTCATGCAGGGGTTTCATGTGCGATCCACATAATTACTTGTTCAGGCCTGTCCCATACCAGGCTTGCGGTTAGCACGTTGTTCATGCCACTAGACGCACAACACAAGGTTCTAGTCCTTATATGCCAGTGACCAGACCATCCACAACCCTGCACCTTCAGTGCCTGCATTCCTTTGCAGTCTAGCACCTCCAGTGCTACAGCCATCCATACCATTTTTCTAGTCACGGCTAGGGGTTTTATTTCATGAATATAAGTATATAGATACATATAATAGTTCATAGCTCAAAACTTGTTTATTTCACATTTCACAGATAACCAGTCTAGTACTGCCAATTCATAAATCAATTATTCTCGATCTTTCACATGCAATATTGCCTATATTCAAGGAATATAGGTTCAAGATGACCAAGGATATGACTTGCCTTCCGCGTCGTAAGATACAGCAGTCGACGTCGGATCCGCAATGAAGTCCTCGAACTCGGGCTCTTGATCTGCTCTCCAATCAAACAAACAACCAATAATCATAATCTTTTCCATACATTATTATACTATATACAAAGATGCAAAGATGAAGTCTTGATGATTCTGAAATGATTGGGTTTAGAGGCTGATTAGGGTTAAGTTAAGGAAACCAATGTTAAGATTAGCTGCCAAAGGTTTACAAGGTTCCAAATGTCTCAAAATATCAGAATGATATCAAGGTTGCGACTGGTTCGCTCAAAAACAGCGAACGTCTTTAGGTCGACATTCGGTTCAAAGCATCGACATAGGGTCGATGAATGATAGAGGGGTTATCTCAACTTGTGGTAGTAGAATAAAATGTAGATCACAACTCTACAAATTTAGTGGACAAAGTGGTTTTAAATTTACACAACCAGAAGTGGGTAAACAAGGTCAATGCCACTGGCTGACAAGCTCTGGCATAGAGCTGACAATGCCAAAAACTAGGGCTTAGCATAACTTTTGATCTGGAGCTCCAAATGATGCACCACTTTGTCTGGGAGGTAGGCATTGATAACAGGAATAAATCATTCAATAGGATCTAAGGCTGAAAATGGCTGGAAAATAAGAAATTTGATGATGAACAAAGATGAACTGGCTGCACTGGAGCAGTTCTGGACAAGATCTTGGCATGGCTATATCTTCCAATCTAGGCCGATCTAGGTGTCGGGCTAGAAGACAAAAATACTCAGGAGGCTAAGGCACATCTAAATGACAAGGTTTCGAGGGCTGAAATGGCCGGGATCACTTTTCCGGATCATCGGCGCCGGAGAAGAGACACTGCTGATTGGGGGTTTCTGCTACAGGCCGAGAGAACTAAATTCCTTGCTTGGAGAGCATCTAGGAGGTATAGGGAAGCTTCTGGTAACATCAAATTGACCGGAGGATCTCTGGAGAAGCCTGGCGACGATCGCCGGTTTTCTGGTGAAGCTCGGTTAAGGGAAAAGGTTCGATTCTTGCTAAATTTCGAAATCCAACTTCACAGGTTTGCTTGATTTAGCTCACTGATCAATTTTGTTTACAGAAACGAAAGCTAATTCGAATTGAATCGGGCTGCATTGCCGGAACAGGGCAATCTTCGATTTTCAGCCATTTCCGGTGATCGCCGGCGACTAGATGCAATGTAAACCAATTAAATGGTACAGCACGATGAGGGAGATGAAGGGAACTTACTGATGCGGTTAATTTGACAGGAGATGTTGCGGATTGTGCTGGCACCGTGAGGCTCCTCGACGGCTCGCCGGAGAAGAAGACCAAGACAGGAGAATTTCGAAACTTAGCTGATTACCAGTGAGGTTTGAGGGAGCTGCTGAGCACAGGGATGCTTAAATAGGCAGGCGAAGCATGCGAAGAGAAAACAATGAAGAGATTGGCTGCTGGTGACTTGACTGGTTGCGTGCTGGAGCAACAGCGGCGAAGACACAGCGAAGAACGGTGATGCGACGGCGACAAGCCTTCAGCTGATCACAATGTCACTTCATCGGGACCTGGCGAAGCTTGTAGCAAGCGGTGGCGACAAGTACTGGCGCGGCGAGGCTACGTGGCGATGGATTGCTGACAAAGTTGCTGCTGATCGCGCGCGGGAGCAAACGCTGGTCGTCGACGTAGCAACGACGCTGCCACGGTGACGGCTGAGGCAAGGACACGTGCGTACTGGCATGCACGGTCACAAGTGCGGCGAAGCTTGGCCGGCGATGAGCAACCACGGCGCAAAGAAACACGGCGAGCCCTGGTCGTGTACAGCAGTTGACCTGGTCGAATGCTTGCTGCTGTCCTGGTCGAATTAGGGACCTGATTGCAATATTCGATTTCTTGTTTTGGACTGAAATGCAAATCTGGAATTCTGGGAGGTTTGAACTGACTTTGATTCTGCTATTTTGGCAATCTTTATTCCACAGATGATTTGGCAAGGATTGAAAATAAAATTTGGCACATTTGGATAGCTTTTGATACAAACTGAAAATAGGGTAATTTAGGGTAAATTAGGATTTGAGTTTTGTCGATTTTGAATTCTGGCATTTAGGGTTCGATTTTGATATCTGCACAGAAGAGAAACTTGTGGCAAATAGCATTTTGAGAAGATTTGCTGGAGAAATTCTGAATTTGGAGTTAATCTGGAGATTTTAGCCTTTTTGGGTTTTCAGATAACAGATAAGGACTATTTTGCGATAATTCTTGGACTAATTTGTAAAAAGAGTCTAGATGGCAGAATCTGGCTGTCAACTTTTTATATTAAGGTATTGACATATCCATGATCATATTCTGGGAATAATCTGGTCTGAACTTGGTCAAGATTTAGGTTAAATCTGTATTTCTGAAACTTAGGGTATTTGGGTAATATAAAGTAATTCTGTTTTCGAAAACAGAATGGAGTTGATAATTCTGGGATTTAGAGATAGAATTAGATCTAGGTTCTGAAGACTTTTAGATTCAGGATAACTAATAGATCTCATCTGAACAATCTGATCTTGATTTGAGGTCACAGGATAGATTTTGGAGATTTTATGGCTTGAGATAGAAACTAATCTGGCTATTACTACAGATACGTGCATGCATGCTATTGATGAAAAAGGAAATTTTCACCCCTAACTCAGGGTGTTACAATCACCGCTCGCAAGAGAGTGGGAAACTTGAAGGAGTACCTCAGTGGTTTTACGCCTTCATCGCGCGGCGTCGTAATCAACTCTCATGCACCTGAGCTTCCCAGCATCACAAGGAAGAAGGAGATCCCCAATGGGAAAGGAAAGGAGGTTGCCAATGTTGATGGTGACATGGATGATGATGAGGACTTGGACTTGGATCTGATGGATGCAGATGATGACCAAGACGAGGATCCCGAGGAGGTAGAGCCTTGTGGTTCTTCTGATGCCGACGAGTGATCTGAGACTTCCTTTGGCTTGACCTTTTGTGCCTGACCTAGCAGACGTTAGATCTTTCTTTTGGTGTAGTGGTTGTTCTTAGTTGTGGTTGATGTATGCTTGTGTGCTGGTTGTTAGATGAACTCTGTAAGCCTGATGAGGCAAAAGCTTTGTACCTTTTAAAAGTTGATTTATCAAAAAGGCATTTTGCATGACCCCATCCTTACCTCTTGAGTTAATGTCAGTATTCTGCTTGCATCCATGTGTGTGATTCTTTCCGAATTAGCATCTCTATCCTTGACCTCCTGTTTAAATAGGATGGTTAATACGCGTGGAAGACCCCAAGAAGGAGAACTTGAAGGAAACCCCAGCAATGCGAGGGCCATGCCAGGAACAAGAGATCGTGCTAACCTAGACCGACCAGGATCATCATCAACAATGACACATGGAGGAAACATTAATGGCGTGCTAATATGGATGGAGCAAAACAGACAAGAGTCAGCAACTGTGCAAAATCAGATCTTAGGACAGTTAATGTAACATTTAGCGTCTGGAAAAGCTGAAGGACCAGCAATAGGTGCGAAATTGACTGACTTCTAGAAAACACGTCCCCCAACCTTTTCAAGTACCGAGGACCCCATCATGGCAGACGATTGGCTGAGACATGTGGAAAGAAAGCTAAACACAGTTCGGTGTAGTGATGAGGAGAAACTCTTGTATGAACCACATCAACTAGCTGGACCTGCCGCCACCTGGTGGGAAAATTATCAGACTGTACACTCCAACAGAGATTCAATTACATGGAATGAATTCAAGGAAGAATTTTGCAAACACCATGTTCCGAAGGGCGTCGTTCAAGTGAAGCACCGAGAGTTCGTGAATCTAAGACAAGGAAAGAAATCCGTCAAATAGTACCTACACGAATTCATTCAACTGGAAAGATACGACCCCGAAGATATTGCAACGGAGGAGGGAAAGATCGATAGATTCTGCGAAGGTCTACAAAACTCTTTGCAGACCAGCTGTCATCCCATGAGTTTACGGATTTTCATGTTCTGATTAATCGATTACTGAAAATGGAAGAAAAGAGGGGAGTGATCGAAGAAGACCGGAAGAGAAAGACCTTGCCCAACTCTTATCAAGGAAGTGCTAATCGAGGAAGACCGATGCTCGCTTATCAGCCAGCCTTCAGACAGCCACAGAGACCCCAGAGGCCTACGCCAGCTACAACACCGCAGTGTACCGGATGTCAAGGAAATCATTTCTTCAAGGATTGTCCCATGAAGAATGTAGAATGCTTTCACTGCGGAAGAAAGGGACATCGCAAAGATACTTGTTCATTACAACACTTGCCGTTCAACGTTGCCCGAGCTCAAGCCGCAAGACCTCCTATTCCAACTCAAAGCTTCTCCAGAGGTGTTCCGCCATCCAGGGGAAGAAGAATCCAAAATAGTAGGGGAAGAGGGGCGCCTACCACAGGTCATGGCAGAGTCAACTATGCATCCGCCATTGAAGCAGGAGAAGCATCCGATGTCGTGATCGGTAGGATCTTGATCCATTATGAACTTTCAGTTACATTGTTTGACCCTGGTGCTACTCATTCTTTTGTGTCAAGATCTTTTGTGATCAGAAATGAGTTACCCGTATCTGCACTAGAATATCCTATCTTAATCCAATCCCCCGGGGTAAGAATGCCTGTTGAATCCATCTGTAGAGATATCACCTTTAGTATTGGCAACATAGGATTCCTAGCGAATTTGCTAGTTTTGGATCTTCAAGGGCTAGATGTTATCCTTGGAATGGACTGGCTAGCGAAGCATAAAGGTCAGATGGACTGCGAGAAGAAAGCAATCGCTTTGATGAACACTGAAGGAGATCAAGTCACGTTCTATGCAGAAAGGTCCATAGTGAATGACCAAGTATACAGTTTGAATAGTTTGGAAGGGATTAAGTTTGAAAGGGTTCCAATAGTGAATGAATACCCAGAAGTTTCCCCGAAGAACTTCCTGGAATGCCACCAAATCGAGATATAGAGTTCTCAATCGAATTAAAGACTGGATCTGCTCCATATGCAAGAAAGCTTGCACGCATGATGAGTGAAGAGCAAGAGGAGTTAAGGAAACAAGTGGAAGAATTGGAAAGAAAAGGGTTTATCAAGACGAGTTCCTCACCTTGGGGAGCCCCTGTGCTCTTTGCCAAGAAGAAAGATGGCAGTCTACGACTTTGTGTTGACTATCAAAAGTTGAATGACATGACAATCAAGAACAAGTACCCTCTGCCATGGATCAACAATCTCTTTGATCAGCTCAGAGGAGCTAAGATTTTTTCGAGAATTGATGTGAGGTCCGGATACCATGAATTGAAGATTCGAGAACAGGACATCCCAAAAACTGCATTCATAACGAGATATGGACTGCATGAGTTTACGGTAGTGCCATTCGGTTTAACAAATGCACCAGCGGTGTTTATGAACTTGATGAACAAAGTCCTTATGGAGTTCTTAGACAAGTTTTTCATAATATTTGTCGATGACATTCTTATCTTTTCCGAGTCAGAGGAAAAGCATGCACAACATCTCAGAATAGTGCTAGAAAAGCTGGCAGATCATCAGTTGTATGCTAAGTTTGATAAGTGTGCCTTTTGGTTGAAAGAAATCTCTTTCTAGGCCACATCATTTCTGGCAAAGGGATATCTATGGATCCATCAAAGTCTCAAGCTATCATGGAGTGGAAGCAACCATAAACTGTGACTGAAGTGAGAAGTTTCCTAGGATTAGCCTGTTATTACCGAAGATTTGTCAAAGGATTTTCCAAGATTACTAAGCCGCTCACCAGACAAAAAGAGCTGAAGAAGAGCTGAACAAGATATTGACAACCGCACCTGTTCTTACGCTACCAGACAAAAAGAAAGACTTTGAAGTCTATTGTGATGCATCAAAGCAAGGACAAGGTTGTGTTCTTATGCAAGAAGGAAGAATTGTAGCTTATGCATCAAGACAGTTGCCACCGTATGAGGAGAACTACCCAACGCATGATTTGGAGTTAGCTGCCGTTGTTCATGCACTAAAGATTTGGTGACATTATCTATTAGGAAATAGATGTGAAATCTATATGGACCACAAGAGTCTGAAGTATCTTCACCCTGCAAGAATTGAATATGAGGAAGCGAAGGTGGTTAGAATTGATTAAGGATTATGACCTTGGAATACATTACCACCCCTGCAAAGAAAACGTGGTAGCAGATGCTTTGAGAAAAAAGTCCCACTGCAATCACGTAAAAACCTTGGAAGTGCCACCCCAATTACTCAAGGATTTTGAAAAGTTGAGTTTAGAGTTTGTTGAGCAAGGGACCATCGCCACATTAAAAGTGGATTGCAAGTTGAAGGATCAAATTCGAAAAGCTCAAGGAACAGATCGGAATGTTCAGAAGCTGAAAGAGGATATGAAGTATGGAGATACAATTGACCTCCGTAAGGATGAGCAACGAATTCTATGGTATCACAATCGAATTTGTGTCCTAGGCAACAGAGAAATCAAGGACATGATATTGCAAGAAGCTCACTGTACCCCTTACTCTATCCACCCAGGCAGTACGAAGATGCGCCAAGATCTAAAGGATTGATTTTGGTGGAAAAGAATGAAGAAAGAAGTTGCTGAGTTTGTAGCTTCTTGTGACACCTGTCAAAGAGTGAAAGTAGAGCATCAGAAACCTGTAGGACCACTGCAACCCCTACCAACCTCTGAGTGGAAATGGGATGAAATTGGATTGGATGTTATAATTGGTTATCAAGCGAGTCTTCTGGGAGTCCTCTGGGACTTTTTCCGGTAAGTGTCTGGGGTTTTCCCCCAACACATCTTCCATTTGTTCTTGTACAAAAATCTAACCGAAAACATCCAAGGATCACTGTATTTCCAAGTCTTCTTCTTTGACTACGGTGAGTATCACTCTGTTTTCGGTTCTTGAGCAGCTTCCCTTTAAATTTCAAATTCATGCTCGTTACTGCACGATTTTCTCTAATTCTTGTTTCTATGTGTTCACAACTCTCTTAGCTTCGTTTTGGGGATCTTTAATTGGTATTTTGATCTGTAGAACTCCGAAAATTGATGAAACAATTCAGCCCAGCCACTTTCTATTTTTGAAAAATCGAACCCCTTAGATGGCCTCAAAAGTATTGTAACCTATTGAAAAAACTGTACATCAGCTCATTTCCTATGACTTTGTTGTTGTTGACTTTCTAAGAATCAATGTATCAGCCATATTTTTGTGTTTTTCAAGTTTCAGTCATTTTGTTCAAGAGTTTGACGAACAAGAAGTTAAGCTAATCCTCGATTAATCCTCTGTTTGTGCTTGATCTCACCAAACTCAAGTCCTAGGGATCGGTTCAGACCAACTCGAGCTCAAATTTAGCCAAACTAGGCACTTGTAGCCAAGCAAAGAGTGTTGTCTCCCTCCCAGGAACATCTTCAACAAGAATACCTTGCATGCATGCATATTTATACTTTACATATAATTTTCTATGATATGTAATTTCTGTATGCTTATGTGTTTTATTATTATTTGTGTGCGAGAGTAGAACTAAGAGTGGAAGGAGTAGAAGAAGTGTTCGAAGACCCCTTAGTGCAGTTACACCCCGCTTTGCAAGGCAAGTCTCTTTCTCATTGATTATCTCTCCCAGTATTTTAAGTAAACTAGGTTATTTATTGTTTTCAGTATATGCATGCCTTACTTTTCAAATGCTATGTTGGATAAATATGAGTAGATATGACCTAACTCCTTTGAAGGCCCTTCATGTTTATATATCCTATGCATTCATTTGTCACCCTAGGATGTTGTGCTTAAGTTATGCTTATGCTTGAATATATGTGCTAAATGCTAAATGGCATCTATATGAGAAGTGTGTTGAACACCTTGTTTGTAAAAGTGTAAGTTAGAATCGATAGTAAGGATGGTTTGTGTGATTGGTGTTGTGTGCGCAACGGGAATGTGGTTTGCTCCTCACTAATGGTTTATAAGGACGAGACCCTTGTGTTGTACTTCCAAGCGGCATGAAAAATGTACTAACCATTTTCCTGGTATGGGATGGATGTGGCAAAGTAGTTCTCTAGGTATTAGCTTTTCCCTGCAATGGTTGTCGGTCTGGTTTCTCGAGAGAAACTGGTGGGCCACAGAAGGTCGTGAGTTGTGAGAGTGATTAAGTGAATCAGGAGTTTGGAAAGAAGGCGCCCTAGACTTAGATATGTAGTCGTGCGCGATAGGATCCACAAGATATGAGTCTCGTGGGACCATAGACCAAGGCTAGGTTGATTTGTCTATGGGGTGTGTGTAAAGCCTTAGATTTTTGCTACCCTTTTAGTATGTTAGTTTATGCATCTCTATTGACTCCCTCAGATGTCTCGACCACACCTTAGATAAATCCTAGAAGAATCCTCTGAATCTTGACCTAGTATAGATCAAATTATCTTAGGATTATGATCCGGGGTATGCTAATACCTTAATTCAAAAAGTTGGCAACAGAACTCCATCATTCAGACCATTTTCACAAATCAGTCCAAAAGTATTGCAGATTGGTCCTTTCCAGATTTTCCAAAAGCTTGGAAAGGCTAAAAGCCACAAATCAGTTCCAAATCTTAACCCGATTCAAGGGATATCTCCCATACACTATTCAATACAAAATCTCCTTCTACAAGAATCTCAAAATCTCATCCTAGATCCCAGATTTTAGACTTCGACAAAACCCAGATTCTAAATGCCCTAATTACCCTGTTTTCATTTTCATTCTCGTTCAAAGGCTGATAAAAAAACCCAAAATTTGGTCAAATGCCTTTACTAAACTATTTGTTGAGTTAATTGAGTCATACAAGTGAAATCAATTACAGCTCAAACCAACTATTCCATTGAAATTGTAATTCAGTCCAAAAGAAGTTTCAGAAATTGCAAATTGGTCCAGATCCCAATTCAACCCGCCGGCATGTTAGAACTGCACGCCGCCATGATCTTTACCACTGGTGAGGTTCAGCTCATTGCCAGTGATGTGACCGTTGTGCCTGCATGCCGTACACGCGTCACACCGGAGCCAGCCATCGTGGCAGCACACAGCAGCAACAACCAACAGAAGCAGCCCGCGTGCACACACCAGCAGGCAGTGTCGGAGCTTTTGCGCCACGCCGTCGACATGCCGAGGCCAGCCCGTCATTCCGCCTCTATGGTGGCCAGAAGCTTGCATAGACGCAACCTCCCAGTTGACAAAGCCGTTGTAGCCACTGCACGCTATCCCGTCGCCGCTTCACGCCGTCGCATCATCGCCACTGTTCGCCGCCAGTCAATTCGATGTCGCTCGAAGTCTCGAGAGCACCAGCCACGCCTATATGAGCCACCCTTGTCCAGAGCTATCTTCACACCATCTAGAAACCAGCTAAGCTACTGTTATGTATGTCTTCTTCTTCATCTCCGGCGAGCCGCCAAGGAGGAACACAACGCCAAAGTGCTTCATTGCTTCAACCTTCAATCCAGCTCAACCAGTATGTACCTAGTACCCATCTCCTTACTCCATAGCATGTTGTTTATCTCCGATTAACTGTATCACCGGCGATAGCTAGAATTTGATTTTGTGCTGTTCCCACTGTTGCCCCTAGTTCTTGTCCAAATTAGCATCCCTTTTTGTAGAATAAAGCGATCACCAGAGCTCCTTGAGCAAGCCAGTTCAATCACAGTTTGAAATCAACCCATGATTGCTGATTTTCCTGTTCTTCGCGCACTGCCGTGGACGGCTCATGTCGTCGGCACGCCTCGCCATGTTTCCAACCAAATTGTCTACACCTACACGTTCCTTGTACCCCGTAGATGGTGTAGCCAAAGCCAATTGTCTAGCATTGCTTTAAATCGTGAACGCCCATTTTGACCGTCGTTCCCAAGTCCGGTGTCAACACCGATGAGCCCTAAACCTCTACTGCAGCCAAATTTCTCACTCCAGCACCATCAGCATCACCCCAAGAGCAAAAGCCCTCGATCAATTTCAAGTTTCATCAACCACAGCACCTTGTCACCGTATCTCGTCTTGGGTTTTCAAAACCAATGACTTCGACCTCACCGTTCGCTGTCGTCCAACAGCCACCGTTTTCCAATTCACTTCGCTAGTAGCATCCTTTCACCCATGCCTACATGTTTGACAAGGTTGGCGAAGCAACGCGCATGTGGATTGCCCAGACACGATAAATCTAGATTCGACAGTACACTGGCACTCAGTTTCACTGTGCTAGGGACTTAGCTGCAATTTCCTTGATTTCTTGGACTTTTTTATAAAAACCAATTTGTTAGATCAGTACCTTGTTCCATTGTTCACATCATGCTTTGAACCAAACTTGTTGCATCAACTGAAAAACCTTCAAACCATGTCTATGCCATCCACTGACATTGTCAGGCCATGAACCGAATGTCAATAAGCAGACGTTCATTGCGTCTGAGCCAAACCTTGTACTCATAGCCAAGCCTTGACTATTTTCTCCCTCTCAGGATCATCTCCAATCAGATCACCTTGCATGCATGCATACTTTTACCTTTGCATATAATTTTCTATGGTAAGTAATTTCTGTATGCTTATATGTTGTACTGCTATTTGCATGCAAGAATAGAACTAGGAGTGGAAAGAGCAGAAGAAGTGTTTGAAGACCCCTCAAAGAAATTAGACCCCGCTTTGCAAGGCAAGTCTCTTTCTCATTGATCATGTCTCTCCCAGTATTTTAAGTAAATTAGGATATTTACTGTTTTAAGTATATGGATGCTTTATTTTTCAAATGCTATGTTGGAAGAATATGAGTAGATATGACCTAACTTCTTTGAAAGCCTTTCATGTTCATATATCTTGTGCACTCATTTGTCGCCCTAGGATGTTGTGCTTAAGTTATGCTTATGCTTGAATATATGTGCTAAATGCTAAATGGTCATCTATATGAAAAGTGTGTTTAAAACCTCTTTTGGGAAAGTATAAGTTAGAATCGATAGTGAGGATGGTTTGTGTGGTTGGTGCTGTGTGCACAATGGGAATGTGGTTTTCTCCTCACTAACGGTTCATAAGGACAAGACCCTTGTGTTGTTCTTCCAGGCAGCATGAGAAAGATACTAACCACTTGCCCGGTATGGGATGGGCGCGGCATAGTAGTTCTCTCGGTATTAGCTTTTCCCTGTAATGGTTGTCGGTCCGGTTTCTTGAGGGAAACTGGTGGGCCACAGAAGGCCGTGGGTTGTGAGAGTGAGTGAGTGAATCAGGAGTTTGGAAGGAAGGTGCCCTAGGCCTGGATTTCGAGTCGTGCGCGACTGGATCCACAAGCTGTGTGTCTCGCAGGACCATAGACCAAGGCTAGGTAGATTTGGCTGTGGGGTACGCTCCACAACAGTAATATGGACTGAATCATCTATTTACCGGGCAGGGAATTGTTAATGCTAGGATTGTGAACCGTCATGTGATCTCAGCCTTGTCACCTGCGTAAAAGTCGCATGGAGAGGTACCGATTTCAAAGTTGAGTGATCAAGTGGATTAAAGTGGTACACTTTTGCAAAGTTACAAAAAGTATCGGATACTTTGAGCTCCCAGGTTTTGGAGTCTGCTTGCGGTAGATTCTATCCACGTCGATGCAGCAAGTAGGATTTGAAAGATTTTCATAATATTGGTTAAAAGTGGTGACTCATGAAAGATCGCCATGTGTTGGGGGAAATCTCCATCCGGCCAACTCCAGGTAAGTTCATGATTGCCCGGGGAGAGTGGCCCCCCCCATTTGGCCCCCGGGACCTTGCCCCCCGGGCGGGTCCCGGGCGCCGCCGTTCGCCCGGGGACAGTGGCCTCCGGTGCCTTCCCCGGGCGCCGCCCTTTAGGATTCCGGGACCGTGCCTCCGGGGCATGTCCCGGGCGCCGCCGTTCACCCGGGGACAGTGGCCTCCGGTGCCTGCCCCGGGCGCCGCCTTTTAGGCTCCCGGGACCGTGCCCCCCGGGCGGGTCCCGGGCGCCGCCATTTGCCCGGGGACAGTGGCCTCCGGTGCCTGCCCCGGGCGCCGCCTTTTAGGCTCATGGGACCGTGCCCCCCTGGGCTGGTCCCGGGCGCCGCCTTTTACCCGGGGACAGTGGCCTCCGGTGCCTGCCCCGGGCGCCGCCTTTTGGCTCTCGGGACGATGCCTCCGGTGCCTCCCCCGGGCGCCGCCTTTTGGCTCCCGGGACCTTGCCCCCCGGGCGAGTCCCGGGCGCCGCCATTCGCCCGGGGACAGTGGCCCCCGGTGCCTGCCCCGGGCCGCCGCCTTTTAGGCTCCCGGGACCCTGCTCTCCGGAAGGGGTCCCGGACGTCATCGCCCTCCTAAAAGCTAAAATCCCTGTTTGTTTATCACGTGCAGGTCACGCGAGGGACGCCTCGGAATCAGCGACCACCTGTCAAGCATCCAAGACGTTTGACAGGAAGAAGAACGGTCCTACCCTTCAATCCGACGGTGGCTTCCGGGGTAGTTTAGGCTTTTTGCTTCTTTTTGAGGCTATAAATAGCCCTTGTACCCCTCTGTTGTAAGGGATCAGTTCATTATTATTTGGAATAGCTAAACTCACAGACGTGCTCCGGAAGCCTCTCCCCTGGAGAGAGCCTCCCCAGCCGGCTCCGGTCGGGAGCGCGTCAACAGGACTAGGGCCCCCACCGGGACCCCGAACCTGTATAAATCCACGTGTCAATTCTTGTGTTTGTCCAGCGGGGGAGGACCGGTCACCCGGTCAACCCGCGCTGCGTAATCTCCGCTAGGATCATCTTCAAAACCTGCCGGGGTATTCTTAATACTATGACAGTTGGCGCCGTCCGTGGGGACTCGTGACAAGACGCCATGGCTCCCCCAAGAACAAGGGCTCGCACCCTTCCCGGTGACCCGGGTCTCGGAGACCCGGCGCCGTCCCCCCGGGACACTGCTGTCCCGGCGGTCCCTTCCGGAGGCGACCTGGCCCAGGTACTGCCTCCCTCCTTTCCTCTTAACTTAGGTGCTTCCACCTCCAGGTCGTTCCTGGTGACCGCGGGGATCTCGGCCGGGACGAGCGTCCCCCCGACGGCTCCCCCGGCTCCCCGGGACGCCCTGCTCGAAGCTCTCGTGGAAGGCCAGCTCCGCGCCCAGTGCTCTATGGACGAGCTCCTTAGCGTGTTGGCGCGGCCTCCGGCCCCCACGTTTGCGTCGCACACATATCCGGGGATCATGCCCCCGTTTATGGGACACCCGGCGGCCCCTCCGGTCTCCGGGGGGCTGCCTACCCCGTATGATCCCGCCGGGGGGTTCCCTCCCCCCGCGGGATATACTTCCGGACACTTCTCGGCACCCGGGCCTGTCCCGGTGCCGGGAGGCTATTTCATGCCTGGGCCCTTCGTGGCACCAGGGGGGTACCCCGTCCCCGGCCCGCTTCCGGGGCTGGGGGGTCATTTCATGCCGGGTGTTATTCCTACGCCGGGAGCCAGTCCCGCCCCTCGCGTTGCGTTTACCGCGCCGGGGCCGGTCGACAGAGCAGCTCCCGTGCCTCAGCGAATTTCCCCCCGCATTGGCTCCCCAACCCCGGACGTCGCCGAGGGGGCTCACCCCCCACTGGTTCCGGATGTCGCAGGGGCTTCCCCCTTTCCGGTCCCAGTCGTTGCCGCAGGGGCCCCCTCTCCAGATCCAAACGCCGCCCCGGGCGCCCCCTCGCCGGTTCCGGATGGTGCAGGGGCTCCCCCCTTTCCAGTCCCGGGGGCCGTCGCAGGGGGCTCCCCCCAGCAGGCCCCGGTAGCTTCCGGGCCGGCTGCTATAGACCCCTTTCCCCCCAGCAGACCCCGCATCCGCTTCTCCCGGGGGGAGGTCGAGCGAATGCATTCTCCCAGCCGCGGGGAAGAGCTTCCCCCCGGTCGTCGCAGGGAGCCTCGCTCTCTCACCGGTCGGGGGAAGAGACCCGCCGAAGAACCATCCTCCCCGGAGGGAAGCCCGGACGTCCGGGAAATCAGTCCCGGCCCGGAAGAGAAGCGTCGTCACCACCACGCTGGCGGCCCTCTTGGGCCGCTACCTGACTCGGATAACGAGGGGGCGTCCCCCGTTAAAGAAGACAGTGACTGGGGCTCCCCCCGGGAAGTGCGGGGGGCGAACCAGCCTCTGTGTCGAAGACTCCGCAGCATCCGATGGCCGCGGCCCTACCGTCCCCCGCACATCGAGCATTATAATGGCGAGGCGGACCCTTACGAGTTCGTCCAGATCTACTCCACAGCCATCTCCGCGGCGGGGGGGACGAGAGCGTCCAATGCAACGTCTTCCCCCTCTACCTCACCGGCATTGCCCGCTCCTGGTTCTACAATCTGAAGGCGGGCTCCGTCAAGTCTTTCTCGCAGCTGAAGTGGGAGTTCTGCGCCAACTTTCAGGGAAATTACGTACGTCCCCTGGATTCTTCACAGCTATACACAGTGCGCCAGAGAATCGGGGAGACCATCAGAAGCTTCTTCAAGCGCTTTGCCCAAGTAAAAAGCAAAGTGGCCCACGTCCCGGACTCCACAGTGATCGAAGCCTGCAAAAGCGGGATCCTCCCGGGGGAACTCCACCGAAGACTCTCTCGAAGCTGCCCCTCCTCCGCCGACGAGCTCTTCAACGTACTCGAAAAGTACGCTCGCGCGGAGGAAGACGACATCTGGAAGAAGACCCAGGGGGCTCCCGCCCGCGCCGAGCGGGGGGCCCGGGATCCCCCCAAGCGCCCCAGGCAGGGAGGCCGTAGCGAACCACGGCCTCGGGACACTTTTGTCCTCGAGGGCGGAGGCGGCTCGCGCGACCCCCCGAAAGGTAACCGCCCCTTTCCCAAGCCGAGAGGCCATGGGGGAGGACAATCTTCGCGCGGCCGCGAAGGCCCCGCGGGGAGAAGCCGGGAAGGTCCGTGGTGCAGCTTCCACGGGTCTAGTACCCACGCCACCCGAGATTGCCACCAGCTGCTGCAGCACTTCGCGGCGTTCCTCGACCAGCGCGGGCAGGGGGGGGGACTCCGGCCTCCCTGCCCCCTCGGCCAGCTGTTCCGGCCCTTCCCGCTCCTGCGGGGGGGCAGCAGGTGCAGGAGGGGGACCCTTCAGACGCTCTCCCCTTTCAAACTTCTCAGCGCCGCATCAACGTCATCGTGGGGGGTCCACCTCCGGGCGGGACTCCAAGCGCCAGCGCAAGGAGTACGCGCGAGAAGTTAAGGTAGTGGGGGTGCTACACGCGTCCGTGCCGCCCAAGTGGTCGGACGTCCCCCTCACCTTTACGGCGGAAGGCGCGCGAGGGGTTCGCTTCCCCCACGACGACGCGCTCGTTGTCTCCGCGACAATCTACAACTGTCACCTGGCCCGCATCCTTGTGGATAGTGGGAGCTCCGCCGACGTCCTATTCCTGAAGGCTTTCAAAGAGATGCAGGTGGATGAGAAGCTCCTGCAGCCCGCAACCGGGCCCCTACAAGGTTTTGTCCCGAGGAAGGCGATCTACCCCATGGGCAAGGTAGATCTTCCCGTGACCTTCGACGCCCCGGAGAACTACCGGACCGAGCTGGTCCGCTTCGACGTAGTGGACCTCCCCTCCTCCTACAACGCGATTATGGGGAGGACCACCATCAACCGGCTGGGGGCTGCCACCCATCAAAACTACCTCTGCATGAAGATCCCCGGGCCGCATGGCGTGATCAACGTCCGGGGAGACCAAGACATGGCCCGTGCTCTGTATGAGCGCGCAGCCGCCACGATCGGAAGCGTCAACATTATTGAGGCTCCCAGGAGGGAGGCCTCCCCCCTAGAACCAGACGTCGCGGCAATACCCCCCGGGAGGCCCCCCCCTCAAACCGCGTCCGGAAGGGGGCCTCCGGAAGGTCCTGCTATCCCCGGGGCCAGTAGTGCCGCCAAGTACGAGGCTTTGCTCCTCAGGTCGCACCACGTGCGTTCCCCGGGGATCCGACGCCTCCAACTGAAGGGAGATTCTCAGCCCATATTTCACCAAAAGCACGGGCCTTACCTGTGCCGTAACGCAAATTCTAGTCTTTTATTTGCAGATGCAAAAGATGCAGAGGCACTTCGATGGCACCAAAGGGGTCCCCCGTTCCTGGCCTATTCCCGGGGCCGGGAGCGCACTTCATGCCGGGGGATTACCCTACGTCGGGGGCCAGTCCCGGCCCCTGTGTCGCGTGTACCGCACCGGGGGCGGTCGACAGAGCAGCCCCCGTGCCGCAGTGGACTTCCCCCCGCATGGGCTCCCCGGTTCCGGACGTCGCCGCGGGGGCTCCCCCCTCGCCGGTCCCGGGTGTTACAGGGCCTGCTCCCTTCCCGGTTCCGGTCGAGGCCACTGGGGCCCCCTCCACTTCGATTCCGGTCTTTGCCACAGGGGCTTCCCCCTTTCCGGTCCCGGTCGTCGCTGCTTGAGGGCCTTTCGCCTTAGGGACCCTGTCCTCAAGCGCATTAGGCCCCAAGTGGGAGGGCCCCTGCAAGATCTCTGCAGTCCTGGGCTCGGGGGCTAACAAGCTCTCCAACCTTTAAGAGCAGGAGCTGAAGCACACGTGGAACTTGCGTTTACTTCGCAAGTTCTATGTTTAGCCTCACGAGCATGTCCCCACCCCCGGGGCGTTCACGCCGGAGGGGGAGGAGGGACGCTGTATTTTCCTCCCCTTTCGCGGCTTCGCAGGGGGACGCCCTGTACTTCATTTCATTAGCAATACATAGGTCTTGCTTTGCAAACTGTCTCATTGCAGGTCTTTCTCATTACCGCCCCTAGCGGCGATGCCCTCCCCGTGAGGATGCCCTCCCAGCGAGGAAGTGGGCTAGCCCCAACAAGTCCCTACAACGGAGCCTGCACTCCTGTAGGGCGCCCTCCCCGCGAGGATGCCCTCCCCGCGAGGAAGTGGGCCAGCCCCAACAAGTCCCTACAACGGAGCCTGCACTCCCGTAGGGCGGCTTACGATCAGCCCTCGTGGACTGAGGGTGTAAGCGGCAACCCGGTCACAGTGGCTGTGGTAACGAGTCACTTTGGGAGACTAGTCCCCTGCCCAAACACTCAAGTCCCGTCTTCGGGCATTTCCTCCTCCGGGAGTCGACGTTATTCCCGGCTCCCCGTTCCCACGGCGACCGGAAGATCAGCCCCTTGCGGCTTGATTGGATCCATCTTCCTCCTCCGGGAGTCGACGTTATTCCCGGCTCCCCGTTCTCACGGTGACCGGAAGATCAGCCCCTTGCGGCTTGATTGGATCCATCTTCCTCCTCCGGGAGTCGACGTTATTCCCGGCTCCCCGTTCTCACGGCGACCAGAAGATCAGCCCCTTGCGGCTTATTTGGATCCATCTTCCTCCTCCGGGAGTCGACGTTATTCCCGGCTCCCCGTTTTCACGGCGACCGGATGAATGCCTCCCGGAGACCCTATTCCCGGCTCCCCGTTTTCACGGCGACCGGACGATTGTCTCTCGGAGAAGTCGGATTTCTCGGGCATTTCCTTCCGCTTAAGACCCTATTCCCGGCTCCTCGTTCTTACGGCGACCGGACGAGTGTCTCCCAGGAAGCTCGCCTCTGGAAATCCCATCGGGTTCTCTTGGACATTCCTTCCGCTTAAGGCCTTATTCCTGGCTCCCCGTTCTCACGGCGACCGGATGATTATCTCCCGGAAGGTCTTCTCCTTGAAAACCTCGCTTTAAAATTTTCTAACTTAGAAAATATTGCTCCTACAGGTTATGCTCCCTCCGGGGACCCTGTTACCCCCACAGCCCGCGGAGGCCTCCTCCGGCCCGCTGTGGGCGGGGGGGGACAGGGGGCCCCCGGGTCACCCACGAACAAACATAGCTCATTCTTTTGAAGATGAGCCCCACAGACCATACAAGAAGAAAAAAAAAATGACAAAGCAATCAACAGAAAGGAGCTTTATTTATCGGGAAACCCGGAGGACACGCTCCCCCTCCGGTGCGCTTCAGGAAAGATACAACCCGAGTCCTAACCCGGGGGATTTCTCACAAGCCTAAGGCTCCTACCCCTAAAGCTCCCGGAGGCGCTCCCTCAGCTCCCGGGCCAAGTCCCGGTACAGGGCCCGCACGCGACGCTGCGAGTCCCGAAGCACATATTCGGGCCAAAACTCGTACCCCGCCGGTGGAAGTATCCGGAGGGGTGGTACCACCTGGGCCTCCGGACGCGGGGGAGATAGTTCGGCACGGCTATTATCGAAATTGTCCAAGTGCCACTCCGGGCGCCACCTCAGCCGGACAGGCTCCCGGGCAGTACCCCCGTCGCGCTCCCCAGAGACAAGGCTCAGCAAAATCAAAGCCACTTGGGCGTCCCCCGGAGAGCCTCTCCCGGACCGTTGCCCGGGAGTAACCCCCCGGGAATCCTGGTAACATTTCATCTTAGAAAATTTCAAATATATTTCATTGCAAAATGATTTTTGTACAAGTGCCCGGGGCTTCTCCTAAGAAGCTACCGGAATCAAAATGTCTAACAAAAATAAAAAGGGGTCCTAGCTAAAGACCCGGGGGAGGCTCATACTTTAGCATTGGGGTCCTCCCCCCGGGGAGCTTCCTCCGTGGCCGGGGCAGGGGCATCCGCGGCTGGAGGCGCCGGTGTCGGAAACCTCGTCCGGATGATCCGGTCGTAGAATCCCTCCGCCAGTAGCTCCACCTCCCGGCGCGTTGGCTCGAAGGCCTCCGGGAAGCTCCGGGGGATGCGCCCCCCCGATCGCCCGGGCGCCGACCCCACGGTAGTCAACGAGCCCCGCGGCGGCCACGATGACGGGGATCGCCCGGCCCCGTGCCCGGACGTCCGCAGCCTCCGGGATGGCGGAGACTTGTGCGTTAAGAAAATGCGCCGCCTTTTGGCTCCCGGGACCTTGCCCCCCGGGCGAGTCCCGGGCGCCGCCATTCGCCCGGGGACAGTGGCCCCCGGTGCCTGCCCCGGGCGCCGCCTTTTAGGCTCTCGGGACCCTGCTCTCCGGAAGGGGTCCCGGACGTCATCGCCCTCCTAAAAGGTAAAATCCCTGTTTGTTTATCACGTGCAGGTCACCCGAGGGACGCCTCGGGAATCAGCGACCACCTGTCAAGCATCCAAGACGTTTGACCGGAAGAAGGACGGTCCTACCCTTCAATCCGACGGTGGCTTCCGGGGTAGTTTAGGCTTTTTGCTTCTTTTTGAGGCTATAAATAGCCCTTGTACCCCTCTGTTGTAAGGGATCAGTTCATTATTATTTGGAATAGCTAAACTCACAGACGTGCTCCGGAAGCCTCTCCCCCGGAGAGAGCCTCCCCAGCCGGCTCCGGTCGGGAGCCCGTCAACAGGACTAGGGCCCCCACCGGGACCCGAACCTGTATAAATCCACGTGTCAATTCTTGTGTTTGTCCAGCGGGGGAGGACCGGTCACCCGGTCAACCCGCGCTGCGTAATCTCCGCTAGGATCGTCTTCAAAACCTGCCGGGGTATTCTTAATACTACGACACCATGCATAACATTTTCTGAAACCTAGTTTAGGATTCTAAGTCGCGCTTTTGAAATGAAAACCTTTCTTCAGAACTTTAGATTGAAAAACTATTCTATTCTTACCTATAAACCAAAAAGCCTATTTCTTGGAATTCCCCATCATTTATATACCTGCATCATTAATGGAGACTTGTTGAGCACCGTGAGGACAACATGCTCACCCTTGCTTTTGCACATAAAATTTAGAAGAAGGACTCATTGATCCCGACTCCTACGGCTTCGAACCTAGTCAAGAAGAAGAAGGAACCATCCCCGATGATTTAGTTTACTAAAGGGTCATTCACCTAGTGGAGTTTGATGTGGTGGGAGACCATGCTGTGACGTTGCTATTTGAGATGATGAAGACATTGAAGATTGTCATAGTTGTTTTCCTAATCTCTGTGTGTTATGTTCTTTTGTGCCGACCTTTGTGTCGATGAAACTTCTTAATTTGTATCAACTCTAAATTGCGTCCTTCATGACGCTACGGTATTGTAATATTGTTCCTTGTGACCTTGTATTCGTCTTAATTACCTGTGTTGCAGTGTAATGTATCATGTGGTTGTGAGCTTGTGATAAATCATTCTGTGTGCAACCTAACCTGGGCAGTTGCCGCCGGATTCTTTGAATGAGGGTCCCCATAGTGCGCTCCACATCGGTAATATGGACTGAGTCATCTATTTACCGGGCAGGGAATTGTTAATGCTAGGATTACGAACTGTCGTGTGATCTCAGCCTTGTCACATGCGTAAAAGTCGCATGAAGAGATACCAACATGAAAGCTGAGTGATCAAGTGGATTAAAGTAGTACACCATTGCAAAGTTACAAAAAGTATTGGATACTTTGAGCTCCCAGGTTTTGGAGTCTACACGTGGTGGATTCTATCTACGTCGATGCAGCACAAGTAGGATTTGGAAGATTTTCGTAATATTGGTTAAAAGTGGTGACTCATGAAAGACCGCCACGCATAACATTTTCTAAAACTTAGTTTATGATTTTAAAGTCTCGCTTTTGAAATCAAAACCTTTCTTCAGAACTTTAGAGTGAAAATCTATTTTATTCTTGCCTATAAACCAAAGAGCATATTTCTTGGAATTTCCCATCATTTATATACCTGCATTCATTAATTGAGACTTGTTGAGCACTGTGAGGACAACATGCTCACTCTTGCTTTTGCACATAAAATTTAGAGGAAGGACTTGTTGATCCCGACTCCTATGGCTTCGAATCCATTGATGAAGAAGGAATCATCCCCGATGATCCAGTGATCAGATTAAGACCTAGACCTGGCTTTGGACTAGACTTGCTGTGATACCAACTTGATCTGATTATGGTATAGACCAGGTTTTGACTATACTTGATCAGATGCTAATATGCAGAATACGAGATCTTACTCAGAATTACCGAAACACAATTTGATCGAAAACACAGTTCAAAGATAGCACAATCCTTTATTGAAAAGAGAGATCTTGTACACATCGAACGTTAGGACGCACTCGCCTACGTCGATGAACTATTCGATCTGATCTACAAAAAAGTAGATAATCTATCTATCCTATTACAAAGGTATTTATTGTCCAATCACATGAATACGTATCAGACTCAATAATTGATTAACCTAAACGTATTAGACTCAGACAACTAACTAAACTGAAACAGATAGGACTTAGTTATATATATTGATCAGAATACAATCCAACCAGAGATCGAATCCTTCCTGAGGTCGTGAACCCTTTCCGAACTCGACCTGAAGTATTCGCCTTGAAGGACTTGAAGATCCTCCCGGATCATCCACCTTACTAGAGGGTCATTCGCCTAGTGGAGCCCGATGTGGTGGGAACCCTTGCTATACCATTGCAATTGGAGATGACAAAGACATTGAATGCTATCATAGTTGTTTTTTTAGAGAGACTGAAGGGTACCACCAATTCGGCCCTACATGAATACATGGTAGAGGTGGGGAGTCGAACTCAAGACCTCTAGCTTGCCACCTAGTGATTGTACCACTACACTAGAGACCCACCTCATAGTTGTTTTGCTTATCACTCTGTGCGTTCTGTTCTTTTGTTCCGACCTTCGTGTCGATGAAACTTCTTAATTTGTATCAACTCTAAATTGCGCCATTCTTGACGCTGTGGTATTGTAATATTGGTCCTTGTGACCTTGTACTCATTTTAATTACCTGTGTTGTGTTGTGAGCCTGCGTGGATCATTCTGTGTGCAACCTAATCTAAGCAGTTGCCACCGGATTCCTCATATGAGGGTGCCCACATGGATGATCTCGTTGAGCAGACGAAAGCACCCAAGGAGAGGCTGCCATTGATCTTGAAATCTCTTTCAAGGGAATTCTGTGAAGTGGTTCACTCCGCAGTGCTCTGACTCCTTCAACGAGTGCTCGTGTGCCATCCTGAGAGTGTGCACCTTCAATATATTTTGTAGAGCACTAGAGGGACTTCGAGGGAGGCACACGAAGTAGCGCTTGCCGAGGCCAAAGCCTACGTTGACTTCACTACCTTGTTGGTAAAAGATTGAATCTCTCCAAGCCAGCGGCTGAAGTTGTGGGACCCTCATTTGAGGAATCTGGTGGCAACCGCCCAGGTGGATTGCACACAGATAGGTACATCACAAACTCACAATAAGCGAAAAGCAGTAATTGCATAAAACATAAATAAGCAGGTACGAGGTTACGAGGACCAATATTACAATATCATAATGCCAAGGGTGGCACTAATTAAAGTTGATACAAAAGTAGTGAGTTTTTCAAAATCAAGAATCGGTATCAAGGTACCAAACACAGAAAACAACACAAAAAGCAACAGCAAAGGTCTTCACTTCCTTTTGCAGCGGTTCGACTCGGGCCTTCACCACAACGGACTCAACTTGGCGTGAGACCCTCCTAGAATTCTGAATCATCTGGGGCATTCCCATCCTCTACTTCATTCTCGTAACGAAACAAATTGGGATCGGCAAATCCCACTTCTGAATTGTTTGTAAAGGCAAGGGTGAGCATGCTTTGACACAATGCTCAGCAAGTCTTTAATTTAGAAATGCAATTATATAGATGAGGAGTGATCAAGAGAAGGGGTTAAGTCTGATAATCATAAATAGTGTAGATTTCAATTCTTGAACTCTTAAATGAGGATTTTATTTTCAACAGCTGGGTTTTGGAAATCTTCAGATAGACTTTAAGAAAACATTGTGTGTGGCAACCTTCCATGAATCACCACTTTATGTTAATCATATTATGAAAGCTTTTCCCAAAACTTACTTGTGTTGAACCACATGGATAATTCCACCGCGAACATACTCCATGACCTGGGAGTACAGAGTATCTGATACTTTTCTTACGCTTTGCAAAGGTGTACCTCTTTTTAAATCCACTTCTTCACTCGACTTTCAAATCGGGCCAGCTCCATGCGACTTTTACGCATGTGACAAGGTCGAGCTCACACAATGCTTTTGCAGTCTAGTATTAAGAGTATCCCCGCGCGGTAATAGACAATTAAGTCTCAAGTACCGTTGTGGGTCCTCCCCACTGTCTTACTTCCTAGTCTTGGTCTGTGTCCTCGCAAGACAAATGACCTCTTGATTACAGCCGCGCACGACTTAATCTAGGCATAGGGCGACTTCCTTCTATCCACTTTTTCCTCTCATAATTTTTCTGATCTCACATCACTCATGGTCGAACTGCGCCCCACCAGCTTCCACGCGAGAAACCGGACTGACAAACCATGTAGGGAGCTGTTAATACCAAGAAAGCTACTAAGTTGTTCCTGTCCCATACCAGGCAAGTGGTTGGTACGTTTTTCATGCCGCATAGAGGCACAACACAAGGTTCTTGTCCTTATGAATTAATAGTGAGGAGACATTCACATACCCAATGCGCACACAGCAGCCAACCAATCAAACCATCCTCACTATCAATTCTAATTCACATTTTCCTTTTATAAATGGAGTTTCAAATTCATTTATCACATATTAGTCATTTCACACTCAACTTGTATATTTAAATATGAGTAAAGTTTAAGCATAGCATCCTAGGGCGACAAGGTTGCATGATGGTTCAATCATAAGGGGTTTTCACATGAGACTTGGGTCATATCTATTCACATGTTTCTAAACATAATTCTTATTCAAATACTCAGCATGCATATATCTTGAAAAGCAAATGATCTACTTTATATCAAAATATTGGGTGAGACATGATCAAGGGTGGCGACTTGCCTTGCCAAGCTGGGTCTAGGAAATCTGCTGGATCTTCGAATGTTCCTTCCAAATCTTCCGCTCCTTGTTCTGCATTCGCACGAAAGCACACACAACACATACAAGACATGAGCATCCAGAAAATAGAATTTATACAAAAATATAAGTAAAATATAAACATGTATGCAAACGAGGGTATTTGGTCAGAGACAGAACAGCGGAGAAGGGGCATTAGGGTTGGGCTTGCTGGACATGACTCGAATGCGACGAAAGTCTAGAGTTCGGCATTCGGTTCAGGAACAGACTATGTCCGAAAAGGACATAAGAGTGATTTAGGGCTTCTGGATGATCAAAACTGGTGCAAGAGGTGGCATTGAGTGCCAAATACGTGAGGGACCTAAATGACAAAGTGGATTTTTCAGAAAGGTCCTAGAATTAACAAAAAATCACAGCAAGGCTCGGGACACAGGAAATCGAATGTCACTGTACAACAGTGAGCTAGGGCACATGTGTCTTGACAAACCACGCATGCGTTGCTTCACCAAACATGTCAGGGAGGTAGGCGGGATCAAAACAAGGTATCTGGTAAGAGGAATTTGGCTGGGGTGGCTTATCGGCGACGAACGGCGAAGTTGAAACCTTCGACCGCCTGAGACATGGACGAGCTACGGTGGCAGAGAGCTGGAGTGGATTGAAATTGAATTTTATTGAGGGGAAACACTGCTTGGGTGGTGCTGATCGTTCTGGAGAAAGGAATTGGACTGCGATTAAGAGTACGAGCTTGTCGGCGTTGTCGCCAGACTTGGAGAAGACAGTGAACGATGAGCTGGCTCTTCACAGAAATGCAGTTCAAATTCTCTGGAGTACACCATCTAGAGGATAAGGGGAAGGTCTAGGTGGCTTCAATTTGGCTGGAGGTGCAACGAGGTACGCCGGCGACGTGCAACGTCCACGGTGGCGCGCGAAAACTAGGAAAACACGCGACATTGCACCAATTTGAAACTGGCTGAGCAGGATTGCTAAGAATTGGCTAAGGATCATTTCATTCTACAGAAAGGGGTGGTCAAAAGGACTAGAGTGGGTTTAATTTCAGAAACAATGATGTTTGGTTTTTCTGGCGATCACTGGCAATGGAGCTCACGAGCGTGCAGTTGATCGCTAGCACATAGGTAGGTGGGTATGGGGAGCTTACTGGTGAGCTTGGATTGGAGAGAGGGCCTACGGTTTGCTCTGGCGACAGTGGCCTCAAGATCGGCTCACCGGGGAAGAAGAAACAGCGAGAAAACTGAAATTTGGCTAAGTCTTGGAGTTGTGGTTTCTACACAGTGTTGGAGGGTTTAAATAGGCACAGCGACGGAGCCAACGAGGGAAAACAGTGAGGGAATTTGCGCCGGGGACGAGACCGGCCGGGCGCAGGCGCAACAGCGGCGAACAGCGATGTGATGGTGCGCAGGTGGTGTAGCAGCTTTGCCAGCATTGTCGGGGGGCACGTTGGAACTGGGTTTGCGACGGCGCAGATGCGGAGGCAGCAGCGCAGCTCCGGTGATGACACGTAACAGCATGCAAATGCCACGGGCGCGCGCGCGAAATTTACTGCTGGAGCGCTGGTGGTTAGTTGCTGGTCGAAGCACTACCACGGCGAGGCTCTGGTCGAGAATGCGTGCTCACGAGGTGGCGCAATCACTCACGAGCATAGGCGACAAGAGGCAATGGCCGGCGGCAAAGAACACGGCGAGAAATCGCGGCGTGGCTCCGGTCGAAACGGCGAAACGGCGCTGGTCGAAGGCAACGACCGGCCCTGGTCGAAAATGGGCTGAAAAAGAACAAAAGGGGTCGGTTTGCAATTTTGAAACTTGATTCCAGGAATTGGTTTGCAAATATGATGAATGGCTTAGGCTAAAAGAGTTTTGCTTTTGCCACTTTGGTCCACAAAGTTTAGGAAATTTCTTAGCAGCTAGAAATGATAAAATTTGGAGATCTAAATATGTTTTGGAACGAACTGAAAACAGGGTAATTTGGGTAATTCAAATTTTGAAAATTTGGTAAGACTGAAACTCGGGTTTCGAGCGAGAATTGGAAATTCTTCCAGAAGGGAAAAATGTTCAGAAATGTGAAGGGGAGATGTTTACTAAATCAAATCAGAATTTGGAGATGGTCTGTGACTTTTAGCCTTTTTGGGCTTCTCAGAACTTGAAAAGGACTGATTTGTGATACTTTTGGATTGATCTGCGAAAATGATCTGAACGAAGGAGTTTGACTGCAAACTTTTTAGGGTAACAACCTGATATAACAGGGATCTCATCCTGAAACAAAGATAGACGAGGAAAGCCGGGGTTTGAGAAAAATAGGGGTGTTACAACCTAACCTCCTTAAAGACAATCTCATCCTCGAGATTCTGCTAGGTCTGAGAACAAGTATGGGAAGTTTCGGCGTAGTTCTTCCTCTCTTTCCCAAGTCGATTCTTCCTCTGAATGGTTATTCCATTGGACTCTGCAGAATCGGATGGTCCTTGATTTCAATTTCCTTTCACTGACCTCAAGTATCTTGATGGCGTATTCTTGGTAAGACAAATCCGGTTGTACTTCTATTTCCTTGGGAGATATCTGCTCTGTCGGTTTCTTCAAACACTTCCTTAGTTGAGACACATGGAAGACGTCGTGGACTCCTGCTAGTTCGGGTGGCAGCTCTAATTTATATGCTACCCCTCCTTGCTTCTCTAGGATCTTATAGGGTCCTACGTATCTTGAGCTCAATTTTCCCTTCATCTGGAATCGACGCACTCCTTTATAAGGCATTACCTTGAGATAGACGTAGTCACCTTTTTCGAATGATAGTTCTCTTCTTCTGTGGTCGGCGTAGTTTTTTTGTCGAGACTGAGCCGTCTTCATTCTTTCCTGAATGATCTTTACGTGGGTTGTGGCCTCTTCCACTAGTCATGGCCCTAAAAATTGCTTTTGACCCACTTCGGTCCAATATAAGGGAGTACGGCATCTCCTTCCGTAAAGTGCTTCGTATGGCGCCATTTGTATGCTTGCTTGGTAGTTGTTGTTATATGTGAATTCGGCATATGGTAGGAATAGTTCCCAAGAATCTCCATATTCCAAGGTATAAGCTCTCAACATATCTTCCAAAACTTGATTCACTCTTTCGGTCTAGCCTCCAGTTTTTGGTGGTAAGCTGTACTGAACTTTAATCTGGTACTTAAGATTTCTTGTAATTCTTCCCAGAACTTTGATACAAACTGGGGTCCTCTATCGGAGACTATTGCTTTTGGCACTCCATGCAGGCTAACAATTCTGGAAAGGTACAGTTCTGCCAATTACTTGGTTGAGTACTGGGTTTTTACTGGTAGAAAATGTGCTACTTTTGTCAGTCTATCCACTATGACCCATATAGAGTCGTAACCTTTCTTGGTCCTCGGTAATCCTGTTACGAAGTCTATTCTGATCTCATCCCATTTCCATTCTGGGATTGGAAGGGGTTGTAGCGGTCCTGCAGGCTTCAGGTGTTCTGCTTTCACCCTTTGACAGGTGTCGCAAAATGCTACGAACTCGTCAATTTCTCTTTTCATTTTTTTCCACCAAAATTGACTCTTCAAATCTTGATACATTTTCGTACTACCCGGGTGGATCGAGTACAGGGTATGGTGAGCTTCATGTAAAATTGCACCCTTGATTTCCTTATTATCAGGAATGCAGGTCTGATCATGGTGCCATAAAATCCCTTGTTCATCTTCCCTGAAATTGGTTGCCTCTCCATACCTCATGTCCTCTTTCAGCTTTTGAATGTCTAGGTCTATCATTTGAGCTTCTCGGATTTGATCCTTTAACTCGCATTCCATTCTCAAGGTAGCAACAGTTCCTTGTTCAACCAATTCCAATTGTAGCCTCTCAAAATCCTTGAGCAATTGGGGTGGTAACTCTAGATTCTTCGCTTGGCTACAGTAGGACTTTCTGCTCAAAGCGTCTGCTACCACATTTTCCTTGCCAAGGTGATAATGTACCTCGAGATCATAATCCTTGATGAGTTCCAGCCATCTTCGCTGTCTCATGTTCAAATCTTGTTGTGTGAAGATGTACTTTAGGCTCTTATGATCTGTGTAGATGTCACACTTATTACCTGATGAGGAGAACACTTCTTCGGATACACGCACCAACCATAATCCTCCGATTGTTACACAAGGACCAATAACGCATGACCGAGCCCGATTGTTGCTTTGCCAGGTGAACTCATTCCCAAGTTATATATATATGGTTTTGAGAATGGTTTACTACCTAATGATGATAATATTGTACCTAGGAACCATGGAGAGGACCAGCAAGGACGCGAGGACCATCAAGGAGCCCAAGTCGAGTTGGAGTCCAAGACGGATTCGAGTTGGAGTCCGGTTCGGTCATCCAGGAGCTGCTTGCCTTCAAACGACCATAACTCCCTCATACGAAGTCCAATTACAATGTTCTTATAGTCCACGGAGAAGCCCACGACGAGATCTTGCCAATGGATCTGGACCCACATCTAAATTCCTTCTGGATCGCCGGAAATTAACAAAACAAGTTTCGACTAAATTCTGATTGGGCCAAGTCGGTGCTGCGACACCTTATTTCGGGCCTTCGGCCATGTATTCCCTAGCAGGTCATGAGAAACCCTAGCCACGCCTCCTCTTCATATACTCAGTAGCCATCACTATTTAGATTTGGGATTTTGCTTAGATTATTTTGCCATTGCAGTTTCGCCGAACTCGGTTTGTAAATCCGAACTCGGTTTGTAAATCCCAACTCGTGAGCTTAATACAATTCGCAATTTAGTTGCTTCTTCTTCGTTCTTGCTTGTGTTCTCGATTTGCAGCAGGAACAAGCCTTCGTGGTGAGGTCAACTGTGTCTTGGTGTGGTTGATAACCAACGGAGCCGTGGTGTAGTGATTGCAGGGGTTCGAGTCAGTTCTGATTGGAAGCCAGATCGTCAACGTTGAGTTGTCCATTAATCGATTTATCTCTACCTATCGGAAGATTGGGAGACTGTCCACATCAGTTGGTATCAGAGCGAAGGTTGCCCGATAGGTAACACTGTATCCCCTCTTTGTTTAGATTGATTATGTTCTTCGTCCTAGAGTCCAGAAAATTTGCCCTACAAAAAAAATTGTTTACCTTGTCCAAACCCTAGCCATTAGCCTTGCATCATTCTTGTTAGTTTGCATCTTTGAATTTTCGTCCATCGTTGTCGAGTGCTGGTTTTTAGTTTTAGTCTTGTTCTAGTTTTAGGCTTGCATCTCGTCGCGGAGTCGAATTGCACGTCGATCTCCTCATCGTCGCGTCCAATTCGAATCTGCCACTGTCTAGTTCATTGTTTTCATCATATCTTCCTCATACGAACTCAGATTTCCACATTCTTGTACTTTCTGGAAACATCAGATCGTGCTCTACAACTTTTCTGTTGAGGTCAAAGTCAGATTCGGCTTCCATCTATGAGATATTGGGCTGTTAATGTCAACGGTGTAGAGTTTGAATCTAATACGTCAGTTTCGGTATTTCCATTATAATTCTTTCATCTGAGTTCAGATTGGGATAAACTTATACTTTCTGGAATCGTTGCAAGAAATCCCACAAAAAGTTAGTTGGGGTAATCTTCAAATTCAGCTATTTTTATCACGCTAAAATTTGGGCAAAGTTAGTTATGTAATCTTCAAACTCTAGTCTAATTCGGATTCAAATTGCTCAATCTGAGACAGCTTGGGTAAAATTGCCATATCTTTTGATTCCCAACTCCGTTTTTGACGTTCTTGTACTTGTTGGAAAGATAAAAAAAAATTATCTACAATTTTTCTGTTGGGTACATCTTCAGATTCGGAGCTTTTGGAGCGTGAGGTTGCCGAAAAATGTTTCTATTTCGTTGTACAGTTGCAAAAGAAAGAGGCAAGTGCAAAAAAAAAAAGCAGCACCTTTTTTTAAAAAAAAGGAAAAAATCATAGAAGAAAAATATGCGTAGCAAAGAAGAAAATTTTCAGTGGCGCATCTTGGGTTGTAGTCCTTTGTGATTCTAGTTGCTTGCTTGAGCTAGATCTGAGTCTAGGCTAGTTCCAGCACTTTGACTATTACTTTGGACTAATTTTCTTCTTTGCATTACTGATATTGAATTGTTGCTACACATATATTAGCATTCCGAGCTCCACTTTCTTCCAACTCAGTTACAGATTTACCTTGCAATCGCCTCACTCACGCTCGTCACGGTATCACAAACCAGCCACCGGTTGCACCCCTACTGCCTTGGTAAGAACACTTGTTAGAGCGTGGTATGACGCTTTGTGAGAGTCCCACTTGCCCCCACCTAGTAGTCATAGGGATAATACTCCTGTGTTGTCTTCTGTTTTCTACTACTAACCATGACAGGACTGCAAACAAGAGCTCGAGCTGCAGAAGAGGAAGATGAAATCCGCAAGATGTTGGCCGACATCAGTGCAAAACTCGATAAGCACATTGATGACATGGGTTGAACCAACCGTGAGAACCAGACTGCATTTGAGAGGATGGACCGGCGCATCTCCGACCTTGCTACCAGGTTGGACAATATGGAGCAGCAGCGTCCACCTCCACCTCCACGAACTTCTGAGGTGAGCAAAACTTCTAATGTGCAGGCGCCAGCAAATAGTTCTTCATCGGTTGCTTCCACAGGTCGCACGACAGGGATTGTGTGCCACCGCTGCAAGGGCATGGGACATGTCATGAAGGATTGCCCAAGTCAGCGCGCATACATTACTACTGAGGATGGTGGGTACATTAGTGCAAGTGATGTGGAAGATGAATTAGTTCTTGCAGCTAACCATGCAAGTGATGATGAGTTTGAACATGATGCGGACGGTGATGATGAGGAAACTTTAGGCACTGCGGCGACGGATAACTACCGGACCTTTATTGTGCAGCGAGTGTTGAGCACACAAATGGAGCAAGTAGAGAGAGCCCAAAGCCACAATTTGTTTCAGATGTTCCTCGCTGTCAAGGACCGACGTGTTAGAACCATAATTGATGGTGGGAGCTGCAACCATTTGGTGAGTTTAGATCTGGTCAAGAAGCTTGGCTTGACCACACTTGCACATCACCATCCATACCATGTTCAGTGGTTCAACAACAACGGTAAAGTAAAGGAGTATGAGGACGTTTCTCCCGCTGAGATACCACCGGGGCTGCCACCAATTAGAGGACAAATCCAGAGGAGACAAAGGAAATTCAGTGACAAGTCCAAGAGCTTTTGGACCACGGATTTGAAGCCATACTTGGGAGAGGAAGACGAGCTTGAGCCGAGGATGGCTCCACTTCAAGAGGGGGAGGATGATGAGGACATCACTTCTTCGGATACACACACCAACCATAATCCTCCGCTTGTTACACAAAGACCAATAATGCACGACCGAGCCCGATTGTTGCTTTGCCAGGTGAACTCATTCCCAAGTTATATATATATGGTTTTGAGAATGTTTTACTACCTAATGATGATAATATTGTACTTAGGAACCATGGAGAGGACCAGCAAGGACGCGAGGACCAGCAAGGAGCCCAAGTCGAGTTGGAGTCCAAGACGGATTCGAGTTGGAGTCCGGTTCGGCCATCCAGGAGCAGCCTGGCTTCAAACGACCATAACTCCCTCATACGAAGTCCGATTGGGACGTTCTTATAGTCCACGGAGAATCCCAAGATGAGATCTTTCCAATGGATCTGGACCCACGAATAAATTCCTTCTGGATCGCAAGAAATTAACAAAACAATTTTTGACCAGATTCTGATTGGGCCAAGTCAGTGCTGCGACACCTTGTTTCGGGCCTTCGGCCCATGTATTCCCTAGTAGGTCATGAGAAACCCTAGCCACACCGCCTCTTCATATACTCAGTAGCCATCACTGTTTACATTTTGGATTTTTCTTAGATTATTCTGCCATTGCAGTTTCGCCGAACTCGATTTGTGAAATCCCAACTCGTGAGCTTAATACAATTCGTATTTCAGTTGCTTCTTCTTTGTTCTTGCTTCTGTTCTCGATTTGCAGCAGGAACAAGCCTTCGTGGTGAGGTCAACCATGTCTTGGCGTGGTTGATAACCAACGGAGCTGTGGTGTAGCGATTGTAGGGGTTCGAATCAGTTCTCATTGGAAGCCGGATCGTCAACGTCGAGTTCTCCATTAATCGATTTATCTCTACTTATCGGAAGATCGGGACACCGTTCACATCATTACCCAATAAGGAATGTTGCCAAATTTTCAAAGCATGGACGACTGCAGCTAGTTCCAGATCATGTGTTGGGTAATTCTCCTCATGGTGTCGTAACTGTCTTGACGCGTACGCTACCACTTTTCCTTCTTGCATCAGAACACAACCTAATCCTTGCTTAGATGCGTCACAGTAAACTTGGAAATCCTTCTTGACGTCGGGTAATATGAGGATAGGTGCAGTTGTCAGCCTCTTTTTTAGTTCTTTGAAGCTTTCTTCACACTTCTTGGTCCATTCAAACATGGCGTTCTTCTTTAACAGCTGGGTCAGTGGCCTAGTGATCTTGGAGAATCCTTCAACGAATCATCTGTAATAGACAGCTAACCCTAGAAAACTTCTGACTTCTGTCACAGTTTCCGGTTGTTTCCATTCCATCACTGCTTGGATCTTTGACGGGTCCATGAATATTCCTTTGTCGGAAATGATGTGGCCTAAGAAAGAAATCTCTTTCAACCAGAAAGCACACTTATCACATTTGGCGTACAGCTGATGGTCTGCTAGCTTCTTCAGCACTAGTCTGAGATGCTCAACATGTTCTTCTTCTGTCTTGGAGAAAATGAGAATGTCATCCACAAATACAATAATGAATTTTTCCAGATATTCCATAAGGACCTTATTCATCAAGTTCATAAATACTGCTGGTGCATTTGTTAGTCCGAATAGCATCATTGTAAACTCATACAGTCCATATCTAGTTATGAACGTAGTCTTTGGAATATCCTTCTCTCGGACCTTCAGTTGATGATAGCCGGATCTTAAGTTGATTCTTGAAAAAACTTGGGCTCCTCTGAGTTGATCAAAGAGATCGTCAATTCTCGACAGAGGGTACTTGTGTTTGATCGTCATATCATTCAGTTTCCGGTAATCAATACAAAGTCTTAGGCTGCCGTCTTTCTTCTTGGCGAAGAGCATTGGGGCTCCCCAAGGTGAAGAACTTGTCATGATGAATCCTTTTTCTTCCAATTCTTCTACTTGTTTCCTCAGTTCTTCCTGTTCTTGGCTTGTCCTGCGTGCAAGTTTCCTTGCATATGGAGCTAATCCAGGTTTCAGCTCAATGGCAAACTCAATATCCCGGTCCAGTGGCATTCCAGGGAGTTCTTCAGGGACAACTTCGGGAAACTCATTGACCACTAGAACATCCTCAACTTTGATATCTTCAACACTATTCAGGCGGTCCATATGATAGCTCAATGAAATCCTACTTGCACAGAAGGTAACTTGTTTTTCCTCGGTGTTGGTCAGGGTGACGGTCTTCTTCTTACAGTCTATCTGGCCTTTGTGTTTTGCTAGCCAATCCATTCCAAGAATGATGTCTAACCCTTGAAGATTCAGAACTAGCAAATCTGCTAGGAATCCTAGGTTGCCGATACAGAAGGCAATATCTCTACAAATGGATTTGACTGGCATTCTAGCTCCAGGGGATTGGATTAGAATGGAAGATTCTAGTGCAGACTCAGGTAGTCCGCTTCCCAAAGAAAAAGATTTTGATACAAATGAATGCGTAGCACCCGAATCAAACAAAGTAATAGCAAGTTTAGAGTGAATTTGAATTCTACCGAGCATGACGTCAGAGGCTTCTCCAGCTTCAGCTATGGATGCATAATTTAGTCTGCCTTGGCCTGTTGTTGACATTCCTCTTCCTCTCCTATTCTGAGTTCTTCCTCCTCTGGTATTGCCTTGATACAGGCTGGATAAAGCTTTTCTCTTTTGATCTCCCTCAACTATTCCTCGCTTTTCCTCCATCTTGAGTAGTCTGTCAACCAGGACATGAAAATCTATAAATTCATGTGAGGCTATTTGATATTGCAAAGAGTTCTGTATGCCTTCACAAAATCGATCTATCTTCTTCTCTTCAGTTGCTACATCTTCTGGTGCATATCTCGCAAGTTGGATAAACTCATGTAGGTATTGTTTAATTGGTTTATCCCCTTGCTTGAGATTCCTAAACTCTTGGCGCTTCCCTTACATGACACCTTTTGGAACATAATATTTGCGGAATTGCTCCTTAAATTCTTCCCACGTGATTGTGTCCGATTGGGGTGTACGGACTGATAATTTTCCCACCGAGCTACGGCGGGACCAGATAATTGGTGTGGTCCATACAAGAGTTTTTCTTCATTGCTGCATCTGACTGTATTCAATTTTCTTTCCACATCCCTCAACCAGTCATTGGCCACAATAGGGTCCTTGGTACAGGAAAAGGTCGGAGGGCGTGTCTTCTGAAAATCTGACAATCTATCTCCGATTGTCGATCCTCCGGTCTGTCCTGATGAGAATTGTTGCATCATCTGTTCCCACATCTGGTTTTGTGCAACCATGGACTGTTGCCTGTTCCGCTCCATCCATATCAGCACTTCATTGATATCACTTCCCTGCGGCATAGAAGATGACTCTGACTGGTTCTGACCAATACAAACTCTGCTTCCAGATGCATCTCTTGCATTCTCAGCATTCCCTTCGGACATTCTTCCTTGAGATCTTCCACGCGTATTAACCATTCTGTTCTTATTGGGGATCAAAGGAATAGCTGCTGATTTAGAGAGAGGTTTTGATAAGGCACAGAAGGATTAACTCACGGGATAAGGATGGAAACATGCAGTATGCTTTCATAAATTAGTTTTTCATAGTATACATAATTTCGCCTCCACGGCTTACAATTACAATACACAGCCAACACAACTAAAGCAGCTACAAACAAGAGCACAGACAAACAAAGAAATCTAGCGGTTATGAGGGTCAGGTACAGAAAAAGGGTCAAGCCAAATGGGAGTCTAAGATCACGCGTCGGCCTCGGAAGAACCATAGGGTTCCACCTCTTCTGGATCCTCTTCTTCAGGGTCTTTATCCGCATCCATCGGATCCAACTCCATGTCATCGTCTTCTTCTTCATCATCAGATGAAGTGTCGGTGTTGTCTCCGATAACTTCTTTCCCTTTGCCGATAGGAACTTCTCTTCTTCCTCCAACATTGAGAGCTGATGATGATTCCACGCGACGTGGGTGTGAATTGGCCAAGGTAATCCTTAGGCTTTCCCACACTCTTGCGAGCGGTAGTCCTCAGCTTCAAGCGGCTTCTCTTGTTGATGGACTCTAATGTCCTGGGGTTCCTATCTTTGCTTAGACCGACTAATTCTTGGATCCGCTTCTCTTTCTCTTGGATATCCGCACGAGCTCTTGCAAGCACGCCTTCGAGGTAGTGGCGATCATCCTGAGTGTTCTCATGCTCGCGTAACAAGTAGTTGTATCCGGTCTCCAAAGCTAGGACAATATCCCTGGTCTTTGTCAACACTGCATCTCTTTGGTTACTGGATGGGTGGACGACTTGGCGATCTGACCTGGGGATCTAACGGGGCACAAAACAGAAAGGGGAATCTACAAGGAAATCCTCGTATAACAGTCTGATGGTACCTATAGTGCGACGAGCAGCGTCTAGAATAGCATCTTCCTCTTCCACTCTACGGGCTTCTTGTTTCACGGAACCTCTTCCAAGTCTTGGAATTTCATAGACCACCACAGAGGCGCGAAAGCCGTAGGGTCTGTTGTCCATTTCTTCCTGTCGGACATAGTACACTGGCCGCTGGCTATCCAATGCTCCCAAGAACTGTAGCATCATCCATAAAAGCAATGCCCATGATCATAGTTCATCACCGTGCACGAACTTCTTGCTGAAAGCCATCTGAGGAGACAAAACATAGAACTCCTAGAAGTTAAAACAATTTTTAAATCTTTTTCAAAGAGATGAGGTGAGAAAATAAGTTACTCAGCATATTTTGTTTAAAGAAATTAGATTTTTGAAATTAGCTTTTATTCAAATAGACTAACGATTTTGCTCTAGGCACGCCAACATCTATCTAAAGGTCATGGCCTACAGTCGAGCCTTTGCTCTGATACCACGGGCTGTGGGACCCTCATTTGAGGAATCCGGTGGCAACCGCCCAGGTGGATTGCACACAGATAGGTACCATCAGATTTGTAGAGCACTCGAGGGACTTCAAGGGAGGCACACGAAGTAGCGCCTGCCGAGGCCAAAGCCGATGCTGACTTCACTACCTTGTTGGTAAAAGATTGAATCTCTCCAAGCCAGCAGCCGAAGTTGTGGGACCCTCATTTGAGGAATCCGGTGGCAACCGCCCAGGTGGATTGCACACAGATAGGTACATCACAAGCTCACAATAAGCGAAAAGCAGTAATTGCATAAAACATAAATAAGCAGGTACGAGGTCACGAGGACCAATATTACAATACATAATGCCAAGGGTGGCACTAAATAAAGTTGATACAAAAGTAGTGAGTTTTTCAAAATCAAGAATCGGTATCAAGGTACTGAACATAGAAAACAACATAAAAAGTAACAACAAAGGTCTTCACTGTTTAGCTATTTAAATACATTTTAAACTCTGCAGAGGGGTACCGCTTTACCCACAAGACTTCTCAACTACCATTGTTGACCACGAGTATAGGCCTTTTGCCCAACACGCTACTTTAAGCATATGAGTGTCCTATGCCAGGTTCGATCACGCTGCTTTAAGCGCGCCACTGAGTTGAGAATAACACACTTTTCACCCTGCCTTGCCATTATACTAGCTCTGCCCCGTAAAAGGTTCACCACCGGTCAGTGATCCGGAACTCTCACCTCCGGTTGGGGTTCCTAATACAGTTGTGAAGCATTATAGGGATCTTCCCTCTCATACCTTCACCCTACCCCTCACTCAGTATTGGGCCGCGGTGGGAGACCCTCTCCACCAATAGTGAGCGGACACACGAGGGGTTTGTGCTGGGAAACCACATGCAGCACTCGTGCCCTGGAACCACATCAGTTGCACGATCTTTCACTCAGACGAATCGGTTGGGCTCGTCCCAACCGTCAGTGTAAGTGGGCCAAGAGGGATCTTCCCTCCCTGACCAGTGAACAGTATTAGTGCAACTTTATCATTTAGGTTATAGACTCTATGCAGAGCTAGGGCAATAGTTCAGCAAGGATACTTGGTCGTGCCTGTCCCATACCAGGCTTGTGGAGGTAAAATAACATGCTACTAGATGTTTAGCACAAATTGGTTGGTCCTTAAGCTATTCTAGAGAGGAGTTTCCCTAATCACATTTTTCACAATTCACAACATTTCCTGTTTCCAACATTATCATGTTATCACATCATCATCATAAGCATCACAGCATTTTTCATGTTCCGACTGACACACCTCTCCTCTCTAGGATAGACATTTTAAAAAAGCATTGTTAGTTTTGAAAACCATTTCGTTTGCTCATGTAGATAAATTATATTACTGCTATTATACTTTAACATTAACCTAGGGCATCAAGAACATTATACAAGGTTTGAGAATCAAGAATGGCTTTTCAATTTGGGGTAATAGCTAAACAGGTATATTCCAACATACTCAGTTTGCTTAAATAACATGCACAATATTTGCAAAACAAAATACTTAGCTAACTTGAAAACATGGGATCAACATGATCAAGGTGGTGGTGACTTGCCTTGAATTCCCGCGATAGGATCTTCAGTGACGTCTTCGATCGGCTGCTCTTCGGCTTCCAGACGGGCGGTTTCTAAACACGGAAAGAGCACCGATCAAACAAAATGCACTAGTATGAGACTAACAAATGCAAAATCTAAAACCTAATAAGTCTAGGCAAAACAGTCTCGGAGTTGGATCTGAAAAAGACTGAAAAACGGGAGCTTTTGAAAACGGCGGATCAAGGTTTTAGGATTAGAATCTGAGGTGGTGGCTGAAGGAGAATATGTGGCAGGAGCAATTTGTGGTAGGGTGGTTCAGACGGATCTGGATTTGGAGGTCGGACGGAGAAAAACCACTTTTGGCGGAATTTTAGGGTAAACTGGGTAAAATCGGATCTGAAAAACAGGTGAAAACAAGATCCGGGACTCGGATTTGAACAAAAATTTCAGATCTGGAAGATTTGAGTCGAGGCGAATCTGATGGCAAAGACAGATCTTCGATCGGAGACTTCTGCGACAAAATCGACGAAATCGAAGGAAGGAACGACGGAGTTCAAAACAGCGAAACGAAAATCTGGACAGCGGATCAAGGATCAGAGAACACATTTGAAAGGAAAACGGTGAAATGAACAAAACGACGCGAACGGATTTTCAATCGGATGTCCAGAAGACAGAGAACGACAAGGCATGTCGCTGCGGCTGACATTCAGAAAAGTGTACAACACTGTAGCAGTGTCAGTCGGTCGACACAGGCCATGGCCACGGCCAAGAGTTCGCCGGCGACGATCCAGACGTCGGGCGGAGCTGAGACTTGAGGGGTGGAGGAGTCACGGCAAGGGGAGTGAAAAAGGGCAAGGTGGTACGGCCGGAGGAGGCTTCTACGGCGAGCTTCAAGGCGAGGTGGCGCGCACGGACACAGCCATGGGTGCATGCACGGCGGGAGCTCGCCGGAGAGGGCGGGGAGGCCAGAGAAGTGTGGGGATCGGAGGAGGAACACTAGGGGAGGAAGAAAACACACCAATGGCGGAGTTTGGTGGCCGGAAATGGAGAAGGTGGCGCACGGCCGGCCGCGAGGAAGACGAGCTCGCCGGCGGCGGTTCTCGGGCGGCGGTGCACGATTTGAGCTAGGATTTGGTGGGTGAGCTGCTGGAAACGAGGGGAGGACGATGGCATGGCCTGATTGGAGAGAAAATGGCCGGAACGACGAGAAAACCAAGATGGCCGGTGGCAGGAAAAACAAGAAGCGCCGATGGAGGGAGCTCCGGCGACCATTTCGCCGAGCTCCAGAAGAGAAAAAGGAAGAGAGTGAGGAGGCACACCTGATGGACAAAGCTCAGACAAGCAAACGACGGCTGTAGCGAGGGAAACGATGACGAGGTGACGGCGGCCGGCGCTAGAGCGCGGCCAAACCAGCGGCAGAAGAGCAGAAATCACCCCCTTTGATATTTTATGTGAAATTTTTCAATAAAATGCAAAACTCTTGAATGCTCTGCGTGTCTAAGTGTTTTCTCTACCACTCTACAGAAGGACTTGTGAAAATATACTGGTTTGAGTGGGTCTTCAGCCATGCCAAGACCTTTAAAGAGTGGCATTGGGGAGAAAATGAGGTGTAACAGTGACATGCTGAGATGTAATGCATCCAGCTGGGGTAAAAAGGTCTCTACACTGTACTTGCTGCAGGATGGTCGAGGGTAGAGGTGGTATTTTACACAAAATAGTGTTTTTGTCAATTCTAGGGGCTTGTGTGGAAATTTCTGAAAATAGGAGGGCTGAAATGCAAAATTTCAGTGCATGGGAAGTTGTGGAACCTGGTTACTTGTGAAAATAAAATATATTAAATATTTTCACAGAATTTTTAATGCATTACTTTAAATTAAATATATTCCTTTATGCAATTTCCAAATAGGAAAATCATTATTTCATGTGGAAAAATGATTTGTTTGATGCGTAAAATCATGATGCCATGAACTTAAAAATATGCATGCATGAGAAAAATATTGGGGGGATGATTTAGGGTTGAACAGGTGAAAGAATTTCGCTGATCGGAATAAGAAGATAATTAAACAGAATTTCGGAAGATTTAGACCGGAAGGGAAAATCTGAGAAAGGGAGGGTTCAAGAATGGAATTTTGGGCTGTTACAAACTGTTGGGGGAAATCTCCACGCGGTCAAGTCCAGGTAAGTTCATGATTGCCCGGGGACAACGGCCTCCGGTGCCTGCCCCGGGCGCCGCCTTTTGGCCCCCGGGATCGTGCCCCCCGGGCGTGGCCCGGGCGCCGCCATGTGCCCGGGGACAGTGGCCTCCGGTGCCTGCCCCGGGCGCCGCCTTTTGGCCCCCGGGACCGTGCCCCCCGGGCGTGGCCCGGGCGCCGCCATGTGCCCGGGGACAGTGGCCTCCGGTGCCTGCCCCGGGCGCCGCCTTTTGGCCCCCGGGACCGTGCCCCCCGGGCGTGGCCCGGGCGCCGCCATGTGCCCGGGGACAGTGGCCTCCGGCGCCTGCCCCGGGCGCCGCCTTCTAGGCTCCCGGGACCGTGCCCCCCGGGCGTGTCCCGGGCGCCGCCTTTTTGGCCCCCGGGACCGTGCCCCTCGGGCGTGGCCCGGGCGCCGCCATGTGCCCGGGGACAGTTACCTCCGGCGCCTGCCCCGGGCGCCGCCTTTTAGGCTCCCGGGACCGTGCCCCCCGGGCGTGTCCCGGGCGCCGCCTTTTGGCCCCCGGGACCGTGCCCCCCGGGCGTGGCCCGGGCGCCGCCATGTGCCCGGGGACAGTGGGCTCCGGTGCCTGCCCCGGGCGCCGCCTTTTGGGCTCCCGGGACCCTACTCTCCGGAAGAGGTCCCGAATGTCACCGCCCTTCTAAAAGGTAAAATCCCTGTTTGTTTATCACGTGCAGGTCACGCGAGGGACGCCTCGGGAATCAGCGACCACCTGTCAAGCATCCGAGGCGTTTGACCAGGAGAAGGACGGTCGTACCCTTCAATCCGACGGTGGCTCCCGGGGTAATTTAGGTTTTTTGCTTCTTTTTGGGGCTATAAATAGCCTTTGTACCCCTCTGTTGTAAAGGATCAGTTCATTGTTATTTGGGATAGCTAATTTCACAGACGTGCTCCGGAAGCCTCTCCCCGGAGAGAGCCTCCCCAGCCGGCTCCGGTCGGGAGCGCGTCGACAGGACTAGGGCCCCCACCGGGACCCGAACCTGTATAAATCCACGTGTCAATTCTTGTGTTTGTCCGGCGGGGGAGGACCGGTTACTCGGTCAACCCGCGCTGCGTGATCTCCGCTAGGATCGTCTTCAAAACCTGCCGGGGTATTCTTAATACCACGACAGTTGGCGCCGTCCGTGGGGACCCGTGACGAATCGCCATGGCTCCTCCGAGAACAAGGGCCCGCGCCCTTCCCGGTGACGCCGGTCCCGGTGACCTGGCGCCACCCGTCCGGGACGCTGCTGTTCCGGCGCTTCCGTCCGGAGGCGACCATTCCCAGGTACCGCCTCCCACCTTTCCTCTTAACTTAGGTGCTTCCACCTCCAGGTCGTTCCCGGTGACCGCGGGGACCTCGGCCGGGACAAGCGTCCCCCCGACGGCTCCCCCGGCTCCCCGGGACGCCCTGCTCGAAGCTCTCGTAGAGGGCCAGCTCCGAGCCCAGCGCTCTATGGACGAGCTCCTTAGTGTGTTGGCGCGGCCCTCGGCCCCCACATTTCCGTCGCACCCGTATCCGGGGATCATGCCCCCGTTTATGGGATACCCAGCGGCCCCTCCGGCGTCAGGGGGGCTGTCTACCCCGTATGATCCCGCTGGGGGGTTCCCTCCCCCAGCGCGATATACTTCCGGACACTTCTCGGCACCCGGGCCTGTCCCGGTGCCGGGAGGCTATTTCATGCCCGGGCCCTTCGTGGCACCAGGGGGGTACCCCGTCCCCGGCCCGCTTCCGGGGCTGGGGGGTCATTTCATGCCGGGGGTTATTCCTACGCCGGGAGCCAGTCCCGCCCCTCGCGTTGCGTTTACCGCACCGGGGCCGGTCGACAGAGCAGCTCCCGTGCCTCAGCGAATTTCCCCCCGCATTGGCTCCCTAACCCCGGACGTCGCCGAGGGGGCTCACCCCCCACCGGTTCCGGATGTCGCAGGGGCTTCCCCCTTTCCGGCCCCGGTCGTTGCCACAGGGGCCCCCTCTTCGGATCCTAACGCCGCCCCGGGCGCCCCCTCCCCGGTTCCGGATGGTGCAGGGGCTCCCCCCTTTCCGGTCCCGGGGGCCGTCGCAGGGGGCTCCCCTCAGCAGGCCCCGGTAGCTCCCGGGACGGCTGCTACAGTGCAGGAGCTCCCTCCCCCGGGGAAGCAGGTCCGCTTCTCCCGGGGGGAGGTTGAGCGAATGCATTCTCCCAGCCGCGGGGAAGAGCTTCCCCACGGTCGTTGTCGCAGGGAGCCTCGCTCTCGCACCGGTCGGGGGAAGAGACCCGCCGAAGAACCATCCTCCCCGGAGGGAAGCCCGGACGTCCGGGAAATCAGTCCCAGCCCGGAAGAGAAGCGTCGTCACCACCACTCTGGCGGCCCTCTTGGGCCGCTACCTGACTCGGATAACAAGGGGGCGTCCCCCGTTATAGAAGACAGTGACTGGGGCTCCCCCCGGGAAGTGCAGGGGGCGAACCAGCCTCTATGTCGAAGACTCCGCAGCATCCGATGGCCGCGGCCCTACCGTCCCCCGCACATCGAGCATTATAATGGCGAGGCGGACCCTTACGAGTTCGTGCAGATCTACTCCACAGCCATCTCCGCGGCGGGGGGGGACGAGAGCCTCCAATGCAACGTCTTCCCCCTCTACCTTACCGGCATTGCCCGCTCCTGGTTTTACAATCTGAAGGCGGGCTCCATCAAGTCCTTCTCGCAGCTGAAGCGGGAGTTCTGCGCCAACTTTCAGGGAAATTACGTACGTCCCCTGGATTCTTCACAGCTATACACAGTGCGCCAGAGAACCGGGGAGACCATCAGAAGCTTCTTCAAGCGCTTTGCCCAAGTAAAAAGCAAAGTGGCCCACGTCCCGGACTCTACGGTCATCGAAGCCTGCAAAAGCGGCATCCTCCCGGGGGAGCTCCACCGAAGGCTCTCCCGGAGTTGCCCCTCCTCCGCCGATGAGCTCTTCAACGTGCTCGAAAAGTATGCTCGGGCGGAGGAAGACGATATCTGGAAGAAGACCCAGGGGGCTCCTGCCCCCGTTGACCGGGGGGCCAGGGATCCCCCCAAACGCCCCAGACAAGGGGGGCATAACGAGCCACGGCCTCGGGACACTTTTGTCCTCGAGGGCGGAGGCGGCTCGCGCGACCCCCCGAAGGGCAACCCCCCCTTCCCCAAGCCAAAAGGTCATGGGGGAGGACAGTCTTCGAGCGGCCGGGAAGGCCCCGCGGGGAGAAGGCGGGAAGGACCGTGGTGCAACTTCCACGGGTCCAGTACCCACGCTACCCGAGACTGCGACCAACTACTGCAGCACTTCGCGACATTCCTCGACCAGCGCGGGCAGGGGGGGGGACTCCGGCCTCCTTGCTCCCTCAGCCAGCTATTCCGGCCCTTCCCGCTCCCACGGGGGGTGAGCAGGCACAGGAGGGGGAGCCTTCAGAAGCTCTCCCCTTCCAGACCTCTCAGCGCCGCATCAACGTCATCGTGGGAGGGTCTACCTCCGGGCGGGACTCCAAGCGCCAGCGTAAGGAGTACGCGCGTGAAGTTAAGGTTGTGGGGGTGCTACACACGTCCCCGCCACCAAAGTGGTCGGACGTCCCCCTCACCTTCACGGCAGAAGACGCGCGGGGGGTTCGCTTCCCCCACGACGACGCGCTCGTTGTCTCCGCGACAATCTACAACTGTCACCTGGCCCGCATCCTTGTGGATAGTGGGAGCTCCGCCGACGTCCTATTCCTGAAGGCTTTCAAAGAGATGCAGGTGGATGAGAAGCTCCTGCAGCCCGCAGCCGGGCCCCTACAAGGTTTTGTCCCGTGGAAGGCGATCCACCCCGTGGGCAAGGTAGATCTTCCTGTGACCTTCGGCGCCCCGGAGAACTACCGGACCGAGCTGGTCCGCTTCGATGTAGTGGACCTCCCCTCCTCCTACAACGTGATTATGGGGAGGACCACCATCAACCGGCTGGGGGCTGCCACCCATCAAAACTACCTCTACATGAAGATCCCCGGGCCGCATGGCGTGATCAACGTCCGGGGAGACCAAGACATGGCCCGTGCTCTGTATGAGCGCGCAGCCGCCACGATCGGAAGCGTCAACATTATTGAGGCGCCCAGGGGGGAGGCCTCCCCCCCTGGAACCAGACGTCGTGGCAGTATCCCCCGGGGGGCCCCTCAAACCGCGTCCGGAAGGGAGCCTCCGGAAGGACCTGCTGTTCCCGGGGCCAGCAGTGCCGCCAAGTACGAGGCTTTGCTCCTCAGGTCGCACCACGTGCGTTCCCCGGGGATCCGACGCCTCCAACTGAAGGGAGATTCTCAGCCCATATTTCACCAAAAGCACGGGCCTTACCTGTGCCGTAACGCAAATTCTAGTCTTTTATTTGCAGATGCAAAAGATGCAGAGGCACTTCGATGGCACCAAGGGGGGTACCCCGTCCCCGGCCTGATCCCGGGGCCGGGAGCCCACTTCTCGCCGAGGGTTTACCCTGCGCCGGGAGCCAGTCCCGCCCCCCGCGTTGCGTTTACCGCACCGGGGACGGTCGACAGAGCAGCCCCCGTGCCGCAGCGGACTTCCCCTCGCATGGGCTCCCCGGGTCCGGTCGTCGCCTTGGGGGCTCCCCCCTGGCCGGTTCCGGGTGTTACAGGGCCTGCCCCCTTCCCGGTTCCGGTCGAGGCCACTGGGGCCCCCTCCACTTCGATTCCGGTCTTCGCCACAGGGGCTTCCCCCTTCCCGGTCCCGGTCGTCGCCTCGGGGGCTCCCCCCTCGCCGGTTCCGGGTGTTACAGGGCCTGCCCCCTTCCCGGTTCCGGTTGTGGTCATCAGGGCTCCCCCCTTTCAGGGACCCCTTACAAGCTCTTCGACCTTCAAGAGTAGGAGCTGAAGCACACGTGGAACTTGCGTTTACTTCGCAAGTTCTATGTTTAGCCTCACGGGCATGTCCCCTCCCCCGGGGCGTTCACGCCGGAGGGGGAGGAGGGACGCTGTATTTTTCTCCCCTTTCGCGGCTTCGCAGGGGGAGACCCTGTACTTCATTTCATTAGTAATACATAGGTCTTGCTGTGCAAACTGTCTCATTGCAGGTCTTTCTCATTACCGCCCCTAGTGGCGATGCCCTCCCCGCGAGGATGCCCTCCTTGTGAGGATGCCCTCCCCGCAAGGATGCCCTCCTTGTGAGGATGCCCTCCCCGCGAGGATGCCCTCCCGCGAGGAAGTGGGCTAGCCCCAACAAGTCCCTACAACGGAGCCTGCACTCCCGTAGGGCGCCCTCCCGCGAGATGCCCTCCCGCGAGGAAGTGGGCCAGCCCCAACAAGTCCCTACAACGGAGCCTGCACTCCCGTAGGGCGGCTTACGATCAACCCTCGTGGACTGAGGGTGTAAGCGGTAACCCGGTCACAGTGGCCGTGGTAACGAGTCACTTTGGGAGACTAGTCCCCTGCCCAAACACTCAAGACCCGTCTTCGGGCACTTCCTCCTCCGGGAGTAGATGCTCTCCTCAGTGGGACGTCTAATGGCTTTCTGGATCTCTTCCTCCTCCGGGAGTCGACGTTATTCCCGGCTCCCCGTTCTGACGGCGACCGGAAGATCAGCCCCTTGCGGCTTATTTGGATCCATCTTCCTCCTCCGGGAGTCGACGTTATTCCCGGCTCCCCGTTCTCACGGCGACCGGAAGATCAGCCCCTTGCGGCTTATTTGGATCCATCTTCCTCCTCCGGGAGTCGACGTTATTCCCGGCTCCCCGTTCTCACGGCGACCGGAAGATCAGCCCCTTGCGGCTTGATTGGATCCATCTTCCTCCTCCGGGAGTCGACGTTATTCCCGGCTCCCCGTTCTCACGGCGACCGGAAGATCAGCCCCTTGCGGCTTATTTGGATCCATCTTCCTCCTCCGGGAGTCGACGTTATTCCCGGCTCCCCGTTCTCACGGCGACCGGAAGATCAGCCCCTTGCGGCTTGATTGGATCCATCTTCCTCCTCCGGGAGTCGACGTTATTCCCGGCTCCCCGTTCTCACGGCGACCGGAAGATCAGCCCCTTGCGGCTTGATTGGATCCATCTTCCTCCGCCGGGAGTCGACGTTATTCCCGGCTCCCCGTCTTCACGGCGACCGGAGGATTGGTCCCCAGTGACCTTATTCCCGGCTCCCCGTTCTCACGGCGACCGGACAATTGCTTTACGAAGAGATTTCTCAGATAAATTTTACCCCGGAGACATTATTCTCGGTTCCCCGCTCACGGCGACCGGACGAAGTCTCCCGGGAAGCTCCCCTCCGAAGGTCTTATTGGCTTTTCATGAGCCCCTTCCGCGCCTTGTTCCCGGTTCCCCGCTCTCCCGGCGGCCGGATGAACCTCTCCCGGTGCCCCCGGGCACCCCGGAAGGTCCCTCCCTCGGAAACCCTGTTTTTACAATTTTCTAAGATATTTCTCCTACAGGCTATGCTCCCCCCGGGGACCCTGTTACCCCCACAGCGCGCGGAGGCCTTTCCCCGCCCTGGGCCGGAGGGCCCTCGGAGCCTCCTGCTCCGGGGGGACCTCGAAGACTGAGGGGCTCCCCCCCTCTTCGTCAACCGGCCAGAGGCGCGGGGGCGCCGCCCCCGAAAACCTCACCTCTAGCCTCTCCGGCGCCAATGCCGCCGGGAGAGGCGAGAGGAGCGTCACTCGAACTGGCGACGGGGCGTAGTCCGCCGAATCGGACCCTGCCCCATCGACAACAATCTCCTTCCCCCGGGCCTCAACGGGGGCCTCCGGGGGCGGAGGCGTCGCTTCTGCCCGGGGCACCGCCCGGGCATGTTCGGCCCCGGGAGCCGCGTCCCGGGCCCTCACCGGCGTCGTCGCCGGCGCCGCCGCCGGAGCTGGGGTCTTCTGGACCCGGGGCTTTTTGGGCTCCGAGCCCCCGGCCGCGTCCTTCCCCCGTTTATGAGACCCGGGGTGGGAAGGGGCTTCCTCTCCGGAAGCCTGAGCCCGTAGGCCTCGGCCACCAAGTTCCGGGGAGGCCCCTCCCCCACGAGGCGCACGATGCGCTCGTGTTCGTCGGCGAAGTACCTCCCCAGGAGGTGCTCCGCCTTGTCCCTCGCCGCCGGGTACGGACGCACTGCAAGAGGTAAAAAGTTAGTCAATTTCTCATAAAAAACTGCAAGTACAAGAATGTAGGGCACTTACGCCGCGTCACCGGCTTGACCGGAGGCCGCTGCTCCAGGGCCCATGCCGATCCCTCTCCCCCCGCGTGAGAAGGGGGAAAGCCGCAGGAGCGCCAGCTCCTCCGCGGCGTCCCGCATTGAGCGGGCCTTCTTCGCCAACACCACCTTCCCGAGGAGCTCGAACTCCTCGTCCGTCCACACCGGCGGCTTCGGTGCGGATGATCGGCTGTAGGTGGGAGGCTCCGGGGCGTAGACCACCGCCTCGTCCCGGACCCGGAGGTAGAACCACCTCCGGAGCCAGTCCCCCCAGTGGTCCCGGGAAGCCGCCGCCGGGAAGTCCGCCACCCGGGAGGGCAGCATTTGGACCATCACCGAGCCGAAGGGGGACTTCGGTCCTCCCTTCACCAAGTGGGAGCTCCGCGCCGCCGGTTCATAGAAGTACTAGAAGGCGCGGAGGGTGGGCTCCCGCCCGGTCGCTGTCTCATAGAGCCATATAAAAAGGCCCATACGGACGAGCGCGTTCGGAGTGAGGTGGTTGAGAGCCACCCCATACTCTTTGAGAAACTCCCGGAGCATCGGGTGCACCGGGAGCCGGAGCCCCGCCTCGAGGAAGGCCTCGAAGGCCACGACCTCTCCGGGCCTGGGGCGGGGGGCTCCGTCCTTCTTTAGGGGGACCCGGATGTCCCCCTCTTCGACGATGCCCTTCTTGACCAAGGACTCCGCGTCCGAGGCCGAGAACTCGGAAGCCCAAAGGAAATCCACGGGGATTTCCTCCGGGGGCACCTCCGTGGTCTTCGCTCGACCTTTGGGCGCCATTAGGTGAGTTCTTTTTCTTTCGGTGGCTAAGTTTTCAGGTGGCTGTCAACGACTCCGGGACGCTCGCTATCGGAGAAGGCTACCGGAAGAGCGCTACCGGGAGAACTGAATCTGGAGTTGAAGATTTGGAATGAGCTTCCGGGGCCCCCTAGGGCCCTATTTATAGAGGCTGGCCGTGATCTAGATGCGCGCCACGTGGCCCCCTCGGGGCAATCTGGACCACTGAAATTCAAACCGTGCGCGGGAAACGAAGGGACAGGCGCGTAAATCGAGACGCCGGTTCGAACCGCGCGTGCATTTATTGTGAAAACGGCGCGGCCATAAAGCGCCCGGCACAGAAACCGAAGCGTCGCCGGGGCTCCGGTGATTTTCGTCCGGAGTTCTCGTCCGGAGATTTTCCCGGTACCGTAACCATTCCCTCCGGGGGCTCAAGCTTTGTCCCCGGAGGGCATGGGGGGCTGCTGTTGGGGGAAATCTCCACGCGGTCAAGTCCAGGTAAGTTCATGATTGCCCGGGGACAACGGCCTCCGGTGCCTGCCCCGGGCGCCGCCTTCTGGCCCCCGGGATCGTGCCCCCCGGGCGTGGCCCGGGCGCCGCCATGTGCCCGGGGACAGTGGCCTCCGGTGCCTGCCCCGGGCGCCGCCTTTTGGCCCCCGGGACCGTGCCCCCCGGGCGTGGCCCGGGCGCCGCCATGTGCCCGGGGACAGTGGCCTCCGGTGCCTGCCCCGGGCGCCGCCTTTTGGCCCCCGGGACCGTGCCCCCCGGGCGTGGCCCGGGCGCCGCCATGTGCCCGGGGACAGTGGCCTCCGGTGCCTGCCCCGGGCGCCGCCTTTTGGCCCCCGGGACCGTGCCCCCCGGGCGTCGGCCCGGGCGCCGCCATGTGCCCGGGGACAGTTACCTCCGGCGCCTGCCCCGGGCGCCGCCTTCTAGGCTCCCGGGACCGTGCCCCCCGGGCGTGTCCCGGGCGCCGCCTTTTTGGCCCCCGGGACCGTGCCCCCCGGGCGTGGCCCAGGCGCCGCCATGTGCCCGGGGACAGTTACCTCCGGCGCCTGCCCCGGGCGCCGCCTTTTAGGCTCCCGGGACCGTGCCCCCCGGGCGTGTCCCGGGCGCCGCCTTTTGGCCCCCGGGACCGTGCCCCCCGGGCGTGGCCCGGGCGCCGCCATGTGCCCGGGGACAGTGGCCTCCGGTGCCTGCCCCGGGTGCCGTCTTTTAGGCTACCGGGACCGTGCCCCCCGGGCCTGTCCCGGGCGCCGCCTTTTGGGCTCCCGGGACCCTACTCTCCGGAAGAGGTCCCGAATGTCACCGCCCTTCTAAAAGGTAAAATCCCTGTTTGTTTATCACGTGCAGGTCACGCGAGGGACGCCTCGGGAATCAGCGACCACCTGTCAAGCATCCGAGGCGTTTGACCGGGAGAAGGACGCTCGTACCCTTCAATCCGACGGTGGCTCCCGGGGTAATTTAGGTTTTTTGCTTCTTTTTGGGGCTATAAATAGCCCTTGTACCCCTCTGTTGTAAAGGATCAGTTCATTGTTATTTGGGATAGCTAATTTCACAGACGTGCTCCGGAAGCCTCTCCCCGGAGAGAGCCTCCCCAGCTGGCTCCGGTCGGGAGCGCATCGACAGGACTAGGGCCCCCACCGGGACCCGAACCTGTATAAATCCACGTGTCAATTCTTGTGTTTGTCCGGCGGGGGAGGACCGGTTACTCGGTCAACCCGCGCTGCGTGATCTCCGCTAGGATCGTCTTCAAAACCTGCCGGGGTATTCTTAATACCACGACACAAACCTATCCTCCTTAAAAAGAATCTCGTCCCCGAGATTCAGACGAGTTAGAGAAAAGGTAAGGAAAGGCTTGCTGCAAATCTGATTCCTTCTCCCAGGTTGATTCATCTTCAGAATGATTACACCATTGGACACGGCAGAATCTGATCACTCTGCTTCTTAGGTGGCGTTCTGCAATCTCTAAGATTCTGGCTGGCTTCTCTTCATAGGTCAGGTCTGGCTGGATTGAGATATCATCTGCCTGTAGCTGATCTTCTGGTTTTCTCAAATTCTTGCGCAATTGCGATACATGGAAAACATCATGGACACCTCGCATCTCTGGTGGCAATTCAAGTTGATAAGCCACTTCTCCTCTTCTTTCTATTACTCTATAGGGTCCAATATACCTGGGGCTCAGTTTTTGCCTCTTCTGAAATCTGGAGATACCTTTCTGAGGTGATATCTTGAGATACACATGATCATCTGGTTCAAAAGATAAGTCATGACGTCGGTGATCAGCATAACTCTTCTGTCTTGACTGTGCAGTCTTCAGCTTCTCTCTAATGATCCGCACATGAGCTTCTGCGTCTCGGGCTCTCTCTGGGCCAATCAGTTGCCTTTCTCCAACTTCTGACCAATTCAATGGCGTCCTGCACTTGCGACCATACAGGGCTTCAAATGGAGCCATCTGCAAGCTAGACTGATAGCTATTGTTGTACGTAAACTCTGCGTATGGCAGGCACAACTCCCATGAAATCCCATATTCAAGAACACAAGCTCGCAACATATCTTCCAGTATTTGATTCACTCGTTCTGCCTGTCCTCCAGTCTGAGGGTGATAGGCTGTGCTGAAGTTTAACTTCGTTCCAAGGGCTTCATGCAAACTTTTCCAGAATCTTGAAGTGAATTGTGCTCCACGATCCGATACAATCTCTTTGGTACACCATGTAGAGTCACAATCTTAGTCATGTAGATCTCTACTAACTTGGCACCATCATAAGTTGTCTTCACTGGTGCAAAGTGTGCCACTTTTGTTAGTCTATCCACGATTACCCATACGGAATCATATCCATTCTTAGTCCTCGGGAGTCCTGTGATAAAATCCATTCCAACTTCCTCCCATTTCCATTCTGGGATGGGTAGTGGCTGTAGCAGTCCTGCTGGTTTCTGATGTTCAGCCTTTGTCCTCTGACACGTGTCACACTTCGCCACATACTCAGCAATTTCTCTCTTCATACAACTCCACCAGAATTGACTTTTTAAGTCTTGATACATCTGAGTACTTCCGGGGTGAATGGAGTATGGAGTGTCATGAGCCTCCTTCAGAATTAAGGTCTTGATCTCCTTGACGTCTGGTACACAGATCCTCTTACCATGCCAAATGGTTCCTTGTTCATCTTCCCAAAAATCTGCTGCCTTTCCGATCTTCATGTTCTCTCTAATCTCTTGGATTCCTTCATCATTTCCTTGCGCCTTTTGAATCTCTTCTTCCAAGGTAGGCGTAACTGTTAATGTGCCCACAAACCCTTGATCTACCACTTCAATCATTTGCCGATGCAGGTCCTCTATTAACTCTGGTGCAACGCTAATGCTGCAGTAAACTTTTCTGCTCAACGCGTCTGCAACGACATTGGCCTTACCAGGGTGGTAATGTATGCCGAGGTCATAGTCCTTAATCAACTCTAGCCATCGGTGTTGCCTCATGTTCAAATTCTGCTAGGTAAAGACATACTTCAAGCTCTTGTGATCTGAGTAGATTTCACATCGGTTCCCTAGCAAGTAGTGTCTCCAAATTTTGAGTGCATGAATTACCGCTGCTAATTCCATGTCGTGGGTCGGGTAATTCTCTTCATGTGGCCGCAGTTGCCTGGATGCAAATGCGACTGCTCTTCCATCTTGCATTAAGACACAGCCTAAACCGTGCCTAGATGCATCACAATATATCTCAAAGCTCTTCTTGTTGTCAGGAAGTACTAGAACTGGCGCAGTAGTTAGCCTTCGTTTCAACTCTTCGAAGCTCTTCTGACAGTCTTCGGTCCACTCAAACCGGACATCCTTCTTCAGCAAACTAGTGAGTGGCTTGGCTAGCTTGGAAAATCCTTCAATGAATCGGCGATAGTATCCGGCTAGTCCAAGAAATCTTCTGACTTCTATCACCGACTCTGGCTGTTTCCATTCCTTCACGGCCTTGACCTTAGCTGGGTCCACTTGTATTCCTTTGGCTGTCATTATGTGGCCTAAGAATGAAATTTCCTTCATCCAAAACTCACACTTGTCCAGCTTAGCATAAAACTGACACTCGCTTAGTCTATCCAGGACTTTCCGTAGGTGGTCAGCATGCTCCTCTTGGTTCTTGGAGTATATCAGGATGTCATCAACAAACACCACTACAAACTTATCCAGATAATCCATGAATGTCATATTCATCACATTCATAAAAGCTGCTGGGGCATTGGTCAATCCAAATGGCACCACCGTAAACTCATAAAGACCATACCTAGAAGTGAAAGCAGTTTTAGGTATGTCTTCTTCCTTGATCTTCAACTGATGATATCCAGATCTCAAATCTATCTTTGAAAAGACTCCTGCTCCTCTAAGCTGATCGAACAGGTCATCTATCCTTGGCAGAGGGTACTTGTTCTTGATTGTGACCTCATTCAAAGCTCGATAGTCCACACACATGCGGAGTCCTCCATCCTTCTTCTTGGCAAACAACACTGGTGCTCCCCAGGGTGATACGCTAGGCCGTATGAAACCTTTTTCTTCCATTTCCTCCAGTTGCTTTTTAAGCTCTTCTAATTCCTTGACTGACATCCGATATGGCCTTTTCGATATGGGCGTCGTCCTAGGCTTCAATTCTATACTGAGCTCAAATCCTCGGTCTGGGGGCATTCCTGGCAACTCTTCTGGAAACACACTCAGGTACTCTTCAACTACAGGGATCTGGTTCACTTCTCCTTTCAAACTGTACAGACTTTGGGTTGAGTGTTCTACTGGCGTTCTTTCAGCATGGAACAAAACTTCTTTCCCACTAGGACTAGTAAGGGTAATTGTTTTACGCTCACAATCCATTTGCCCTTTATGTTCTGACAACCAATTCATTCCAAGTATAACATCCAAACCTTGGAGTTCCAGAACTAATAGCTTAGCAGAGAACTCCTCTCCGCATATATTAAGTTTTACGTCTCTACAGACGAACTTTACTGGCATCCTAGAGCCAGGAGACTGAATAGCTATAGGATACTCTAGACAAGTCATATTCAATCCACTCTTAACAGCAAAAGTTCTAGCAACAAAAGAATGTGTGGCACCAGGATCAAACAGTATTAAACAAGCTTGAGAGTTGATCAGGAACCTACCTAGTACCACGTCGGTTGCATCTCCCGCTTCTTCTGAGGTGACATAGTTGAGTCTGCCTCGGGTTGGTGGTGGGTTTCCTCGACCTCTTCCACGGTTGGCTGGGAATCTTCCTCTTGCAGCTGGAGTTCCTCGCCCATACTGCTGTATTGGGGTAGGCATTGGGATTGGCGTCTGACTCGCAGGCTGTGGCGACTGACCTTCACTCCTTATTCTGGCCACTGGACCTGGGAGATTCTTCCAAGGGCAATTCTCGTGGCGGTGACCGAATCGTCAACAATGAAAACAGTTGACCTTGTTGCGGGGACAATCGTGTTGATAATGGTTTCCATGACAAGGCGGGCACTTGGCTGCCATGGGTCTTGGACTAGAATACTGCAAACTTGGCCGGTACTGGGGTGCGGCTGTGGTGCGACCTCGGGATGAACTCCCTTGGTTGGCTGGTTGGAACCTCGCTTTCCTCTTCCTGTAGTCGTCCACCAACTGACGCTTCTCTTCAATCTCAAGCAGGCGGTTTACCTGGCTGAAAAGGATCTAGGATATCGACTAGAGGGGGGGTGAATAGGCAATTTTAGCAAATTACAATAAATCAAACAATTTGTAGTAAATGAGAGCAAATTAAATAACACACGATGAACAAAGAGCAATTTCAACCCAAGGATATATCCCGTGGTCTCGGTGATTTGCCGATCACCCCTAATCCACGTTGAGGCAAACTCAAATCTCTAATCGCTCCTCTATCTAGTCAACCTTCTCTCGAGAAGTGACCTAGATCTTGAGCCGGACTAGTGTGATGAGTTATCCAAACCTCGATTTCACTAAGGATGCACTTTACCGCTCCGGCAAGGCGTGCTCAACCTTTCACAAGACGTTTTGAAGCTTCTTCACAATCTTCCTTGAAGAGCTCTTCAAAACCTTTCTCCTAGCCGTCTAGGAGCCAGCAAACTCCAAGAGTAACAAGCCGGTGATGATCACTTTGCCTTCTTCTAGTGCCACACGATTGATTCAATGATCTAAATGCAATGCACTAGAAGATCTCAAATGCACACTCTCACAAATTTGAGAATTTGAACCCTAGAGTGTATGAAACTAGCTTAGACTCTCAAGGAAGATGACAATGCTCAAGATTATGACAAAAGTGGTGAACAGGGCCGTGCATGGGAGTATATATTACCCCCACAATTAATATAGCCGTTACAGACCATTGGGAGAAAAAGATCACCTGGCGATCAGACCGCAGACACAAGCTCGGTCAGACCGCCGCAATTGCAACGGCATTAAACAGGCGCAATAAATGCTCAACTGCCCTTGTCAGGCACACATACGGTCAGACCGGAGTATATTTCGGTCAGACCGTGAAACTGTCCAGAGACGACATAGTTTCTGGACACCTTATACGGTCAGGTCGATATATACGGACAGACCGGCCAAACGGTTAGACCGCAGTTCAAAAACACGGTCAGACCGATTTCGCGGTCAGACCGGTATAACAAACGGTCAGACCGTAATAGCTCAAAATACCAGAAGGATAAAACAAGAGGTTCCAGGAGTCTGACCTTGGTCTCTACTACGGACAGACCGGCCAATCGGTCAGACCGTAGTTTACAACTCGGTCAGACCGATTTCTCGGTCAGACCGGCCTACCAAACGGTCAGACCGACTGAGACAGAAATGAGCTGAAATAAGCATTCTCAAAGGATGTGACCTTCTAGTATGCAATGCAAGTTGATTTTATGATTTGTGCCACATAGATAAAGTATTTTGTGATACACCACATGCTCCTCTTAATAGTACGGCAACTATCCTAAAATCCGGTCAAAATTCTTCTCTAATCACCTTAGACCGGTAAAAATGGAAAAGATCCTATTTCGTACCTTTGCCCTTTTGATCAATGCCCTTTCTTCATCATGATGCTCTTTCTTTGCCTTTCATTAACCTGTCTTTTAAGTATCTTCTTGACACAACTAGGCAGGTAACGTTAGTATAGCATTTGTAGTTGTCATTAATTATTAAAACACTCTATAGGGGCCTAGAAGCTACAATCTCCCCCTTTTTGGTAATTGATGACAACATAAAGAGTAGATGAAAGAGTTTTAAGCATAAAGAGAATTTTACAATAAGCATCGAAGAATAAGACACTCCCCCTAAATGTATGAATAAGAGAATTTTGGCATTTTAGTGGAGTTCAAGCATGTGAATAAGATGCAAACTCAATTCATCCACTATAGAATCATGAAGTATCACAAATAAGGCATTCAATTCATCCACTATAGAATCATGAAGTATCATAAATAAGGCATTCAATTCTACACATGATATCATAATCACAAGGTCATATGTAACTATTATACGCATATCTCATATTCAAAGAAGTACCAATCTCACAAGTGAGTCATCCAACATAAGTCATAAACTAGACATACCAATCTCACAAGTGAGTCATCCAACATAAGTCATAAACTAGACATTCAATTAAACAAGTTAAAATAAAACTTCTATACACCAAAAGTTCTTTCATCCAAGAGTTTTCAATTACATTTAAGGTTCATCTCTCTCCTACTCTTCTACTCTCTTCTCTCCCCCTTTGGCATCAATTGCCATAAAAAGCTAAGAATCAGCTGGAGCATCATCATCGGGAGGATGGTGAGGAGGAGTCTGTGGGAAACGAGTGTAGAAGTGAGTGGAGAAGGTGTCGAAGCGCTGCTCGAACTGATCCTGGCGCGAAGAGAAGGTCTGGAACTGATCATGCAAGGCCGCCAAGTCCGAACGAGTGAGCTCAAGCCCCTGGAGAAGAGTAGCAAACTGATCCATCATGGGCTGATGGAACTGCTGCTGGAACTGAGAGAACCAGGCGGGGGCTTGGCTCGACTGAGGTGCCTGCTGACCCTGAGGTGGAGGAGGAGGAGGCATAGGCTGAGCCGGCTGCTGCTGATGCTGTGCTCCTTGGCCTCGAGCTAAGACGCGTGGGTTGACACTGAACGGCTTATAGCCGAGATGCCTGATGTCGCAAGAACCGCGAGGAAACTTTGTCTTCTGGAGCAGCAAAGACATGATATATGGAGCATAGTAGAGATTTGGCAGAGTGGCCGCCGAGACATCCTCAGTTGTCTTCAATATGAAGGAGACAATGTTGATCCGATGACTCTGGAGGATGTGGTCGATGAAGTTCCAGTAGTAATCCCAGACCGCTTCTCGGTTTCCACTCTTTGGATGGATCGTGGCTCATACAATTTTGTTGACTACAGCGGGGAGGACTTTGAGACCGGTAACAGTACCGGGTACAATCCGCTGTCCACCTCCCGGCTGCTCATAGAACTGGAGCCAGTCGTCCTCATGGAGGTAATCCTCTTCCTCCATGTCGATCCCCTCCTTCAGCTCCTCATAGTTTAGCTTGTTTGCCGCAGCAAACTCCTCAAAGGTGGCCTGATAGCGCCTATACCCTGTCATCCATATAATCTGCTGGTCCGCCCATTTGATCTCAACTGTAGCATAGAACTGTCTGATGGCAGTGGCGTTCCATGGGCACTTGTGCTCCACAAAGTTATACAGCCCTATATCCTTGAAGATCTGCACCAAGGGAGCCATGATGGGCTGATTCACAACATAGGCCCATTCGATCCATTTGTGTTCGAAGATGTTTTTGTGGACCAAATGACCGTAGAAGGCATCCTGCTCCGTCATCATGTAGAAGTGAGGCGTCGTGGTGTCATTTGCATGATCGTAGGCATAGGTGGTCCTCGCCTTCGTGTAGTCGCTCGACGTCCAGTTCTTCTTCGGGCCTTGATAAGCGTGGACGTTTATTTCATCGTCCTCACTTTCGATGTCCATGCCCACATGAGAAGATCCACCCCGATGAGACGACTGCTCTGTCTCTGAATCACCGGCCGAGGGTACCCAGTCGTCATCGTGACTGTCGCTGCTACTCGAGGGTAGAACCCTTTTCGGCCGCTTAGCCAATTTCTTCTTGTTGGTCCGAATGGAGGCAGCGCCTTGAGTACCTCGACCACTATACGATTTGGAAGATATACAGCAAGTAAGATACAAGAAATAGGAAAGCATGACGAGAAAAGAGATGATAACAGAACTGTACATCCTGGCTCTGCTGTTGCAGTCGGTCAGACCGAAACAGGGGCGGTCAGACCGGCGCAACCGTAGAGTTAGGGTTTGGCATGATTTCTGGGATTTTGTTGATTCTAGGGTGCAATGTAGATAGATATATGTGTGAGACTACTCATTGCATCAACTGGATGAATCAATTTCAAGAGAAAAACAGATTTGGACCAGATTCATCACATTTGCCCTAAACCTCTAGATGAACAGAAGAGAAAATGAAAAACAAAGAGGAATCTGAGCAATGTACCTAGAAGACATGATTTGATGATGATCTTTGAACCACGGTTTGTCCGAGCTTGATGAGGGTTTGACCGGAGAGGAAGAATCCAAGAATTTGAGGCGCACGTGAAAGAGACAGAAGTGGGGAAGAAAGGCAAAAAGGACAAGAGATTCGGGTTAAAAAGGTCTCTGGTCATGAAAATTCGGTCAGACCGTAGAAAGGTACCGGTCAGACCGCTGGAAGCAGGAATCTAAGATGCTCTCTGGAGATGCATTCGGTCAGACCGTGTAACGCCCTGAGTTAGGGGTGAAAATTTCCTTTTTCATAAATAGCATGCATGCATGTATCTGTAGTAATAGCCAGATCAGTTTCTATCTCAAGCCCTGAAATCTCCAAAATCTATCCTGTGACCTCAAATGAAGATCAGATTGTTCAGATATGATCTATCAGTTTCTTTGAACTTAAAAGCCTTCAGAACCTAGATCCAATTCTATCCCTAACTCTCAGATTTATCAGCTCCTTCTGTTTTCGAAAACAGAAATACCTTCTATTACTTAAATACCCTAAGTTTCAGAAATACAGATTTAATCCGAATCTTGACCAAGTTCACACCAGATTATTCCTGGAATATGATCATGGGTATGTCAATACCTTAATATAAAAAGTTGACAGCCATATTTCACCATTTAGACTCTTTTCACAAATCAGTCCAAGAATTATCGCAAAATAGTCCTTATCTGTTATTTGAAAATCCAAAAAGGCTAAAATCTCCAGATTAACTCCAAATTCAGAATTTCTTCGGCAAATCTTCTCAAAATGCTATTTGTCACAAGTTTCTCTTCTGTTCAAATTCCAAAATCTCATCCTAAGTACCAGAATTCAAAACCAAATGAAATTCAGATTTCAATTACCCTAAATTACCCTATTTTCAGTTTGTATCAAAAACTATTCAAACGTATCATATTTTATCAATTATCATTGCCAATTAACCTGTTGAATATAATCTACCAGATTAGTGAAATCAAATTCAACTCTAACCTTCCAAATCTCCAGAATTACAGATTGGTCCAATTGTGAAAATCAAATATTGCAAATCAGCCCAATTTCGACCAGGCTAGCTACTGTGCGCACGACCAGGAACTGCCGTGCTTGTGCGCCGTGATTGCTCATCGCCGGTGAGGCTTCGCCCGCGCTCGTGACCATGCATGCCGGTGCGCACGTGTCCCCACTCCAGCTAGTGCCGTGGCAAGGCCGCTGCTACGTCGACGACCAGTGCTGCTCCCGCGCGCGATCAACGGCTTTTTGTCAGCAACTCCTCGCCACGTCGCTTTGCCGCGCCAGTGTTGTCGCCACCGCTTGCTACAACTTTGCCAGGTCCCGATGAGGCGACATTGTGATCAGCTGAAGGCTTGTCGCCGTCGCATCACCGTTCTTCGCTGTGTCTTCGCCGCTGTTGCTCCAGCACGCAACCAGTCAAGTCACCAGCAGCCAATCTCTTCATTGTTTTCTCTTCGCATGCTTCGCCTGCCTATTTAAGCATCCCTGTGCTCAGCAGCTCCCTCAAACCTCACTGGAAATCATCCACGTCTCAGATTTTCTGTCTTAGTCTTCTTCTCCGGCGAGACCAGTTCGAGGCCTCACGGTGACAGCCTCAACCGCAGCCTCAACCACCAAATTGACCGCACTAGTAAGTTCCCCTCGTCTCCCTCATCGTGCTGTACCATTTAATTGAGCTATATTGCATCCTAGTCGCCGGTGATCGCCGGAATTGGCTGAAAATCGAAGATTGCCCTGTTCCGGCAATGCAGGCCAAATCAATTTGAATTAACCCTCGAGCCTGTGAAGCAAATTGATCAGTGGGTTATTTCAAGCAAGCCTGTAAGCTTAGAATCCCTAATTAAACATCATTCGAAGCTTTTCCCAAATTCAAGCTCTACCAGAAAACCGGCGATCGTCGCCAGGCTTCTCCGGTGATCCTCCAGTCAATTTGATGCTACCAGAAGCTTCCCTATACCTCCTAGATGCTCTCCAAGCAAAGAATTAAGTTCTCTCGGCCTGTAGCAAAAACCCCCAAATAGCAGTGTTCTTCTCCGGCACAGTTCACCGGAAAAGTGTTCCCGGCCATTTCAGCCCTCGAAACTTTGTCATTTAGATGTACCTTAGCCTCCTGAGTATTTTTGTCTTCTAGCTCGACACCTAGATCGGCCTAGATTGGAAGTTATAGCCATGCCAAGTTTGTGTCCAGAACTGCTCCAGTGCAGCCAGTTCATCTCTGTTCATCACCAAATTTCTTGCTTTCCAGCCATTTTCAGCCCTAGATCCTATTGAATGATTTATTCCTGTTATCAATGCCTACCTCCCAGACAAAGTGGTGCATCATTTGGAGCTCCAGATCAAAAGTTATGCTAAGCCCTAGTTTTTGACATTGTCAGCTCTATGCCAGAGCTTGTCAGCCAGTGGCATTGACCTTGTTTACCCACTTCTGGTTGTGTAATTTGAAAATCACTTTGTCCACTAAATTTGTAGAGTTGTGATCTACATTTTATTCTACTACCACAAGTTAAAATAACCCCTCTATCATTCATCGACCCTATGTCGATGCTTTGAACCGAATGTCGATCTAAAGACGTTCGCTGTTTTTGAGCGAACCAGTCGCAACCTTGACATCATTCTGATATTTTGAGACATTTGGAACCTTGTAAACCTTTGACAACTAATCTTGACATTGGTTTCCTTAACTTAACCCTAATCAGCCTCTTAACCCAATCATTTCAGAATCATCAAGACTTCATCTTTGCATCATTGCATATAGTATAATAATGTATTGAAAAGATTATGATTATTGGTTGTTTGTTTGATTTGAGAGCAGATCAAGAACCCGAGTTCGAGGACTTCACTGTGGATCCGACGTCGACTGCTGTATTTTACGACGCGGAAGGCAAGTCATATCCTTGGTCATCTTGAACCTATATTTTAAATGTTGCTATAATATAACCTTGAATATAGGCAATATTGCATGTGAAAGATTGAGAATGGTTGATTTATGAATTGGCAGTACTAGACTGGTTATCGGTGAAATGTGAAATAAACAAGTTTTGAGCCATGAACTATTATATGTATTTATATACTTATATTCATGAAATAAAACCCCTAGCCGTGACCAGAAAAATGGTATGGATGGCTGTAGCACTGGAGGTGCTAGACTGCAAAGGAATGCAGGCACTGAAGGTGCAGGGTTGTGGATGGTCTGGTCATTGGCATATAAGGACTAGAACCTTGTGTTGTGCGTCTAGTGGCATGAACAACGTGCTAACCGCAAGCCTGGTATGGGACAGGCCTGAACAAGTAATTATGTGGATCGCACATGAAACCCCTGCATGAGATGTGTTGTGATGCACGATAAACACGGAGCGCGGCTCCCACACATATCACTGAAGGTGATCAAGCACGCTGACCCAGTAATGGGAATAAGCAATGGGGTAGAGGTTTGGATACAACCTGCCACAACTGTGCCTCGCTGAGAGCCACAGGGTCGGGGGTGAATTGTAAGTGATACATAACAAAAGTTCTTGTTATTTCCACCTTGCCGCTCACAGTATGAAGTGAGTCAGGGTCCAATCATTTTGTTATGATAGGAAAGGTTTGAAAGTGGAATATCTTGCGGGTAAATTGGTACCTCTCTGCAGAGTTAAAAATGTATTCGAATACTCCGAGCTCCCGGGTTTTATAGGAGTCTGCTGCGGTGGATTAAATCCACGGGGTGTGACACAAGTACTATTTTCTAAATAAAATATGTTTAAATCAAGATTACCCAAATGACATGTGTTGTCATGATAAGGAGTGCTACCGTGGGCTGTCGTGTGTCGACGTGTCACAGTAGTGCTATAATCTAGTGAACATGAATGATGATGTTATATTATAAAAAGTGCTGCCATGAGATGAGGTATGAAAGAAAAAGATTATTTTACAAATATCCATAATTCTTGACTAGTCTAGGTTCATATCATCACTACTATATGTATCTACTCTTACCTAAGACTTGCTGAGTACGTAAGTGCTCACCCTTGCAACATTCAACTCAATAGATGGAGCCTACCTTGATCAAGATGATGGCACGGAGTACTACGTGGATCCAGAAGGAGGAGAATCAGTTCCGCCAGAACCCTGAAGTGTGTTGTTCTGCCGTCAACTTCTTTTGTGGGAGGGTCACCTATCTTCTGCTGTGTAGTTAAATATTTTGTTAAACCCTGAATGCCTTGCAGGCATTGTAATCCTCTTTATGTAATATTAAGGCCAGCAGGCCACACTGCTTAATATTTTGTAAGTACTCTGTTGCAATGTAATATACTCCTGTGTTTGACTCATCCTGGGAAGTCAAAGGGTTGTGGTTGAGACTAGCTGCAGCGAGCTAGGTCTCTACAGGAGTAGTCGTTGTCCCAGTCTCGGGGCGCGACAGACCGCATATGGTTCGGTCAGACCGCTGGAAGGACTGAATGTCTTGGAAGATTTTGATTGATTTGAAGGTCAAGAGATTTTGAGAGAGACATATATAACTATAAGATAATTATAAGTAAAATATGGGCAATGTCACCAAAAGGGGAAGTATTTTTCTTACAACTTAACATGTTTTTGGTTCATTTCACTCAATTGCCGATAAAGGAGCCTAAAAAGCTCTAAAAGAGGAAGTTTAAGCAACCAAGAGATAATATAAGCACATTCAATATGAGTCCAACAATTCAAGCCACATTTGATATATCAATGACGTTAAGCTTATTTCGAAGTTTGCAAAAACGACTTTCATCTAAGGGCTTAGTGAATATATCCGCTAATTGATCTTCGGTTCTCACATTATCCACCACCACATCACCTTTGCTAACATGATCTCTAAGGAAGTGGTGTCGGATATCTATATGCTTGGTCCGAGAGTGTTGAACTGGGTTTGTGGCTATTTTCACCGCACTCTCATTATCACACGAAAGAGGCATTTTTTCAAATTTTATTCCATAATCCACCAATGTTTGCCTCATCCAAAGCAATTGTGCACAACAACTACCCGCGGAAATATATTCCGCTTCGGCGGTTGATAAAGCTACAGAGTTTTGTTTCTTAGAGGACCAAGATACTAAAGATCTTCCTAATAGTTGACAACTGCCAGAGGTGCTTTTTCTATCCACTTTACATCCCGCATAATTGGAATCAGAATATCCAATTAATTCGAATTTTGCACCTTTAGGATACCACAACCCTATGCTGATGAATATTTTAGATACCTCAAAATGCGCTTAACGGCCATTAAATGACTTTCTTTAGGAGAGGCTTGAAATCTTGCACACATACAAACACTAAACATAATATCGGGCCTAGAAGCAGTCAGATATAATAAACTACCAATCATGGATCTATAAAGCTTTGAGTCTACTGGTTTACCTCCTTCGTTAGAGACAAGGTGTCCGTTTGTGGCCATTGGTGTCTTGATTGGTTTTGCTTCTTCAAGTCCGAACTTCTTGAGTAGATCCTTCACATATTTGTTTTGACTGATGAAAGTTCCTTCCTTGAGTTGTTTAACTTGTAGTCCGAGAAAGAAACTTAATTCACCTATCAAAGACATCTCAAATTCCCTGGACATCATATCACCAAATTCCTCGCAAAAATCTTGGTTAGTAGATCCAAATATGATGTCATCAACATAAATTTGACATACAAAGAAATCATTTCCAATTTTCTTAGTAAACAATGTAGTATCAACTTTCCCAATTTTAAAGCCTTTTGAAATTAAAAAGTCTCTAAGTCTTTCATACCAAGCACGAGGTGCTTGTTTAAGACCATAAAGAGCCTTGGAGAGTTTATACACATGATTTGGCTTTGTAGGATCTTCAAATCCGGGAGGTTGTTTAACAAATACTAACTCATTAATTTTTCCATTTAAAAATGCACTTTTGACATCCATTTGATATTGTTTAATATTATGAGATGAAACAAAAGCAAGTAAGATTCTAATAGCCTCAAGTCTAGCTACGGGAGCAAAGGTTTCACCGAAGTCCAAACCTTCAACTTGAGTGTATCCTTGAGCCACCAATCTTGCCTTGTTTCTTACTACCACTCCGTTTGCATCTTGTTTATTCTTGAAAATCCATTTGGTTCCAATGACATTATGCTCATTCGGATTTGGTTCTTCTACCAATTCCCACACATTGTTGCGGGTGAAGTTGTTTAATTCTTCATGCATAGCATTCACCCAATCCGGATCTTTTAAAGCTTCATCTACAAGTGTGGGCTCAAAAGAGGAAACAAACGAGTAATTTTCACAGAATGAAGCAAGACGAGAACGAGTTTGAACACCCTTACACAAGTCACCAAAAATTTGATCGACGGGGTGATCTTTGGAAATTGAGTGATGAATTCTTGGATGGTCAACCGGGATTTGTGAGATAGAGGTAGAAGGTACTTCCGGTTGTGGTTGAGAGGAGTCTTCCACATTGACCACTTCTACTATTTGATATTCATGTTGAGGAGTTGATGAAGAGGGGATAGTTTGAGTGGATGGAGCTGTAGGAAATCGAGTAAGCTACACTAGCAGAATTTCTATTTAACTTACTCGAAAACTGCAAGTAATAGATCATAGATTAGATTGTTACCAGTAGCGGAAGCAGATTTGATGCAGCGATCGAATGTGCACAGCAACCGTTTGCAGATCATTCTAATCAGCGCAGCAATTGCAGCAGCGCCTCTACCGGTATCCACACGTACCGGGATGGAACGTCGTACGATGGTGTGCTAGCACCAACGCGTACAACAAGGGTTTATGGGCTATCAAAAGAGATGGCAACTATGACTTTTGTGGTGATCCTCAAAGCCCATCATACATCTCTATATATAGGGCCATGTAGAGGAAATCCTAACATATTAGGTTTCCTGATGTGATACGAATCTTATTCGAATTGCCCATGCAGAAGAAATCCTAACAGATTAGGTTTCCTGATTTGATACGAATCTTATTCGAACTCGTATCTGATACGTATATTCTCTAACAGACCCAATCTGGATCTGATACGAAAACCCATAACAAACCCAATCCGAATGCATAAGGAGTCTAATATTAAGTCTCCGAATCTGATATGGAAACCTATACCAAACCCAATCCAAATGGATAATGAGTCTAAACCCAATCCAAATACATAAGGAGTCGAACATTAAGTTTCCGAATCTGATACAGAAACTCATATCAAACCCAATCCAAATGCATAAGGAGTCTATCATTAAGTCTCCAAATCTGATATGGAAACCCAAAATAGACTTAATCCGAATTGCATTGTTCCAACCCGTTAAGTGTGTGACCCTGTAGGTTCATGTATATTTAGTCACAACCCGAGAATACTTACCCGAATTGTAAGTCGGTAGTGGCCCCTAGCAGGACATAACGACTATCCAAATACACACAAAGATCATAATCGGCAAACCTATATAATGTTTTCATGTTGATCCTCTTGCCATACGATACCAGATTAAACCCAAGGTAGGAAATGTGCCACCCTTGCACAGTTCAATCCTTTCTCGATCTCATAGTGAATTGATCTTCTTGTAGTTGACACTTCAACCACAAACGGCATGGCCATGCACTTCTCAAATCATCTATATCGAGGGGCCCAGAGATATCTCTCTCATTTTATAAGATATGCAAATTCCATCTTAACCATTCATATTCCTCTGCACGGCTCATAGTATACCCGAATATTACCTTTATTACTACTTAATTAAAAGTAACGTTTGGTACTATCAAAGTATACTACTACGCATGTAGGAAACTATGATGGTCTCAAGTCTAAGGATCAATCATAAACATTATTTGAGACCTACTGGTGACACTTAAATAACAAATCCAAACAGTGTCTCAAAATGGGTCTATCCAACATTATATTCTCCAATATATGTCCACATTATTGATTTGATATCTTGTATCCATGGTCCGTGAAACATAACCATCAATCAATAAATGTGCTGATCCATTAATCAATAATGTCCAATTTAAAGATAATGGATCAGGGACTATATTAGAATACTATCATCAAATAAATTTAGAGTCTCACGAACAAGTCACATACTTGTTGATCAAACCAAGATGATAATTTATTCAAAAATAACATATTATTCAAATGTTCATAAATATAACAAAGATAAATACATCTCTGTGATCTTCTCTAGGACATATCACTAACAACCTCCCGCTTGGACTAGAGTCAATCACAAATGTATCTAATGCCTATTGCTCTAGTATGCACCTCATGCTTTGGTTGCGGGAGAGGCTTTGTCAACGGATCAGCAACATTCAAATCCGTGGACACTTTGCAAATCTTCACATCACCTCTATTCACGATTTCTCGGATGAGGTGATAACGCCTGAGTATATGTTTGGATTTCTGATGAGACCTAGGTTCCTTGGCTTGCGCAATGGCTCCACTATTGTCACAATAGAGATCCATTGGGCTTGAAATACTAGAAACCACACTAAGTTCAGAGATGAACTTTTTAATCCAAACAGCTTCTTTAGCAGCTTCAGAAGCAGCAATGTACTCTGCTTCTGTTGTAGAATCAGCGACAGTTTCTTGCTTGGAACTCTTCCAGCTTACAGCTCCTCCATTAAGGCAAAATACAAAACCAGATTGCGATTTGAAATCATCTTTGTCGGTTTGGAAGCTAGCATCGGTGTAGCCACTAACAACGAGCTCTTCCTCACCTCCATAAACCAAGAACACATCCTTAGTCCTCCTCAAATATTTAAGGATGTTTTTTACAGCAGTCCAGTGACTTTCACCTGGATTTGATTGGTATCTGCTCGTAACACTTAGAGCATAGGAGACATCTGGGCGTGTACATAGCATGGCATACATAATAGATCCAACAGCAGAAGCATATGGAATCTTATTCATTCGGTCCCGCTCATCACATGTCGAAGGACATTGACTCTTGCTAAGACTAATGCCATGTGACATAGGTAGAAAACCTTTCTTGGAATCGTGCATATTGAATCTATTCAATACTTTGTCAATATATGTACTTTGGCTTAATCCAATTAACCTTTTAGATCTATCTCGATAGATCTTAATGCCCAAAATATATGCTGCCTCACCTAAGTCTTTCATAGAGAAGCTACTTTTCAATGAGGACTTCACAGAATCAAGCATAGGAATATCATTTCCGATCAGAAGTATGTCATCCACATATAAGACCAGAAAAACAAGTGCGCTCCCATTTACCTTTTTATAAACACAAGGCTTTTCTTCATTTTTGATGAAACCAAACTGTTTGACTACTTCATCAAAACGAAGATTCCAACTCCGAGAAGCTTGCTTCAACCCATAAATGGATTTATGAAACTTGCATACTTTCCTAGTACTATCTGGATCGACAAAACCCTTAGGCTATGCCATATACACATCCTCACTTAGGTTTCCATTTAGGAAAGCCGTTTTGACATCCATCTGCCATATCTCATAATCGAAATAGGCAGCAATAGCTAGGATGATCCTGATTGACTTTAACATAGCAACGGGCGAAAATGTTTCATCATAATCAACACCTTGAATTTGCTTGAAACCTTTTGCAACTAATCGTGCTTTATGGATATAAACATGACCATCCATGTCAATCTTTTTCTTATAAACCCATTTGCACTCAATGGCTTTTACACCATCAGGCAGATCAACCAAGTTCCACACTCGATTGTCATGCATGGATTCAATTTCGGATCTCATGGCTCCAAGCCATTTCTCAGAGTCAGGGCTCATCATCGCTTCTTCGTAAGTCTTAGGTTCATCATTATCTATCAATAATACTTCACGCTGCTCCATTGTAAGGAGCATGTACCTTCCAGGTGCGTGACGTACCCTTTCAGACCTACGTATAACCGGTGCTTGTCCTGCATTATTTTCTACATTGTTTTGCAGGTCTTGCTGAGCTTCAGTGGGTGCTGAAACAATTTCCAGTGGTTCCCGAATTTCTTCAAGTTGCACTGTGCTCCCACTTACTCCTTTTGAAAGAAACTCTTTCTCCAAAAAGACACCGTTTCGGGCAACAAACACTTTGTTTTCTTCTCGATTATAGAAGTAATATCCTTTTGTTTCCTTAGGATAGCCCACAAAGAAGCATTTATCTGATTTGGGTTTGAGCTTATCAGACATTAAACGTTTTACACAAACTTCACAACCCCAAATCTTAAGAAAAGACAATCCAGGACGCCTTCCATTCCATATCTCATATGGTGTCTTTTCTACGGCTTTTGATGGAGCCCTATTTAATGTGAACGCAACTGTTTCTAGAGCATATCCCCAGAAGGACAATGGAAGATCAGTTTGGCTCATCATTGACCGAACCATGTCCAACAAGGTCCTGTTCCGTCGTTCTGACACACCATTCCATTGAGGTGTTCCTGGCGGGAGTCAATTGTGGAACAATTCCATGTTGTTTTAGATGATCACCAAATTCTTGGCTCAAATATTGCCCTCCACGATCAGATCGTAGGGTTTTGATTGTCTTGCCAAGTTGATTTTGTACTTCATTCTGAAATTCCTTGAATTTATCAAACGTTTCAGATTTATGCCTCATTAAATAGACATATCCATATCTACTAAAGTCATCGGTAAAAGTTATGAAGTACTGAAAACCACCTCTAGCTGTTGAACTTAATGGTCCACATACATCAGTATGAATAAGAGCCAATAAGTCATTTGCCCTTTCACTTTCACCCGTGAAAGGTGCCTTTGTCATTTTGCCAAGTAAACAAGATTCACACACATCAAATGATTGAAAATCAAATGAGTCTAGAAGTCCATCTTTCAGGAGTTCCATGAAGAGTTTCTCATTGATATGGCCTAAACGACAATGCCAGATAAACGTGGGATTCAAATCATTGGACCTAAGCCTCTTAGTACATATGTTATAGACAGGTAATTCAAGATTTAGCTGATAAAGCCCATTCTCCAATGAGGCATTGCCATAAAACATATCATTTAAATAAAAGGAATAACGATTGTTCTTTATTCTAAATTCATAACCCAGCGTGTCCAAACGCGACACGGATACAATGTTTTTGCTTATGGCAGGAACATAATAATAGTTATTAAGTTCTAAAACTAATCCTGAAGGTAAAGCTAATATAAATGTTCCAACAGCTAAGGCTGCAACTCTTGCTCCATTGCCAACGCGAAGTTGAACCTCACCCTTAGCCAAATTTCTACTCCTTTTAAGCCCCTGCATCGAAGTGCAAATATGAGCAGCCGATCCGGTATCAAATACCCAAGAGTCGGAAGGAGAAGTAGCTAAATGAACTTCTATAACATATATACCTGAAGGAGTCTCACTTTCCTTCTTTTTCTTTAAATCTTCCAAGTATTTCTTGCAATTTCTCTTCCAATGGCCAGATTCCTTACAATAGAAGCATTCAGTAGTAGGGGTGGCACCTGGCTTAGACTTTCGTTTGGAATTAGGCTTAGTGCTAGAGGATCTTTCTAGAGCTTTGCCCTTTCCCTTAGCCTTGCCCTTGCCCTTCTTCTTAAAGCTTTTTCCCTTTTGAACCATCATTACATTATTTGGGTTTTTCTTAATGTTCTGTTCCGCTGTTTTAAGCATCCCATGCAATTCGGTCAATGATTTCTCCAGATTATTCATGTTATAATTCATGACAAACTGGTCATAGCTCGAAGGGAACGATTGGAGAATCATATCAGTAGCCAACTCTTGACTAAGGGGAAAACCAAGTTTTTCCAAATTCTCAATGTAACCAATCATCTTGATCACATGAGGACTGACCGAGCTTCCTTCTGCCAACTTGCAATCATGCAATTTCTTGGTGGTCTCATATCTTTCCACCCTGGCCTGCTCCTCGAATAAGTTTCTAAGAGACACGGCCATGTCATAAGCTGTCATGTTCTCATATTGCTTCTGAAGCTCAGAGTTCATCGTGACAAGCATTAGACAGCTGGCATCAAGTGCGTCATCAGTATGCTTTTTATAAGCATCCTTTTGAGCACGTAAAGCACTAGCGGCTGGTTCATCAGGTATAGGAGTCTCTAGAACATAGTCCTTTTTCTCTTGTTTGAGAACAATTCTCAAGTTTCTATACCAATCAATAAAATTTGTTCCATTGAGCTTTTCTTTATTAAGGACAGATCGCAAACTAAAATTGTTTGAGGAGCTACCACTATCCATGGTCTACAACAGTAAAGAAATGCAAAATTATAGCATTATATTTATGAAAAGTCTTTTATTAAACAATTCAATAAAAGATGTACCAACTATATATTTTAGAAAAAATCCCTCAAAGAAATATATATAGTAGGCCAAGATCCATATTTCACTAAGTTCTAGTGAGCTTTGGCATCACTGCTAGAAACCTAGTTATTTAGGTAAGCAACTCCTTACTAATTATATCATATATAACTCTTGTTTGTTGGGTGTCATCCCAACACCATGCCCCAAAGCCCAAAACCGTTTTGATGGCTTTGTTAAGTTAAACCAATTCTATGCTTATGGGTGTCCAACACACATCCTGCCTTATTAAGATAATTGATGGTGCCCTGATTTGTCAGACCCACCAAGCAACGATCAAAATCTTGACAGGTGCAGCAATTGGAAGGGTATAATAAACACTTAATTTTTATGAGGGGTTAAAACATGGCAAAACATCCATATGCACGAAAATAACCATCAGCTAGATGATCTAATAGGTGCAATTTCGACTATATTTAACTTCCGTTGGCAGTAACCTTGGCCAGGAAAGACCGCGACTGTTTTCGCTCACACCATGAAGGAAAGTGTTCCGTCAAGCGGGGCTTATTAAGAAAAACCTTATGATGTGTTCTTTCCTTAGACACCAAAGCTGACAGTTTCTGGTTGTCAAGTATAATCTTTATGTTTCATGAGGGGTTAAAAGATGTCACAACATCTATATGCATGAAAATAATCATCAATTAGATAATCTGACATGCATAACTACGACTATATTTAATTTCCGTTGGCAGTAACTTTGGCCAGGAAAGACCGCGACTGTTTTCGCTCACACCATGAAGGAAAGCGTTCCAAGCGGGGCTTATTAAGAAAAACCTTATGATGTGTTTTTCCTTAGACACCAAAGTTGACAGCTTCTGGTTATCAAATATAATCTTTTTTTTAAATTAATCATATTAATCAAATTTTTGAACCAATCTGATTGGTTTAAATCCCCTTAAGTCATTCATATTAACTCCAATATGAATATCTAGAATAGGCAGCTAATGTCATATATAGATCCAATCTATAGACATGATTTAGAAGATCTAATCTACTATTGTCATATAAACCCTAACATCACCTCCCTCTGGCCCATGCTAGGATCATTAGACATTAGTTCATATTAAAGTCGGCCAAAAAATTGTTCATCACAACACTTGGATGTCAAAACAAATATGTATAATGAAACTTATACGGTAACAGATTGAATGAACTAGTAGATCTAATCTACCATAACTTCATATATCACATATCTATATAATTAATCCAGATCTAATACTATACAGGATGGCTCTGATACCACTGTAGGAAATTGAGTAAGCTACACTAGCAGAATTTCTATTTAACTTACTCGAAAACTGCAAGTAATAGATCATAGATTAGATTGTTACCAGTAGCGGAAGCAGATTTGATGCAGCGATCGAATGTTCACAGCAACCGTTTGCAGATCGTCCTAATCAGCACAGCAATTGCAGCAGCGCCTCTACCGGTATCCACACGTACCGGGATGGAACGTCGTACGATGGTGTGCTAGCACCAACGCGTACAACAAGGGTTTATGGGCTATCAAAAGATATGGCAACTATGACTTTTGTGGTGATCCTCAAAGCCCATCATACATCTCTATATATAGGGCCATGTAGAGGAAATCCTAACATATTAGGTTTCCTGATGTGATATGAATCTTATTCGAATTGCCCATGCAGAAGAAATCCTAACAGATTAGGTTTCCTGATTTGATACGAATCTTATTCGAACTCGTATCTGATACGTATATTCTCTAACAGGAGCTTCATCTTGATCACTATCTTCTTTCAGCTTGATATCCCCAATGGTCATATTCTTCATTGCCACTCTCAACCCTTCATTACCTACATCATCCAAATTGGCTTGCTCCTCTTGAGAGCCGTTAGTCTCATCAAATTCAACATCATGTGTCTCCTCAACCAAACCGGAGTTTTGGTTGTAGACACGATAGGCTTTGCTATTTGATGAGTATCCTAAAAAAAATCCTACATCACATTTACTTTGAAATTTAGATAAGCGTGTACCTTTCTGCAAGATATAGCACTTACACCCAAACACTCGGAAGTAGGAAATGTTTGGTTTCCTTCCAATGAGAAGCTCATAAGGAGTTTTCTTTAGTAGTCGATGACAATAAAGATGATTTGATGCATGGCACGCGGTGTTGATTGCTTCGGCCCAAAAGGTGTCCGAAACATTGTACTCCGAAAGCATAGACCTTGCCATATCTATCAATGTCCGGTTCTTTCGTTCGACTACTCCATTTTGCTCTGGTGTATACTTGGCCGAAAACTCATGTTTGATGCCTTTATCATCACACCAATTTTCAACCTTGGTGTTCTTGAATTCGGAGCCGTTGTCACTTCTCACTTTCTTGATCTTGAAGCTAAATTCATTTTCGGCCCTTTGAGCAAAGCTTTTGAAAGTGTTAAACACAATTGACTTATCACGCAAAAAGAATATCCATGTATATCTAGAAAAATCATCTACAACGACAAGGCAATAACTATTGCCACCAATGCTCACAAAAGAAGTTGGTCCAAATAAATCCATATTCAATAATTCAAGTGGACTCGAAGTTGACATTGTGCTTTTAGTTGGATGTGAGTTTGCAACTTGTTTTCCGGCTTGGCAAGCACTACATAATTTGTCTTTTTCAAACTTTACATCTTTTAGTCCAACAACCAAATCATGTTTAACTAGTCTATTTAGTTGTTTCATTCCAACATGCCCAAGCCTTCTATGCCATAGCCAACCTTTGGAAGATTTTGTAAACAAGCATGTACCAAGATTAGTATCATTTGAATTGAAATCAACTAAATAGAGGTTTCCATGTCTAAAACCTTTGAAAATCAACTTATTATCATCAATGCTAGTGATAATTACTTCTTTTGGATAAAATGCACATATGAATCCAAGATCACAAAGTTGAGCTACGGATAAGAGGTTGAAGTTTAGAGATTCAACAAGCAATACATTAGATATGGAGAGGTCGTTTGAGATGGCAATTTTACCTAAACCTTTTACCTTTCCTTTACTATTGTCTCCAAACGTGATCTTGTCATATTCCGCACCTTTGTTATTTAGTGAGGAGAACATGTTGTGATTACCGGTCATGTGTTGAGTGCATCCACTATCGAGCACCCAATGTTGTCCTCCCGCCTTGTAATTTACCTACAAAACAAAGTTAGGTCCTTTTAGGTACCCAAACCTTTTTGGGTCCTTGCAGGTTAGTTACCAAGGATTTTGGGACCCAAATGGCTTTCTTTTTGGCACCAATGATCGGGGTTCCAACAAATTTGGCTTTAATATCGCCATTTGTCATTTTCTTCAATACATAGCAAGAATTGAATATAGGAGATTAAATGCTTTTGTTAGCATGGCAATTCTTTTCAATGTGACCTAAACTTTTACAATTGTTACAATATCCCTTTTCTTTTACAAAAACGGTTTTAGTTGGAACAAAAGCATGTTTACCCTTTTTGGGAATGAAATCTAGTCCTTCTTTTCTTAAGGAAAATCTTTGACTATCTAGAAGATGTCTTAATTTTGATTCTCCTACATAGCATTTTGCTAGGTCATTGGTTAGTTTTTCAATTTCTTCTTTAAGTTCGTTGTTTTCAAGACTAAGCACATTATCTTCAATTTTAGGTCTAGTAGGGAATTCATTTAAGTCTTCACAAGAAGTAGATATGCTAGAAGTAGACATCATGGGCAAATCATTCAAAATATTGCAAGTGATGCCTATGTCATTACTCGATTTGTTGGCTTTATGAGTAATTAGAGAGTCATGAGCTTCCTTGAGCATCTCATGAGTTTCTTTGAGACTCTCATGAGATGTGTTTAGCTCCTCATAGGAATTTTGAAGAGCTTTGTATCTCTTCTTCAATTCCTTGAATTTTTCTTTTTCCTTACTCATATAGTCATCAAAATCAGTGATCATCTCAACTAGGTCATCATAAGTATATTCATTTTGATCACAAGATACCTTTGATTCTCCTTTAGCCATGAGGCAATGAGGAGTGGAGAATAGAGATGGGGCTTCCTTGATAGCTACCCCGGCGAGTCCTTTGGGTGACGCTTCATCTTCATCATCGGAATCGGAACTTGAAGCATCCGAATCCCACTCAATGAAGCAAGCTTGTCCATCCTTCTTCTTATAATATTTCTTGAAAACCTTTTTCTTGCTTTCTCCTTCCTTTTCATACTTCTTCTTCTTCATTGATTTTTCTTCTTCCTTATTTTTGCATTGTGTGGAGATGTGACCCTTTTCACCGCACTCAAAACATCTTCTCTCTTCAAATGGGTTCCTCTTGGATGTTTGTCCTTTCTTGAAAGATTTCCCTTGATATCTTTTCTTCATGAACCGCTTGAATTTTCTCACGAAGAGAGCCATTTCCTCATCGGTGTCTCTCTCATCACTTTCCTCTTCATTGTCTTCCCTTTTGAAGACTTGAGCTTTGAGTGCAATGTTCTTCTTCTTGGAGTCGGAAGCCTCATCTTTCACTTCTTCTTGAGACTTCTTGAATATATCATGAGTGAGAATCTCACTCAAGACTTCCAACGGAGTCACACTCTTCAAGTTCGAACGCACAAGTAAGGTTACAATTGTATCATATTTAGAAGGTAAAGCTCTAAGAAACTTATGACAAAACTCTACGTTTGTGACATCCATACCAAGCCCTTTTAACTCATTTACGATGTTATTTAATCGGTTAAAAATCTCCGATACATCTTCATTGGGCAACATGACAAACTTTTCAAATTGGCCCTTATGGATAAATAGTTTAGCATCCTTGACCATCGAGGTTCCTTCATGAATATCCATAAGATTTCTCCAAATATCATGGGCCGTTTCAAGTTTACAAATTCTATTAAATTCACCTAGATTTAGAGCACTATAAAGAACATTCATGGCTTGAGCATTAGCTAAGGCATTATCTCTATCTAAGTTGGACATGTCATCTTCATCAAGAATTGCAAACCCCTCATCCACCACTTTCCAAATCTTTCCACCCATGGCTTTAAGATAGACCGTCATTCTAGTTTTCCAATAAGTATAGTTAGATCCATCAAAGAGTGGTGGTTTACCAATATTGATCCGACCCTCACTAGCCATCTTTATCCTACTCCGGGATGGTTAAATCCTCTAAAATGGAGTCCTCGCTCTGATACCAATGGAAAAGGATCTAGGATATCGACTAGAGGGGGGGGGGTGAATAGGCAATTTTAGCAAATTACAATAAATCAAACAATTTGTAGTAAATGAGAGCAAATTAAATAACACACGATGAACAAAGAGCAATTTCAACCCAAGGATATATCCCGTGGTCTCGGTGATTTGCCGATCACCCCTAATCCACGTTGAGGCAAACTCAAATCTCTAACCGCTCCTCTATCTAGTCAACCTTCTCTCGAGAAGTGACCTAGATCTTGAGCCGGACTAGTGTGATGAGTTATCCAAACCTCGATTTCACTAAAGATGCACTTTACCGCTCCGGCAAGGCGTGCTCAACCTTTCACAAGACGTTTTGAAGCTTCTTCACAATCTTCCTTGAAGAGCTCTTCAAAACCTTTCTCCTAGGCGTCTAGGAGCCGGCAAACTCCAAGAGTAACAAGTCGGTGATGATCACTTTGCCTTCTTCTAGTGCCACACGATTGATTCAATGATCTAAATGCAATGCACTAGAAGATCTCAAATGCACACTCTCACAAATTTGAGAATTTGAACCCTAGAGTGTATGAAACTAGCTTAGGCTCTCAAGGAAGATGACAATGCTCAAGATTATGCCAAAAGTGGTGAACAGGGCTGTGCATGGGAGTATATATACCCCCCACAATTAATATAGCCGTTACAAGCCGTTGGGAGAAAAAGATCACCTGGCGGTCAGACCGCAGGCACAAGCTCGGTCAGACCGCCGCAATTGCAACGGCATTAAACAGGCGCAATAAATGCTCAACTGCCCTTGTCAGGCACACATACGGTCAGACCGGAGTATATTTCGGTCAGACCGTGAAACTGTCCAAAGACGACATAGTTTCTGGACACCTTATACGGTCAGGCCGATATATACGGACAGACCGGCCAAACGGTCAGACCGATTTCGCGGTCAGACCGGTATAACAAACGGTCAGACCGTAATAGCTCAAAATACCAGAAGGATAAAACAAGAGGTTCCAGGAGTCTGACCTTGGTCTCTACTACGGACAGACCGGCCAATCGGTCAGACCGTAGTTTACAACTCGGTCAGACCGGCCTAACAAACGGTCAGACCAACTGAGACAGAAATGAGCTGAAATAAGCATTCTCAAAGGATGTGACCTTCTAGTATGCAATGCAAGTTGATTTTATGATTTGTGGCACATAGATGAAGTATTTTGTGATACACCACATGCTCCTCTTAATAGTACGGCAACTATCCTAAAATCCGGTCAAAATTCTTCTCTAATCACCTTAGACCGGTAAAAATGGAAAAGATCCTATTTCGTACCTTTTCCCTTTTGATCAATGCCCTTTCTTCATCATGATGCTCTTTCTTTGCCTTTCATTAACCTGTCTTTTAAGTATCTTCTTGACACAACTAGGCAGGTAACATTAGTATAGCATTTGTAGTTGTCATTAATTATTAAAACACTCTATAGGGGCCTAGAAGCTACAATCTCCCCCTTTTTGGTAATTGATGACAACATAAAGAGTAGATGAAAGAGTTTTAAGCATAAAGAGAATTTTACAATAAGCATCGAAGAATAAGACACTCCCCCTAAATGTATGAATAAGAGAATTTTGGCATTTTAGTGGAGTTCAAGCATGTGAAAGGGAGGGTTTAAGAATGGAATTTTGGGCTGTTACAGTAGATTTGGCTGATATTGTGGTGCAGCTTGGGTCTTTGACAGATGCATGAATATTCCTTCACCTGAAATGATGTGGCCCAAGAAAGGAATATCCTTCAACCAGAAGGCACACTTATCAATCTCGGCGTATAATTGATGGTCTGCTAGCTTCCTTAACACTAGTCTGAGATGCTGAACATGCTCTTTTTTCGTCTCGGAGAAATTGAGAATACCATCCACAACCACAATAATGAACTTGCCTAGGTACTCCATGAGAACTTTACTCATCAGGTTCATGAATTCTACTGGTGCATTCGTTAGTCTAACTGGCATCACTGTGAACTTATACAATCCATATTTCGTCATGAATGCAGTCTTTGGGATATCCTCTTCTCGAATTTTCAGTTGATGATAGCCGGATCTCAAGTTGATCCTTGAAAATATTTTTGTTTCTCTGAGTTGATCAAAGAGATCATCGATCCTTGGTAGAGGGTACTTGTTTTTTATTATCATATCATTCAACTTCCTGTAGTTGATACAGAATCACGGACTACCATCTTTCTTCTTGGAGAACAGCATTACATTGGGGTTCGTTATCCAAAAAAAACAGCATTGCATTGCATTGGGGTTCCCCAAGATAAAGAACTTGTTCTAATGAATCCTTTTTCTTCCAATTCTTCCACTTGTTTCCTTAGCTCTTCCTGCTCTTGGTTCGTCATACATGCAAGTTTCCTTGCGTATGGGGCTGATTGAGGTTCCAGCTTGAGGGAAAACTCTATACTTCAGTTTGGTGGCATTCCAGGGGATCCTTTCAGGAAAAACTTACGGGTGCTTGTTGATTACTGGGACATCCTCTACTTTGACCTCTTCAACACTGTTCAAGTTGTCCATACGGTAATCTCTACATAGAAAGTGACTCATTCTCCTTCGGCGTTGGTTAAAGTGACGGTCTTTTCCTCACAATCTATCTGACCGTTGTGTTTTGCTAGCCAATCTATTCCAAGAATAATGTCTAACTCTTGAAGATTCAGAACTAGCAAATCTGCCGGGAATTCTAGGTTGCCGATACAAAAGGCAATATTTCTACAGATGGATTTGATTGGCATTCTAGCTCCAGGGAACTGGATTGGGATAGAATAGAGTGCTGTAAGATCTGGTACTGCACTGACATTGCCTGCTGTCTATTTTGCTCCATTCAAATCGGTACATCATTGACATTTCCTCCTTGCGGCATAACAGATGATGATCTGGGTTGATTTTGGTTGGTATAGTTTCTGTTTCTAGATGTGGTCCTCATGTTACTGGTATCTTCCTCGGGTTTTCTACCATGAGATCTTCCTCTAGTGTTAACCAAACTGCTCTGACAGGCGGTCAAAGAAATGATTGCTGACTCGAAGGGAAACACAGATAGGGTACAAGCGGAAAACTAAGATCAATCCGTGAGACAGGGATTGGAAAGTGCAAGATGCTTTTCATAAATTAAATTTTTATAAAATACATAGTTTTGCCTCTACGGCTTATAGGAATATTTAGCAACCAATACACATCAAGACAAGCAACTACTACACAAAAGATCTAACGTCTGTTGTGGTTAGGCACAAAAGATTAAACTAGGGAAAGTCAGGGATCACACGTCGGTATTGGAAGAACCGTAAGGCTCTACCTCTTCTGAGTCCTCTTGATCTTCATCTGCGTCCATCAGGTCCAATTCCACGTTCTGGGATTTCGTAGACTACTACTGAGGCACGAAAACTATCTAAGGGGACATAACGCAAAAACACCTAAAAGTTGGAAGTAATGTTTAAAGCTTTTTCAAATAATCAAAAAGAATAACTACATAATATATTTTTCTTAGACAAATTAGGCTTTCGCAAATAGATTTTAGTCAAATACTCTAACGATTTTCTGTTCTAGGGACGCCAATGTCTATAGAGGGGTCACGTCCTACAGTCGAGCCTTTTGCTCTGATACCAGATTCTGTGGGACCCTCATTTGAGGAATCCGGTGGCAACCGCCCAGGTGGATTGCACTCAGAAAGGTACATCACAAGCTCACAACAACAAGATTTACTTCAAACAATAAAACAAATAGATAAAACAAGTGCAAGGTCACGAGGACCATTATTACATTATCATAAAGCCAAGAATGGCATTAATTAAAGTTGATACAAAAGTAGATAGTTTTTCAAAATCAAGAATAAAAAAGAATCGGTATCGAGGTACCGAATACAGAAATGACACAAAAGCAACAACAAAGGTCTTCATTTCCTTCTGCAGCGGTTCGGCTCGGGCCTTTACCACATCGGACTCAACTTGGCGCATGACCCTCCTAGAAGCTCAAATCGTCTGGAAAGGTTCCTTCCTCTTCTTGTTGTTCAAGGCTAAAGGGGTCGGGACCCTCGAATCCTTTCTTCTGAATTTGTGTGAAAAGGCAAGGGTGAGCATGTTTTTACACGACGCTCAGCAAGTCTCGTTATGAGAATGCAGATATATAGATGAGGGGTTTTCAAGGAAAGGGGTCATGGTTATATATATATATATATATAGGAATAGAATAGATTTTCACACTCAGTTTTGAAGAAAAGGTTTTTATTTTCAAAAGCGAGGCTTTTAAAATCCTAAACTAGATTTTCAGAAAATGTTATGTGTGGCGGTCTTCCATGAGTCACCACTTTACTCAGATTTTGTGAAAAACTATCCAAAAGCTACTTGTGCTGCATCGACGTGGATAGAATCCACAGCGCGCAGACTCCATAACCTAGGAGCTCAGAGTATCCGATACTTTTTAAACTTTGCAAAGGTGTACCACCTTAATCCACTGATCACTCAGCTTTCAAGTCAGGCCAGCTCCATGCGACTTTTACGCATGTGACAAGGCTGAAGTGACACAACAGTTTATAGTCCTAGCATTAACAATTCCCTGCCCGGTAAATAGACAGTTAAGTCTCAAGTACCGTTGTGGGTCCTCCCCACTGCCTTACTTCCTAGCCTGGGTCTATGTTCTCACAAGACACATAGCCTCTCTTGATTACAGCCGCGCACGGCTTAATCTGGCAGAGGGCGTCTTCCTTCTTTCCACCTTTTCCTCTCATAATTTTTCTGAACTCACATCACTCATGGCCCTCAGTGGCCCACCAGTTCTCGCAAGAAACCGGATCGACAACCATTGCAGGGAAAAGCTAATACTAAAGAAAGCTACTAAGTTACGCCCGTCCATTAACCGGGCAAGTGGTTGGTACGTTTTTCATGCCGCATAGAAGCACAACACAAGGTTCTAGTCCTTATGAATCTCTAGTGAGGAGTCTTTCACATTCCCAGTGCGCACACAGCACCATCCAATCAAACCATCCTCACTATCGATTCCTATCATATTTTCTTTCACAAAAAGGGGTTTTGAATATGCTTTTCTCATATGTGACCATTCAACATTTAACATATAATCTTGAGCATAGCATAGCCTAAGCATGATATTCTAGGGTGACAAGGGTGCAGGGATTTTCAATGTCAAAAGGGGCTTTACAGTTATTTAGGTCATATCTAATCACTTTATTTGAAACATAGCTCTTATTTGAATCTAAGGCATGCACATACTTGAAAACAGTTAACATACTTCATTTCAAAATAATAGGCTAGACATGATCAAGGGATTGAGACTTGCCTTGCAATGTTGGGTCTAGTTACTTAGACGATTCTTCGAAGATTTCTTCCGCTCCTTCAATCTATGGTTCCACGGCGGATACAGATAATACACACATACACTATATAAGCATACAGAAGATAGTCTTTATGGGAAATGATACGTAAAATATATCATGCATGCAGGGGAAAGGTTTGGACAAAGTCACTTGGGTGCTGATTGAAGAGATGGGCTCAAAAGGAGTTGAATGTCGAAAGGCTGACATTCAGTCCACGGCTAGACATAGCCTTAAATTGGTCTTAGGTAGGTTTTCTGGAGAAGTGGCAGAAGAGAAAGATGTAGAGCACAACTCCAGGATCTAATGGACAAGGTGGCATTTCAATTTCTCAAGTGTGACATGTCTAAATCATTCAATGCCACTGGTGGACATGCACTGACATAGTGCTGGACATGGCCAAAAATTAGGGCATGGCATAACTTTTGATCCAGGGCTTCAATTGATGCACTACTTTGTCTGGGGGTTAGGCCTTGATAACAGGAACAAAATATTCAATAGGATCAAGGACAGAAAGTAGCCGGAGGGCGGCCAAATCAGGCTAGCAAACATGGTGGCCTGAGCTACTGGACAGTGATCTTGGCATAGGAATATCTCTTGATTCAGGTCAATTCAGAAGTCGAGCTAGTAGACAATATTGCTCAGGGTACTAGAGTCTATCTAAGGGACAAAGTAACCGGAGCTAGATCGGCCGGGGAAGGATTCCGGCGACCGGCGCTGGAGAAGACGACTCCTAAATTGGGCGTTTTCGATTCAGAGAGTTTGAACTCGATTGCTTGCTCAGGGAGTGAGAGGGTGAATTCGGCCGGAGGATGACCGGAGTGACCTGGAGATGAGGGCCAGTTCACTGGTGGCGCGCAAATAGGGGAAAACTAAAATCTTAGCGCAATTTCAAAATCCAAATTCGTAGGCTTGCTAAAGGAAGTGTGCTGAACAATTTCTTCCACTGGCACGAGGGCTGATTTGGATTGAATCGGGCAGCATTGAGGAAACAGGGGATTTGGGCTTTTCCGGTGATCGCCGGCGTTGAGGTTCGCCGGGGGCCAAGTGGATGCTATGATACGGAGAGGGGGATGAGAGTAACTCACTGGTGGCCTTGGTTTGGAGAGAGAAGCTGCGGGCGAAGCTGGTGACGGTGGCCTCAAAAGCAGCTCGCCGGAGAAGAAGGTCCTCACAGCGGCGCTGGGGAATTTGCTGCTCTCTGGTGCTAGAAGCTAAAGCTTGCAGCTGAGGGGTGGTGCGAAGTGATTTTGGGCAAGAGGGGAAGCTTATATAGGTGAAGGGCTGAGCTCTCGGGAGTTGAAGTATATCAAACCAGATGCGCGTGACTGACACCGGAGGCGGGACCGAGACGACGTTGGGACGTGGCAACGATTGTGCCAGGCGAGGGGAATCACGGCAAATCCGGCTGGAGTAGGGCGACGGGATCACTGGCTTCGGCATGGCTGCAACGTGGCGTTGCTTTGCTGCTGCTGTAGCACGCGCGCACAAGGGGAAAGTCACAGCACAGCGCGGGTGAGGTGCTCCACTGTGGCGGTACGGTTGCGCACAGGTGGTGGCCACGTGGCTGCGGTGGTGGCTGCGGGGGAAACTTCGTCGGCGGCGAGTTCAAGTATGAGCCTCCACCCAGGCCTTTAGATAGGTCTTTTCTTTTGCTTAGGATTTTTGCTCCCGGTAGCTTCTTCGGGGACACGTCCTAAGTCCCTGGGGGAAATGGTCTTCATTACCGGGAACATCTCCCCCGGAGGGAACCTCTGGCACCTTTGTGACACTTCGGTTCTCATACCTTGCACTTATGGTGGCACCGCTGATCATCATGATGTCGCAGGCCTCGATTGGCGCGCGCCGTCGGCCATAATGGCCTCGCACGGTTTGAATCACCGGCGCGACGTTTCCCGCGTGCGCCCCTTCGATTTGCACGCGTCGTTTGAAACAGACGGTTCGAATTGATCCTAGGAGGCCACATGGCGCCCATCGGGACAGTGTTTGGGCCCTATAAATAGGGCCTCGATGGGCCCGAAGAGAGCATACTCTCAACTCGAAGCCTCAAACTTCCCACCAGTGCCCTAGCCACTTCCGGTAGCTCAGCCCCAGAAAACCTAGTCTCCAGACACTTAGGTTCCCGAAAACCTAGCCTCCCGGTAGCTTAGCCCACCAGAAACCAAAATGGCTCCAAAGGGCCACGCCAAAGCTCCTGACGTGCCCCAGGAGGAGGTCACCGCGGATTTTCTTTGGGCTTTCGAGTTCACCTCGGGGGACTTGGAGTCCCTCGTGGATCTGGGGGTCGTCGAGGACGGGGACGTCTGGATCCCCCCGAAGAAGGAGATGGCGCCTCACCCCCAGCCCGGAGAGGTGGTCGTCTCCGAGGCTTTCCTTGAGGCCGGCCTCCAGCTCCCGGTGCACCCGTAGAACTGGGAGTACGGGGTGGCACTCAACGACTTGACTCCCAACGCCCTTGTCTGGATGGGCCTCTTCATCTGGCTATGCAGGACGGCCACCGAACGGGAACCGACGCTCCAGCTGCTCCGATACTTCTACGAGCCCGCGGCGAGGAGCTCGTACATCGCGAAGGGGGTCCGAAGTCCGCATTTGGCTCCATCATGATACAAATCCTACTAGCCTGGGTGCAGTAGTACCCGGTGGCAGCCTCTCGGAACCATTGGGGGGATTGGCTCCGGAGATGGTTCTATCTCCGAGTCCGGGACTTCGGGGTCACCTACTCCCTGGAGCCTCCCTCCTACTGCTGTTCGTCGGCCAACAAGCCCCTGGTGTGAACCCTGAGGGTCGGGGTGTGCGTAGGCGCCCCCGAGGCACAGGGCCATGCCGCCCCCCTAGAGGAGGAGCCCTCCGGGGGGCCAGCGGCGACAAAAGAGTTCATGCGCCTCCTCGAGGCCTCCGACGAGGCCGGGGAAAAGGGGGCAGCCGCTTACGGAGGGGCGTCCAATTCGGTGAATTATGACCCCTCGCCATCCCAGGTGGTTGCTCCTCCCGTCGCTCCAGAGGCAACAGAACCAGAGCGCCCGGAGGTACGCTTCACGGAGGCTTCCCCTTTCCGCGTCGAGTGGCCAGTGGACGAGGGGGTGAGTCCCTCGACCGGCGCGGTCCCCGCGGCTACGGGGGCCCGCGACACGGAAAGGGGAAGGGACTCCTTATCCCTCCCCGGGGCAACACCCCCTCAGAGAGCTCGTCCTCCACCTCCTCGGAGACCAAGTCCCCATTGATGAGAGCCGCGGCCAGGGCCACACCGGTCCATATCAGCCCCGCGGCCTTGATACCGGGGGCCCACTGGTGGAGACGGGTCCGGGGGTACGGGGAGAGAGACCCCCCTGGTGTCTCAGGGCGAGGCTCACCGGTTGGCCGCGAGCCTCCAGATCCCGAAGGTCCAGGAGTACGTCTCGCAAGGGACGTTCAGCGACCTGTGTGGGGAGCTGTTGTCGCTCCACATCCATGTAAGTTTGTTTCCGAGGAGTCCGGCTACTTTATCCTCGAAAATATTTCTAACTTCTTTGTTTCGAATAACTTTCACATCTACAGGGGGTAGCCCTCGCCCGAGGCATAGAGGAGCGCATCGATAGGGTGTTGAAGGAGGCGGAGGGGAAGGCCGCTGCCTTCTGCAGCAAGCGGGACGAGGTGCTCCAGGAGTTGGCCCTAGTCCGGGCCCAACTCCACGCCTCAGAGGGCACCAACGATCGCTTCCGAAGGGAGGCAAAGGGGAGGGAGGGCGCCCTTCGGGAGCTCGAGGGCTCTAGCGCCCGGGCGGTGGCGGAGGAGGGCCACTCCGTCTGTTCGGCCCTTGAGGGGCTCGGGCTGCGCCTCGGCCCGAGAGGAGATTCCGGCGCGGCGCCGGCCACATTTGCGGAGGCTTTGCGTTTTCTCAATGCACAAGTCTGCGTGTTCCTGGAGGCCGCCGACGCCCGGGCCTGGTGTTGGGCTATCCCGGTGGTGGCCGCCGCTGCGGGCCTCGTGGAGCTCCGGGGGGACCGTCCCCCGGGCGATCGGTGGCCGGATCCCCCGAGGCTTTCCCGACTTCTTCAAACCGCAATGGCAGGAGGTGGCGGAACTTGCTGGAGGCTTCTATGACCGGATCGTTCGGGCACGGTTCCCTGCTCCGGTGCCCCCGAGGGCGGCTATCCCGGCTTCGGCGGCGAGGGAAGCCTCCCGGGGGAGGATGACAATGACCAAGTATGAGGCTCCACCCAAGCCTTTAGATACGTCTTTTCTTTTGCTTAGGATTTTTGCTCCCGGTAGCTTCTTAGAGGAAGCCCCAGAGACTTGTACAAACTTCTCTTCTATTTATGCGATTTTTTGCTAAGTCGACTCAATTCTCGCTAAGTCTTGATTTGCTCTGAGCAGGTGTCCCGGGAGCTAACTCCTGGGGGAGGGCTCCCGAGGGTTGGCCACTTTTACTCGCGGAGCTCCCAGGGGCCCGGGGGTTCGCTCCTGAAAAAGGGGATCCGAGTCTCGGGAGACGCAATCTGGGGGACACCCAAATAGCCCTGGTTTTGTTAAGCCTCGCCTCTGGAGGGTGCAGTGAGGGTGCCTCTTGGGAGCCTATCCGGTTGCGGTGGCTTCCGGAGTGGCACCTTGACAACTTCGACAACCACCGCACCGAGTTCTCTCCTCTGCGACCGGGGTCCCGGAGGGTTCCACCACGTCAGATACTCCCACCGGCGGGCTACGAGTATTGGCCCGAGGGCTTGCTTCAAGAGGCCCAGCGGTGCATAAGAAGCTTATACCGAGATCTCGCCCGGGAGCTGTCGTAGGGTCTCCGGGATTATTACGTGTAGGCGCCCCCCGGGGGGGCTGTCCCCCGTTGTATTTTACCATGGGGGTTTAACTCCCCGGGCTATATCTTGTATTTTCCCGAGGCTTTCATCCCCGGGACGTCTTGACCCACCGTGATGAGGGCATCACTTCTATGGATGCGTCAACTTCTCCAACACCGCTTGTGCAAAGACCAATTACAAGGGCACGCCCACGTCAAGTAAATTACCAGGTGAGCTCGTTCTTAAGTTTATGTGAAACTACCATAGAGGGTGAGTTACTACCTAATGATATTGTTCTTGTACTTAGGAATCATGGTTTGGATCAGCGAGGATGTCACGACACATCGAGACGAGCCAAGGTTCGAGTTGATCACGAGATGGACGCTGGTTCAGACTACAGCGACATGTCTGTCTTCAAACGGACGCCCAGGCCATGTATGAAGTCCGTTTTCGACGTTCTACCACTTCACGAAAGCTTAGGAGATAAGATTTTCAACGCTTCTGATCCCGTCGCCAAACTCTTTCGAAGTCACCAGGAATCGTCCAAACAGTGCGCGTAAGACAGAGTCAGACTGGTGCTGCGTCACCTCTTTTTGGGCCTTCGGCCCATGTATCTTAGTTAGGCTGCGACCTAAACCCTAGCCACCGCCTCTCTCTCTCTCATATACATACTCCGTATCAGTCACAGGGAGACTTGGGTTTTGCTTAGATTATTTTGCCTTTGCAGTTTCGCCATAGATCGATTTATGGAACCCCAACTTGTGAGTTTAATTCAATTTGATTTGCAATTTCCAGATTGCTTCTTCTACGTTTTTTCTTGTGCTCTCGATTCGCTTGTAGAAATTAGCCTTCTTGGTGAGGTCAACCGCACCTTGGCACTGTTGATAACCAACGGAGCAATGGTGTAGCAATTGCTGGGTTCGATCAATTCTGATCAGAAGCCGGATCATGAACGTCGATATTTCCACCAAATCGACTTATCATCAAGTGGTATCAGAGCCAAGGTTGCCCATCAGGTACCCCCTCTGTTCGTCGTTCATCTTCTACCCAAAGTCCAGAAAAAAAAAAATTTGTGATCATAGTCTTCCACTGTCCAAACCACTTTGAGCCTTTTGCAATTTTTGTTTTCAGTTTTGCGTTGTTGAATTTGTGTCCATGGTCATCGTCGTATTGCTGGTCAATTCGTGTTCTTGGTCTAGTGTCGAATCTCAAATCCCAATCCTAAACCGAAACCAAATTCGAGTCGCAATCGGTTCGGATTTCCCTTTTGCATTGCTGTTTGTCTAAAGACAATATCTTAGTCCTCTGAACACCAATTTGGGCAATTAAATAGTCTAAGCTGTATCTTTCGAAGAGATCTACAACTTTGCTCATTGCACCAAATTCCAGAAACGCCATATTCGTGGCCAAAATTGCGTTGGAAGTTAATCTGTTTCATCTCGTAGTAATCTGTACAGCCTGTATTTCGGGGGCCATATCTCCTAGTTCCAAACCCCAAATTGGGTCTTCCATATATTCAACTTGATGAGAAAGAAAAGAGCTACAACTTCCTAGTTATAAGTTTTTGCGTTTGAGGTCTCTAAGAGCCCCAAATTATTATTGGAAGTTTCTGCAGAGCATCTTTGCTAAACTGATTTGTGCGTAATTCTTAAATTTTGAGTTGTAATCCATCCTTTGCAGCACTCTTGTAAAAAAAAAAAGAAAAAGGCAAGTGCATAAAAAAGAGCCGCACGAAAAGAAAAATTAGAAAAAAAAAGATCATAAGTGCTTGCATCCTTTCATGTCCATCGCCTATACCAATCACTTTGCTTGCTTGAACTAGTTTTAGGAACGTGTTTAGGCCAGCAACTGTGACACGTACTTTGGACATTTATTCAACTTTGTTATCTGATTTCGGTTATTGCTAATCCTTTACTTATATACAATTGCCTTCCGAGCTCCACCTTTTTCTTATCAGAATAGGATTCAGCCTTGCAATCGCCTCACTCACACCCCACGGTATCACGAACCAGCCACCGGTTGTACCTTCCGCAGTGTTGGTAAGATCCTTGCAAGAGCGTGGTAAGATGCTTGAGGAAGAGTGAATCCACATACCACCACCTAGTAGTTTATAGGGTTAATACTTTGTGTTATCTTTGTTCCTACTAACCATGACAGGACCGCAAAGCAGAGCTAGAGCTGCTGCTGAGGAGGATGATCTTCGTAAGCTCATTCTTGATATGAACGAGGCCCTCAACAAGAGCATCCAAGAGCTCACGGACAAGTTCACGAAGGACAAACAAGACAATCAGAACAGTATCGAGAGGCTAGATCGTCGTATCTATGATCTTGCTAGCATGGTGGAGAATGTGGAGAAATGACAACCTTCTAATGGAACAACGATCTGACAAGACAATGAAGTCGATGAGGAGTCCAACGTGGGGGTTCACCGCAACGACGCCGCCATGCGACGAGTTGCACAAGATGCACAATTACAGGAGCGACTAAGCCCCAATCATCAAGGTATGCGAGATAATAATGGTAACAATCACATTCGCAATGATGATCCTTTCGCTAAGGTTAAGTTCACCATACCTTCTTTTTCTAGTTTATATGATGCTTTGTCTAGAAGATATACAATGTTGTCTCAACTTGACTGTCGAATTTTTGGACTAGAAACTATAAAAGAACAATATGCTCAAGATGCTGATTTCAAAGATTCTTGTTGAATTGTAAGGAGGGAAGGGCCTGGAATAAATTTGTACTCAATGATGGGTTTTTGTTTAGAGCTAACCGCCTATGCATTCTAGTTGGCTCCATTCATCTTTTGTTGCTGCAGGAAGCTCATGCAGGAGGTTTAATGGGTCACTTTGGTGTTAAAAAGATGGAGGATGTTCTGGCCACACACTTTTTTGGCCAAAGCTGAGGTGTGACATTAAACGCTTTGTGGTGCGTTGCACAACATGTCAAAGGGCGAAGTCACGATCGAATCCACACGGTTTGTACGTGCCTCTTCCTACTCCTAGTGCTCTGTGGGAGGATATTTCAATGGATTTTGTTTAAGAACTGCCTAGGACAAAGAGGGGGAGGGATAGCATTTTTGTTGTGGTGGATAGGTTTTCCAAGCGACGATGCTACTCATATTGCCGGTTTATTTTTCAAAGAAACTTTTCGTGTGCATGGTATGCCTTCTACTATTGTTTCAGATCGTGACACAAAATTCTTGGGCCACTTTTGGAGAACTTTATGGAACAAATTGGGGACCAAATTGTTGTTTTCTACAACATGTCATCCCCAAACTGACAGCCAAACGGAGGTTGTGAACTGCACATTGTCCAAGATATTGCGGGCTATTTTGAAGAAGAACCTGAAGCTGTGGGAAGAGTGTCTTCCTCATGTGGAGTTTGCTTACAACCGTGCACTGCACTCGACTACAAAGGTAAGTCCTTTTCAGGTAGTGTATGGTTTCAATCCTCGTGCTCCAATTGATTTGTTGCCTCTTCCATTATCTGAAAGGGTCAATCTATATGCTACGGAACGTGCTGAGTTTATTCTGAAATTGCATGAGACAACAAAAGAGAATATTGAATGTATAAATGAAAGATATCGTATTGCTGGTAGTCATGGTAGAAAAGAATTGATATTTGCTCCTGGAGATCTTGTTTGGCTACACTTGCGTAAAGACAGCTTTCTTGAGTTAAGAAAGTCTAAATTGATGCCTCGTGCTGATGGTCCTTTTAGGGTGCTAGATCGTATAAACGATAATGCATATAAACTTGAGTTGCCCGCAGCTTTCAGGGTTAGCTCCACTTTCAACGTTTCAGATTTGCACCCATACTTGGGAGAAGATGAGCTTGAGTCGAGGATGACTCCAATTCAAGAGGGAAGGATGATGATGACATCACTCCTATGTATGCGTCAACTTCTCCAACACCGCTTGTGCAAGGACCAATTACAAGGGCACGCACACGTCTGCTAAATTACCAGGTGAGCTCGTTCCTAAGTTTATGTAAAACTACCATAGAGGGTGAGTTACTACCTAATGATATTGTTCTTGTACATAGGAATCATGGTTTGGATCAGCGAGGATGTCACGACGCACCGAGACGAGCCAAGGTTCGAGTTGATCCCGAGATGGACGCCGGTTCGGACTGCAGCGACACGTCTGTCTTCAAACGGACGCCCAGGCCACGTACAAAGTCCGTTTTCGATGTTCTACCACTTCACGGAAAGCTTAGGAGATAAGATTTCCAACGCATCTGATCCTGTCACCAAACTCTTTCCAAGTCACCTGGAATCATCCAAACAGTGCACGTGAGATAGAGTCAGACTGGTGCTGCATCACCTCTTTTTGGGCCTTCGGCCCATGTATCTTAGTTAGGCTGCGACCTAAACCCTATCCGCCACCTCTCTCTCTCTCATATACATACTCCGTATCCGTCACAGGGAGACTTGGGTTTTGCTTAGATTATTCTGCCTTTGCAGTTTCGCCGTAGATCGATTTGTGGAACCCCAACTTGTGAGCTTAATTCAATTTGATTTGCAATTTCTAGATTGCTTCTTCTACGTTTTTGCTTGTGCTCTCGATTCGCTTGCAGAAATTAGCCTTCTTGGTGAGGTCAACCGCGTCTTGGCACGGTTGATAACCAACGGAGCAGTGGTGTAGCGATTGCTGGGTTCAATAAGTTTTGATCGGAAGCTGGATCGTCAACATCGAGATCTCCACCAAATCGACTTATCATCTACCTGACGGAAGATCGGGCACCCCGTGTTTCATCACACCGGGGGGGTTGTCCCCCGGTTAAATGTTGTATCAATACTCACCGGGGGGGGATGTCCCCCGGTTAAATGTTGTATCAATACTCACTAGGGGGGATGTCCCCTGGTTAGATGTATCAATAAAGCTCAGTTTGCTTGTTCCTTGAGCTTTTTTGTAAACTTTCTTGTCTTTGAAATTTTCCAAGAATAGTCTGGGCATGAGTTATTCCCCCCCTCTACAGCGGGCTGTAGCTCAGCTCTGTGCTCTGTGGGGAAGGGACAAAAAGGCCCGGACGTTAATGATTACCGGGGTCACTTTACTCCCGATGCCCATTTCTGAGACTTGAAGGTCCCCCATACGAAGTCTCCCGGTCGCCGTGAAAATGGGGGGACGGGTACATAGTCCTCGGGAGAACTTTTCCGGAGGCCCCCGTAAGAAATCCTCCGGTCATCGTGTGAACGGGGAGCCGGGTAAAATCTCTCTGGGAAGAAAATTTCCAGAAAATACCGGTAAGAAATCCTCCGATCACTGTTAGAACGGGGAGCCGTGTAAAAGCTCTCTGGGAAGAAAATTTCTGGAAAATCCGGGTAAGAAATCCTCCGGTCGCCGTTAGAACGGGGAGCCGGGTAAACGATTTTTAGGAGAACGAGAATTTCGTGTCTCACTGGGGAGACAATTTGTTCCCGGAGGAGGGTAAGCCCGATGACGGGTCTGAGTGTTTAAGGGGGGACTAGTCTCTTAAATTGACTCGTTACCGTAGTCCTTGACAACTGGGTTGCCGCTTACCCCCTTAGTCCACAAGGGGTGATTGTAAGCCGCCCTATGGTATCGGGGCTCCCGTCGTAGGGACTTTTAGGCTGCAATAGCCTACGTCCTCACGGAGAGGGCATCCTTGATAGGAGGGCGTCGTCTTAGGAGACGGTAAGGCAAGGACCTACAATAAGCTCGAGTTGGAAAAAAGCCACTTGCATTGATAGAAATTAAAATACAGCGCCTCCCCCCACAGAACCGCGGCGGAGGAGGGAACAGTGAATACAATGCCTCCCCCCGCAGAACCGCAGCGGGGGAGGGAATAAGCCCGCAGGCCAGATATAGAACTTACGAAGCAAGCCTACATTCCATGTATGCTTCAGCTCTTGATCTTGGAGGTTGGAGAGCTTATAAGCCCTCGAGCTCAGGACTGCAGAGACACTGTAGGGGCCTTCCCACTTGGTGGAGAGTTTACCCTGGGCTTGGAGGTCGGTCACGCGCTTGATGACAAGGTCCCCGAGGCGGAAAGCTCTCGTGCGGACGCACTGGTTGTACGCGCGCGCCATTTCGTGCTCGTAGATGGCATGGCGGAGGAGCGCTCGATCGCATTCTTCTTCGACGAGGTCAACTTCTAACCGCTGGTATGCTTCGTTGGCTTGGTACTCTGCGGTCGTAGCTCCATCTAGGAGCTCGACCTGTAGCGATCGGAAGCCAATCTCCGAGGGGAGAACTGCTTCAGCCCCGTACACGAGCGAGAAAGGCATGCGCCCCGTCGCCTGGCTCAGTGTCGTGCGCATGGAACAGAGGATGCTCAGAAGCTCCTCTACCCACACTCCCCGTCTGGAGGCGGCTTGCTCGAGTCAGCGGTGTAACCCCTGTAGGATCATGCCGTTGACCCTTTCGATGGCTCCGTTGCTCTGGGGGTGAGCCAGAGAGGCGAAGTGGTGGGTAGCCCCCAAGCCTTCGCAGAATTCCCAGAAATACGCTGAGTTGAATTGGGTCCCGTTATCAACAGTGATTTCCCGAGGGACCCAAAAATGACACATGATATTCTTCCAGAAAAACCGCTGTACTGCTCGGGAGGTGATGCTGGCCAAGGGTTTAGCCTCTACCCACTTGGAGAAATAATCAACTGCGACCACCGCATACTTGTAGCCCTCGGGTGCTGGGGGGAAGGGACCTAGGAGGTCATGGGGAGATCGACCTTCCCCATTGGGTGGATCGTCTTCCCGGGGACGAAGCCTTGCAAGGGCCTGGCCGGGTTGTAGTAGCTTTTCGTCGACCTGCATTTCCCTGAATGCCTTCAGGTACAGGACATCAGCGGAACTCCCGCCGTCGACGAGTATATGCGCCAGCTAGAAATTGTAGATAGTGGCGGAGACGATGAGCCCGTCATCATGGGGGAAGCCAACCCCGCGTGCGTCTTCCGCTGTAAAAGTGAGGGGGACGTCCGACCACTTTGGTGGTCAAGACGAGTGTAGCACCCCCACAACCTTTACCTCCCATGCATACTCCTTGCACAGGCGCTTGGAGTCTCGACCTGAGAGGGACCCCCCGTGATGACGTTGACGCGCCTTTGGGAGGTTTGAAAGGGGAGCTCTTCTGTTGAGCCTCCTTCCCGCGCTTGTCCTTGCTGCTCCCCCGAGGGGGCAGGAAGTGCAGGCAAAGTTGGCTGGGGGGACAAGGAGGCATGACTCCCTCCCCCCTGCCCATGCTGGTCGAGGAATGCAGCAAAGTGTTGGAGAAGTTGGTGCCATTCCCGGCTAGCGTGGGTATTGGACTTGTGGAAAGGGCACCACAGGCCCTCCTTGCCTCCCGCCGCGGGGCCTTCCCGGCTACGGGATGGCTGTCCCCCCCACGGCCTTTCGGCTTGGGAAAGGGACGGTTGCCCCAGGGGACATCACGCGAGCCGCCTCCGCCCTCGAGGACAAAGGTGTCCCGAGGCCGTGGCTTGCTGCAGTTGCCCCTCTTGGGACGCTTGAGGGGGTCCCTAGCCTCCCGATCAGTAGGGCAGGGGCCCCTCGTGTTTCTTCCAAAGGTCGTCCTCCTCTGCCCGAGCATATTTCTCGAGCACGGTGAAGAGCTCGTTAGTGGAGGAGGGGCCCCCCAGGGAGGATCCCGCTCTTGCACGCGTTGATGACTATAGAGTAAGGGACATGGCCACTTTGCTCTTGACCTGAGCTAAGCGCTTGAAGAAACTGTGGATGGCCTGCCCCGTCCTCTGCCGGACAGTGTAGAGCTGTGATGAGTCCAGGGGACGCACATAGTTCCCCTGGAAGTTTGCACAGAATTCGCGCTTAAGCTGGGCAAAAAACTTGATGGAGCCGGCCTTCAGGTTGTAGAACCACGAGCGAGCGATCCCGGTGAGGTAGAGGGGGAAGACGTTACATAGCACTGTCTCATTCCCCCCATTCACTGAGATGGCCGTGGAGTACACCTGCACAAACTCGTAAGGATCGGCCTTACCGTTGTAATGCTCGATGTGTGGTAGGCGGTAAGGTCACGGCCATCGGATGCACCGGAGTCGGCGGCATAGCGGTTGGTTGGGCCCCTCCACCTCCCAGGGGAGTCTCGGTCGCTGTCCCTTTTGACGGGGCACGTGCATTCATTGTCGGAGTCAGGGATGGGTCCAAGAGGTCCACCGGTGCGACGATAGCATCTCTTCTCCTCCGGGTTAGTCGAACTAATCTCTTGGACGTCCGGGCACCCCCGAGAAGTGGCGGTCGCTTCTTCGGCGGGTCTCTTCCCCTGGCTGGGACAGGAGCGTGGCTCACCATGACTGCGGCCCGGAGGGAGTTCCGATCGATATCGGGAGGGGGCCTCCCCAGACTTCACGGTGCGCATTCGCTCGACCTCCTCACGGGTGAAGCGGGTCTGGTTTGCTGGGGTAGGAGGGAGCTCATGCACAACGGTCGCCGGCTCCGAGGAGGCCACCGGTGCATAGGACGGGCCCGGTGCGGTGTGAGCGCCCGAAATGGCGATGGGGGCAATTGCGGGGGCGGCGTAAGCCCCCAGAGCTGCCACCAGAGTGGGTGCCAGGGTACTCCTAGGTGTTAATCCGGTGAGGACCCCGGAGACGTGGGCGACCACGGATGGGGGAAGGCTTCCGGCATGGGGGAGACTCTCGGCGCGCGGAAAGCCTCCGCCTCCGATGCATGCGCAGCCACCCAGGGCTCGGTGCCGGGTAACGCGGGGTTCCAGACCAGACGCCGGATAGCCTCCCGCGAAGGGGAGGGTCCCGGGCATAGGCCGAGCTCCGAACGTGGGGTACATCCCTGGCACAGGGAAAGCTCCAGATGTTCCCGGCGTGGGGGAGGTGGCCGGAAGCCCCATGAAGTACGGTGGTGGTCGCCACACAAACGGATATGGGGGATGGTAAGCAAGAGCCGGGTGCCGCGCTAAGACACGTAACAACTCCTCCAGCGTGTGCTAGGTACGGAGTTGGCCCTCGACCAAAGCCCCAAGCAACGGGTCTCCGGGGGTCCGGACCACCGGTTGGGGGAGACTAGGCCCCGAAAGCGCAGTCGTGTCCGACGGCCCGAAAGTGGGAATACGTGCACCGGGGATTTTGAGAGTTGGGGGAAGTACCTCTCTCCGGACGTCCCTAACCGGTAGTGTTGTAACAGCGGTGGCTTCTCGCATGGGCGGTGCCAGATCACTGGGACCAGCACCACCGGGAAGGGGGAGGGCCTTGGCCCTTGTTCTTGGGGGAGCCATGGCAATTCGTCACGAGTCCCCACGGACGGCGCCAACTGTCGTGGTATTACGAATACCATGGCAGGTTTTGAGGAAGATCCTAGCTAACAAACAACGACGCGAGCTGACCGTATTACCGGTCACCTCCCATCGGGCAAGCACAGAGGGTGACACGAGGATTTATACTGGTTCAGGTCTCAGTGGAGACCCTAGTCCTGTCGACGTGCTCCCGACGTGAGTAGGCTGGGGGAGTTCTCTTGCGGGGAGAGTGCTCCAAAGCATGCCTATTGGTTTTTTGTGTATTGATGCAAATGAATTGTCCTCCGTTACAAAAGAGGGGTACAACGGCATATATAGGCCCAAAAGAAGCAAAAAGACTAGACTACGCTAGCCTTAGCCATTGGAACGGGGGTACCAATGTCATTCCACCGACTGAGGGAGGCTTGATGCTTGACAAGTGCCCTCGCCAGTTCTCGAGGCGTTCCTCACGTGACCTCCATGTGACCCTACGCTCGGGACGGGGTCGCCGGGGCCCTTGTCCCTTGGCGAAAGGCGGCGCTCGGGTCATGGTCACCAGGATCGATCGGGCGGAGATTTCCCCCAACACAAATCAAATAAGTTGTAAGTTAGGAGATCACACTTTTTGGTTATCGACAATTGGCGTCGACCGTGGGGATCTCCGTTAAACACTTTCCTAAAGTGTTGGATTCCTTATCATAGAGGTTCATATTTCTGTGCCACTCTATGATAGCGAGAACGACCTTGATTTCATTTTCGAAGAAATTGATGATAACTGTCCCATCCTTGTGACAAGGATGATCATCTTCATTTGAACTTTGGATCTGATTCAGACAATGTACAAGTCTCACTGGCCTCCGACAATTTACCCTCTTGAGAGGTTGAGTTCGAGCAATAATCACAAGCCGTTCCTGATGGTTCCAACCAACAGGAAATTGACTCTGTGGAGGAGTCGTTACCCGAGGCTAAAGGGATGGATCTTGACTCAGGATTTATTTCTGAGGACGAAGGAATGTCCTTAAGCCTAGATAATGCCTATAGTCGAGAAGTCGTGGCAATAGGCTCAATCCCTGCTGATCCCTCCACAAGCCAACAAGGGCCTGAGAGTGGAACTAATATTGACAAAGTCAACACCACTCCCCTGATGATGTCAACATTGGTCAAAATGGTGATAATAACCAGACCGATGATGATGTCGCCACAATAAATCTCGATTCTCCAGGATAGATTCCCTGAGATGCTCTGGTAGACCCAGCTCTGGCGGGATTCCTCCGTTTGTTGGTGATCGGAAAGATCTTGATACACCACCGACTCTGCAACATAACAGGCTCTTGCCTAATTCACAAGCACCGGTGGCTGATCGTCTCAAGGAGGCTACTATTCAGTTGCAAATCTGTGTCCCAAACTTGCAAGCGGTGCAGGGTTTCAATCTAATCGCAGCCAACTTAGCAGAGATGCTCATCCTAGCAGTACACGAGATATCACAACAATTGCAATCTCAACGGATAGGGGTGATATCCTCTACTAGTAGTGCCAGAAGGGCCCACCCCCCAAGGGGTGACGGTCATGAGACCCAAGGTCACCATCACAAGCCAATTGCACGACGCAGTGTGCATGAGTGCTTGGGGCCTAGGGGTCTTCCTCCTTGCCATTTGGGCAATACTCACCAACGATCTCCTGTAGAATCGTTTGGTTGAAGCCAACAAAGGTGCCAGTATGATCCTATAACGAGTTGCAAAGCCTTTTCTATGGACTTGCAGGCAGTTAGGTGGCCAGATAAATTTCGACCAACTATTATGGACCAGTTCAATGGGACCAAAAATCCCTCTGAATTTCTCTGGATATACTACATCACAATTCAAGCCATTGGGGGTGACAACAAGAAAATGGCAAATTATCTTCCTACTGTCATGGAAGGTTTTGCCAGATCTTGGTTGTTCAATAAACCTATGGGATCCATATATTCCTGGGAACATCTGTACGATCTCTTGATTGCCAATTTCCAAGGTACATATGCTCGCCCTTGCAAGGAGGATGACTTACATCGACTGTGAAAAATGAAAGATGAAACTCTCTATCAATTCATCAAACATTTTGTTCGTGTTCACAACACGATCCCTGAGATCACTGAACAGTTGGTTATTCACACCTTCAAACAAGGCATTCGATATACCCGGTTTAGGGAGGATTTGAACATTAATCCTCCAAAGAACGTCTAGGAGTTGTTTGATTTGGTTGATCGTTACACTAGGGCTAGCGAAGCAGTTCAGTGGAATCGAATGATGGACAACGGTAACCAACCTCCTCAACTTTGTCTTGAGGATGAGCCTACGCAAGCAGAAGGGTGCTTCTAGTTCTAAGGGTAGCAAGAAAAAGGGCCAACCTTCGTGGGAGGTCTCTGCCTTTGAACAACGAACATCCAAAGCTGAGTTTGGATCATCTAATTCTCATTCAAACAAATCTTCCCATAAGAATATTCAACTGAATGGCCAGAAGTGACCAAAAGGACAAGTGGTGTTCTTTACATAAGGCACATGGTCATGATCTTAAGACATGTCATGTCTAGTCGTGGAAACTTAATGATTATTATTCTAGAAAGGGTTCATTACCTACTCCTCCCGAGGAAGAGGAATCACATGGATCCAAAGGCCAAGTTCTGCTCTTTCAAGACTTTGATCGACACATCAATGTGATCATCAGAGGCTCGATAGTGTTACTTCCAAATGTCAATTCAAAGCCACTTGATGGGAAGTAAACATAATTGAGGGATCACTAGTAGAGCCTCAGTTTCCCAAGTGGTCTGAAACCTCCATGTCTTTCAACCAAACTGACTACCTGGGAAGTCAATCACGTCCTCACCGATACCCATTGGTTGTAACTCATACGATCAATAATTGTAAGGTGGGACGAGTACGTCCTGATTGATGGAGATAGTTCTCTGGACATCCTATTCACCAACACTTTGGAAGAAATGCAGATTCTCCGGTCTAAACTTAAGTCGATGATGAACTATTTCTTGTTACGTGATTCCAAGGTCATCGGCTAAATTGATTAGTCAAATTGTTCTACCCATTACCTTTGGAAAGCCTAACAACTTTCAGATAGAATTGATTACCTTTGGGATAGTTGATTTTGAAGCGGCCTAGAATGCTATCTTGGGGCTATATTCATTATCCAAATTTATGGTCACTACACATTATACTTATCAATGTGTCAAGCTACCTCTCCCCAAGGGAGTAATTGTGGTTTGCAATGCCTTGTCCTGTGATAAGAACGCTCTAGAGTTGGTCGACCAACTACCCCTTCAAGAAGTGCAAGAGGTTCAAACTTCGGCCTTTGGACCAAAAGTTGAACATGCACTGAAGCCACAAGAGGTCATTCGCGAGATTCCATTATCTCCGGATGATCCTTCCAAAACTATTTGTATTGGCTCTAGCCTGTAAATAGGAAGGTGCACTCATTGCTTTTCTCCGAGCAAATGCAGACGTGTTTGCCTGTCAACCATTTGACATGCCCGGGGTCCCAGGGAAGCAATTGAGCACAGGCTAGGTATTCGTCCTGGTCCCTGGCCCATGAAGCAAAAACTCATACGTTTTCCACCGGACAAACAAGAAGCAATCCGATGAGAATTTGATAAGTTTCTTAAGGCTGGTTTCATTTGTGAGATCGACCACTCCGAGTAGCTCGCGAATCCAGTCATGGTGTAGAAAGCCAATGGCAAGTGGCATATGTGCGTCGACTTCACTGATTTAAATCAAGCCTGTCTGAAGGATGATTTCCCCTTCCACGCATCGATCAACTCGTGGACTCAACTGTAGGATGTGAGATGATGAGCTTTCTGGATGCGTACTCTAGGTTCCAGCAGATTAGTATGGCACGAGAAGATGAAGACAAAACTACCTTCAACATGCCCTTTGGGGTCTTTTGCTACGTCAAAATGCCATTTAGGTTAAAAAATGCAGGTGCATGCCACGTTCCAGTGTGGAATGTTTGAGGTCTTTTTCGATCAAATTGCTCATAATCTTGAAGTCTATGTTGATGATTTGGTCTTCAAGAGTTGGAAGTGCTTTGAACATATCTCGGATTTGACTGAAACATTATGTAATCTCTAGAAGAATGGAATAGAGTTGAATTCAGAAAAATGTGTCTTTGGCGTCTCCTCTAGAAAATTGCTTGGTTTTCTCATGTTAGCCCAATGAATCAAGGTTAATCCTAATAAAATCAAGGCTACTGACCAAATGAGTTCACCTACGAACTTTCGTGAGGTCCAGCACCTTACAAGTTGTATGGCGGCTCTTAGTCGTTTCAGATCATGCCTAGGTGAATGAGGTATGGCTTTCTTTAAGGCATTGAGGAAACATTATGGTTTCTATTGGTTGAAAGAAGCTGAGCATGCCTTTCACTATATCAAGCCATATCTTGCTAGTCGTCCAGTACTTGTTTCACCAATCCTTCAGGAACCACCGATGGTCTACCTTTCAGCCACATCTTAAGCAGTTAGTGCAGTAGTAATTGCATAATGTGATAATATCCATTGACTGGTCTACTATGTTAGCAAACTCCTGCACAGGCTAAAGGAACGTTATTGTTAAGTACAAAAGTTGCTCTATGCACTTTTCATGACTTCGAGAAATCTCAGACACTATTTTTAGGCTCACAAGAATACAGTGCCTACTTCATTTCCTTTGAGGGAGGTACTGATTGCACCCAAAGGGGCGTGATTGTGTAATAATCACAAGTGAATGGTTAAACGTTGAGCACTTGAGGGTTGAATTCCACGAGGAACAAGCGTATTCGTCTTTCTAGCTTAATGGATCACTGATTAAGTCTAAACAAGTAGGGCGTTTGTTTTCTACAACTAAATCTACTACTAAATCTATAAATCTAGGGTTTCTAAGCAAGGATGAAAATCTAGGGTTTTGGGAGTTCCATAACCATCCAGCATAACTCTATCCAAGGTCCGAGGATTGTTAGTTAATTTCAATTGTTTTCTAACACTATAAGATAGCACTTCAATGCTAGCAGTAGAGCAGCTGGTAAAAGCCAGTATTCCGAGCACTTTAGCTGCTGGGAATAAGGTTTGCTACAGTTGGGCAAAAAGGTGCTGCGAAAAGTTTTTCCCAGCTATAGGTCCAATGGCAAAGAGTATTCCCAGCTGTAGACCGCTTGGAAAGTTTGAACTTTTCCCACTTGTATGTCCACTTGTAATATATATTCCAAGCTGTATAACTATTTGGAATATTTTTTTTCCCAGCTATAGGTTTGGTGGCAGAGAGTATTCTCAGCTGTAGGTCGCTTGGAAAGTTTGAACTTCCCACATGTATGTCCACTTGTAATATATATTCCAAGCTGTATAACTATTTGGAATATTTTTCCCAGCTGTAGGTCCGGTGGCAGAGAGTATACCCAGCTGTAGGTCTCTTGGAAAGTTTGAACTTTTCCCACCTGTATGTCCACTTGTAATATATTATTCCAAGCTGTATAACTATTTGGAATATTTTCCCAGCTGTAGGTCCAGTGGCAGAGAGAATTCCCAGCGGTAGGTCGCTTGGAAAGTTTGAAATTTTCCCATTTGTATGTCCACTTGTAATACATTATTCCAAGTTGTATAACTATTTGGAATATTTTTCTCAGCTGTAGGTCCAGTGGCAGAAAGTATTCTCAGCTATAGGTCACTTGGAAAGTTTGAACTTTCCCACCTGTATGTCCACTTGTAATACATTATTCGAAGCTGTATAACTATTTGGAATATTTTTCCCAGCTGTAGGTCTGGTGGCAAAGAGTATTCCCAGCTGTAGGTCACTTGGAAAGTTTGAACTTTTCCCACCTATATGTCCACTTGTAATACATTATTCCAAGCTTTACAACTATTTGAAATAAATTATTACCAGCTGATCTGTCATTGAGAATTTGGACTTTCAAATTTAAATATGTGAATTATTTGTAGTAAATTTACCACTGGGAATTATGTCAATAATTTATTTTAAATATATATATTTTTTAATAATTAGACAACAATATTACAACTAAAATTATAATATGCACTATGCTAATAGAAATCACACCACATTTTGCAATAAAACTAGCAAAAATAGAAAAATGGAACAATTATATATTATATTGAATTCTTTGCTTTATATAGCCATTGACAAGATTCATAATGGTCACAAATTATTCAATTGGCAAAACCAAACAAAATAGATATAGAATCTCTGAAATAATTGTGAGAAAAATATCACTTAAGAATTCTTTACACCAAATGTATGCCCATATATAATATTCCTAACTTTATATATTTTGTTCCAACTATAACTATCAAAAGTAAAATATTTCACTTTCGAACTCCTCTTATGACGTAAAATATCTTCATCACTTCATATGCTTTTAACACCTTACTTGTCGTGGTATTAAGAATACCCCGGCAGGTTTTGAAGACGATCCTAGTGGAGATTACGCAGCGCGGGTTGACCGGGTGACCGGTCCTCCCCCGCCGGACAAACACAAGAATTGACACGTGGATTTATACAGGTTCGGGTCCCGGTGGGGGCCCTAGTCCTGTCGACGCGCTCCCGACCGGAGTCGGCTGGGGAGGCTCTCTCCGGGGGAGAGGCTTCCGGAGCACGTCTGTGGGATTAGCTATTCCAAATAATAATGAGTTGATCTTTTACAACAGAGGGGTACAAGGGCTATTTATAGCCCCAAAAAGAAGCAAAAATCCTAAACTACCCCGGAAGCCACCGTCGGATTGAAGGGTAAGACCGTCCTTCTCCCGGTCAAACGTCTTGGATGCTTGACAGGTGGTCGTTGATTCCCGAGGCGTCCCTCGCGTGACCTGCACGTGATAAACAAACAGGGATTTTACCTTTTAGGAGGGCGATGACGTCCGGGACCCCTTCCGGAGAGCAGGGTCCCGGGAGCCTAAGAGGCGGCGCCCGGGGCAGGCACCGGGGGCCACTGTCCCCGGGCGAATGGCGGCGCCCGGGACTCGTCCGGGGGGCAAGGTCCCGGGAGATAAAGGGCGGCGCCCGGGGCAGGCACCGGCGGCCACTGTCCCCGGGCAATGGCGGCGCCCGGGACCCGCCCGGGGGGCACGGTCCCGGGGGCCAAATGGCGGCGCCAGGGGCAGGCACCGGCGGCCACTGTCCCCGGGCAATGGCGGCGCCTGGGACCCGCCCGAGGGGCACGGTCCCGGGGGCCAAATGGCGGCGCCCGGGGCAGGCACCGGAGGCCATTGTCCCCGGTCGAATGGCGGCGCCCGGGACCCGCCCGGGGGCCACGGTCCCGAGAGCTAAAAGGCGGCGCCCGGGGCAGGCACCGGAGGCCACTGTCCCCGGGCGAATGGCGGCGCCCGGGACCCGCCCGGGGGGCACGGTCCCGAGAGCTAAAAGGCGGCGCCCGGGACATACCCCGGAGGCACGGTCCCGGGAGCCTAAAAGACGGCGCCCGGGGCAGGCACCGGAGGCCACTGTCCCCGGGCGAATGGCAGCGCTCGGGACCCGCCCGGGGGGCACGGTCCCGAGAGCTAAAAGGCAGCGCCCGGGACATACCCCGGAGGCACGGTCCCGGGAGCCTAAAAGGCGGCGCCCGGGGCAGGCACCGGAGGCCACTGTCCCCGGGCGAATGGCGGCGCCCGGGACCCGCCTGGGGGGCACAGTCCCGGGAGCTAAATGGCGGCGCCCGGGGCAGGCATCGGGGGCCACTGTCCCTGGGCGAATGGCGGCGCCCGGGACCCGCCCGGGGGGCACGGTCCCGAGAGCTAAAAGGCGGCGCCCGGGACATACCCCGGAGGCACGGTCCCGGGAGCCTAAAAGGCGGCGCCCGGGGCAGGCACCGGAGGCCACTGTCCCCGGGCGAATGGCGGCGCCCGGATCCCGCCCGGGGGGCACGGTCCCGGGAGCCTAAAAGGCGGCGCCCGGGGCAGGCACCGGCGGCCACTGTCCCCGGGCGAATGGCGGCGCCCGGGACCCGCCCGGGGGGCACGGTCCCGGGAGCCTAAAAGGCGGCGCCCGGGGCAGGCACCGGAGGCCACTGTCCCCGGGCAATCATGAACTTACCTGGAGTTGACCGCGTGGAGATTTCCCCCAACATTACTGTTAACCACCTGCATAAGAAAAGATATTGATTACAATAGCCTTGAGATAAATATATACAAATCAATAACTTTTGCTTTAAGTAACATTCAAAACATATGACAATTATAATAAAAGATGGTTGGTCGATAGTTTTATAACAAGTACAAGCTGTTGCTTATGTGAATGAGAAAATTGTGTTGGTTGACATGACTTGCATACACTTGATAAAAGAAATTAATCATATGAAAGCGAGCTACTAGTTCAAGGCACAATTATATACACTTAAAATTTAAAAATGAATAACATGTGGATTGTGTTGATAACACATCACCTTTATAAAATTATTAAGTATTTCCACTTAGTTTTAACTAATTCTCTTGTCCCTTCACCTATAAGCATTGTTTTATTATTAACAAAACAAGACAAATGGAAAAATAGTAACTAACCAGGTAAATAACAGGTTAGAATTATATATACCTAGAACACGAGATGAACCACCACCTATTGTAGTATCATCTTGGATCTACAAGTAAAAGTTCATAGTTTATTTACTTGGATGGTATTAGTAAGAAAATAAGAGTGATTATACTAGATAGAATAGATTACTTTTTCATGTGGCCATGCAATTGATCATCCAAGTGCATGAGACATTTTTCTAACATTCACATATGGACGTAACAACGGAGTATCTCTTTTCAACACATAGTTCACAACCACCTCACAACACTCAGGCCCAAGAGGTGTGTCACCAACTATTACACTTCGAGATGCCCTTTGAAGCGTACCCTTAGCAACAGGAACATATGGCCTCATAAAAGAAATCAAAATAACTTCCTTTCCTCCCTAAAGATCAAATCGAATTGCATATAAGCTCAATGGTTACCTCAATTATGAGCACCCAAATTCAACATAGTATAATTAACTTGCAACTATTACCTCCTCATGCCTATAGCGTGGTACATCATGTGTCTTACCAACTCTCCTTTGTATTATCTATATAAAAATTAAGGATAAGTTGATAGTCTAAATATTGTTAGGTTAGGTACAACTTTGAGGTAAAATAATAAAATGTAAACTTACGTTTCATGGAACCCTATTTTCACCTGCAGATGACTATATAGAACAACCATCACTTTTGTATCCCATGTCCTACAGCAATTAGTATATAACATTTGAGCAATTTAGTAAATAACCATATGTATATTATTGCTTAAATATTAGAAAGAACACATATAAAAAATCACCTGCACATGACCCTTAGATCTCTGATTGTAATCATTATCTATATTTTGCCTAGCCTGTGAAGCAAGCATTTGCTTCAATTCTTCAATTTCTTTTTCCATCCGTGTCAATTGCTTTTTGTTTCCCACACTCTCACTCTCCATTTTATCTAGCCTCTCTATCAAAATATTATTCTGATTTTGATGTCTTATCCTTGCTGCATTAGCTAGTTGAAGCTTAGTGGATGAATACTTTTGTACCCCCAGCATGTTGAAGTCTTGAGGAGTAGGGCCCAAACCAATAGCACGTACACGTGAGCATTTTTCTTTTCCAAAGACATGGTAAAATAGATCTTCTGTTATGGTTTTTTTAGCGAGTTCTGGTTTGTTGGCACATGTCTCCGCAATTGTTTTTTGAAAATTAGATAAAGCTCATATTTTTATATATATGTTTACATTTGATCGTTGATTATAAATACATGTAACCCTTCAATGACACTTACAATTATGTCTTCAGCTCCTTTTTCTGGAACTCCATTTTTATGGGTATGTGCTTTGATAAAAACTTCATGTCTAGCGGGCATATACCCAGTTCTTTGGACTACACTTCCATTAATATTGACAATTAGTTATCTAAAGAAAGTAGAAATAAATATTAAGACATTTAATAGAATATCATGTGCAATCCGAGCAAGACTCTTGCTTCTAGCAGTATGTGTCATTGTCATTTTTGCACTATTTGCTTTTCCAATTTCACTTAGAGCCTATAAAATGAGAATATAATTAATTGCATAAAATATATTTAATTTGTAATTAAGAATCATTTATAAAGAAGTTTTACCTGACTTTTCGGAGCTCTCCAATGCTCTGTAAGCCACATCCAATCTATTTTAGGTACTCTAGAATCAATCTTCATAGAAAAAAGTTCCTCATCAGTTTTTGTTTCATCAAAATAATTCCTCTTTATTTCACATTTGAAATCTTTCCATTTCACTACTGCTTTTTGTAAAACCCAATCCTCAAGGTCATCATGAACATCAAAAAATTCCTACAAAATTATCAAGTTGTCAATGATTATATACGATTATACTATACATGTCTATGGAATACATAGATCATGAGCCTACAAAACTTGTGACTAGTTACTATTTTTGTTGATTTTAAATAACTATAAAGGAATGCTATCCAATTTATGAAGTAAAATTCAAAATTCAAGTAAAAAATCAAATATAGAATCAAACTCTCTCTTCATATTAGAATGACACATCTACTAATAAATTGCAAAGCTCCACATATAAATTTTCACCCTTAATTAGAAGGAAAATTAGTCAGTGCTATGTATAGTAAGAGGAGCTATTGAAGCATATCTCAGTTCTATTAAAATATACATGTAAGGCTGAAATGAGAGTAAATCAATTTAGAGTTCTTATTCTTAGTAGTATACAAATTTACCTTTACTGTATCCCAAACAGTTTCCTTTTTATCTGCATCAATTTCATTCCAGTCTTTATAGGAAAGTGGTATTCCTGATCTCACTATTGTAGAAATAAAGTTGGTTAATGGTGAAGCTTGATCACCAACGGGTTGATTATTCATATTATGGTCAACATGAATTTTTGGTTCATTCCTTCGCTTCCATATGTCATGCTTGGTAGTGGGTCCTTGTCCCTTCCTTTTATTTTTTTGATTTGGATGAGTTTGCTCTACACAAATATGCAATTGAAAATAATAACCAATGATATAAAAAAGAGAGCAAAATAATGCAAAACTATACTTAAATATACCTATATTCAATGTTTCATCTTCATTATCACCAAGTTGTGGTTCTTCCATAGAAATGTCGTCAGGATCTTCATTTTCAATACGTTCATTGCTAGTGATATACCTTTGACGTTGTGATGGCTCTTGATGGGGAACTACAGGCTGATCATTGGTGTGGTATGACATAATCAACATGCATCATATTGGGAGATAATTACAAAATAGTTCTTAGAAACATAAATTAGCAACACATCAAGTAAAACATATAACCTTTTTAGTTCTCGTAGATGGTTTCAAGACATTTTCCCTCATTTCATTTCCAGGAAGTCATATAGGCAAGCGCAATACTCTCAGTACCTCATTGTTTCTTACAATTCTTGCTTGCCGTAACTCTTCATACTCATTCCACATAGCTCCATTATTTCTTCCTCTTTCGTTTTGCATCGTTTTGGCTACAATAAAATTTTACAATATTAGACGAAAAAATAAAAGAACATAGACATAAACAACACATTCAATAAATAGCATCTTACTTCCCCATTTGAGGTGGAGATTTCTCAACAAGTATACCATCAATGTTTGTTCTAACACAATTATTGTTGCCATCTAGAAGATTTATTTCAGCACCAACATTCAAGTCAGAGATTTCACTAACTTTGTCAATTACCACTGTATTTTCAATTTCTTCCTCCACAGACATATCATAGAGGTCTCTTGGCCTTGACTCAATGACAGCTTTCCAGTCTTTATCGATAGGATCCTCAACATAATAGACTTGAGTAGCTTGTGATGCTAAAATATATGGCTTATCTGATAATTTTCCCCTGTATTAATTAAATGCTTGAAGTTCACTGTCGTAATCCCAAATCTATCTTTCTTAACCCATTTGTCCTTTTTGAGAACATCAACCCAATCACATTTGAAGAGAACAACATTACCCTTTCGACGAAAATCTAACTCAAGTATCTTAGCTACCCCACTACTCTGAACTGATTTGCCCTCATCATAAGATATTATATGAAAATTGTATCCATTTATTGAATAACTGTTATATTTTGTTGCGACCATGAAAGGCTCACTTGCTAGTATCTGAATCTCTTCTCCTACATCTTCCCCAGTTGATAGTAACTCATTCACCTAGAAAAATTTATTAATACGGTTAATACAAAAACATTGCAATATGTATTTAGCTAAAATTGTTGTTTATGAACTTACATGCAATCTAAACCACTCGTGAAATGTTGCATGATGTATACGCTCTCTCTCATGAATCCTTTGATGACCAATAGATGAAAGATACCCCAAATGTTTTCTGCAAATATTTTTTGAATGTAAGATATTATAAAATATATATTTGAACTCATTTAATAACATTTAATTAAAAATTAGCTAGAGAACATACATCAAATATGGCTCAATATGCTCATAATTAAATAAGACATATTTGTGAGCTTGAATCCATGTTTTATGGTCCAACGTAGTAGTGCACTTGCCAATCAAACCGCGACCTATGTTGTTCAAGTATGTGGTACCAGTTGACAAGGTATTGAATTGTGCATCATCATTTCGACTCGGCCGATTAAATCTAGTCTCACAACCATGCAAATAACGAGAGCAAAATGTTATACTCTCATCAAATATATAACTTTCTGCAATGGATCCTTCTGGGTGACTTCTAGTTCGAACATAGCTCTTCAACCTCATCAAAAATCTATAAAAGTTTTGAAATAATTAATTAATGAAAATATTAATAACAGTCTAATGAAATTGAGCCTTCTACTATGGAATTAATATACCTTTCTATAGGATACATATTGCGGTACTGGACAGTGCTAGCAATCCTTGCCTCAGTGGGAAGATGGACCATTAAATGCACCATAACATCAAAAAATGATGGCGGAAATATTTTTTCAAGAAGGCACAAGGTTTCAGAAATTTCAGACTCTAATATCTCCATATCAGTTACATTGATTACAGGTGAAAATATTTTCTTGAAGAAGTTGCTTACATGAATCAATGCAATGCTAACATTTTCGGGTTGTATCCTTCTAACAGCCAATGGAAGCAAGTGTTCTAAAAGAATATGACTGTCATGGCTTTTTAACCCAATTATCTTCTTATCATGAACATTTACATGACTTCGTGTATCAGCTGCATATCCATCTGAAAATTTAACTCCTTTTAATACTTCACAAAACATTCTTTTCTCTGCAGAACTCAATGAGTAAGATGCAGGAGGTAAATAGAACTTGTCCCCTACTGAGATAGGATGCAGGTCCTTCTTGATACCTAACAGTTGGAGGTCCAAGCGAGTGTTCAAATTGTCTTTTGATTTGCCATCAATATCCAAAAGTGTGTTAATTATATTGTCACAAACATTTTTCTCGATATGCATGACATCAAGATTATGCCGCAACAAAATATCCTTCCAATAGGGCAATTGCACCCATATTGGTTGTTTTTTCGAAATAGTTTTTGGTTCACCATCCTTACCCTAACACTTTCGGGATGGTCTTTTCCCTGTTGGGTCCTTCCCAAAATCACTTTTATATCTTTTGTTTGTTCTATAACATCATATCCAGAAAGAGAAACTGGGGCTTCCCTATACTCTTTGGTACCATCAAATGACTCACTATCATTTATAAATTCATGACAAGAATGCAAGAATCGACGATGTCCCATGAAGCAATGTTTTTTACCATTTTTAAGACGAAGTGAGCAAGTATTTGCATGGCAAAAAACACATCCAACCTCACCAGAAGTAACTTGTCCAGATACATATCCATATCCTGGATAATCAGTAACAGTCTAGAACAAGGCGGCACGCAATTGAAACCATTGACCAGATGATGCATCACGAGTTTTGACACCATGCCACATCTCTAACAAATCATCGATCAAAGGTTGAAGGTAGATGTCAATATCATTTCCAGGAGCTTTAGGACCAGGAATAAGAAGAGAGAGGATAAAATTTGGTTTCTTCATACACATCCATGGTGGAAGGTTGTAGGGAATCAAGACAACAGGCCATATGCTATGTAATGAACTTAGGCTTCGGAAAGGATTAAAACCATTTGTTGCCAAACACAGCCTAGTATTGCGACAGTCAGAACTGAAGTCTAGGTACCTGTGGTCGAAATCCTTCCAAGCAGGAGAATCAGCTAGATTGCATATCAACCCATCTCTAGTGCGCCCTTCATTATGCCATCTCATATCAGCTGCTATCTTTGATGACATATACAGTCTTTGGAGCCTCTTTTTAAGTGGAAAATATCGAAGAACCTTTCTAGGAATTTTGTGTATTCGCTTCCCATTAGGGCTCTTCTTTTCTATCTTCCATCTGGAAGTTCCACATTTTGGGCATGAGTCTATATTTGCATGCTCTTTCCAAAATAGTATACAGTCATGTTCATATGCATCAATATTCTCATAACCCAACCAGAGACTTCTCATGCATCATGGAAGTTTTTTTGGCATTGTGGCATTTTTTGGAAATGCTTCCTTCAGAAAGTCTAATAACAAATCAAAGCTACTGTTACTCCATCCACCTAGGAATTTTATGTGAAGGAGCCTCACAATAAATTGTAGCTTTGTGAGTTTGCACCTAGGGTAGAGCTCTTGACTAGCATCACTTGCTAACCTATAGAATGTCTCAACATCTACATTTTGATCCTCCGAGTCGGAACCATCACCATCTATATCACCAACTTCTTGGTATCCACACCTATGTCATGGATTATTTCAGTGATCTCATCTAGCTGTGGCTCACTATCCTTATTAGGAACATTTTCTATATTAGATTTCTTGTTTGTCTTGTGCGATGATGTTTGTTCACCATGAAATATCCACTTGGTGTATCCTTCTTAAAACCCATCACCAATCAAGTGTTCATAAACAACTTCAGTTTCTCTCCAAACACAGTTCACACATTTTCTACAAGGGCAGAGAATTTCATTTACTTTTGCAGAATTTTCAAAAGCAAACTCTATGAAGCCCTTTATGCACTGGTTATATTCAGTTGAGTACCTACATTTAATCATCATTAGTTTCAATCAAAATAATCACATAAAGTAGCTTTATATTTGATTTAGTGACTGAGTGTTTGTTTTCTACCTATCTGCACTCATCCAGCTTGTCCATAATAAATGCCAAAGACCTTAAAATCCTCGTAGCCTTTCCTTATTATATGGCTTACTAACATCATTCTATATAGTCATTCATTCATTGTTGAAATACTTCTTTTGATTCATAATATAAGTTTACTTCTTATTCACATGAGAATTAAGAGTATTGAATGAGAGAAAATAATCATAATAAACTAATGATGCCTCTATTATATAAAGTTTGGATGTGTGTGGAAAAAATATTAATGGAGGCGTGAGAGGATACCATAGAGGATAAAGGAGTCAAACATGTACTAAATAATATATTGGAATTATAGTAAGGTTTATATTCTGAAATATAGAAAAATCAAATTGTGTAAAGTTCAATGGAAAAATCATTCAGAGCAAGAGGCTACTTGGGAGAAGGAAGAAGATCTTAAGTAAACCTATCCTTATCTTTTCCTGTCTTAGGTAAATCTCGGGGGCGAGATTTCTTTAAGGAGGGTAGATCTGTAACACCCTGAGTTAGGGGTGAAAATTTCCTTTTTCATCAATAGCATGCATGCATGTATCTGTAGTAATAGCCAGATCAGTATCTATCCTAAGCCCTAAAATCTCCAAAATCTATCCTGTGACCTCAAATCAAGATTAGATTGTTTAGATGTGATCCATTAGTTATCCTGAATCTAAAAGCCTTCAGAAACCAGATCCAATTCTATCTCTAACTTCCAGAATTATCAACTCCTTCTATTTTCGAAAACAGAGTATCCTATATTACCTAAATACCCTAAGTTTCAGAAATCCAGATTTAATCAAAATCTTGACCAAGTTCAGACCAGATTATTCATGGAATATGATCATGGGTATGCCAATACCTTAAACCAGAAAGTTGGCAGCCAGATTTTATCATCTAGACTCTTTTCACAGATCAGTCCAAGAGTTATTGCAAATTAGTCCTTATCTGATATCTGAAAACCCAAAAAGGCTAAAATCTCTAGATTAACTTCAAACTCAAAATCTCTTCAGCAAATCTTCTCAAAATGCTATTTGCCACAAGTTTCCCTTCTGTGTAGATATCAAAATCAAACCCTAAATGCCAGAATTCGAAATCGACAAAACTTAAATCTTACTTTACCCTAAAATACCCTATTTCCAGTTCATATCAAAAACTATTCAGATGTACCAAATCTTATCAACTACCTTTGGCAAATATCCTGTTGAATATAATCTACCAGATTAGTGAAATCAATTTCAGTCTAAACCTTCCAGGATTCCAGATTTACAATTCAGTCCAAAACTCAAAGAATTCAAACTACAATTCAGTCCATTTTCGACCAGGCCATTTACTGTACGCACGACCAGAAACGGCCGTGCTCGTGCGCCGTGGTTGTTCGTCGCCAGTGAGGCTTCGCTGCGCTTGTGACCCTGCATGCCGGTGCGCACGTGTCCTCGCTCTAGCCAGTGCCGTGGCAAGGTTGCTGCTACGTCGACGACCAGCGCTTGCTCCCGCGCGCGATCAACGGCTTTTGTCAGCAATTCATCGCCACGTCGCCTTGCCGCGCCAGTGGTTGTCGCCACCGCTTGCTAGAGCTTTGCCAGGTCCCGATGAGGCGACATTGTGATCAGTTGAAAGCTTGTCGCCGTCACATCACCGCTCCTGCTGTTTCTTCGCCGCTATTGCTCCAGCACGCAAGCAATCTCATCACAGCAGCCAATCACTTCATTGTCCCCCTTCGCCATCTTCGCCTGGCCTATTTAAGCGCTCCTGTGTGCAGCAGCTTCTCCACACTTCACCAGAAACCAGCCAAATTCCAAATCTCGCTGTTTCAGTCATCTTCTCCGGCGAGCCGTCGAGGAGGCTCACGGTGCCAGCGCTCTACACTTAATCTCCTGCCAAATTAAAGCCATCAATGAGTTCCTCTACTCATTCTCTCTGTGTAGTACTATTTAATTGCTCACCGGTGACCCCTAACGCCGGCGATCACCGGAATTGTCGATTGCCCTGTTCCTGTAATGTGGCTCAATCCAGTACAAATTAGCCTTCGATTCTGTAAACAAAATTGATCAGTAAGCTAAATCAAGCATGCCTATGAACTTAGAACAATCAATTGATCCCAATTTGAAGCTATTCCCGATTTTGCAATTTATCAGTTGCTGGCTCTCGTCGCCAAGCCACACCGGCGATCCTCCGGCCAAATTGACGTCGCCAATAGCTTACTCATACCCTTCTATCACTCCTAGAGCAAGGAATCGAGTTCAATCGGCTTGTGTTGAAAATGCCCAAATCTAGAGCTTCTTCTCCGGCGCCGATCACCGGAAAAGCTTGTTCCAGCCGTTTCAACCCAAATCACCTTGTCTTTTAGATGTGCCTTAGCCTCCTGAGCACTTTTGTCTTCTAGCCCGACACCCAAATCAGCCTAGATCAAAAGATATAGCTTTGCCAAGTTTGTGTCCAGAAATGATTCTGTGCAGCCAGTTCACCTCAGTTCATCACTGAAATTCTTGCTTTCCAGCCATTTCTTGCCCTAGATCCTGTTGACTTAATTGTTCCTGTTACTCAAGCCTACCTCCTAGACAAAGTGGTGCATCATTTGGAGCTCCAGATCAAAAGTTATGCTAAGCCCTAGTTTTTGGCATTGTCAGCTCTATGCCAGAGCTTGTCAACCAGTGGCATTGACCTTGTTTACCCACTTCTGGTTGTGTAATTTGAAATCCACTTTGTCCACTGAATTTGTAGAGTTGTGATCTACATTTTCTTCTACTACCACAACTTGAGATAAGCACTCTAGCTTTTCTTAAAGCTATGTCCAAGCCTTGATCCGAATGTCGATCTGTTGACATTCGCTGTTTTGATTAAACCAGCCACAAAATTGTTATCCCTATTGTAATCCTGAAACCCTAAGATTATCTAATCACCATCCTTAGCCCAAATTCCTTGAAACCCTAGAACCTCGACTCAGTTCAGTTTGCAGTTCAAATTATCTCCAGTATAGTTCAATCATGCTTGTTGAGCATTTCTGCATATAAGTCATAAAACATTTTAATATTATAAGTAATCATTGTGTGGTTGTTTGTCGTCGAGCAGATTCAGACGCTGACTTTGAAGATTTTGCTGTTGACCCGTCATCGACTGTTGTATTTTACGACGCGGAAGGCAAGTCATATCCTTGGTCATCTTGAACCTATATTTTAAATGTTGCTATAATATAACCTTGAATATAGGCAATATTGCATGTGAAAGATTGAGAATGGTTGATTTATGAATTGGCAGTACTAGACTGGTGTAACACCCCTGTTTTTGCTAAACCCTAAAATAGCCAAAATCCACATCTGGACCCCAAAACCTAATCTGCTTCAGCCATTCCCTTCTAAATGCTGTTCAGAACATTTTTCCCTTCGGGACCATCTCCAAAATCTCACCCTAAAGCCGAGTTTCAAGCCTCGCCATTTTAAAACCCTAATTACCCTGTTTTACCCTAAACTGTTTTCCCCAATTTTGTCGAAACCCTTCAGATCTTGCCCGATCTTACCAAACCTTGGCCAGATAAGTTCCACTAATCTTTTGCAACTTAGCTGCGAAATCAGATTTCAGATCGGACCCTCAGATCTCCAAATTTGCAAACAGGCCCAAGTCCTATTCAAATTATCCTCACAGAACAGCCCCTGGAATAAGTTTCAGAAATTGCAGAACAGCCCAAATGTTATTTTCGAGTCCTTTCGACCAGCGCCTGGTCGTTGCCACGACCAGTGCACGAGCCCGTTGCAGCGCCGTGGATTTCTCGCCGTGCTTGCTCGCCGCCGGCCACCGTTTCTATCACCTGTGCCCGTGAGTTGCTGTGCCACCCCGTGCGCACATGCCAGCAGTGCATCGCCTCGCCCAGCGGATAAACGGCCGCGCTCCCGAGCCTCGTTTTCGCGCGCGCTCCCGTTGCCGTGGCAATTGCATGTGTGTACGTGTCGTTGCCGGAGCTACACTATCGCCTCCACATCTGCGCCGTCCCGGACGAAGTCCCAAGGCAACTGGCAAAGCTGCAGCACCGCCTGAAGCGCGATCACGTCGCCGTCGCCGTCGTTGCGCCTGCGCCCGACAATTTTCTCCCCGGCGCAAGCAACCGTTGTCGCGTTTCCCTCGCAAACTCCGTCCCCGTGCCTATTTAAACCCCCCCCCTCAACGCTGTGAAGAAGCACAAGCTCAGGACTTAGCCAAATTCCCAGTTAATTTCTCACCGCCGTCGAGTTTGCTTTCTTCTCCGGCGAGCAACCTCTGGAGCTCACGGTGCCAGCCTAATCTACTGCACCATTCTTCAAACCAAAGCCACCAGTGAGTTCCCCTCTTCCACCTGTTCGTGTCATAGCACCCAATTGCACCCCGGCGAACCCTAACGCCGGTGATCACCGGAAAAGCTCAAAACCCCTGTTCCTGCAATGCTACCTGATTTAAACCAAATTAGCCGTAGTACCAGTAGAAGAAATTGATCAGCATACTCTTTGTAGCAAGCCTACCAATCTGGTTTTCAAAATCGAGCTAAGATCATAGCTCTCCCCAAATCGCGCGCCACCAGTGAACTGGCTCTCGTCGCCAGGCCACGCCGGCGATCCTCCGGCCAAATTAACCTCCCCAGTAGCTTTGTTGCACCCTAGAGATCATTCCCAAGCTTGGAATTGAGCTCATTCGCCCTGAATCGAAAACCCCCTTTGTCCAGTGTCGTCTTCTCCAGCGCCGGTCGCCGGAATTTGTTCCCGGCCGATCCAGCACCTGAAACCTTGTCCCTTAGATAGATTCCAGTACCCTGAGCAATATTGTCCACTAGCTCGACACCTGGATCTGCCTAGATTGTGAGTTATGCCTATGCCAAGATCACTGTCCAGTAACTCAGTTCATGTCCAAGTCACCGTAGTTCATCGCCGGATTTGGCCACCCTCCGGCCACTTTCAGCCCTTGTGCCTGTTGAGCATATTGTTCCTGTTAGTAATGCCTACCTCCCAGACAAAGTGGTGCATCAATTGGAGCCCTGGATCAAAAGTTAAGCCATGCCCTAGTTTCTGGCCATGTCCAGCACTATGTCAGTACATGTCAGCCACTGGCATTAGCTTTGTTTGACCCCTTCTGGTTGAGCAATTGAAATGCCACCTTGTCCTCTAGATTCCTGGAGTTGAGATCTACAACTTTCTCTACTATCACTTCTCCAGAAAACCATCCTAAGACTAGTTTCCAGCTATGCCAAAGCCATGAACTGAATGTCGACCCTTCGACGTTCAATCCTTTTTAGCTGTTTCTTCAACCAGAGCCCTTGTAACCTTGCCCTAACCTTTTCCCCTGCATACATGACTTATTTACTTAACACTTTCTATAGAAACTATTTTCAGTATGCTTATGTGGTATGTGTTTGTGTGTTAATTGTTTGCCGCAGAGTCAGAAGCGGAAGGAACGGAAGAAGTCTTTGAAGAGCCGTCTGAGTTTTTAGACCCAACATTGCAAGGCAAGCCTCATTCCTTTGATCATGTCTCACCCAATATTTTCATATGAAGTATATTCACTGTTTCTTACTATGCATGCTTAATTGAAATACAAGTTATGTTTGAATGACATGAGTAGATATTACCTAATGGATCATGAAACCCTTTTTGTTATTGAACCTTCGTGTATATATGCTCTTGTCACCCTAGGACTCATATATTGAATATCCACATTAAACTTGAAATGGTCAAATGCATGAGAAGTTATAATGAAAACCGTTTTGACAAGAAAAATGATAAAAGGGATCAGTAGTGAGGATTGGATGGTATGGAGAGGGTGCGGTGCGCACCAGGGTATGTGAATGTTCCTCACTAGTGGTTCATAAGGACGAGAACCTTGTGCTGTGTCTCTATACGAATTGTAGACGTACCAACCACTTGCCTGGTATGGGACAGGCACAACTCAGTAGCTTTTTGGTATTAGCAGTTCCCTGCATGGTTTGACGATCTGGTTTCTCGCGTGGAAACTGGAAGGCCAAGGTTCGGCCATGAGTGATGTGAGTCAGAAAAATGATGAGAGAAAAAGGCGTAAATGAAGGAAGGCGCCCTAGACCTGATTAAGCCGTGAGCGGCTGTAATCTTAAATGGTCGTATGTCTCGCGTGGACATAGACCAAGGCTATGTGTCCTGAGGGAACATAGACCAGAGAGGCTAGGAAGTAAGGCAGTGGGTAAGACCCACAACGGTACTTGAGACTTAATTGTCTATTTACCGGGCAGGGACACTGTTAATACTGAACTGTAAAGCGTTGTGTGATCTCGGCCTTGTCACATGTGTTTAAGTCACATGGAGCTGATCCGACTTGAAAGCCGAGTGAACCAGTGGATTTAAAAAGAGGTACACCTTTGCAAAGTGTAAAAGAAGTATCGGATACTCTGTACTCCCAGGTTCAAGAGTCTTTTCGTAGTGGATGTTATCCATGGGTTATAGCACAAGTAATGTTTGGAATGTTTTCATAATGCGGTTAACAAAGTAGTGACTCATGGGAGACCACTACATCTAATGTTTTATTGAAAACCTGTTTAATGTTTAAAGTACCATTTTCCTGACAAAAGTACTGTTTTACTGAACAAATGACTTGGAAATCTACATATCTTTATCCTTATGAAACTAAAACCCCAGAATCATATGTTTCACCCTCATGTAAGTACAATTATAATAATCCCCGGAATGAGTGTTGCTGAGCACCAAGTGCTCACCCTTGCAATTTACTTCCAACTGTAGAAGAGGGATTCGAGGATCCCGATTCCTTCAGTTATGAGTTCCCGGCGGAAGATGGCAGTGCCCCGGACGAGCCCACGTTCTAGAAGGATTGCGCACCAAGTCAAGTCAGATGTGGGAGGAGCCACTTCAACCCCGCTGCGGATGGAAATCAAGCTTTTTGTCGTTGCTTTGTGCTTTATGCTGTGTGTTCGGTACTTGGATACCGATTCTAGTTCGGATAAACTTATTATTTTCTTAGCAACTCTACTTAGCGCCATTTTCGGTGCTTTGGCTATGTAATATTGGCCATGTTGGCCTGATACTTGTTTAATGATATTACTATGCTTGTGTGGTTTGGAGCTCATGTGTCATCCTGCTGTGTGTAACCTACCTGGGCGGTTACCAAGGTGATCCTCAAATGGGGGTCTCACAGCGAATGGTATCAGAGCATGAAGCTTGACTGTAGGTCGTGACCCTTACTAGAATGGGCGTCCCTAAAGTAGAGAATCGCTAGATTATTTGGTAAAAATCTAATTGTGAAAAACCTAATTTGTTTAAGAAAAGCATAATGAGTATTATTTGAAAACTTTCAAAACCATTTTCCTACTTTTAAGAGTTCCGTGTCTCATCATCGCAGATGGCCCCTGGTAAGAAGCTAATTCACGGAGACGAGTTGGGATCATGGGCATTGATGCTTTGGATGATGTTACAATTTCTGGGAGCAAGAGACAATCAGCGACCCGTATACTACGTCCGTCGAGAAGAAGTTGATGGTAGACCTTTTGGTTTCCGTGCCTCGGTGATTGTATACGAGATTCCAGAGATCGGGAGAGGATCAACAAGAAAGGAAGCTCGTAGAGAAGAAGAAGAAGATGCTATCCAAGACGCTGCTCGTCGTGCTATAGGTACCATCCGTCAGCTGTACGATGACTTTCTTATAGGTTCTCCTTTCTGTTTTGTACCCTACCAAGTCCCCGGATCAGATCGTCGAACTGTTCATCCCTCCAACAACCAGAGAGACGCCATCCTGACCAAAACCAGAGATGTAGTCCAAGTCTTGGAGTCAAGCTACACTCGGTTGCTGCGTGAGCACGAAAATGCTCGGGATGACCGTCACTATCTGGAAGGAGCGCTTGCGAAAGTTCGCTCAGAACTCCAAGAGAAGGAGAAACAGATTCAGGAGTTGGCTGAACCTAGCAAAGCTCGAGAAGTCGAAGACGAAGGATCGGTGAACAAGAGGAACCGCTTGAAGATAAGACTCACAGCCCGCAAGAGTGTGGGAAGACCTAGGGATTACCTGGGTTATTTCACGCCTGCTTCGCGTGGCATTGTGATCAACACCCCTGCACCAGAGTATCCTACTCTCGCGAAAGGGAAGGAAGTTCCTGAAGGCAAAGGAAAAGAGATTGCTACATGCGACACCAATGATTCATCCGAGGAAGAAGAGGACAACGACATGCAATGGGACCCTATGGATGCCGACGAAGATCAAGAAGAGGAAGACCCTGAAGAAATAGAACCTTGCAGTTCTTCCAAGACCGACAGGAGATCGTAGTTTTCTCTTCAGCTTGACCCTTCTGCTCTAGCCCTTGTAACCGTTAGTCTTTAGCTCTTGTTGTAGTAGCTGCTTTGTTTGTATTGTTTGTTGGTAACTCCAAAGCTGTAAAGGTGAAAACCTTGTATCTTTAGAAAATCTTTGAAAATGGAAATTGCATGTTCCAATCCAATCTCTTGGATTGATCTTTCCTTTCAGCTTTTGATCAATCTGTGCTCTCTTGAATTAGTAGATTTTGTCTCAATTATCTTGGCAGAACAGAATGGTGAACACCAGAGGTAGAATCCAAGGTTCAGAAGAAGTCCCAAGAAACACATCAACAAGAAGGACTAGAGATGACTCAGATCAGCCAAATTCTTCAGCCTCAGTACCGCAAGGAGGAAATCTGACGGAAATATTAATATGGATGGAGCAAAACAGACAGAGATCCACAGAGGTACAGAGTCAAATTCTGGAACAGTTGATGCAAAACTCCGCAACACGCCGCGAGGAAGGTTCGAACATTGGAGCAAGACTGACAGACTTTCAGAAGACGCGTCCTCCAACTTTCTCCTGCACTGAAGACCCAATTGTGGCAGACGATTGGTTAAGAGAGATCGAAAGGAAATTGGATACCGTCAGGTGTAGTGATGAAGAGAAACTGCTATATGGACCCCATCAGCTCACAGGATCGGCTGCAGCGTGGTGGGAGAATTACAAGACGGTACACCCTAATCAGAATTCAATTACCTGGAATGAATTCAAGGAACAGTTCCGCAAATACCATGTCCCCAAAGGAGCTATTCAAGCCAAACGCAGAGAATTCTTGAATCTAAGGCAAGGAGGAAGGACGGTGAAGCAGTATTTGCATGAGTTCGTCAAATTGGCCAGGTATGCACCAGAAGACATCATGACAGAAGAGCGGAAGATCGACAGATTCTGTGAAGGCCTACAAAACTCATACCAGTATCACTTGTCAACGCACGAGTTCACGGACTTCCAAGTCCTTGTGAATCGAGTGCTTAAAATGGAGGAGAAAAGAGGCGTAGTAGAAGAGGACCGCAAGAGGAAAAGCATAGCATACCCTTTTCAAGGAAATTCTAGCCGAGGAAGACCAGCGCCATATGCCAGAGCCGCTTTCAGACCACCCGCACCACCAAGACCCCAGAGGACTTCATCGCCAACAACTCTAACATGCCCCGGATGCAAAGGGAGTCACCTCTATAGAGACTGTACACTGAAGAATGCAGAATGCTTCCATTGTGGCAGAAGAGGACATCACAGAGAGACTTGTCCATTTCGGCATTTACCTCCCAACGTTGCCAAAGCTCAGGCAGCCAAATCCCCTGCACCTGCACGAACTATTGCCAGAGGAGCACCACAAGCCAGAGGAGGAAGATTCCAAACCAACAGAGGAAGAGGAACACCAACCACCGGAGGAAGACTGAACTTCGTGACTGCTACAGAAGCAGGAGAGGCAACTGACGTCGTGATCGGTAGACTCTTAATCTCCTCTCAGATTTCAGTTGTTCTATTTGATCCCGGTGCAACTCATTCATTCATGTCGAAAGATTGCTTGTTGAGTAATAACTTGCCTGTGGTTGCTTTAGAGCATCCTATCATCATTCAGTCACCTGGTGCTAGAATGATTGTTAATTCTATCTGTAGAAACGTTGCCTTCTGTATCGGCAATCTAGAATTCCTGGCAGACATGCTAGTTCTAAACCTTCAAGGATTGGATGTCATTCTCGGAATGGATTGGCTGGCCAAGCATAAGGGATTGATGGATTGTGAGAAGAAAACAATCACCCTGACAAATGCCAGTGGAAAGCAAATTACATTCCATGCAGATAGAACTCCAATCTGCGACCACCTGCAGAGATTGAACTGCATCGAAGAAGTGAAGCTCGAAGAGGTACCGATTGTCAATGAGTACCCGGAAGTCTTTCCAGAAGAACTTCCCGGATTGCCACCAAATAGAGATATAGAGTTCACTATTGAACTGAAACCCGGATCTGCGCCGTATGCTAGAAAGTTGTTTCGGATGACAGGCCATGAGCAAGAGGAATTGAAGAAGCAGATAGCTGAATTGGAAGAAAAAGGATTCATCAGATCCAGCTCATCACCATGGGGAGCCCCAGTGCTCTTTGTTAAGAAGAAAGATGGTAGTATGCGACTTTGCATAGACTACCGCAAGCTAAACGACATGACCATCAAAAACAAATACCCCTTACCAAGGATAGATGACCTTTTTGACCAGCTCAGAGAAGCAAAAGTGTTCTCAAGAATAGACCTGAGATCGGGATACCACCAGTTAAGGATCAGAGAGCAGGACATTCCTAAAACTGCTTTCGTAACCAGATATGGGTTGCATGAGTTCACAGTGATGCCCTTTGGATTAACTAATGCACCCGCGGTATTCATGAATCTAATGAATAAGATCCTCATGGAATTCCTGGATAAATACATCATTGTATTTGTGGATGATATCCTTGTCTACTCTAAGACGGAGGAGGAGCACGCACACCACCTGAGGATTGTGCTACAGAAACTGGCAGACCACCAGCTATATGCCAAGTTTAGCAAATGTGCTTTTTGGTTGAAGAAAATTTCTTTCTTGGGACACATCGTCTCAGGAGAAGGAATATTTATGGACCCGTTGAAGATACAAGCGGTTACCGATTGGAAACAACCTGAAACCGCAACAGAAGTTAGAAGTTTCTTGGGATTAGCGGGATATTATCGAAGATTTGTAGAAGGATTCTCGAAGATCACCAAACCGCTAACCCAGCTACTGAAGAAGAATGCCCCTTTTAAGTGGACCGAGGAGTGTGAAAGAAGCTTTGAGGAACTGAAGAAAAGGTTGACAACTGCACCAATCCTGATACTGCCGGACGTCAAGAAGGATTTTCAAGTCTTCTGTGACGCCTCCAAACAAGGATTAGGATGTGTATTGATGCAAGAAAGGAAAGTGATAGCTTATGCTTCTAGACAGCTACGACCTCATGAGGAGAATTATCCAACACATGATCTGGAGTTAGCTGCTGTCGTACATGCACTGAAGATATGGAGACACTACCTACTAGGCAGTAAGTGCGAAATTTATACGGATCATAAGAGCCTGAAGTATATCTTCACGCAACAGGAGTTGAATATGAGGCAGAGAAGATGGTTAGAACTGATCAAAGATTATGATCTAGAGATCCACTATCACCCAGGAAAAGCCAATGTAGTAGCTGATGCTTTGAGCAGGAAGTCTCGTTACAACCAGATAACACAGCTAGAAGTGCCGACACAACTGATCAAGGATTTCGAAAAGTTGCAACTGGAATTAGTGGACCAAGGAACCATCGCTACACTAAAGATGGAATGTGAGTTGAAGGATAAGATCAGACAAGCTCAAGCAATGGACCCAGACCTTCAAGAGATGAAGGAGGACATGAAGAGCAAAGATACAACCAACCTTCGAGAAGATGAACAGGGAATTCTATGGTACGATGACCGTATCTGCATTCCAAATGACAATGAGATCAAAAGCCTAATCATGCAAGAAGCTCATCAGACCCCATATTCCATACACCCAGGCAGCACCAAAATGTACAAGGACTTGAAGAAAAATTTTTGGTGGAAAGGAATGAAGAGAGAGATTGCCAAGTTTGTCGCAACTTGCGACACATGCCAAAGAGTGAAGGCAGAACATCAAAAGCCTGCGGGACCGCTACAACCTTTACAAATCCCAGAGTGGAAGTGGGACGAAATCGGAATGGATTTCATTGTGGGACTACCAAGGACGAAGAAAGGATTTGATTCTATATGGGTCATAGTAGATAGATTAACAAAGGTAGCACATTTTCTCCCAGTGAAGACCCTATATACAGCTAAGGATTTAGCAGAGCTGTATCTCAACAGAATAGTTGTCCTACACGGAGTGCCGAAGGCTATCGTTTCCGATAGAGGAGCCCAGTTCATTTCAAGATTTTGGCAAGAGTTGCAGAAAGCCCTGGGCACAAAGTTAAAATTCAGTACCGCTTACCACCCTCAAACTGGAGGTCAGACTGAAAGGGTAAACCAAATTTTGGAAGATATGTTGAGGGCTTGTGTTTTGGACTATGGAGACTCTTGGGAGTTATTTCTACCGTATGCAGAGTTCACATACAACAATAGTTTCCAAGCAAGCCTGCAAATGGCACCATATGAAGCCCTATATGGAAGAAGATGCCGCACGCCACTGTATTGGACAGAAATTGGTCAAAAACAACATCTAGGACCCCAGTTAGTAGAAGAAGCCACAGCCCACGTCAGGATCATACAAGAAAAACTGAAAACAGCACAATCTAGACAGAAGAGCTATGCAGATAATCGTAGAAGAGAGCTATCATTTGAAGAAGGCGATTATGTGTATCTCAAGGTTATGCCATACAAAGGAGTTCGAAGATTCCAGATGAAGGGAAAGTTAAAACCTAGATATGTGGGACCATATCGAATTCTGGAAAAGCGAGGTGAAATGGCATACAAGTTGGAATTGCCACCAGAACTGAGTGGAATTCATGACGTGTTTCATGTATCTCAGCTGAAAAAAATGCTTGAGAAAACCAACAGAACAGATATCTCCTACAGAGAATGAGATTCAACCAGACTTATCTTGTCAAGAATACCCTATTAGAGTTCTGGAAACCAGAGAGAAAGTGCTGAAGTCAAGAACCCTCCGATTCTGCAGAGTCCAGTGGAACAATCACTCAGAGGAGGAGTCAACTTGGGAAAAAGAAGAAGATCTCCGACGAGAATTTCCCTTCCTATTCTCTGACCTGCCCTAATCTCGAGGACGAGATTGTTTCTAAGGTGGGTAGATTTGTAACACCCCTGTTTTTGCTAAACCCTAAAATAGCCAAAATCCACATCTGGACCCCAAAACCTAATCTGCTTCAGCCATTCCCTTCTAAATGCTGTTCAGAACATTTTTCCCTTCGGGACCATCTCCAAAATCTCACCCTAAAGCCGAGTTTCAAGCCTCGCCATTTTAAAACCCTAATTACCCTGTTTTACCCTAAACTGTTTTCCCCAATTTTGTCGAAACCCTTCAGATCTTGCCCGATCTTACCAAACCTTGGCCAGATAAGTTCCACTAATCTTTTGCAACTTAGCTGCGAAATCAGATTTCAGATCGGACCCTCAGATCTCCAAATTTGCAAACAGGCCCAAGTCCTATTCAAATTATCCTCACAGAACAGCCCCTGGAATAAGTTTCAGAAATTGCAGAACAGCCCAAATGTTATTTTCGAGTCCTTTCGACCAGCGCCTGGTCGTTGCCACGACCAGTGCACGAGCCCGTTGCAGCGCCGTGGATTTCTCGCCGTGCTTGCTCGCCGCCGGCCACCGTTTCTGTCACCTGTGCCCGTGAGTTGCTGTGCCACCCCGTGCGCACATGCCAGCAGTGCATCGCCTCGCCCAGCGGATAAACGGCCGCGCTCCCGAGCCTCGTTTTCGCGCGCGCTCCCGTTGCCGTGGCAATTGCATGTGTGTACGTGTCGTTGCCGGAGCTACACTGTCGCCTCCACATCTGCGCCGTCCCGGACGAAGTCCCAAGGCAACTGGCAAAGCTGCAGCACCGCCTGAAGCGCGATCACGTCGCCGTCGCCGTCGTTGCGCCTGCGCCCGACAATTTTCTCCCCGGCGCAAGCAACCGTTGTCGCGTTTCCCTCGCAAACTCCGTCCCCGTGCCTATTTAAACCCCCCCCCTCAACGCTGTGAAGAAGCACAAGCTCAGGACTTAGCCAAATTCCCAGTTAATTTCTCACCGCCGTCGAGTTTGCTTTCTTCTCCGGCGAGCAACCTCTGGAGCTCACGGTGCCAGCCTAATCTACTGCACCATTCTTCAAACCAAAGCCACCAGTGAGTTCCCCTCTTCCACCTGTTCGTGTCATAGCACCCAATTGCACCCCGGCGAACCCTAACGCCGGTGATCACCGGAAAAGCTCAAAACCCCTGTTCCTGCAATGCTACCTGATTTAAACCAAATTAGCCGTAGTACCAGTAGAAGAAATTGATCAGCATACTCTTTGTAGCAAGCCTACCAATCTGGTTTTCAAAATCGAGCTAAGATCATAGCTCTCCCCAAATCGCGCGCCACCAGTGAACTGGCTCTCGTCGCCAGGCCACGCCGGCGATCCTCCGGCCAAATTAACCTCCCCAGTAGCTTTGTTGCACCCTAGAGATCATTCCCAAGCTTGGAATTGAGCTCATTCGCCCTGAATCGAAAACCCCCTTTGTCCAGTGTCGTCTTCTCCAGCGCCGGTCAGCCGGAATTTGTTCCCGGCCGATCCAGCACCTGAAACCTTGTCCCTTAGATAGATTCCAGTACCCTGAGCAATATTGTCCACTAGCTCGACACCTGGATCTGCCTAGATTGTGAGTTATGCCTATGCCAAGATCACTGTCCAGTAACTCAGTTCATGTCCAGGTCACCGTAGTTCATCGCCGGATTTGGCCACCCTCCGGCCACTTTCAGCCCTTGTGCCTGTTGAGCATATTGTTCCTGTTAGTAATGCCTACCTCCCAGACAAAGTGGTGCATCAATTGGAGCCCTGGATCAAAAGTTAAGCCATGCCCTAGTTTCTGGCCATGTCCAGCACTATGTCAGTACATGTCAGCCACTGGCATTAGCTTTGTTTGACCCCTTCTGGTTGAGCAATTGAAATGCCACCTTGTCCTTTAGATTCCTGGAGTTGAGATCTACAACTTTCTCTACTATCACTTCTCCAGAAAACCATCCTAAGACTAGTTTCCAGCTATGCCAAAGCCATGAACTGAATGTCGACCCTTCGACGTTCAATCCTTTTTAGCTGTTTCTTCAACCAGAGCCCTTGTAACCTTGCCCTAACCTTTTCCCCTGCATACATGACTTATTTACTTAACACTTTCTATAGAAACTATTTTCAGTATGCTTATGTGGTATGTGTTTGTGTGTTAATTGTTTGCCGCAGAGTCAGAAGCGGAAGGAACGGAAGAAGTCTTTGAAGAGCCGTCTGAGTTTTTAGACCCAACATTGCAAGGCAAGCCTCATTCCTTTGATCATGTCTCACCCAATATTTTCATATGAAGTATATTCACTGTTTCTTACTATGCATGCTTAATTGAAATACAAGTTATGTTTGAATGACATGAGTAGATATTACCTAATGGATCATGAAACCCTTTTTGTTATTGAACCTTCGTGTATATATGCTCTTGTCACCCTAGGACTCATATATTGAATATCCACATTAAACTTGAAATGGTCAAATGCATGAGAAGTTATAATGAAAACCGTTTTGACAAGAAAAATGATAAAAGGGATCAGTAGTGAGGATTGGATGGTATGGAGAGGGTGCGGTGCGCACCAGGGTATGTGAATGTTCCTCACTAGTGGTTCATAAGGACGAGAACCTTGTGCTGTGTCTCTATACGAATTGTAGACGTACCAACCACTTGCCTGGTATGGGACAGGCACAACTCAGTAGCTTTTTGGTATTAGCAGTTCCCTGCATGGTTTGACGATCTGGTTTCTCGCGTGGAAACTGGAAGGCCAAGGTTCGGCCATGAGTGATGTGAGTCAGAAAAATGATGAGAGAAAAAGGCGTAAATGAAGGAAGGCGCCCTAGACCTGATTAAGCCGTGAGCGGCTGTAATCTTAAATGGTCGTATGTCTCGCGTGGACATAGACCAAGGCTATGTGTCCTGAGGGAACATAGACCAGAGAGGCTAGGAAGTAAGGCAGTGGGTAAGACCCACAACGGTACTTGAGACTTAATTGTCTATTTACCGGGCAGGGACACTGTTAATACTGAACTGTAAAGCGTTGTGTGATCTCGGCCTTGTCACATGTGTTTAAGTCACATGGAGCTGATCCGACTTGAAAGCCGAGTGAACCAGTGGATTTAAAAAGAGGTACACCTTTGCAAAGTGTAAAAGAAGTATCGGATACTCTGTACTCCCAGGTTCAGGAGTCTTTTCGTAGTGGATGTTATCCATGGGTTATAGCACAAGTAATGTTTGGAATGTTTTCATAATGCGGTTAACAAAGTAGTGACTCATGGGAGACCACTACATCTAATGTTTTATTGAAAACCTGTTTAATGTTTAAAGTACCATTTTCCTGACAAAAGTACTGTTTTACTGAACAAATGACTTGGAAATCTACATATCTTTATCCTTATGAAACTAAAACCCCAGAATCATATGTTTCACCCTCATGTAAGTACAATTATAATAATCCCCGGAATGAGTGTTGCTGAGCACCAAGTGCTCACCCTTGCAATTTACTTCCAACTGTAGAAGAGGGATTCGAGGATCCCGATTCCTTCAGTTATGAGTTCCCGGCGGAAGATGGAAGTGCCCCGGACGAGCCCACGTTCTAGAAGGATTGCGCACCAAGTCAAGTCAGATGTGGGAGGAGCCACTTCAACCCCGCTGCGGATGGAAATCAAGCTTTTTGTCGTTGCTTTGTGCTTTATGCTGTGTGTTCGGTACTTGGATACCGATTCTAGTTCGGATAAACTTATTATTTTCTTAGCAACTCTACTTAGCGCCATTTTCGGTGCTTTGGCTATGTAATATTGGCCATGTTGGCCTGATACTTGTTTAATGATATTACTATGCTTGTGTGGTTTGGAGCTCATGTGTCATCCTGCTGTGTGTAACCTACCTGGGCGGTTACCAAGGTGATCCTCAAATGGGGGTCTCACAACTGGTTATCTGTGAAATGTGAAATAAACAAGTTTTGAGCCATTAACTATTATATATGTATCTATATATTTATATTCATGAAATAAAATCCCTAGCCGTGACCAGAAAAATGGTGTGGATGGCGGAAGCACTGGAGGTGCTAGACTGCAAAGGATATGCAGGCACTGAAGGTGCAGGGTTGTGGATGGTCTGGTCACTGGCATATAAGGACTAGAACCTTGTGTTGTGCGTCTAGTGGCATGAACAACGTGCTAACCGCAAGCCTGGTATGGGACAGGCCTGAACAAGTAATTATGTGGATCGCACATGAAACCCCTGCATGAGATGTGTAGTGATGCACGATAAGCACGGAGTGCGGCTCCCACACATATCACTGAAGGTGATCAAGCACGCTGACCCAGTAATGGGAATAAGCAAAGGGGTGGAGGTTTGGATACAACCTGCCACAATTGTGTCTCGCTGAGAGCCACAGGGTCGGGGGTGAATTGTAAGTGATACATAACAAAAGTTCTTGTTATCTCCACCTTGCCACTCACACATGGTTGTGAGGAGGGGTCTAATCATTTTGATAGGATGGGTTTGAAAGTGGAATATCTTGCGGGTAAATTGGTACCTCTCTGCAGAGTTAAAAACGTATTCGAATACTCCGAGCTCCCGGGTTTATAGGAGTCTGCTGCGGTGGATTAAATCCACGGGGTGTGACACAAGTATATTTTCTAAATAAAATGTGTTAAATCAAGATTACCCAAATGACATGTGTTGTCATGATAAGGAGTGCTGCCGTGGGCTGTCGTGTGTCGACGTGTCGCGGTAGTGCTATAATCTAGTGAACATGAATGATGATGTTACTTTATGAAAAAGTGCTGCCATGAAATAAGATGAGATGAGGTATGGGAGTAAAAGATTATTTTATAAACAACCATAATTCTTGACTAGTCTAGGTTCATATCATCACTACTATATGTATCTACTCTTACCTATGACTTGCTGAGTACGTAAGTGCTCACCCTTGCAACATTCAACTCAATAGATGGAGCCTACCTTGATCAAGATGATGGCATGGAGCACTTCGTGGATCCAGAAGGAGGAGAATCAGTTCCGCCAGAGCCCTGAAGTGTGTTGTTCTGCCGTCAACTTCTTTTGTGGGAGGGTCACCTATCTTCTGCTGTGTAGTTAAATATTTTGCTAAACCCTGAATGCCTTGTAGGCATTGTAATTCTCTTTATGTAATATTAAGGCCAGCAGGCCACACTGCTTAATATTTTGTTAGTACTCTGTTGCAATGTAATATACTCCTGTGTTTGACTCATCCTGGGAAGTCAAAGGTTTGTGAGAATGGGACTAGCTGCAACGAGCTAGGACTCTACAGGAGTAGTCGTTGTCCCAGTTTCGGGACGCGACAGCTCCCCGTTTTCACGGCGATCAGACGGGTGTCTCCTGGAAAAATTACCTCCGGAAATTTCGCCTTGGATTTTCCCGGACGTTTTGCCCGGAGACCTCATTGCCAGCTCCCCGTTTTCACGGCGACTGGAGGGTTCTCACGGAAAAATCTATTTCTTTTCAGGAGACCTCGTTCTCGGCTTCCCGTTTTCACGGCGACCGGAGAGCTCTCCCGGAAATGTTGAAATTTTTACAACCTTGGGAAATCTTGGAAAAATTATTAAGCTACAGGTCTTTCTCCCGGGAGCTTTGTCACCCCCACAGCGCGCGGAGCTACCCTCTGGCCCGCTGTGGAGGGGGGGATAAGGAGCCCCCAGGAATCACACCGCTCCGGACCTTCTAAGATAAACGGGCAAACTTAGCTCTATCAAAGAAAGAAATTCGAATGACGAATAAGCAAACCAAACAGCTTTATTGAGGATCATTCAACCAGAGGACATCTTCCCCCTCCGGTGGGCATCATTACATCGGATACGATACAACCCGGTCTATAACCCTGAAATTCGCTACGTCCTAAAGTTCCTACGACTAACAGTCTTGGAGACCTTCCGATAGCTCCTAGGTCAGGTCCCGTTACAAGCTGCGTATGCGGCACTGGGCTTCCCGGAGCAGGTCCTCGGGCCAATACTCGTAGCCCGCCGGTGGAAGTATTCGAAGAGGGGGAACCATCTGGGACCTCGGTCGCGGAGGGGATAGCTCTGCGCGATGATTCTTGAAGTTGTCCAGGTGCCACTCCGGATGCCATCGCAACCGGATCGGCTCCGGGCAACTCCCCCGCTGCGTCCCCCGGAGAAGAGACTCAACAAAATTAAAGCAGCCTAGGCATCTCCCGTATGGCACCCACCGGGGCTCAGAGGCCTCGTCCCCGGGGGGTCTCTCTGGGACCTTCGCCCGGGGGTTACCCCCCGGGAAACCTGGTACATTGCATTCATATAGACTTAGAAAAAATTTCAATTTCTATTGCATTCAAAATATTTTCGTACAAGTGTCCGAGGCTTCCGCTAAGAAGCTACCGGGAGCAAAAACCTAAAAAGCAAAAAAGGGTCCTATCTAGACCTGGGGGGAGGCTCATACTTGGTCATTGGCGCCCTCCCCCAGGGGGGCTCCCGCCGGAGCCGGAGCATCTGCTCCCGGAGGCGCCGGTGCTGGGATTCTCGCCCGGATTATCCAGTCGTAGAAGCTGCCGACGAGCTGCTCCACTTCTCGCCTCGATGGCTCGAAGAACTCCGGGAAGCTCCAGGGGATCCGGCCCCCGATCGCCCGGGCGCCAACCCCCCGGTGCTCTACAAGCCCGGCCACGGCAGCCACCACGGGGATCGCCCGGCCTCGCGCCCGGGCATCAGCGGCCTCTGGGATCACAGAGACTTGTGCGTTGAGAAAATGCACAGCCTCCGTGAGCGTAGCCGGGGCCGCCTCGGAGCTGCTCCCGGAGCCTAGGCTCTCACCAAGCCCCTTGAGGGCCGAGCAAATGGAGCGGCCCGCGTCCATCACCGCCCGGACGCTCGAGCCCTCGAGCTCCCGGAGGGCGTCCTCCTTCACCTGGGCCTCCCTCCGGAGCCGGTCGTTGGCGGTATCGGAGACGTGGATTTGGGCCCGGACCCGGGCGAGCTCCCGGAGGGCATCGTCCCACTGCTCCTGGTAGGCAGTGGCCCTCTCCTCCGCTTCCTTGAGCGCCCGACCAAAGCGCATCTCGAGCCCCTAGGTAATGGCCGCCCCCCCTACAAGCTCAAGAGTTAGAAAATATTCAAGTTGGGGGGGCCGAAGGAAAACACCCACAGGCTCGGGGAAGTACTTGGATTTGGAGAGATTGAAGCTCCCCAAAACGCTCACGGAACATCCCTTGCGAGACGTAGTCCTAGACCTTCCGGGTCTGCAAGCTCTCCGCGTAACGGTCAACCTCCCCCGCGAAAAGTAGGGGGTCTCCCTCCCGGCACTGGACCCGTCTCGGCCGACGACAGGCCCCCAGACATAAGTCACCGGGGTGATGTGGACCGGGGTGGCGGTGGCTGGCATCTTCTCCGCCGAGGAAGTGGCCGCCGAAGAGGTGGCCGAGGAACTCTCGGAGGGGGTCCCTCCCCTTGGATCCCCTTCCCCTTTCCAGGCCGTGGGGACCCCGGGACCTCCGTCTCTGGCGGAACCTCATAGACTGAGGGGCTTCCCCCCTCCTCTACCGGCCACTCCATACGTGGGGGCAAAGCCTCCACAAACCGGACCCCCGGCCTCTCCGGCTCCGGTAGCGCCGGGGCTATCACCGAAGGTGGCGAGGGGGCGTAGTCCGCCGAATCGGATGCCCCCCCCCCCCCCGTCGATGGCTGGTCCCTTCCCCCAAGCCTCTGCGGGGCTCTCCGGAGGAGGGGGCGTCGTTTCCTTCTGGGTCGGTGCCCGTGCGCACCCTGACAGGGGAGTTGCATCCCAGGCCTTCACCAGTGTGGAGCCCGGCGTCATCGATGGACCCGGGGCTTTCTGAGTCTTGGCCTTCTTCGGCTCAGAGGCCCCGGTAGCCTCCTTTCCCCTCTTGTGGGAAGCAGGAGTGGGGAGGGGCTTTCTTGCCTGTAGCCTTAGCCTGAAGGCCTCGGCCACCAGGTTCCAGGGAGGGCCCTCCCTCGCGACGCGCAGGATGCGCTTGTGCTCTTCAGCGTAGTACCTCCCGAGGAGGTTCTCCGCCTTTTCCCGGGCGGCCAGATACGGCCAAACTACAAAAGATAAAGAGTTAGAAAAATTCACGAGAAAATGAGCGAGGTAACCAGGAGCTTACGTCGGGTCACTGACTTCTGCGGGGGCCGCTGGGCTGGGCACATCCTGATTCCCCTCCCGTGCGCGAGGGGGGAAATCTTCAGTAGTGTTAACTCCTCGGCGGCGTCCCTCATCGAGCGGACGCCCTGGGAGCCAACGACCTTGCTTAGGAGCCTCAGGTCCTCCTCGGTCCACACTGGGGTCTTGGGGGCGGACGACCGGCTGTAGGAAGGAGGCTTCGGTGAGTACGCCACCTCGTCGTCCCGGACCCGGAGGTAGAACCACCTCCGGATCCAATCCCCCCAGTGGTCCTGGGAGGCTGCCACCGGGTACTCCGCTAACCGGGATGGCAGGAGTTGGACCATCACTGAGCCGAACGGCGACTTCGGCCCTCCCTTCACCAGGTGGGAGCTTCTCGCTGCCGGCTCGTAGAAGTACCGTAAGAGCCGGAGCGTCGCCTCCCGTCCGGTGACTGTCTCGAACATCCATATGAATAGCCCTATCCGAACGAATGCGTTCGGAGTTAGGTCGTTCAAGGCCACCCCGTACTGTTTCAAGAACTCCCGGAGCAACGGATGCACAGGGAGTGGGAGCCCGGCCTCGAGGAATGCCTCGAAGGCCACCACTTCCCCGGGCCTGGGGCGGGGGGCTCCGTCCTTCTTCGCGGGGATCCGGACATCCCCTTCCGCGACCACCCCCCGGTCGATCAGGGACTCCAGGTTCCCGGACGTAAACTTGGAGGCCTAGAGGAAGTCCGTGGTGACTTCCTCCGGTGGCACCTCCACGGCCTTGGCACCGCCGTTGGGTCCCATCTATTTTTTCGGTGGCTTAGGCTTCAAAAACTGGGGGGACCTAGGGTTCCGTAGGCTAAGCTTTCGGGAACGAGCTTCCGGGAGAGGGCTACCGGGAGAGCTAAGGGCGCTAAAGGCTTAAAGGTTTGAAAGTTTGGAATGAGCTCTCCGGGCCCTCCGAGGCCCTATTTATAGGGGCCAAGCGCGGCCCCGATGGGCGCCACGTGGCCCTTCGTGGTACATCCGCGCCGTTGGAATTCAAACAGCACGCGGGAAATGAAAGGATGGGCACCACGAGCGGCCATTATGGCCGAACGGCGCACTCCCATCGAGACAACGGCGCGGTCATAAACGCACGGCACAGAAATCGAAGCGTCACGGCTCCTGTAACTTGTCCCGGAGATTTTCCTGGTAACATGAACCATTCCCTCCGGGAACTCGAGCGTCGTCCCCGGAGGGCATGGGGGACTACGGTTGGGGGAAATCTCCTGGAGACTAAGTCCAGGTAAGAAGCGCGGCCAATCGCCCGGGGACAAGGCCCCCGGTGCCTGTCCCAGGCGCCGCCATTTGCCCAGGGATAATATGGGACCCCCATTTGAGGAATCCGGTGGTAACCGCCCAGGTGGGTTGCACTCAGAAATGGTACATTGCAGCTCAGACAACAAGATGCTTTATATAAAAATGCAAGTAATTAAAACAAGTGCTAATCACAGGGACCAACATTACAATAACATAGCGCAAAAATGACGCACTTTAATGTTGATACAAAATTAAAGAGTTTTCTTCGACACAAAGGTCGGCACAAAATAAAACAACAACAGTAAGCAAAAGGACTTCATCTGTCTTCATCCTCTTCAGCAGCGGTGTTGCACGGGCCTTCTCCACATCGGACTCCACTTGGTATGTGATCCTTTAACAAGCTGGGTCTTCTGGAGCAGTTTCTTCTTCTTGTTCTATGTTGAGTTCAAGACCGTAGGACTCAGGGTCAATGAATCCTTCTTCTAAATTTTGTTTGTAAAAGCAAGGGTGAGCACATTGTCCACATGGTGCTCAACAAGTCCCAAATAAGAATGCAGATATATATAGATGAGGGGGAAATTCTCAAGGAATGAGGTCTTTGTTTGATGAGAAGGTTTTATTTTCAAGAGCGAGGCTTTTAAAACCCTAAGCTAGATTTTCAGAAAATGTTATGTGTGGCGGTCTTTCATGAGTCACCACTTTACGCAGATTTTATGAAAAATCTTCCAAAAGCTACTTGTGCTGCATCGATGTGGATAGAATCCACCGTGCGCAGACTCCATGACCTGGGAGCTCAGAGTATCCGATACTTTTTATAACTTTGCGAAGGTGTACCACCTTAACCCACCGATCACTCAGCTTTCAAGTCGGTACCTCTCCATGCGACTTTTACGCACGTGACAAGGCCGAGATCACACAACAGTTTACAATCCTAGTGTTAACAATTCCCTGCCCGGTAAATAGACATTCCAGTCCTCATTACCGTTGTGGGTCCTCCCCACTGCCTTACTTCCTAGCCTTGGTCTATGTTCTCGCAAGACACATAGCCTCTTTTGATTACAGCCGCGCACGACTTAATCAGGCGTAGGGCGTCCTCCTTTTTTCCACCTTTTCCTCTCATAATTTTTCTGAACTCACATCACTCATGGCCCTCATTGGCCCACCAGTTTCTCGCAAGAAACCAGACCGACAACCGTTGTAGGGAAAAGCTAATACTGAGAAAGCTACTATGTTGCGCCCGTCCCATACCAGGCAAGTGGTTGGTACGTTTTTCATGCCGCATGGAAGTACAACACAAGGTTCTAGTCCTTATGAATCTTTAGTGAGGAGTCTTTCACATTCCCAGTGCGCACACAGCACCATCCAATCAAACCATCCTCACTATCGATTCCAAACACATTTTCTTTCACAAAAAAGGATTTTGAATATGCTTTTCTCACATGTGACCATTTAACATTTAACATATAATCTTGAGCATAGCATAGCATAAGCATGATATTCTTGGGTGACAAGGGTGCATGGATATTCAATCACAAAAGGGGCTTTACAATCATTTAGGTCGTATCTATCACTTTTTTTTAATATAGTTCTTATTTGAATATAAGGCATGCATGTACTTGAAAACAGCTAACATACTTCATTTCAAAATATTGGGCTAGACATGATCAAGGGTTTGAGACTTGCCTTGCAGTGATGGGTCTAGCTGCTCAGACGATTCTTCGAAGATCTCTTCCGCTCCTTCAACTTCTGGTTCCACGGCGGACACAAACAATACACACACACACACTATATAAGCACACAGAAATAGTTGTTCTAGAAAATAATAAGTAAATATATCATGCATGCAGGGGAAAAGGTTTGGACAAGGTCACTTGGGTGTTGATTGAAGAGATGGGCTCAAAAGAACTTGAATGTCGAAAGGCTGACATTCAGTTCATGGCTAGACATAGCCCTAAGTTGGTTCTAGGTATGTTTTCTGGAGATGTGACAGTCGGGAATATTGTAGAACATGGCTCCAGGAGCTTAGTGGGCAAAGTGGCATTTCAATTGCTCAAAAAGAAAAGGTTAAACAAGGTCAATGTCAGTGGCTGACATGCATTGACACTGCACTGACACTATCAAAAGCTAGGGCAGAGGGTTAAATCTGGTTCTGGGCTTCAAACTCTTCGCCAACTATGTCTAGGAGGTAGGCGTGGATGCCAGGAACATGTTGGCGGTGGTTTCAGGGCAAAATATGGCAGGACGGCGATGAACAGCGGCGATGAACTACGGTGGTGACACGGCACAAACATGGTTCTGGACTGGGATTTGACAAGGGAATAACTTTTGATCTAGGCAGATTCAGGGTTCGGGCTAGTGGGAAGAAATACTCAGAAGGTTGAGGCCTAGCTAAATGACAAGGTGGCATCGACTAGATCGGCCGGAAAGCGAACTCTGGTGAACTGAGCTGAAGACAAAGGCACAGGAATTGGGCGTTTTTGATTTAAGGCACTTGAGCTCAATTCCACGCTTGTGAAGCATCCAGGGGATAACAGGAAGCTACTAGGGGTTCGATTTGGCCAGGGAATCGCTGGAGAAGCTCGGTGGCGATCTCCGGCGAACTAACAAAATCCAAAATTGGGGATTCGTCACTTGGGGCAAAATTGAAGATTCCAATCTTGCAGGCTTACCTCTCTTGGCTTACTGGACACTTTTCTCTACTAGCACGAGGATCAATTTGGCTTGAATCGCTCGGCATTGGGGGAACAGGGCAAAAGACAAATTCGACGGTCGCCGACGCTAGGTTTCGCCGGGGTTCAATTAAACGCCATGAAACAGAGAGGAAGGTGAGGGGAACTCACCGGTGAACTCAGATTGAAGAGAGAAGCTGAGGCTTGGGCTGGCGGCAAGAGCTCCTCCGGTAGCTCGTCGGGGAAGATGATAGCAAGCACCAGAGCTAAGCTACTCAGTTGCTGGCGAGGTGTGGTGTGAAGTGGGAAGCTCTGGGCGAGGGGCTTTATATAGCCAGGGGCTGGGTCCTCGGTAGTTGTAGTGAATTGGGCGGGGATGCTTAATTGGTGCCGGAGCAGTATCGAGGTGGCGTTGGAACACGGCGGTAGCTCTGCCAGAGGAGAAAAATCGCGCGATATCCGGTTTGGCAGATCGACGGGATGGCAAGCCTCGGCATGGCGGCGAAGTGGCACTAAAGTTCTGACAGCAGCAGGCACACACGCGCGAACGGCGTTGCTGGCGGTCTCCGGTCATCGCCACGGTGGAGCTCTTTGGCGCGATGCGAACAAGTGCGGACACGTAGGATATGGCCGTTGGTGAAGGCGAATCTGACCGGCGGTGGAGTTTGCGGTGGCGGTTCACGGTGAACAGCAGCGGCTGCGGTCGAGGCAACCTCTGGTCGTGGTCGTGCACGGGCTCAGCCCTGGTCGAAGTCGAAAAAGGGGCCAAGGACTTCACAACCTTGTAGTGCCAGTTAATTACAAGAGACCAGCTCACCACGACATTCTTCAGATCTTCTTTGCTTTGAAACTCCTGCTCTACTTGTATGCCACATCGCTCGAAAGACCATCTGGAACCCTGATCCGTTGGCAGCACAGCTTGACTATATGCTGAATGATTGAGCCACTCTGGCAGGAGACTAGGGTTATCCTCACCAGAGCCATCGGATGCCTCTGAGTCCGTCGAATCATCTTCGTCGGACACTAATGGATGGCAATCTAATACCTCACACACATCCACGCGAGTGTGGCAGAATACATCCGACCACTCGCTATCCCTGAATGTTGTAGGACCAGACACGATGCTTGGCTCACCCTCCACCGCACGCTCGGCTAGTCCTACGTTGCATAACTGCACATACATCATGAACTGGCCAAGCAGTTCGCATGGGGTTCTTTCACTCTTCGAACATAAGAGCTCCAAGATTTGTCCCCTTTTATTTCACGCAGCATCCAATATGGCTCATTATCTACCTTCCTTACGATCAGCCCTTCAATTAGAACCATTTCAATGCGAGGCCTCTTCCCGGACATATTCAGGATCCATAAATTCAGTTCTAGGAATGAGGTGTTATGTACGCTCAGCTCGCCCGTCACATACTGGCAACGGCTCGTATCAACCCTGCTTTGCCCCTCGCGAACTAAGCCTTCATCGTAAAATATGCAAATTTCTTCCGGTGTCTCCATTCCCTACACACATTCATCTCACGCGTAAATAACATGACACCATTATGTCTGACAACCCTATGGACCCATTTTTCTTTTAAGTTCAACAATCATGCATCCATGTGTTTTCATAATTTACAAATACATTCTTTTCTATCCTAAAAACTTCCAACTCCTTCCTACTAGCTCAGATTTGCATACAAGCTGCACACATGTGCATTATTCTGTATGTTATACAAATTTTCCTTCTAAGAGCATGCATGCATGCACATAATTAAAAATAACCTAATTTCATAATTTCTAAAAACATACACATATACATTTAAAAAACCTAATTCCTAAACATGGAGCATGCATGCACTAATTAAAAATAACCTAATTTCATATTTTCTAAAAACATACACATATACATTTAAAAAACCTAATTCCTAAACATAGAACATGCATGCACATAATTAAAATACACCTAATTTCATTATTTCTCAAAAGATACACACATGCAAACAATTTCTAAAAACATAAAAATATACATTTAAAAAAACCTAATTTATAAACATAGTTGCACATAATTAAAAATAATCTAATTTCATAATTTCTAAAAACATACACATATACATTTAAAAAACCTAATTCCTAAGCATAGAGCATGCATGCACATTATTAAAAATAACCTAATTTCATAATTTCAAAAACCATACACGTATACATTTAAAAAAAACCTAATTCCTAAATGACGAGGATTATCACCCGAGCTAGTTAGGTTAACACATGCCGAGTTCAAGTCATGTTCAAATTTGATATGTGCCAATGTGTAGCCACTAAGGTCACCAATGAACGTAGTGCTAGTTTTTGATCCCAGCCTATGCGCGATCATAAGGCCGTAGACAATACGCGGTTAGAAGGCCGTAGATAATGCGCGGTCAGAAGGTGGCTGACAACTTGCGACCAGGATAATTCTAGGGTGTTCGAGTCTTTATCAAACACGTTCTCGGGAGAACTTCTCCCACGTTTGAAGACAACTGCCAGGAGGTTAGTAAGTGCGGTTACCTACTAACTGCACGTGTTAAACCTTCATAGGAGAGGAGTGCGGTTATACAAACTGCACCGGAGCAACCGTCTAGAACCGCTTCGCATTGGCGTCCCTTTATTCAGTATAAAAGGATGATCAATGCATGATCTAGGGGACAGTTAAGTCAACCAACAAGCACGAGTCAACAAAACTTGAAGACTTAGGCATAGATTAGATAGACAAAGATACAGAAGAGATCATCGCCTGTGATAATCTCTTCTCCTTGCAAACACTTTTACCCTATATAGTGAAATCACAACAGAACGTAGGGCTATTACTCCCACCATTGAGGGCCCGAACCTGTATAAATCTTCATGTCCCTTACGACATTGTTTATCCTATCTTTCCTGGGGAATACCCTGAAAGGTCTCACATACAACTCACAAATCTACGTAAGATTGACAGAGGACCCCGAGTCTGAATCATCGACAGCTGGCGCCCACCATGGGGCCTTTCTCAAGGTGTTCTTTCATCAGAAGATTTGGTAAGTTATGTCTGGGGCGTACAATTCCAAGAACGATTTCGATCTCGATGATTATGCCCATAAACGGATGCCCTCACCGAGCGATCCTGTTCCGATGGAGGAGGTTGATCGCGAAGATGTTCCTAAGGAACATCAGGACGATGCGTCCTCTCCTACCCGCGTCATGGCCATTGACCAGGGAACAAAGAGGATAGATCAGGAACTCCTTTTGAGTCCTACCACTTTGGAGGCCGAGTCTGTACCACGACACGTTGTTGTCGAGGACAAGGATTGTGACACCCTAAGTTTAGGGGTGAAAACTTTCTTTTTCATGAACAGCATGCTTGCATGTATCTGTAGTAGTAACCAGATCAGTATCTATCTCAAACCCTAAATCCCCAAATCTTTCCTGTGAACCCCAAATCAAGATCAGATTGTTCAGATGTGATTTATCAGTTACTCTGAACCTAAAAGCCTTCAGAACCCAGATTCAATTCTATCTCTAACTTCCAGAATTATCAACTCCTTCTGTTTTCGAAAATAGAAATATTTTATATACCCAATTACCCTAAGTTTCAGAAATTCAGATTTAATCAAAACCTTGATCAAATTCAGACCAGATTATTCTTGGATTATGATCAAGAGTATGCCAATATCTTAATCCAAAAAGTTGGCAGTCAGATTTCATCATCTAAACCTTTTTCGTAAATCAGTCCAAAAGTATCGTAGATCAGTCCTTTTCCAGATTTTCCAGAAGCCTGAAAAGGCAAAATGTTACAAATCATCTCCAAATCTAAATCTGATTCAGGGAACACCTCCCAAATGCTTTTTAACACAAGATCTCCTTTTATGAGTATCTCAAAATCAAATCCTAAATCTCAGAATTCGAGATCAATAAAATTCAGATCTATTTTACCCTAATCTACTCTATTTTCAGTTTATATCAAAAATCATTCAAATATCTCAAATTTTATCTTCTATCTGTGCCAAATCATCTGTTGAATTAAGTTTGCCAAATCAGTGGAATCAAATTCAATCCTAATCTTCTAAATCTCCAGATTTAAAGATCAGTCCAAAGCCAATCAAAAATCATCACAAACCAGTCCAGATTCGACTAGGGCAGTTGCTGAGTTTTCGACCAGAGCTCGCCGTGATTCTTGTGCCTTGTTTGCTCGCCGCCGGTGAAGCCTTGCCTGCGTTTGTGACCGTGCATGCTTGTGCGTACGCGTCCACGCCTTAGCCATCGCCGTGGCAACGCTGTTGCAACGTCGACGACCAAAACCTGCTCCTGTGCGCGACCAGCAGCAGCAACAGCGACCGTTGTCAGCAACTCCGTGCCACGTTGCCTTGCTTTGCCAGCCATTGTCGCCACCACTTTGTATCGCCCGACATCGTTGAGTCCCGATGAAGCAACAACTTGATCAGTAGTTACATCGCCTGTGCGCCATCGCATCACCGTTCACCGTTGTCAGGCCTGCACCAGGCCAGTCAAGTCACCGGCACCAATTTCCTTGCTGTTACCTCCTTGCCAACTCCGTCCCTGGTCTATTTAGGCAGTCAACACTCTATATCATCTTCTCTTCACCAGAACTTAGCCAATTCCAAATCTCCTCCACTGTCATCTTCTTCTCCGGCGAGTCTAGCTCGGGGGCTCACGGTGCCACACGCTCCACTGAACCCCTTGCCAAATTGAAGCTAGCATTGAGTATCTCTCATCCTCCTGATCATTCTGTTGCATTCAATTGCTCTCCGGTGGACCCTAACGCCGGTGATCGCCGGAAATGCCAAATGCCCTGTTCCGGAAATGCAACCCGATTTACCCCAAATTAGCTTTCGATTCTGGAACAAAATGATCAGTGAGCTATTTGAAGCAAGCCTGTGCATCCAGATTTCAGAATTGAACCCCAATTGAAGTTTTCCCTAAATTTGAACTTCACCAGTCATCGGCGATAGTTGCCAGGCTTTTCCGATGATCCTCCGGCCAATTTAACCTTGCCAACAGCTTTATTATACTTCTCAGATACTCTCCAAGCTTGGAATTGAGTTTATTTGACCTGTATCGAAAACCCCCAATTGCAGTGCCATCTTCTCCGGCGCCGGCCACCGGAAATCTATTCCCGGCCAATCCAGCTTCAGCCACCTTGTCCACCAGATGTGCCTCAATCTCCTGAGCATTTTTGTCTTCTAGCCCGATCTCTGAAACTGTCCAGATTGCAAGTTATAGCCATGCCAAAGATCTTGTCCAGTGGCTTCACTGTGCCGTGTCGCCACTACACTTCTTCACAGATTTTCATCACCTTCCAGCCATCTTCAGCCCTAGAACCTATTGAATCATTTGTTCCTGTTATCAAGGCCTACCTCCCAGACAAAGTGGTGCCTCAATTAGAGCCCTAGATCAAAAGTTATGACAAGCCCTAGTTTCTGGCCATGCCAGTTCAATGTCAGTCTATGCTAGTCAGTGGCATTAGCCCTTTTCACTTCCTTCCAGATGTGCGTTTTGAGCATAACTTTGTCCCTTAGATTCTTGAGGTTGTGATCTATAATTTCTTCTTCTATCACAACTTGATTTGAGCTCTTGAACTGCATTTTATGCTTAAACCCTAGATTTTGACATTGTCAGCCCTATGCTAGAGCATGTCAGCCAGTGGCATTAGCTCTTTTCACCTCTTTCCAGTTGTGCAAACTGAAAATAACCTCTTCCCTTAGACTTGTGGAGTTGTGCTCTACATTTTATTCTACTGCCACAAGTTGAGATAATCCCTCTATCATCCATCGCCCTTATGTCGATGCCTTGAACCGAATGTCGACCTAAAGTCGTTTGCTGTTTTGAGAAAACCAGTCGTAACCTTGATATCATTCTGATATTTTGAGACATTTGGAACCTTGTAAACTTTTGGCAACTAATCTTAACCTTGGTTTCCATAACTTAATCCTAATCAGCTTCTAAATCCAATCATTTCAGAATCATCAAGACATTCATCTTTGTATTATTGCATATAGTATAATAATGTATTGAAAAGATTGTGATTATTGGTTGTTTGTTTGATTGGAGAGCAGATCAAGAGCCTGAGTTCGAGGACTTCACTGCTGATCCAACATCAACTGCTGATCCAACATCAACTACTGTATTTTACGACGCGGAAGGCAAGTAATATTCTTGGTCATCTTGAACCTATATTTTAAGAGTTGCTATAATATAACCTTGAATATAGATAATATTGCATGTGAAAGATTGAGAATGGTTGATTTATGAATTGGCAGTACTAGACTGGTTATCTGTGAAATGTGAAATAAACAAGTTTTGAGCCATGAACTAATATATATTTAAGTGTATATATATATATATATTCATGAAATAAAACCCCTAGCCGTGACCAGAAAAATGGTATGGAATGGTGGTAGCACTGGACGTGCTAAACTGCAAAGGATAGCAGGCACTGAAGGTGCAGGGTTGTGGATGGTCTGGTCACCAGCATATAAGGACTAGAATCTTGTGTTGTGCGTCTAGTGGCATGAACAAACGTGCTAACCGCAAGCCTGGTATGGGACAGGCCTGAACAAGTACTTATGTGGATCGCACATGAAACCCCTGCATGAGATGGAAAACAATACACTAAACTCACGTGGTTCAGCTCCTCCACGTATTATAATCATGCACGTTGACTCAGTAATGAGAAGAGGCTTAGGGGTGGGGGTATATCCCGCCACAACTGCGGTTTGTGTGAAGAAAACTGCAGGGTCAGGGGTGAATTGTAAGTGAAACATAACAAAAGTTCTTGTTATCTCCACCTTGCCACTCACAATATGAAGTGAGCCAGGGGTCCAATCATTATGTTATGATAGGAAAGGCTTGAAAGTGGAATATGTTGCGGGTAAATTGGTACCTCTCTGCAGAGTTAAAAATGTATTCGAATACTCCGAGCTCCCGGGTTTATAGGAGTCTGCTGCGGTGGATTAAATCCACGGGGTGTGACACAAGTATATTTTCTAAATAAAATTTGTTAAATCAAGATTACCCAAATGACATGTGTTGTCATGATAAGGAGTGCTTTCGTGGGTTGTCGTGTGTCGACGTGTCGCGGTAGTACTATAATCTAGTGGTCATGAATAGCAATGCTATATTATAAAAAGTGCTGCCATGAGATAAGATGAGATGAGATAAGAAAGAAAAAGGTTATTTTACAAACATCCATAATTCTTGACTAGTCTAGGTTCATATCATCACTACTATATGTATCTACTCTTACCTATGACTTGCTGAGTACGTAAGTGCTCACTCTTGCAACCTACAAATCAGTAGATGGAGCATTCAATAATCAAGATGAAGGCGTGGAGAACTTCTTGGATCCAGAAGGAGGAGTGTCAGTTCCGCCAGAGCCCTGATGTGTGTTGTTCTGCCGTCCACTTCTCATTGTGGGAGGGTCACCTATCTTCTACTGTGTAGATGTTATTTTGCTAAACCATGTATGCCGTGAAGGCATTGTAATCTCTTTATGTAATATTAAGGCCAGCAGGCCACACTGCTTTAATATTTTGTAAGTTACTCTGTTGCAACGTAATATACTCCTGTGCTTGACTTATCCTGGGAAGTCAAGGGTATGTATGTATGGGACTAGCTGCAGCGAGCTAGGTCTCTACAGGAGTAGTCGTAGTCCCAGTTTCAGGGCGCGACATGGATGATGGTGACCAAGGGCTCAGTCCTGTGAGGTTTGACGCTGATAACCTCCAATCTCTCTTTGATTTCGAATCTGATTCTGAACAAACAGAGATGTTTTCTCCTTCTGCGACCTCGTTTCCCCGAGAGTTTGCTGCTTTATCAGAGGAGACTCCTGAGTAGCGAGTGGCTAGGGAGGAACTGGAACATAAGCAGAAGGAGGAACAAGAAATGAAGCAAAAGGAGGATGAAGAATGTGAACGACAGGACAACGAGCTCCGCAAGACTGCACTGGAAGCTCTGCAAAATGCACAATCTCATTATGATGCCGCTCCAAGTTCTTCCCGTCGTCCATATGGTCGCAGGCTTGACCAGACACCTTCTTTAGCCCCAGACTATCAGCTTGTGGACGAAGAAACGGTGACACCTGGCGCGCCCAGGAGGAGTACGCATGGGATACTTCGTTCTATTGCAGAAGTCCTGTGTAACTTTCCTCCTAATATTGAAGATGCGTAAAGACCGGCTTTTGCTAGGATCCTGACAGAGAAGCTGGACGAGGTTGCATCCGATGCAACCCCAACAGCCTCATCCTGGTCTACGATTCGCTCCCATGAAAGGGAGTACTCTCACTCCAGTCATGGCACACATAATCGATTACCACTCGGATCATTTCGGCACGACAAAGCCAGACGAGTTGGGAATTCCAACGATCGAGGTCGCGTCCCTGTACATTCTCGTCTGGGACCGCAAGGTGTATCACCACGGCGTGAGGTCACCCGCGATCAAATTGAAAGCCGCAAAACTCTCCACAGCTCCTATGTTGGCTGCAAAGATTTCGCGCCGGGTCTCCATGCTGTGGTCTGGCCAGACAAGTTTAAGCACGGGACAATTGAAAGATTTGATGGGACTCAGAACCCGTCTGAATTCCTTCAGATCTACATCACTGCTATTCAAGCAGCGGGTGGAGATGATCACGTCATGGCAAATTATCTGCCAACGGTCCTCAAAGGACCAGCGAGAATCTGGTTGTTCAATCAGCAGGCTCAATTTATAACTAGGAGATGTTGTGTGACGCTATACTCAACAACTTCCAGAACTACTATCAGAAGCGTGCTAAAGAGGACGACCTCCATCGTCTCCGCCAGCACATAGAGTGACACAAGGGTTTATACAGGTTCGGGCCTCAGTGGAGACCCTAGTCCTGTCGACGTGCTCCCAACAAGGGTCGGCTAGGGGGGGTCTCTCATGGGGAGAGTGCTCCTAAGCACGCTTATTCGTTTTTGTGTATTGATGATAATGAATTATCCTCCGCTTAGAAGAGAGGGGTACAAGGGCATATATAGGCCCAAAAAATGCAAATTACTAGACTACCCCGGTCGCGGCCGTCTGATCAAGGGGCATCAACATCATTCTGCTGGCTAGGGGGCTCAGATGCCTGACAAGTGTCCTTGCTGGTTCCTAAGGTCCTCCCCACGTGGCCCTGTGCGGGAGGCCCCCACGGCCTTCGCCCGGGATGGGGTCACCGGGGGCCCTCTTCACCGGGCAAATAGCGGCGCCCGGGATGGGGTCACTGGGGGCCCTCGTCACCGGGCTAATGGCGGCGCCCGAGACAGGTCACCGGGGGCCCTTGTCACCGGGCTAGTGGCGGCGCCCGGGACGGGTCACCGGGGGGCCTTCGTCACCGGGCTAATGGCGCCCGGGACGTGGTCACCGGACGAGTCACCGGGCTAATGGCGGCACCCAGGATGGGGTCACTGCGGGCCCTGGTCATCGGGCAAATGGCGGCGCCTGGGACGGGGTCGCCGAGGCGCTTCTCACCGGGATCGATCGAGCGGAGATTTCCCCCAACGGAGTTCTAATTAACGGAGGTAGCTCCATGGACATTTTATTGGTCAAGGCGCTAGACGAGATGCAGATCCCTCGTTCAAAAATCAAGCCCATAATTCATCCTTTTTATGGGATAATTCCTGGTTCCTCGATGTTGTCGATGGGACAGGTGGTACTCCCAGTAACGCTGGGGGAACCAGATAATTTCCGAATAGAATTGGTTAACTTCGACGTAATTGATTGTGATTCAGCTTATAACGCTATTTTTGACAGGCCGACTCTTGCTAAATTTATGATGGTGATGCACTATGCGTATCAATGTGGCAAATTGCCAGGTCCCAAAGGCGTTATTTTGGTCCGAGCCAGCCGGAATGTGGCGTTAACTTGTGATCGGTTATCACTGGAATTAGTGGATCAGCTTTCCCTCTGGGACGTCAAGATTGCGACCACAGATTCGGATACGATCAAAGTTGCCCCGCGACCTGACAAAAAGTTAAAACTAGTTCCATTGTACCCAGATGATCCATCTAGAACAATTTGGATTGGATCAAGCCTGGATGACAAAGAGGAACTCGAGCTCGTTACTTTCCTCCGAGCAAATGCAGATGTGTTTGCGTGGAAACCATCCGACATGCCTGGAGTCCCAAGGGAGGTAATTGAGCACAGGTTAGCAATTCAACCTGGACAACGACCAATAAAGCAAAAGCTCAGACGCTTTGTGTTGATCGGCAAGAAGCCATCCGAGTGGAGTTAGATAAGCTCCAAAAGGCAGGATTTATTCGCGAAGTCGATCATCCTGAGTGGCTCACAAATCCGGTCATGGTCTGAAAGTCAAATGGTAAGTGGCACATGTGCGTTGATTACACCAACCTAAACAGTGCCTGTCCGAAGGATGATTTCCCCTTCCTCGCATCGACCAACTGGTCGACTCCACCGCGGGTTGTGAGTTGATGAGCTTCCTGGATGCTTACTCAGGGTACCATCAAATCAGCATGGCAGAAGAAGATGAAGAGAAAACTGCCTTCATCACACCATTTGGCACCTACTGCTACGTCAGAATGCCATTTGGTCTCAAGAACGCCGGTTCCACATACCAGCGCTTGATGCAAAAGACTTTTCTTTCCCAGATGGGGCTAATCTTGAAGCTTACGTCAATGATTTGGTTGAAAAAAGCTTGAAAAGCTCGAATCATTTAGATGATCTTGCTGAAACCTTTCGTAATTTAAACAAGCATGGAATAAAATTAAACCCGGAGAAATGTTCCTTTGGAGTTGCTTCTGGTAAGCTTTTGGGTTTCCTTGTTTGTTCGAGAGGTATCGAGGTTAATCCCGAGAAGATCAGGGCCATAGAGCAAATTAGATCTCGTTCGACCATGAAGGATATCCAGAGTCTAACAGGTCGCATGACAGCCCTTAGCCATTTCATATCGAGGCTAGGCGAGCGCAGTCTGCCGTTCTTTAAAGCTCTTCATAAACACAATGGTCTTACCTGGTCGGATGAGGCCGAGAAAGCTTTTCAAGAGGTTAAGAAATATCTGTCCAGTCTGCCAGTACTAGTCTCTCCGAACTTAGGAGAACCACTACTTCTTTACTTAGCGGCCACTCCTCACGCGGTCAACGAGGTGTTGATCGCAGAAAGAGAGGGTGTCCAACAACCAATCTATTATGTAAGCGAGGTACTTCATGGACCAAAGGAGCGCTACCCTGAGGTCCAAAAAAATACTCTATGTGCTTCTGATGGCTTCCCGTAAGCTACGACATTACTTTCAATAGCACAAAATTATTCTGCCCTCGTCCTTCCCATTGGGAGATATAATCCGCAACCTGGAGAAATCTGGTCATATCGCGAAGTGGACAGTGGAACTGGGGGCATTCGACATTAGTTTCACCCCTCGCACTACAGTTAAGTCTCAAATTCTTGCAGACTTTGTGGTCGAATGGACTAATCCTGGCCCTCCCACGCAAGAATCCAAAGATCTACCATGCACTGACCACTAGACGATGTATTTTGACGGCTCTCACAGTTTTCAACACTCGGGGGCTGGAGTGGTCTTAATTACATTCCAGGGTGACCAACTCAAGTATGTCATTCAATTACACTTTGTTGCCACCAACAACGCAGCAAAGTATGAAGGTCTTATTGCAGGGCTCTGGGCAGCTAAGTTCCTCGGATTCCGTTAGTTAGTGGTGAGGGGGGACTCACAGCTAGTCTTAAACCAAGTAAACAAGGAGTACAGCACATTCGATGAGACAATGGCTCATTACCTGGGGGAAGTGAGGAGATTGGAAAAACACTTCAGTCATTTCGAAGTCTAGTATATCCCACGAAAGGACAATATTCTCACAGACCAATTATCTAAAATTGGGTCCTCACACACATCCGCTCCGGTGGGAGTGTTTGTTGAACACTTAGAACATCGTTCGATCATGACTACGGTCGAAGATGTCCCAGTGACAGCCTGCGTCGCCAACCTTGGACACGAGGGAGATTGGACTCAACCGTTGAGGGTCTATCTCGAACATGGGACCTTGCCCAAGGATGAAACCGAAAGTGATCGGTTAGTTAGGAAAGCGCGCTTGTATAAACTCATAGAAGGGATTTTGTACAGGACGGGTACTCAAGGAGTATTCATGCACTGCATATCTCAGGAGGAAGGCAAGTCCCTCTTGAAAGAAATTCATGACGGTGTATGTGGTGCACATGCGTCATTTCAAACAATGGTCGGAAAAGCTTTCCGACAAGGTTTCTACTAGCCTTCGGCACTCGATGATGCCAAGCGATTGGTAAAAACATGCCCACAGTGTCAGTTTCATGCGAGACAAGTTCATCAGCCCACGTATACCTTACAAACTATCCCTCTGACGTGGCCCTTCGCGGTCTGGGGGATAGATATTGTGGGTCCTATGCCCCAAGCGGTCAATGGTTATAAGTTTCTGTTCGTAGCTATTGATACATTTACAAAGTGGATTGAGGCTGAGCCAGTTGGCAACGTAACCGCTATGGCGGCAAAAAAGTTCTTCCATAAGAACAGCGTCACTCGATTTGGTGTTCCAAGTCATCTCATCATCAACAACGGGTCCCAATTCGTTAGTGGTCTCTTTTTGGACTATTGCGATGATATTGGAACCAAGGTATGCTTTTCTTCTGTAGCCCATCCACAGAGCAATGGTGTTGTTGAGTGCGCCAATGGCCAGATATTACAAGGCATAAAGAAACGTGTCTTCGATCGCCTTAAGGTGCACTCGGGGGATTGGGTAGATGAGCTCTACTCCATCCTATGGACACTACGTACTACTTGTAGTCGGGCAACGGGTGAGACACCTTTCCAACTGGTGTATGGTGCTGAGGTCGTATTACTAATGGAAATTCGTATTGGTTCAGCCCGGGTTGATCAGTTCGATTAAACTGATCAACTCGAACAGCACACCCAAGATATAACCCTCCTCGAGGAAAAACGTGATCGGGTGCTAATCAAGTCAGCAGTATATTTACAAGCCTTGCATAAATATCACAGTAAAAGGGTGCGGCCGCGTAGTCTTCACGTGGACGACCTGGTTTTAAGGAAAGTACAAAACCAGTCTAGTCGGAACAAATTTTCTCCTAAGTGGGAAGGCCCCTACACTGTAGTGTCGGTACCGCGACCAGGGTCGGCCCGATTAGCTATGGAGGATGGGAGGATCTTGAACAATACATGGAACATAGATCAATTATGCAAGTTCTACGTGTAAGTTCCTCATTTCTTTTATCCTTTTCAATTAGCATGATTTGTCAAAAAATTATGTGTACTTCTCTTTAAATCATGTTATCGTCCTTTTTCTCTTTTATCCTACCCATAACCAAGCTACGCTCGGGGGCTGATCACCGGTGACCATCTTACTATGATAACCTGGTCGGATTTGCGGGCCGATCTCATGGTCGCATCCAGATAAGACATCCCTATATAAGTCGTTTCTAAACACACACAGGACTTATTGGTATGTTTCGGACCATTTGGGTGGCTACCTGTTCGTAATAAGATCAGTGTCGGTACGGTCAGATGGTCATATCTATGCCGAGACATTTCTTTATAAATCGTTTCTAAACGTATAAGGAACTCACTAGATATTTTTGATCATCAAAAACCCATATTCTTCCTGAGATTGTAACACTGCGTCTTCAGTACTTATAATCTCAGGGGGGAGGCTATGGGAATATGGTCATAACATAAAATGAAGTTAAGTACATTTATTTCAAATGTAAACCTAAGGCATGCATTTTGCATAGTATAAATTATATATTTACAGGTATCAGTAAAAAATGGAGGAGTGTTGTTTATTACGATGACTCAGGGTAAGCCTAATTCCTCCGAGAGGTCTTCGATTAGAGGTTTGATTTCTTCGGATATGGCTTGGAACTGATCATCACTTTTGAACTCAGCATCTCCCACCACTGGACCCAAATTCAGATTTGGGCCATGGTGATGTCTTAACTTGCACAGAATGGCAGAGGTGACAGATCTTACGTTGGTCTTCATTGCTTCTTCTTGCCGTCTTGTGTCTTCAGGGAGATACTCGAGAAGTGATTCAACCTGTGCCGCGACCAAAGTAGCTAACTCGCTGAAGCTAGGGTTGTCCTTTTGGGATTCAACCACATTGGCTTTTAGCAAAGTAGCCACCATCTTTAGCCTTTCGAAGATGCTCAATTGCGTACTGCTTCAAGATGACATCATTTCCTTTAGGGCTTCGTTCTATTTGCACGCAGTGTCGATTTTTAAACTTTGATGCTTGATGGTTGCCCGAAATCATCTCTCTCTTTTGAAATAAGGACTATTTGATCCTCTTGTGCTACATGAATGCAGTAATCAATTTTACGGCAATTCGTGTAATGAAATAATCTCTTTTGGTCGGAGTTAAACTTACAGGAAAGCTTTGACTGCACCTCGCGAAGTTCCTTTTCTAAGGAAGTAAACCTCACGGCTGCAGCCTCCTCCTGATTCTCCGTTCAGCCATGCTCTTGTTTAGAAGGGCGTTTTCCCTGCGATAGGGAAGACCATAGATGCATTTAGTTGAGAATCCAAGTTGATATGAACAAGGAGCATTACACTTACTATCGTAGTCGGCTGATCTCCCATTGTGCGTCCTCAACGTGTAGCAGGAGATGACTCTTGTACTTGGTCACCGCCCGGGTTAGATCCTAAAATACAGTAAGATATGATTCTTCAAACTTGGATGTTCCTAAGCTAAGCAAATTCAGAAGTGAGAATAGAGTTTCACTCACTTCTATGAAGTCGTTAAAGTAACCAATCTCAGGTTCAGCCGAAGCCTGAGCCTCAAGGCTCATTTTTTCCTGAGTCGTAGAGGTAGCAGGTGATTTCTCCTGCTGATCCACCCTTGTGGCCAGGATTGCGGTTTCCATCCCCTGAGTTTGGATGTCCGCTATTATTTCCTCTACAATGGCCTGAGAGGATTCCTCAGCCATTGGAGTGGGACCTGTCTCACCCGCGACTTCGACGATAGTTGATGTACTGATGATTGCAGAGGTCATCGGGGCACTAAGAACAGGGTCCCTACGCCTGAGTATATCATTACTTAGAATGCCCCTTGTTAATAATACATAATTAATAGGGGAAGATATGCTTACTTTATGCGAAACCCTATCCAAGGTTTGGGTTTCGATGATGAGCTCTGGGGAGAGAGAAGCCTACCGGGTGTCCCTGCTGAAGCTTCATTGACACTTGTCCGTGTTTTTCTTCTCTTGAACAGGACAGTGTCTTCTTCTCCCTGCACGTTCATGATGTGATCGGTATATGCATGGAAGGGAAAATTGAAACGATTGTGATGTATTTAGCACAGCAGCCCCTTCGATCATTGGAGGAGGGGTTATCAACCCTGGGGCTTCGCAAACCTCAGGGTTGGAAATCTCCTCTGTGACAGCAAGATCTTCTGCGGCCACAGGATCTTGAGCCACTGTTTCGATCCCCATAACGGGGGATGAAATTTCGGCAATATGGGGAGAGGTGGACCTCTTTGGAATGCTTATCTCCAAAGGGTCTGTCACCTTCCTCTTGCGACTGATGAGAGGAACTTCGACTTCCTCATCCTCGCTGCCCTCACCCTGTACGACCAAGAAGTGATTTGTATTCGTACTTTGGGGTACATGGGGCACAGAAAATCTTACCGCGGTCTTTCTAGCGATTGTGGTTTTTATTTTCGGAGAAGCTCCTCTTGGGATCTTTTTGGATTTTTCAGGAGCCAGCTCCTTCATCTTCTTCTTTGAAGGGGTCCTGTTGGCCCTCTTCATCACTGACCCCCAGAGGGTTCAGCATCATCACCAGGATGTTTTGTCCCGGTAGATCACCCTTTTAGCAGCTGCATCATTTCAAAGACTTGATTTGATGCCCAAGAATCTAATAGCGTGATCTCGAACAGATTTTACCAAAAGAAGTTATACCTTTTGACGCTCCTGTTTCAGATCGTCACCAGCGTTTATTAAGCTTTGAGGACGAGGTGTCCCCTTAGCTCCTTCTGTTGCGGCATTGTATGGTCGTGGGAGGCTATTTGTCCATTTTTCAATCTCTGACAAAGATACAACTGTGTCACAAATAAGCAAATTACTTGATACGACCTTTTTCATCAGTAAAATTGTATATTTTGTGGACCAGATGACATACCGTTGTTATAATCTAAGGTGTTGTCTACCATGGACTCCACCTCCCAAGCCGGATGTGCCCTCTAGCGCAGAGGACTCATCCTGTTCTTCACAAAGTCGCGGACGATGTCACGTGAAGTGAAGAATTGCTTGTGCTTGCTTCTTCAACTCTTGATATAGGGTCAGAGCGGAATCCATTTCATTGTCTTTCTCCAGTCAGGTGTTCTCGAACCAGAGTCCACTCTCTGATGGAGGGGTGCAATAGAACCACTTCCGGTGCTACCAATGCACCAAATCCCACAGAGGAAGAAAGGGGTACTCTTTCTTCTCCCTTATGTGGAAATATATGCAGCCAGCGGCATTGGTATTTTTGACCATGCCGAATAGTAGAAATGTCGGAAGAGATCCACGCTGGGCATCACTCCGACGAACGCTTCGCACTAATGTTGGAAAATCACCAAAATCAATATGGCATTGGGGTGTAGATTCACCAACTCCAGACTATAGTGTGCTAGAACTTCTTGCAAGAACTTGTTCTCGGGGAATCGGAACCCACAGCGCAAGAAATATTCAAAAATCACCAGCTCGTTCTCTTGGACGACAGGGGTTTCTTGGTCCTTCTCCGTTGGCCGTCAGTTGATTAGCAGCCATGAGGGAAGGATATCCTCTTTCTCTAGCGTTATCAGGCTCTCTTCGTCGTGATTGATCGATCAGCTCCAGGACGCTGTTGTTGATGAGATCACAAGAAAGGTGACGGCTTTTTGGAAACGATCGGAGCAACGAATGCAAGGAGGTTTTTGTGCAGCGAGGATGTCTAAGGCAAACAAGGTTTTGGCTATGAAACTTCTCCAGTAGGCTACCTCTTCCTTTTATATGCCCGAGACAACCCCTCGCCAGGTGCATTATTTTATTAATTCCCTAGAATGGGTGTCTTTCCTATGGGAACCTGTTATCTTTGCCCTTTTATGAATTTAAAGCAAAAATGTATCTGTTATACCATTAATAAAGATCCTCTTACTTCATATTCGGGGGCTACGGTATAGGAGAATTATTTTAGCACTATCACGATCTTAAAAATGAAAATTCTTTTTCGATCGTAATACCGGACATGATTGCAATGTCCTTCTGCGATCTGGGTATTATTTGACCTAGGAGCTAAGAACTATCTCAGGGCTGTCTTGTGATCGCAGTGTTCTACTGCGACCTTAGCGACTTGAGACCAAAGTATGAATTCGGTTTCGGACAGAAGACATATTCTCTGTGTATAATCTGATCGTAGACGTATTTTCCTGTCATCTTTCACACAGTAAGTATTATTTTGATGATTATCAGTCATACAAAATCATTCCAAAAGCCAGGAATATAAGGAAAAGAAATTTGTTATTTCTTACAATCCTTGCATACATAAGGGATACAGGCGACCAAAGCATCGACCTGGTCTGAAAGTAAGTTACAGAGTTCTCCTAGGGACGTATTGGCATCAGTAGGATCCACACTGGCTGCCCCAAGAGAACTAGCAATAGCTCTAAGCCTATCTACATCATCTCTCAACAAAGGAGTGCAGCTGTTCCTTATTGTATTGGAGAGTTCTCGCTGTTGCCGAGCGTAATCTCTCTCCGACCTGAACCTACGCGCTTCTTCACGAGAACTTTCATAACACTCTGCCAAGTGTAGAATGGTAGAAGACATTTCCTCAGTAAGCCTCTCCAGTGCATCTTTTTCTTCTTGGAGAGTTCCGCGCAAGGCTTCATTCTCACCAAAAAGAGCCTGGACTTCAGCAAGCTGATCGTTGGGGTCTCCAGGGGTTTTATCTCCTGCACACACATGGGTTAGTTTTGACAAGACATAACGACCAGCAGAGAGAATGAAGATAATTACCAATCCTTGCAGTGAAGTTGGACGGGAGGATGAGGGACTTCCCCTAGAAAGTTGATCACCCGACAAAAGCCGAGGACCACCTAGTCGCAGTGGGATGGGATTTCCTCCAGAAGGTTGATCATCCAATAAAAGCTGATGATCCAAAGATGTGAGACTTCCTCTAGAAGTGGGATGATCCAAAAAAGGTGTTGAGGTGAGATGTTTTGAAGGATTGTTATGGATCTCCAAAGGTGGAGATGAAGATGCAACTGGAGGGGTTGCAAGGGTCAATGTGGCAGCCCAGAACTCAGCACCCTCTATAATCTTCGCTGCAATTACCCTGGAGGATCCTTCATCATTTCGGAATCTCTTCTTTGGAGGGAGCAGTTCTTCAGGCACCTGTGGGTTTCAAAATGTATTTAATTGGAAATAAACAAGTCATGAAAGAAAAATATGCGTCAGAGTTTCGCAAATGACTTACTTTCTAAATATCCTGGTTGGATTCAGTCCTTGTCTTTTCTTCTTCCTCATTGCTCTCAATCTCAATAACCTTATTGGGATTTTGGTTCGCCATCGAGGTGGAAGCAAAGGGGGAGATAAGAGATAGGAAGATTTGAAAGTAGTTTCCTAAAAAGACATAGCCAAGAATTTCTGATTCTTAAGAATTGAGAGGCTTTGCTATTTATAGAGCTGGAGGTGATGGTTCGTTTGCACGGGTGCATCGGGTATTAAAAAGCGCACTACTGGCTTCAAAGGTCGATAAATCCATGATTACTGTCAAGAAAAACTTAGAGTCTTTCTCGGGAAAGAAACCACCACCCGGCGGAACAATGCCAGTTGAAGAAGTTGAAGCGTCGGGTTTCATAATTCGATGCAAAAATTAAAATTTGACGTAAATAAGTCTCTTCGTTTCTTCAAATTTGTGGGCTAGCTGACAAGGATTGTCACCCGAGCTAGTTAGGTTAACACATGTCGAGTTCAAGTCAAGTTTGGATTTGATATGTGCCAATGTGTAGCCACAATGGTCACCAATGAACATAGTGCTAGTTTTTTATCGCAGCCTTTGCACGATCATAAGGCAGCAGACAATGCGCGGTCAGAAGGTCGCTGACTAGTGACCAGGATAATTTGAGAGTGTTTGAGTCTTTATCAAACAAGTTCTCGGGAGAACTTCTCCCACGTTTGAAGAGAACTGCCAGGAGGTTAGTATGTGCGGTTACCTACTAACTGCACGTGTTAAACCTGCGTAGGAGAGGATTGAGGTTATACAAAATGCACCAAAGCAACCGTCTAGAACCGCTTCACATTGGCACCCTTTTATTCAGTATAAAAGGATGATCAATGCATGATCTAGGGGACAGTTAAGTCAACCAACAAGCATGAGTCAACAGAACTTGAAGACTTAGGCATAGATTAGATAGACAAAGATACATAAGAGATCATCGTCTGTGATAATCTCTTCTCCTTGTAAACACTTTTACCCTATATAGTGAAATCACAACAGGACGTAGGGCTATTACTCCCACTATCGAGGGCCCAAACCTATATAAATCTTCACGTCCCTTACGACATTGTTTATCCTATCTTCCCTGAGGAATACCCTGAAAGGTCTCACATACAACTCACAAATCTGCGTAAGATCCGAGTAGTAATCGATTACGTGTGCCACGATTGGAGTGAGAGTAGTCCCTTTCATGGGAGCGAATCGTAGACCGAGATGAAGCTGTTGCGGTTGCATCGGATGCAACCTCGTCCAACTTCTTTGCCAAGATCCTAGCAAAAGCTGGTCTTTGCGCATCTTCAATATTAGGACACTAAACATAGAGCATGAATGCATGCACATAATTAAAAATAATCTAATTTCATATTTTCTAAAAACATATACACATGCACATAATTTCTAAAAACATAGACATATACATTTAAAAAACCTAATTTATAAACATAGTTGCATATAATTAAAAATAAACTAATTTCATAATTTCTAAAAACATACACATATATATTTCAAAAAACCTTATTCCTAAACATAGAGCATGCATACACATAATTAAAAATAACCTAATTTCATATTTTCTAAAAATATACACATATACATTTAAAAAAACCTAATTCCTAAACATAGAGAATGCTTGCACATAATTAAAAATAACCTAATTTCATATTTTCTAAAAACATATACACATGCACATAATTTCTAAAAACATACACATATACATTTAAAAAACCTAATTTATAAACATAGTTGCACATAATTAAAAATAACCTAATTTCATAATTTCTAAAAACATACACATATGCATTTAAAAAACCTAATTTCTAAGCGTACACATGCACATAATTTCTAAACATATATCCTAAAAACATAATACCTACAATACACACATAAACCCTAGTTGTTCTATACACATAAACATTAATCCTAATTACATGATTAGCAACATACTTAACAGAATGGTAAATGCATTTAAAAAAATTACCTCCTTTCGAAGAGCTCGGAATCCTCTACAAATTTCTCTTTTACACCAAATCAATTTAACGGATGGATTTTGCTAGATCTAAACCTAAAGAAAAAGAGAGATAGAGAAGAGAGAAGAGAGTGTGTGTGTGTGCTGGTTGTTTTGAAAGTAACAGAGAGAAAATAATGGAGAGGGAGAGGGGGACCAGCAGCTTGTCGAGTGCTGGGCACTCGACAAGTGACTCAATATTACACTATCCAGTGGCTTTTGGGTAGCCAAAGGCTCCTAGGCCAGTTGGTTACCACACCCCTTCTCACCTTTGTGGCCTGGGTTCGAATCCTACACTTGCCACAATTAAAACCAAATTTTACCAGCTTGTCGAGAAGTGACTCAATATTACACTGTCCAGTGGCATTTGAGCTACCAAAGGCTCCTAACCCAGTTGGTTATCACACCCCCTCTCACCTCCACGGCCTGGGTTCGAATCCCATGCTTGCCACAATTAAAACCAAATTTTGCCAACTTGTCGAGTGTTGGGCACTCAACAAGTGACTCAACATTAGCATGTCCAGTGGCTTTTGAGAAGCCAAAGGCTCCTAGCCCAGCTGGTTACCACACCCCCTCTCACCTTCGCAACCTCGGTTCAAATCCCACGCTTGGCACAATTAAAACCGTTTTTTGCCAGCACCTGGTCGTGGCACCAGGTCGATTAGAGGCTGCGGTCACGGTCGAGGTGAGGCTTGGAAAGGGGCTTGTCGAGCCCTGGGCACTCAACAAGTCCCTCCCATGTGATAGGTCGCTTGTCGAGTTCCCAGTGCTCGATAGGCTGACGTGGCAGGCCATTTTTGCAAAAGTTTGGAACTGTGGATTATTTGTGTAATTGATTTTTTTTATGTGGGTTATTTATAAAAAAACTCTCGACCTTCCCCGTCGGATAGATAGTCTTCCCTGGAACGAAGCCCCGTAATGGCCCAGCTGCGAGTTGCTGTAGCTTCTTGTCTACTTGCATTTCCCTAAAAGCTTTCAGGTACTGGACATCCGCGGCGCTTCCGCCGTCGACGAGGATGCAGGCTGTAGGACCCTCATTTGAGGAATCCAGTGGCAACCACTCAGGTGGATTGCACTTAGAAAGGTACAACATAAGCTCACAACAGCAATAGTACAATAATAGTAGGAACAAGTATTAACAAACACATGGTCGCAGGGACCAATATTACATTAACATAACGCCAAGAATGGCATTGATTAGAGTTGCTACAAAAATAACAAGTTGGTCAATACAAGATTCGGCATCGAGGTACCGAACACAAAGCATAACACAAAGAGCGACGATGAAGATCGTCGCTTCAGCAGACAGCGGCACTGGAAAGGTTCCCACCACATCTGACTCGGCTCGGTGCATGACCCTTCTAGGGAACTGGATCGTCGGGGGCACCTTCATCTTGTTCCTCATGGTCAAATCCGTACGAATCGGGGTTGAAAAATCCTTCTTCTGAGTTTGTGTGCAATGGCAAGGGTGAGCATGTTTTTACACAATGCTCAGCAAGTCTCAACTTTGGAACTAATGCAATTGTAGATGAAAAGGGGATTTTCCTCAAGGAATGGGGTTTTATAGCTTAGATAAGAATAAAATAGATTTTCACTCTAGGTTTGCAAAAGAGGGTTTTTCTAGTTTCAAAACCCACACTTTGAAATCTTGTATTGTACATTGGAAATTGTTTTGTGTGGTGGTCTTTCATGAATCACCACTTTTATTAAACCACATTATGAAAATATTCCAAATATTACTTGTGCTGAACCACATGGATAAAATCCACCGCGAACATATTCCAAGACCTGGGAGTACAGAGTATCCGATACTTCTTTTACACTTTCCAAAGGTGTACCTCTTTTTAAATCCACTTCTTCACTCGACTTTCAAGTCGGGCCAACTCCATGCGACTTATACGCATGTGACAAGGCCGAGCTCACACAACGCATTTACAATCTAGTATTAACAGTATCCCTACCTGGTAAATAGACAATTAAGTCTCAAATACCGTTGTGGGTCCTCCCCACTGCTTTACTTCCTAGCCTTGGCCTATGTTCCCGCAAGACACATAGCCTAGGGATGCAGCCGCGCACGACTCAAATCCAGGCGTAGGGCGACTTCTTTCCATCCACCTTTTTCCTCATTATTTTTCTGAACTCACATCACTCATGGCCAAACTGCGACCCACCAGTTTCCACGTGAGAAACCGGACCAAAAAATCATGCAGGGAACTGCTAATACCAACAAAGCTACTAAGTTGTGCCTGTCCCATACCAGGCAAGTGGTTGGTACGTTTTTCATGCCGCATAGAGGCACAACACAAGGTTCTTGTCCTTATGAATTAATAGTGAGGAGAAATTCACATAACCAATGCGCACACAGCAGCCAACCAATCAAACCATCCTCACTATCAATTCTAATTCACATTTCTTTCATAAAAGAGATTCAAAACCATTTATCACATATTAGTCATTTCACACTCAACATGTGTACTTAAATGTGTGTAAAGCCTTAGCCTAGCATCCTAGGGTGACAAGGTTGCATGTAGATTCAATCATGAGGGGGCTTCTCAAGAGATTAGGTCATACCTATTCACATTTCTTTCAACATAATGTTTAACTCAAAGATAAGCCATGCATACACTTGAAAACATAAATTATCCTAACTCATTTTAAAGTATTGGGAGAGACATTATCAAGGGTTGAAACTTGCCTTGCAAAGTTGGGTCTACGAAGTCTGCTGGTCTTCAAAAGTTCCTTCCAAACCTTCCGCTCCTGGTTCTGAATTGCACAAGAGAGCACACGACACAAACAAAGCACACGCATTCAGAAATTACTCAAAGTAGGAAAAATATACATAAAATATAGACATGTGTGCAAGATAGGTGATTTAGTAGGAGGTAGAACAGCGGGGGAGAAGATATTAAGGTCTAGGACAAGGGTGGGGCTTAGATGCGATGAATGCCCAAGGGTCGACATTTGGATCAAGGTTGGACATGGCTTTAGGTAGGTTTTCTCGAAATGTTGCAGTAGAAGAAAGTGTAGAACATGGCTCCAAATGTTTAGTGGACAAAGTGGCATTTCAATTGCTCAACCAGAAGGGGTTAAACAGGGCCAATGCCAGTGGCTGACATGCACTAACACTGAGCTGACAATGCCAAAAACTAGGGCAAAGCAGTGGTTTTGATTCTTGGCTTCAAATGTTTTGCAAACTATGTCTGGGAGGTAGGCGTGGGTGCCAGGAATACGATGGTGGTGGTTTCAGAGGTTGAGATGGCTGGACTGCGATGAACGGCATTGAAGAACTGCGGTGGCGACACGGCACATACATGGATCTGGACAGAGATTTGGCACAGGCATAACTTCCAATCTTGGCAGATCTGGGTGTTGGGCTAGTGGAAAGAAATGCTCAGAAGGTTGAGGCCAAGCTAAGGGACAAGGTGGCGTCGGCTGAAGTGGCCGGAGACAAAATCCGGTGGCTGGCGCTGGAGAAGACGACTCTGAAATTCGGGGTTTTTGACACAGGGCATTTGAACTTGATTCCTTCCTTGGAGAGTGAAAGGGGGAAGTGACGACGCTAATGGCTTAGTCAATTTGGCCGGGGGATAATTGGTATGGCCTGGAGATGAGAGCCAGATCATTGGTGGCGAGCCAGAACGAAAAAGCTTCGATTCCAGCTCAATTATGAAATCTGAGTGCATAGGCTTCTAGGTTGGGTCTACTGATCAAGAAACTCTACTAAAGGGGAAGCTAATTTGGGTTGAATCGATCAGCATTGCAGGAACAGGGAGAATGGGGAATCCGGCGATCACCGGCGATGGGGATCGATCTGGTGCAATTGGTTGCTATGACACGGGAAGATGGATGTGGGGAACTCACAGGTGAACTTGGATTGAAGATTGGGCGCGTGGATTGCTCTGGTGACGGTGGCCTCAAAACCAGCTCGTTGGGGGAAAAAGGTGAAGACGGTGAGGAAGCTAGAAATTGGCTAAGTCGTGAAGGTGTGGAGTTAACACAGCACTGGAGAGTTTAAATAGGCTAAGGGGCGGAGATGGCGAGGTGAATAGTGAAGGAAATCATGTCGGGGTTGAGACCGGCTGGGCGCAGAAGAACCAGCGGTGAACGGCGAGGTGATGGCGCGCAGGCGGCGCATCAACTTTGCCAGTATTGGTCGGGTGGTTGGAACTTGGTCCGGGACGGCGGGGATGCGGAGGCAGCGACCCAGCTTTGGGAACGAAATGTACCTCCATGCAGCAACAAATGACACGGGCGCGCGCACGAAGCCTGATGCTGGAGCGCGGGAGAAAATACTTCGGTCACTGCACTACAACGGAGGGGATCTGGTCGAGGTCATGTGCGTACGGGGTGGCACGATCACTCACGAGCACAGGTGACGCGAGACAACGGCCGGCGGCGAGGAAATGCGGCGAAGCAGCACGGCGGGGCTCTTGTTGAATGGTGTCTGCGGCGCTGGTCGAAGGGAACGACCAGGGCTGGTCGTGCAGCAGCTGAAAAACAAGTAAAGGATTGGTTTGCAATTTCAAAACTTAAATCCAGGGGCTGATCTGTGAATTTGGTATTTGGCTTAGGTAAAAAGGAATCTGATTTCAACAATTTGATCTACTAAACTCAAGAAATTGTTTAGTAGCAAGAAATGATGAAATTTGGAAATTTAAACCTGTTTTGAATTAAACGAAAACAAGGTAATTAGGGTAATCTGATCTGGAATTTTGGCGAGGCTGAAACTAGGGTTTAGGATGAGATTTTGAAATTCTTTCTAAAGGGAGATTTGCTCAAAATAGTAAATGGAAGGTATCCACTGAATTGGATTAGTCTTTAGAGTTGATATGTGGCTTTTGGCCTTTTTGGGGCTCTGGGAGATCTTAAAAGGACTAATTTGCGATACTCCTGGACTGATTTGTGAAAAAAGTGGTAAACAAAGGAGTTTCAGCATCAAATTTTTTAGGATAAGGTACTGAGGCAGCTTGGACCTTAGCTCTGAGATAAAAGAGTTGAACTAAGTCAGAATTTGGAAAATCAGGGATGTTACACAGGCCAGCCCTCAATTGAACACAGTGGTAGAGATAATAAGCATGTCATCGTGGGGGAAGTGAACCCCACATGCGTCTTCCGCCGTGAAGGTGAGTGGGACGTTCGACCACTTTGGTGGCCGGGAGGTGTTCAACACCCCCACTACCTTCACCTCCCACACATACTCCTTGAACTGGCGCTTGGAGTCTTACCCAAAGGCGGATCCTCCCGTAATGACATTCACACGTCTCTGGGAGGTCTGGAAAGGGAGCTCCTCAGTTGGGTCCCTCTCCTGTGTCTACTTCTGCTGGTCCCCAGAGGGAGCAGGAAGAGCCACCAAAGCTGGAGGAGGGTGCAAGGAGGCAAGACTCCCCCTGCCCATGCCGATCGAGAAATGCAGCGAACTGCTGCAAGAGAGTGTTGCACTCTCGGGTGGAATGGGAAGTGGATTTGTGGAACGCACACCACATGTTGGAGGCGCCCTACTCACCGGTCGGCTTGGGACCTTCCCGGCTACGGGAGGACTGTCCCCCTCCGTTGCTTTTCGGCTTGGGGAAGGAGCGGTTGCTCCTGTTGCCTTCACGTGAGCCGCCTTCGCCCTCGAGGACAAAGGTGTCCCGAGGCCGTGGATCGCTACGGTTGCCCCTCCTGGGACGCTTATTGGGTGGTCCCTGGCCTCCCGCTTGGCTGGGATAGGCACCCCCTGGTATCTCTTCCAGAGGTTGTCCTCCTCTGCCTGGGCGTACTTCTCGAGCATGGTGAAGTGCTCGTCAGCCGAAGTGGGGAAAATCCGGGAGAGTCTCTGGTGGATTTCCCCGGGGAGGATCCTGCTCTTTCATGCCTCAATGACGGTAGAGTCGGGGACATGAGCTACTTTGCTCTTAACCTGAGCAAAGTGCTTGAAGAAGCTCTAGATGGTCTCCCCCGTCCTTTGCTGGACGGTGTAGAGCTGCGACGAGTCAAGGGGACGCAGGTAGTTCCCCTAGAAGTTCGCACAGAACTCGCACTTGAGTTGCATGAAGGACTTGATGGAACCTGCCTTCAGGTTATTGAACCATGAACGGGCAATTCCGGTGAGATATAGGGGGAAGACGTTGCACTACACCGTCTCATCCCCCCCGGCTGCCAAGATGGCCGTATAGTAAAGCTGCACAAACTCGTAAGGGTCGGCCTCACCGTTGTAGTGCTCTATGTGCGGCGGGCGATACGGCCACGGTCACCATATGCACCGAAGGAGGCGGCACAGTGGCTGATTAGCCCCCTCAACGTCCCGAGGAGATTCCCGGCCGCTGTCCCCTTCGGCAGGGGAAGCTTGCTCGTTGTCTAAGTTAGGGAGGGGTCCCAGTGGCCCTCCTGCTCAACGGTAGCGCCTTTCCTTCTCGAGGTTGGTTGAGCTGACTTCCTAAATTTCAGGATGCCCCCCGGAGGTGACAGTGGCTCCTTCGGCCGGCCTCTTCCCCGATCTGCCCGGGAGTGTGGTCCCTCACAACCGTGGGTTAGGCGCGGGTCTCGCTTCAGTAATGGTTCCAACCGGTGGTGAGAGGGAGCCTCCCGGGACCTTGCGGTACACATGCACTCTACCTCCTCCTAGGTGAAGCGGGTCTGATCCGCCGGGGGGGCCCTCAGAGCCGGCTCCGGGGGAGGAGGGAGCTGACGCGTATGGGCTATCAGTCCGGAGGAGGCCAGTACAGGGAAGGTTCTTGAGGTGAAGGCTGGTTTGGGCATCGGAGTGATTTTGGGCGCTTGGATGGTCGCTAACCTAGGGAGGGCTGTGAACGTATGAACGGCCGCTGGCGTGGGGAGGGTTCCCGGAGCAATGGCGATCACCTGCACAGGTGAACTTACTGGTACCCCATGAAGAACCGAGGTGGTGCCCCCATATACGGGAATGGGGGCAGATAAACGGGAGCCGAAGGCCGTGCCAAGACGCGTAACAACTCCTACAGGGTGCGCTGGGCACAGAGCTGACCTTTGACCAAAGCCTTGAGCAACGGGTCCCCGGGGACTGGGAGTGCCGGTTGGCGGGCGCTGGCTCCACAAGCACGCGGTTGCCAGGATCGACGAGGGGGCGCTTCCGCCGGAGATGGCGGGAGGAGCAAGTGGGACCTCCGTCCGGGTGTCCCCGGACGACGGTGTCGGGACCACACCTTGCGGGGGCAGCGCCAGGTCGCTAGGACCAGCGTCGCCAAAAAGGGAGAGAGTCTGAGCCCTCGTTCTTGGGGGAGCCATGGCATATTGTCACGAGTCCCCATGGTTAGCACCATCTATCGTGATATTTAAAATACCCCGGCACATTTTTGGACGTGTGCAACACGTATACAGCGACGCTAGCAGACCGTATGACCGGTTACCTCCCGTCGGGCAATCACAGAGATTGACACGGAGAGTTTATACAGGTTTGGGTCCCGGTGGAGACCCTAGTCCTGTCGGCACCCCAGACGGAATTCGGCGGGGATGTTCTCTCTTGGAGAGAGAGGTCTCCAAGGGATGCCAATTGCCTTTGAGTGTGTAAAAAATGAATTTTTTCCCTTTACAAGAGTGATACAAGGGGGTATACATAGGCCCCAAAAGACGCAAAAAACTAAAAAACCCTAGCTGTCACAGGGCCCTGGTAACCGGGGGCCAAGAGCCCCTCGAACCAGGTGACCGGGGCGGATCTCCAGGGGTCTCCCCCGGAGGCCCCGGCCATGGCCTCCTAGAGGTGCCAGTTTTCCTGAACAGCTCTCTTCCGCCGATTTTATTTCTTGGCATGGTCAAAGAACCTAAATGCTGCTGGATGTGTCAACTTTCGTTTGAGGGAGAAAAAAGACTATCCAGTCGTTCCTATTCGCAACTCTGTCCATGGATGGAGCCAGGGATGGTTCTACTGCACTACTCCTAAAGAGAGCAATCTTTGGTTTGAAAACCGTCGGCCAGAGGGAAACAGTGAAAAAGACTCGATGAGGGCTTGACAGCTCGAGACGTGATTCGAGACATTGTGAAGAACCCGATCAGTCCACTGAAAAGAAGAGTGTATCCTACCTGGGAGGTGCACTCTATGCAAGATGGAACCTTGGATTATAATCAAGGTACATGCCCCTTCTTGTAGATTAGTATATTGTCTTCAATCCGTTATGAGCTTATTGAGTTTCCCAAACAGGTTTGCCTATTTCTGAGGTTGATAGGAGAACAAATGCCCTCTTGAAATTATACAGTGCGACCATAAAAGGAAAGGATGTCACGTGGAGACCATACAGCATGATCAGCGGCAATGACGACTTAATACAAGAATGTTGAAAGGTAAATCTCTTTCGGAAAAACTTGAGTATATTTTCTTTTTGCACAACAATAATCGAGAAAAATCATTCCGATTTGTGTAGTTTCTCATGGGCCAAATAGTTGGGATGAAGTGGGCCATTGATGATGTAGGACCTTCTGGTGGTCCTTCATCGAACAAATTAAAGAAAACTCCCTCCAAATCCAAAATCCAATCCTCATCCAAGGTCAAGAAAGTGAAGACTTCAGTCCCTGGAAAAATTAAATTCAAAATGACTGCTGGGGCAACTTCGTCTAAGGCCGTCGAACCTAGTTTGGTGGCCAAAATGGTAAGGATTTTTAGTTCTTGTATTTCTCCAAGTACAGCTGGAAATTATTCCTTGGTCGTTCAGGGAGAGGGAAGCGAGGAGGAGGAAGATGAGATTCCTCTGATTCTGCGGAGAAAAACATCCGCAAAACCTTTGAAGAAATCCCCTAAGAGGATGTTATCTTCGTTATTTTCTCCACAAGTGGGGCATTGAGTTCCCAAAGTCATCTGAGATTCAATTTCAAGTAGCAACATGTTATTTTTCTAACTAATACCAGCCTAGACAGTTGCACAAGAGAACGAGAACGATGTAGTGGGCGAGTATTCAGCTATTCTTTCCACAGGGACTAGTGAAGCGAAGCGCATAAATCTAAACTAAATCGATGACTAATGAAACTAAAACATACGAAAGAAAGAGAGATGTCAAAAGAATGCAAAGAAAGAGAGAGTTGAACTCCTCGACAAGTGACTAGTGTTCGTTCTAGACTAGCGTTTCGTAATACAAGTGATAGAAAGAAATTGTGTAGTGGTAGCGCGCAAGGCAGCACAGACAACCATCATCGATCGCAATCTACGTCGAGTATCAAGAATCATGAGTAGAAAACAAACACCAATAATCATCTCAGCCATGACCATAACATATCCAATCAATATTCCAACAATAGTTCAACACAACCACAACTCAACAGCACACAACAAAGATGATGCACTCAAAATGTTCAGTCCAAAACTCAATTCTCCAACAATAGATAGGAATCACATGATACAAAACTCCATTCCACTAGAATAGACAGAGACAATCACACTCAGGATAAACCCAGGTATCAGTAGAAACAAAATATCAATTAGTACCACATAGAGTATGATCCAAGACAAAAGGAAATAGAGTTCAGCATCCCAGTCATTCAAAGTACAACAACAGATGAAAACAAAAAGATCATTCAAACTCAAACTACTCCAGAGACTCATGCAAAGATTGTCAATTCTACTCTCTAATCAACAATTGCAGGCAATCATACTATTTCATATACATAGGTAGTTCATGTCAAAATTGAAGAACAAAGTATGGGAAGAGATTTGATCACCAATGCTTGCTTTTTACTATAGCTTGTTCATGTTCGGGTTGAAGCCGTGGAGTTGGTCGAATGGTTGTGGAGGAGGTCGCAGCGGGTGGCCGTAGAAGAAGTTGTCGTAGCTTAACCACAGCGTGCTGGAGCTAATGGCAGAGCTGGTGTCGATGAAGAAGACACTGTAGCCGAGGCCGACGAAGAGGTCGATGAAGTAGAACGAGTAGGTGCTCGCTGTTGAGGTCGTGGTCCAAGAGGCCGTGGATGTGGTTGTCACGGTGCTGGAGTGGAGGTACTGAGGACCTCACCGGCGGCGCCGGGGTTGGATCCGAGCGGATTAGGCTCGGATCGGCGGTCCAGTGACGCTGATGGCAAGCTCGCCGAGGGCGACGACGGATCGGGGCTGCATGAGGTGGCGAATCCGGCGAGGGAGACTGTAGCATCCCAAATTTTGCTACCTCTTTAGCTTTCCAGTCAGCATATCTTCATTGGATTCTTGGATATCTCAACCCCATTTTGATCCCTTATCTCAGAATCATGATCTTAGGTATGCCACTACCAGAAAACCCACCTAGAGCCAATCTAAGGCTATGCTTAGCCGTGAACCGAATGTCGACCCTTCGACGTTCGACCTCTTTGAACCTATCCCTTTGAGCAGCGCTCGAGTAACCTTGTCCAAAGCATCTCCCCAGCATGCATGTTATATTTTACTTATTATTTCCTATAGAAACTATTTTCTGTATGGTTCTGTGGTGCGATGTGTTGATTTGCCTCGTTGTTGTGTGCGGGAATAGAGCAAGGAGCAGAAGAGTCAACAGAAGACTACGAAGAATCGTCTGAGCAACTAGACCCCTCACTGCAAGGCAAGTCTCAACCCTTGATCATGTTTCGCCTAATATTTTGAAATGAAGTATGTTAGTTGTTTTCAAGTATATGCATGCCTTACATTCAAATGAGAATTATGTTCAAATAAAGTGGTTAGATATGACCTAAATAATTGTGAAACCTATTTCGTGATTGAATATCCATGCACCCTTGTCACCCTAGGATATCATGCTTAGGCTATGCTTATGCTCAAGATTATATGTTAAATGCTAAATTGTCACATGAGTGAAAAGCATGTTCAAAACACGTTTGTGAAAGAAAAAATGATTGGAATCGATAGTGAGGATGGTTTGATTGGTTGGTGTTGTGTGCGCATTGGGAATGTGAAAGACTCCCCACTAAAGATTAAAAAGCATAAGAACCTTGTGTTGTACTTCTATGCGGCATGAAAAACGTACCAACCACTTGCCCAGTATGGGACAGGCGCAACATAGTAGCTTTCTCAGTATTAGCTTTTCCCTGCAATGGTTGTCGGTCCGGTTTCTTGAGAGGAAACTGGTGAGCCACAAAGGGCCATGAGTGATGCGAGATTAGAAAAATAAAGAGAGGATGAGGCGTAAGAAGGAAGACGCCCTACGCCTGGATTTTGAGTCGTGCGCCACTGAATCCACAGGCTATGTGTCTCGCGCGACCATAGGCCAAGGCTAGGAAGAATTGGCTGTGGGGAGTACCCACAACAGTAATAAGGACTGGAATGTCTATTTACCGGGAAGGGAATTGTTAATGTAGGATTGTAAACTGTTGTGTGATCTCGGCCTTGTCACATGCGTAAAAGTCGCATGGAGAGGTACCGACTTGAAAGCTGAGTGATCGGTGGATTAAGGTGGTATACCTTTGCAAAGTTATAAAAAGTATCAGATACTCTAAGCTCCCAGGTCATGGAGTCTGCGCGTGGTGGATTCCATCCACCTTGATGCAGCACAAGTAGCTTTTGGGAAAGTTTTTCATAATATTGATTAAAGTGGTGACTCATGGAAGACCGCCACGCATAACATCTTCTGAAAATCTAGTTTAGGATTTTAAAAGCCTCGCTTTTGAAAACAAAAACCTTTTCTTCAAAATTAAGAGCGAAAAACCTATTCTATGAGCCAAAGAGCCATCCTTTGGAAATTTCCCCCTCATCTATGCACCTGCATTCTTATTTGAGGCTTGTTGAGCACTATGTGGACAATGTGCTCACCCTTGCTTTTGCAAACAAAAATTTAGAGGAAGGATTCATTGATCCCGAGTCCTACGGTCTTGAACCCATCATGGAAGAAGAAGAAACCGCTCCAGAAGATCCAGCCTACTAGAGGGTCACTCACCAAGTTGAGTCCGATGTGGAGAAATCCCATGTAACGCCGCTGCAGTTGAAGTTAGAAGATCGTTGAAGTCTTTTTGCTTGTTGTTGTTGTTTTATTCAGTGCCGACCTTTGTGTCAGAGAAAACTCCTTAATTTTGTATCAACACTAAATTGCGTCATTTTGGCGCTATGTTATTGTAATATTGGTCCTTGTGATCAGCACTTGTTTTATTTACTTGCATTGTTATATAATGCATTCTGTTGTTGTGAGCTTGCAATGTGCCATTCTGAGTGCAACCCACCTGGCCAATTGCCACCGGATTCCTCAAATGAGGGTCCCACAGAGATGCAGATCAGCGAGAGGAGGTGGTGGAGCGGGATCAGGGTAGCTCCAGTGGGGCCACGAGGCGGCGGCAAACGCGAGGGAGGCGGCGGCGCGTGCGGGATTAGGCAGATCCGGCGGTGGCTCGGTGGCTGCGGTGCGGAGCGGAGGATCCGGCGCGAGAGAGTGCCGTGGCAGCAGAGAAGTGGAGAGAGGGAGGAAGAAACTGAAAGGAGGAAGAAGGGAGGAAGAAACGAAAGAGAGGAAAAAGAAAGAGGAAGGAGAAGGGAGAGGAGGAAAAAGAGAAGAGAGGCTCGGGGGCACGCCGATGATGAGAGAGGATGAAGGGGGACAAAATCAACGGCTCGCTAGAGAGGGAGAAGAGGAAGAATGGGCGAGGTAGAAATGGGGAAGGAGACCGGCGGCTTACCGCCGGCGTGGACTTGGCCGCCGACGGCAAGCTCGTGGGGGAGAGAATTTGGGTATGTGCCAGGCCAAATCGAAATGGCGGCTCAGGCTAGGGTTTTGTGACTGTTTTGGCTATTTTACAGAAAGGCCCTCTGGTTCTTAGGAAATTACAATGGCATCCTTCTGAGAAAGGGTTTGGAGGTTTTGTCTCTTGGTCAGTTTGCAAATGGTACTCGGATTTGGAAGAATTAGCAATTGGACCCTTGGCTGTTAGGTTTAGCTGTTCTAGACCCCCAGAGACTTCGACTTTGGTGCAGTCAACTCCTACGTGTCCGTAATGATGCATACTTCTGTACAGAATTGTCGTGTCTGTCATGACGGTGACATCACCTATGAGGAGCCCAGCTCGGTGCAGCTGGTCCCATAAACCACTTGACTTCCCAGGATGAGTCAATCACAGGAATACATTGAAGCAGGAAAATAATACAGTAGTCATAATTGTATGGCCATCAGGCCTTAGTACAATACGGGATACAGTGCCTTACAAGGCACAAAGGTACAACAAAATAAAACATCTAATCGGCGGAAGCTAGGGCCAAAAGCAATCTACAGGAAATAGAGGTTGACAGCAAGACAGCACCACATCAGGGCTCCGGAGGGAACTGCTCATCTTCTCCTGGGTCTGCAGCATCTTCAGGATATTCACCAAGGTCGTAGAACGCTCCATATATTGATGAGTTGTTGCAAGGGTGAGTACTTACGTACTCCGCAAGTCATAGGGAAGTGTCGTGGTATTGCGAATACCCCGGCAGGTTTTGAGAACGATCCTAGCGAAGATTACACGGCGCGGGTTGACCGGATGACCGGTCCTCCCCCGCCGGACAAGCACAAGAAATGACACACGGATTTATACAGGTTCGGATCCCGGTGGGGGCCCTAGTCTTGTCGGTGCGCTCCCGACCGGAGTCAGCTGGGGAGGCTCTCTCCGAGGGAGAGGCTTCCGGAGCACACCTGTTAGTTTTTAGCTATTCCAACAAATGAATCACTTGCTTACAACTGAGGGGTACAAGGGCTATTTATAGCCCCAAAAGGAAGCAAAAAGCCTAAACTACCCCGGAAGCCACCGTTGGATTGAGCGGTAGGAACGTCCTTCTCCTGGTCAAACGTCTTGGAGGCTTGACAGGTGGTTGCTGATTCCCGAGGCGCTCCTCGCGTGACCTGCACGTGACAAACAACTCGAGACTTTACCTGGAGGAGGACGATGAGGCCCGGGACATGCGCCGGAGGCCAAGTCCCGGGGGCCAAAAGGTGGCGCCCGGGGAGGCACCGGAGGCCAGGTCCCCGGGAAAATGGCGGCGCTCGGGACAGCACCGGAGGCCAAGTCCTGGGGGCCAAAAGGCGGCGCCCGGGGAGGCACCGGAGGCCAGGTCCCTGGGCAAGTGGCGGCACCCGGGACGGCGCCGGAGGCCAAGTCCCGGGGGCCAAAAGGCGGCGCCCGGGGAGGCCCCGGAGGCCATGTCCCCGGGCAACTGGCGGCGCCCGGGAAGGCGCCGGAGGCCAAGTCCCGGGGGCCAAAAGGCGGCACCCAGGGAGGCACCGGAGGCCAGGTCCCCGGGCAAATGGGGGCGCCCGGGACGGCGCCGGAGGCCAAGTCCCGGGGGCCAAAAGGCGGCGCCCGGGGAGGCCCCGGAGGCCAGGTCCCCGGGCAAATGGCGGCGCCCGGGACGGCGCCGGAGGCCAAGTCCCGGGGGCCAAAAGGCGGCGCCCGGGGAGGCACCGGAGGCCAGGTACCCGGGCAAGTGGCGGCGCCCGGGACGGGACCGGAGGCCAAGTCCCGGGGGCCGAAAGGCGGCGCCCGGGGAGGCACCGGAGGTCAGGTCCCCAGGCAAATGGCGGCGCCCGGGTTGGCGCCGGAGGCCAAGTCCCGGGGACCAAAAGGCGGCGCCCGGGGAGGCATCGGAGGGCAAGTCCCCGGGCAAATGGTGGCGCCCGGGTCGGCGCCGGAGGCCAAGTCCCGGGGGCCAAAAGGCGGCGCCCGGGGAGGCACCGGAGGCCAGGTCCCCGGGCAAATGGCGGCGCCCGGGACGGCGCTGAAGGCCAAGTCCCGGGGGCCAAAAGGCGGCGCCCGGGGAGGCACCAGAGGCCAGGTCCCTGGGTAAATGTGACGCAACTGACCTGGACTTAGTTTCGCGGAGATTTCCCCCCAACAGCAGCCCCCCATGCCCCCCGGGGACGATGCTCGAGTCCCCGGTGGGTATGGTACATATTACCGGGAAAATCTCCGGACCAAGTTACCGGAGCCGTGACGCTTCAGCTTCTGTGCCCCGCGCTTAAGGCCGCGCCGCTTCGCCATAAATGCGCTCGTCGTTCGAACCGGTGCCTCGGTTCGCGCGCCAGTCCCTTCGTTTACCGTGCGTGGTTTGAACTTCAACGGCCCAGATTGATCCGCGGGGTGCCATGTGGCGCCCATCTGGACCACGGCTCGCCTCTATAAATAGGGCCTTGGGGGGCCCGGTAACTTCATTCCAAACTTCCACGGCTCGCGAGTTTTAGCTCTCCCGGTAGCTAGCGCTTAGTAGCAAGCCTCCTGAAAAGTTAGTCTCTAAGAAAAACAAACCTGATGGCACCGAAGGGTCGAGCGAAGACGACCGAGGTGCCCCCAGAGGAAGTCGCTCCGGACTTCCTCTGGGCGTTCGAGTTCACGGCCGAGGACGCCGAATCCATGGTCGAACGCGGCGTCGTCGAGGATGGGGGCATTCGAGTCCCCGTGAAGAAAGACGGAGCCCCCCACCCCAGGCCCGAAGAGGTCGTGGCCTTCGAGGCCTTCCTGGAGGTGGGGCTTCGGCTCCCGGTGCATCCCATGCTCCGGGAGTTTCTGAAGGAGTACGGGGTGGCGCTCAACAACCTCACCCTGAACGCCATAGTCCGGATGGGGATCTTCATCTGGCTATTCGAGACGGCGACCGGGAGGGAGCCCACCCTATGCGTCTTCCAGTACTTTTACGAGCCGGCGGCGCGGAGCTCCCACCTGGTGAAGGGGGCGCCCAAGTCCCCCTTCGACTCGGTGATGGTGCAGATGCTGCCGTCCCGGGTGGCCGACTACCCGGCGGCAGCCTCCCGGGACCGTTGGGGCGACTGGATCCGGAGGTGGTTCTACCTCCGTGTCTGGGACGACGAGGTGACGTACGCCCCGGAGCCTGCCTCTTACAGCCGGTCGTCCGCGCCGAAGCCTCCGGTGTGGACGGACGAGGAGCTCGAGCTCCTCAGCAAGGTGATCATCTCTCGAAAGACCCGCTCTATGCGGGACGCCGCCGAGGAGATGATGCTCTTGAGGATCTCCCCCTTCGCGCGCGGGAGGAGGGGGACCGGCATGGGCCCGGAGCAGCGGCCGCCGGTCAAGCCGGTGACCCAACGTAAGTCCCGGTAACCTGCTTCATTGCATTTACAAATTTTTGAATATTTGACTAACTCTTTACCACTTGTAGTCCGGCCGTACCCGGCGGCGCGGGAGAAGGCGGAGAACCTCCTGGGGAGGTACTTCGCCGACGAGCACGAGCACGTCATGCGCCTCGTGGGGGAGGGCCCTCCCCGGAACCTGGTGGCTGAGGCCTACGGGCTGAAGCTCCCGGAGAGGAAGCCCCTCCCCACCCCCGGGTCGCACAAGCGGGGGAAGGACGCGGCCGGGGGCTCTGAGCCTAAGAAGGCTAGAGTCCAAAAAGCCCCTGGCCCGTCGACGACACCGGTGAAACCTCGGGACGAGACCCCCGGGACCGAGCTGCCCGGGCGCCGGCCCGGAAGGAAGCAACACCCCCTCCCCCGAAGAGCCCCTGTCGCGCCCCGAAAATGGGACTACGACTACTCCTGTAGAGACCTAGCTCGCTGCAGCTAGTCCCATTCTCACAAACCTTTGACTTCCCAGGATGAGTCAAATACAGTAGTATATTACATTGTAACAGAGTACTAACAAAATATTAAGCAGTGTGGCCTGCTGGCCTTAATATTACATAAAGGATTACAATGCCTACAAAGCATTCAGGGTTTAGCAAAATATTTAACTACACAGTAGAAGATAGGTGGCCCTCCCACAAAAGAAGTTGACGGCAGAACAACACACATCAGGGCTCTAGCGGAACTGACGCTCCTCCTTCTGGATCCAAGAAGTTCTCCATGCCATCATCTTGATCAAGATAGGCTCCATCTATTGAGTTGAATGTTGCAAGGGTGAGCACTTACGTACTCAGCAAGTCATAGGTAAGAGTAGATACATATAGTAGTGATGATATGAACCTAGACTAGTCAAGAATTATGGATATTTGTAAAATAATCTTTTTCTTTCTCATCTCATCTTATTTCAGCTCATGGCAGCACTTTTCTAAATATAACATCGTCATTCATGTTCACTAGATTATAGCACTACCGCGACACGTCGACACACGACAGCCCACGGCAGCACCCCTTATCATGACAACACATGTCATTTGGGTAATCTTGATTTAACACATTTTATTTAGAAAATAGTACTTGTGTCACACCCCGTGGATTTAATCCACCGCAGCAGACTCCTATAAACCCGGGAGCTCGGAGTATTCGAATACGTTTTTAACTCTGCAGAGAGGTACCAATTTACCCGCAAGATATTCCACTTTCAAGCCCATCCTATCAAAATGATTAGACCCCTCCTCACAACCATGTGTGAGTGGCAAGGTGGAGATAACAAGAACTTTTGTTATGTATCACTTACAATTCACCCCCGACCCTGTGGCTCTCAGCGAGACACAGTTGTGGCAGGTTGTATCCAAACCTCCACCCCTTTGCTTATTCCCATTACTGGGTCAGCGTGCTTGATCACCTTCAGTGATATGTGTGGGAGCCGTACTCCGTGTTTATCGTGCATCACTACACATCTCATGCAGGGGTTTCATGTGCGATCCACATAATTACTTGTTCAGGCCTGTCCCATACCAGGCTTGCGGTTAGCACGTTGTTCATGCCACTAGACGCACAACACAAGGTTCTAGTCCTTATATGCCAGTGACCAGACCATCCACAACCCTGCACCTTCAGTGCCTGCATATCCTTTGCAGTCTAGCACCTCCAGTGCTACAGCCATTCCACACCATTTTTCTGGTCACGGCTAGGGGTTTTATTTCATGAATATAAGTATATAGATACATGTAATAGTTCATGGCTCAAAACTTGTTTATTTCACATTTCATAGATAACCAGTCTAGTACTGCCAATTCATAAATCAATCATTCTCAATCTTTCTCATGCAATATTATCTATATTCAAGGTTATGTTTTAGCAACATTTAAAATATAGGTTCAAAATGACCAAGGATATGACTTGCCTTCCGCGTCGTAAAATACAGCAGTCGATGACGGGTCAACAGCAAAATCTTCAAAGTCAGCTTCTGAATCTGCTCGACGACAAAAAAACACACAATGATTACTTATAATATTAAAATGTTTTATGACTTATATGCAGAAATGCTCAACAAGAATGATTGAACTATACTGGAGATAATTTGAACTGCAAACTGAACTGAGTCGAGATTCTAGGGTTTCAAGGAATTTGGGCTAAGGATGGTAATTAGATAATCTTAGGGTTTCAGGATTACAATAGGGATAACAATTTTGTGGCTGGTTTAATCAAAACAGCGAATGTCAACAGATCGACATTCGGATCAAGGCTTGGACATAGCTTTAAGAAAAGTTAGAGTGCTTATCTCAAGTTGTGGTAGTAGAAGAAAATGTAGATCACAACTCTACAAATTCAGTGGACAAAGTGGTTTTCAAGTTACACATCCAGAAGTGGGTAAACAAGGCCAATGCCACTGGCTGACAAGCTCTGGCATAGGGCTGACAATGCCAAAAACTAGGGCTTGGCATAACTTTTGATCTGGAGCTCCAAATGATGCACCACTTTGTCTGGGAGGTAGGCATTGATAACAGGAACAATTAAGTCAACAGGATCTAGGGCAAGAAATGGCTGGAAAGCAAGAAATTCAGTGATGAACTGACGTGAACTGGCTGCACTAGATCATTTCTGGACACAATCTTGGCAATGCTATAACTTCCAATCTAGGCCGATCTAGGTGTCGGGCTAGAAGACAAAAGTGCTCAGGAGGCTAAGGCACATCTAAAAGACAAAGTGATTTGGGCTGAAACGGCTGGGAAAACTTTTCCGGTGATCGGCGCCGGAGAAGAACGCTGCCAATTGGGGGTTTCTGCTACAGGCCGAGAGAACTTAATTCCTTGCTTGGAGAGTATCTAGGAGGTATAAGAAAGCTTCTGGTATAATTAGATTGGCCAGAGGATCACTGGAAAAGCCTAGCGACGATCGCCGGTTTCTGGTGAAGCTCGGTTTAGGGAAAAGCTTCGATTCTTGTTCAATTTCAAAATCTAACTTCACAGGCTTGCTTGATTTGGCTTACTGATCAATTTTGTTTACAAAATCGAAAGCTAATTTGGAGTAATTCGAGCTACATTGTCAGAACAGGGCAAACGGCAATTTCCGGTGATCGACGGCGTTAGAGGTCACCGGGGAGCAATTAAACGATACTACACAGAGAGGATGAGTAGGGGAACTCACTGATGTTGTTAATTTGGCTGGAGATTAAGTGTAGAATGCTGGCACCGTGAGCCTCCTCGACGGCTCGCCGGAGAAGATGACTGAAACAGCGAGATTTGGAATTTGGCTGGTTTCTGGTGAAGTGTGGAGAAGCTGCTGCACACAGGAGCGCTTAAATAGGCCAGGCAAAGCTTGCAAGGAGGAGACAATGAAGTGATTTGCTGCTGTGATGAGATTGCTTGCGTGCTGGAGCAATAGCGGCGAAGAAACAGCGAGGAGCGGTGATGCGACGGCGACAAGCTTGCAACTGATCACAGTGTCGCCTCATCGGGACCTGGCAAAGCTGTAGCAAGCGGTGGCGACAACCACTAGCGCGGCAAAGCGACGTGGCGAGGAGTTGCTGACAAAAAGCCGTTGATCGCGCGCGGGAGCAGGCCTTGGTCGTCGACGTAGCAGCAACCTTGCCACGGCACTGGTTGGAGCGAGGACACGTGCGCACCGGCATGCACGGTCACAAGGGCGGCGAAGCCTCACCGGCGACGAGCAACCACAGCGCACAAGCATGGCGGTTTCTGGTCGTGCGCACAGTAAATGACCTGGTCGAAAATGGACTGAACTGCAGTTTCAATTCTTTGAGTTTTGGACTGAAATGTAAATCTGGAATTCTGGAAGGTTTAAACTGAATTTGCTTTCACTAATCTGGCAGATATATTCAACAAGATATTTGGCAAAGATATTTGATAAAATTTGACACATTTGAATAATTTTTGATATGAACTGAAAATAGGGTATTTTAGGGTAAAGTAAGATTCGAGTTTTGTCAATTTCGAATTCTGGCATTTAGGGTTTGATTTTGATATCTGAACAGAAGAGAGACTTGTGGCAAATAACATTTTGAGAAGATTTGCTGAAGAAATTCTGAATTTGGAGTTAATCTGGAGATTTTAGCCTTTTTGGGTTTTCAGACTTTGGAATGCAACGGACGCCCTGGCACCGGCGCCTTCGGCAACGGACGCCCTGGCCCCGGCACCGGTGGAAGCCCCCCGGGGGGAGGACGCCAATGACAAAGTATGAGCCTGCCCCCGGGTCTTAGTTAGGACCCTTTTCCTTTCTTAGGACTTTTGATCCCGGTAGCTTCTTAAAAGAAGCCCCGGACACTTGTAAAAAGATATTTTGGAATGCAATAGAGTTAGAAATTTTTCTAAGTCTTTGAATTGAATGCAATGTTACCAGGGTTCCCGGGAGGTTACTCCCGGGCGAAGGTCCGGGAAGGGCTCTCTGGGGGACGCCCAAGCGGCTTTAATATTGCTGAGCCTCATCTCCGGGGAGCGCAGCGGGGACATCGTCCGGGAGCCCGTCCGGTTAAGGTGGCCCCCGGAGTGGCACTTGGACAATTTTGACAATCATCGCACCGAGTTGTCCCCCCCGCGTCCGGGGTTCCGGATGATACCTCCTCTTCGGATACTTCCACCGGCGGGATACGAGTTCTGGCCTGAAGATGTGCTCCGGGACGCTCGGCGCCGCTTGTGCGCATTGTACCGGGACTTGACCCGGGAGCTAGCGGAGAGCCTCCGGGAGTATTAGGTGTAGGAGCCTTAGGATGTAGAGGATCCCCCGGGTTAAAACCCGGGTTGTACCATTTCCGAAGCCCACCGGAGGGGGAAGATGTCCTCCGGGTTTGACGATGAATAAAGCTGTGTTGTTGCTTCTTTCTTTGTCGTCTTTTTATTTTTTCTTCTTGGATGGTCTGGACGACTCCTTTTCACAAGAATGAGTTAAGTTTGCTCGTGGGCGGTGCGGTCGACACCCGGGGGTTCCTTATCCCCCCCGCCCACAGCGGGCCGGAGGGTAGCTCCGCGCGCTGTGGGGGTAGCAAGGCCCCCGGGGTGGAAGTAACCTGTAGCATAGAAATTTTTCTAAGTTAGAAAATTTCAAAATGAGGTTTCCAAGGGAAAGACCTTCCGGGAGACAATCGTCCGGTCGTCGTGAGAATGGGAGCCGGGAATAAGGCCTCGCGTGGAAGAAACACCCAAGAAAACTCGATGAGATTTCCGAAGACGGGCTTCCTAGGAGATGATCATCCGGTCGCCGTGAGAACGGGGAGCCGGGAATAGGGTCTCCGGGGAAGAGGTGTCCGGGAAATCCGTAACTTCTCCGGGAGACAATCATCCGGTCGCCGTGAGAACGGGGAGTCGGGAATAAGGTCTCCGGGGAAGAAATGTCCGGGAAATCCGTAACTTCTCTGGGAGACAATCGTCCGGTCGCCGTGAGGACGGGGAGCCGGGAATAGGGTCTCCGGGAGGCAATCATCCGGTCGTCGTGAGAACGGGGAGCCGGGAATAAGGTCGCTGGGAAGCAATCATCCGGTCGCCGTGAGAACGGGGAGCCGGGAATAAGGTCGTCGGGGACCAAATATCCAAGAATGCCATTAGACGTCCCACTGGGGAGAGCGTCTACTCCCGGAGGAGGAAGTGCCCGAAGACAGGTCTTGAGTGTTTGGGCCGGGGACTAGTCTCCCAAAGTGACTCGTTACCGCGGCCGCTGGGGACCGGGTTGCCGCTTACACCCTCAGTCCACAAGGGCTGATTGTAAGCCGCCCTGCAGGAGGGACTTGCTGGGTCTGGGCCCACTTCCTCGCGGGGAGGGCATCCTCACAGGGAGGGCGTCCTCGCGGGGAGGGCATCGCCGCTAGGGGCCGTAGTGAGAAGAACCTGCAATGAGACAGTTGAAGAACAAAACCTATGTATTGCTAATAAAATGAAGTACAGTGCCTCCCCCTGCGAAGCCGCGAAAGGGGAGGAAAAGTAAATACAGTGTCCCTCCTCCCCCTCCGGCGTAACCGCTCCGGGGGAGGGGACAAGCCCGTAAGGCTAAACATAAAACTTGCGAAGTAAACGCAAGTTCCACGTGTGCTTCAGCTCCTGCTCTTGAAGGTTGGAGAGCTTATAAGCCCCTGAGCCCAGGACCGCAGAGATCCTGTAGGGGCCCCCCACTTGGGGGAGAGCTTCCCCTGGGCTTGGGAGTCTGTGACGCGCTTGAGGACAAGGTCCCCAAGGCGGAAAGCTCTCTCGCGCACGCGCTGGTTGTACGCGCACGCCATCTCTTGCTCGTAGATGGCGTGGCGGAGGAGCGCTCGTTCGCGTTCCTCCTCCACGAGGTCGATCTCGAGGCGCTGGTTGGCCTCGTTGGCCTGGTACGCTGCGGGCGTGGCTCCCTCCAGGAGCTCGACCCGCAGTGACCGGAAGCCGATCTCCAGGGGGAGGACTGCCTCCGCCCCGTAGACCAGGGAGAAGGGAGTACGCCCCATCCCTCGGGACGGGGTCGTGCGCATGGAGCAGAGGATGCTAGGAAGCTCCTCTGCCCATGCACCCCGCTTAGGTGCGGTTTGCTCTAGTCTCCGGCGCAATCCCTGTAGGATCACGCCGTTGACCCTCTCGACAGTCCCATTGCTCCGGGGATGGGCCACTGAGGTGAAGTGGATGACGAGCCCCCGGCCTTCGTAGAATTCCCGGAAATAAGCAGAGTCGAATTGGGTCCCGTTGTCCACAGTGATTTCCCGGGGGACACCAAAACGACATACGACATTTTTCCGGAAAAACCGCTGGACGGCCCAGGACGTGATGTTGGCCAAAGGCTCCGCCTCAACCCACTTTGTAAAATAGTCGACCGCGACTACCGCATACTTGTATCCTCCGGGCGCTGGGGGGAAGGTCCCTAAGAGGTCCATCCCCCAGCGCACGAAGGGCCAAGTGATGGGGATTGTCTGCAGCGCTATAGGGGGGAGGTTCGAGCCCTTGGCCATCTTCTGGCATGCCTCGCACGCGGAGACAAGGTCTCGCGCGTTGCGCATGACTGTGGGCCAGTAGAAGCCCTGCCGGAGGGCCTTGGCGGCGATGGCACGCGGGGCTAGGTGAGAACCACAGCTCCCCGCGTGGATGTCTTCGAGAAGTTGAAGTCCTTCCGGCCGGGGGAGGCAGCGCAGGAGGGCGGAAGCCCCCCGCTTGTAGAGCCTCCCCTCCAGCAGGAGATATGCCCGGGCTTTAGCCCGGAGGCGTTTAGCCTCTGTCTCACTAGTAGGGTCCCCCTCCCCCTTGATGAAGGAGATGATGGGGTCCGTCCTAGACGGAGTCCGGGTGATCTCGGTGACCTCCGGGACATGAGGCTCGTCGCCCGTGTCCGGGGAGGCCACCAAGGGCTTCGTGATGATTTCCAAGAAAGCCCCCTTTGGGAGTGATTCTTGGGCGCTTGCGGCCCGGGCCAAGGCGTCGGCCCGGTCATTGTCCCTTCGCGGGATATGCCGGGCGTCGAGGCCGTCGAAATGCCTCTCCATTTTCCGCACTTCCTGCAAATAAAGACTTAAGTTTGCGTCATGGCACAGGTAAGACTTGTCCATTTGGCAAACTACGAGCTGAGAATCTCCCTTGACTAGGAGGCGCCGGATCCCCAGGGAGCGCGCAAGGCGCATCCCGAGGAGCAAAGCCTCGTATTCGGCGACGTTGTTGGTTGCGGGGAACTCGAGCCGCGCGGGGTACTCGAGTTCCTTCCCCTCGGGGCTCCGGAGGACTACACCCGCACCAGCCCCGGCGAGACACAGCGACCCATCGAAGATGAGAGTCCAATGATCACTGCGTCGGGGCGGCACAGGGAGGTCTTCGTCCCCGGACCTAGAGGCGGGAGTCCACTCTGCGACGAAGTCCGCAAGGACCTGCGACTTGATGGAGGAGCGGCCGGTAAGGGACAGGGAGAAGGGGGCGAGCTCGGCCCCCCACTTCCCAATCCGGCCGGTGGTGTCTTTGTTCCGCAGTACCTCCCCCAGGAGGAGGGACGACGGGACGTTGATGGGGTGCCCCAGAAAGTAATGGCGAAGCTTCCGAGACGCCATCAGGAGGGCGTAGCAGATATTCTCCATCTCCGTGTACCGAGTTTTGGCCCCTTGGAGGGCCTCACTCACGTAGTACACGGGACGCTGCTGCCCCCCTTGCTCCTTCACCAAGACTGCGCTGACGGCGACGGGGGTCGCAGCGAGGTAGAGGAGCAAGGGCTCTTGTGGAGATGGACTCACTAGGATTGGAGGGCTCGTGAGGTACTTTTTGAGGTTGTCGAATGCCTCCTGGGCCTCGGGGGTCCAGCGGAACCCCTCGAGCCCTCGGAGGATCTTGAAGAACTGGAGGCCCCGCTCCCCCGACCGGGAGACGAAGCGGCTAAGCGCGGCTAGGAGGCCGGAGAGCCGCTGGACATCCTTGACGGAGTGCGGCGGGGGCATATCTAAGAATGCCCGGATCTTCTTGGGGTTTGCCTCAATGCCCTGCTGGGACACGAGGAAACCTAGGAGCTTCCCCCCGCGCACCCCAAAGGCGCACTTCGCCGGGTTGAGTTTGAGCCCGAACGCGCGGAGGTTGCGGAAGGTTTCAGCCAGGTCGTCGATGTGGGAGGCTGCGCGGGGACTCTTGACGACCGCGTCGTCTACGTAGACTTCGACGTTGCGGCCGACTTGATCTTTGAAGACCAGCGTCATGAGGTGCTGAAAGGTCGCCCCCGCATTCTTGAGCCCGAAGGGCATATGGACGTAGCAGAAGCTTCCGAGGGGAGTTATGAAACTCGTCTTTTCCTCGTCCCCTTCCGCCATCCGGACTTGATGGTAGCCCGAGTAGGCGTCTAGGAAGCTCATGAGCTCGCACCCCGCAGTGGAGTCGACGAGCTGGTCAATCCGCGGGAGCGGGAAGTTGTCTTTGGGGCAGGCGCGGTTAAGGTCGGTGAAGTCCACAGACATCCGCCACCTACCGGTTGACTTCTTGACGAGGACGGGGTTCGAGAGCCACTCGGGGTGCAGGACCTCCTGAATGAACCCCGCCTCTCGGAGCCGGGTGATCTCTACCTTGATTGCTTCTTGGCGCTCGAGGGAGAGTTTCCGCAGCTTCTGTTTGATCGGGGGGTGACCGGGGGCCACTGCGAGCTTGTGCTCAATGACCTCTCGGGCGACGCCCCGCATGTCCAAAGGCTTCCACGCAAAAATATCAGAGTTTTCGCGCAGAAAAGCCACAAGTTGCGCTGCATGCTCCTCGGGGAGCTCCGCCCCGATCCGGACAGTTTTGTCTTCATCGCCCGGGGACAGCAGGATCTTCTGGAGGCCCCCTTCCGGACGCGGCTTGAGGAGGGGCCTCCCGGACGGTGGTGCAGCGGTGTCTAGTTCCGGGGGGAAGCCTCCCCCCCAGGCATCTTTATGAGATTGACACTTCCGATTGTGGCTGCAGCGCGCTCGTATGGAGCACGGGCCATGTCTTGGTCTCCCCAGACGTTGATCACACCATGCGGCTCGGGATCTTCATGCAGAGTTAGTTTTGATGGGTGGTAGCCCCCAGCCGGTTGATTGTGGTCCTCCCCATTATCGCATTGTAGGAGGAAGGGAGGTCCACTACGTCGAAGCGGACCAGCTCGGTCCGGTAGTTCTCTGGGGTGCCGAACGTCATAGGAAGATCTACCTTGCCCACGGGGTGGATCGCCTTCCCGAGACAAAACCTTGCAGGGGCCCGGCAGCGGGCTGCAGGAGCTTCTCATCCACCTGCATCTCTTTGAAGGCCTTCAGGAATAGGACATCGGCGGAGCTCCCGCCGTCCACAAGGATACAGGCCAGGTGGCAGTTGTAGATGGTCGCGGAGACAATGAGCGCGTCGTCGTGGGGGAAGCGAACCCCTCGCGCGTCATCGACCGTGAAGGTGAGGGGGACGTCCGACCCCTTAGGTGGCGGGGACGTGTGTAGCACCCCCACAACCTTGACCTCGCGCGCGTACCCCTTACGCTGGCGCTTAGAGTCCCGCCTGGAGGCGGACCCTCCCACAATGACGTTGATGCGGCGCTGAGAAGTTTGAAAGGGGAGAGCTTCTGAAGGCTCCCCCTCCTGCGTCTGCTGACCCCCCGAGGGAGCGGGAAGGGCCGGAACAGCTGGCCGAGGGAGCAAGGAGGCCGGAGTCCCCCCCTGCCCGCGCTGGTCGAGGAACGCCGCGTAGTGCTGCAGCAGCTGGCTGCAGTCTCGGGTAGCGTGGGTACTGGACCCGTGGAAGCTGCACCACGGTCCTTCCCGCCTTCTCCCCGCGGGGCCTTCCCGACCGCGCGAAGACTGTCCTCCCCCATGGCCCTTCGGTTTGGGGAAGGGGTGGTTGCCCCTCGAGGGGTCGCGCGAGCCGCCTCCGCCCTCGAGGACAAAGGTGTCCGAAGGCCGTGGCTCGTTACGCCCCCTGCCTAGGGCGCTTGAGGGGATCCCTGGCCCCCCGGTCGGCGGGGGCGGGAGCCCCCTGGGTCTTCTTCCAGATGTCGTCTTCCTCCGCCCGAGCGTACTTTTCGAGTACGTTGAAGAGCTCGTCGGCGGAAGAGGGGCAACTCCGGGAGAGCCTTCGGTGGAGTTCCCCTGGGAGGATGCCGCTTTTGCAGGCTTCGATGACCGTAGAGTCTGGGACGTGGGCCACTTTGCTCTTCACCTGAGCAAAGCGCTTGAAGAAGCTTGTGATGGTCTCCCCAGTCCTCTGCCGGACAGTGTACAACTGCGAGGAGTCTAGGGGGCGCACATAGTTCCCCTGGAAGTTCGCGCAGAACTCCCACTTGAGCTGCGTGAAAGACTTGATGGAGCCGGCCTTCAGGTTGTAGAACCAGGAGCGGGCGATGCCGGTGAGGTAGAGGGGGAAGACATTGCATTGTACGTCTCGTCCCCCCCGGCTGCGGAGATGGTAGTGGAGTAAACCTGCACAAATTCGTAAGGGTCTGCCTCACCGTTATAGTGCTCGATGTGCGGAGGGCGGTAGGGCCGCGGCCATCGGATGCTGCGAAGTCTTCGGCATAGGGGCTGGTTAGCCCCCTGCACTTCCCGGGGAGAGCCCCTGTCCCTATCTTCTTTGACGGGACGCTCATTGTCGGAGTCAGGGAGCGGTCCGAGAGGTCCGCCGGAGTGGCGGTGGCGACGCTTCTCTTCTGGATCGGGGCTGAGTTCTCGGACGTCCGGACTCTCCCCAGGGGAAGCTGGGTCTTCCGTGGGCCTCTTCCCCTGACCGGTACGAGAGTGAGGCTCCCCGCGCCCACGGCCGAGGGGAGGTTCTTCCCCGCACTTAGGTGAATGCATTCGCTCGACCTCCCCCCGGGCGAAACGGACGTGTTCCGCTGAGGGAGGGAGCTTATGCACTGTAGCTACTGGCCCGGAGGCTTTCGGGGCCGGCTGGGGGGAGCCCCCCTGCGGAAAGGGGGAAGGCCCTGTATTATCCGAAACCGGGGAGGGGGAAGCCCTTGTATTATCCGGAACCGGGGAGGGGGCGCCCACGGCGACGTTTGGAGCCGAAGTGGAGGGAGCCCCTGTGGCAACAACCGGAACCGGAAAGGGGGAAGCCCCTGTAACATCCGGAACCTGCGAGGGGGGAGCCCCCGTGGCGACGTCCGGAACCGGGGAGCCCATGCGGGGGGAAGTCCGCTGAGGCACGGGAGCTGCTCTGTCGACCGCCCCCGGTGCGGTAAACGCGACGCGGGGGCGGGACTGGCTCCCGGCGTGGGGAAAACCCCTGGCATGAAGTGGGCTCCTGGCCCTGGAAATAGGCTTGGGATGGGGTACCCCCCTGGTGCCACGAAAGGCCCTGGCATGAAGTAGCCTCCCGGCACCGGGATGCGCCCGGGTGCAGGGAAGGGTCCGGACGTATCTACCGCAGGGGGAGGGAACCCCCCGGCAGGTTCATATGGGGTGGACAGACCTCCGGAGGCCGGAGGGGCCGCCGGATAACCCATAAATCGGGGCATAGCCCCCGAGTACGGGTGCGACGCAAATGTGCGGGCCGGAGGCCGCGCCAACACGCTGAGCAGCATCCATTGAGCGCTGGGCGCGGAGCTGGCCCTCCACTAGAGCCGGGGGAGCCGTCGGGGGGAGACTGGTCCCGGCCGAGGTCCCCGCGGTCACCGGGAACGACCTGGAGGTGGAAGCGCCTAAGTTAAGAGGAAAGGAGGGAGGCGGTACCTGGGCCAGGCCGCCTCTGGGCGGAAGCGCCGGGACAGCATTATCCCGGACGGGCGGCGCCAGGTCTCCAAGACCGGCGTCACCGGGAAGGGTGCGAGCCCTTGTTCTTGGGGGAGCCATGGCGTCTTGTCACGAGTCCCCACGGACGGCGCCAACTGTCGTGGTATTGCGAATACCCCGGCAGGTTTTGAGAACGATCCTAGCGAAGATTACACAGCGCGGGTTGACCGGATGACCGGTCCTCCCCCGCCGGACAAGCACAAGAAATGACACACGGATTTATACAGGTTCGGGTCCCGGTGGGGGCCCTAGTCCTGTCGGTGTGCTCCCGACCGGAGTCGGCTGGGGAGGCTCTCTCCGAGGGAGAGGCTTCCGAAGCACACCTGTTAGTTTTTAGCTATTCCAACAAATGAATCACTTGCTTACAACTGAGGGGTACAAGGGCTATTTATAGCCCCAAAAGGAAGCAAAAAGCCTAAACTACCCCGGAAGCCACCGTCGGATTGAGGGGTAGGAACGTCCTTCTCCCGGTCAAACGTCTTGGATGCTTGACAGGTGGTCGCTGATTCCTGAGGCGCTCCTCGCGTGACCTGCACGTGACAAACAACTCGAGACTTTACCTGGAGGAGGACAATGAGGCCCGGGACATGCGCCGGAGGCCAAGTCCCGGGGGCCAAAAGGCGGCGCCCGGGGAGGCACCGGAGGCCAGGTCCCCGGGCAAGTGGCAACGCCTGGGACGGCGCCGGAGGCCAAGTCCCGGGGGCCAAAAGGCGGCGCCCGGGGAGGCCCCGGAGGCCATGTCCCCGGGCAACTGGCGGCACCCGGGACGGCGCCGGAGGCCAAGTCCCCGGGGCCAAAAGGCGGCGCTTGGGGACGCACCAGAGGCCAGGTCCCCGGGCAAATGGCGGCGCCCGGGATGGCGCCGGAGGCCAAGTCCCGGGGGCCAAAAGGCGCGCCCGGGGAGGCCTCGGAGGCCAGGTCCCCGGGCAAATGGCGGCGCCCGGGACGGCGTGGAGGCCAAGTCCCGGGGGCCAAATGGCGGCGCCCGGGTCGGCGCCGGAGGCCAAGTCCCAGGGGCCAAAAGGCGGCGCCCGGGGAGGCACCGGAGGTCAGGTCCCCGGGCAAATGGCGGCGCCCGGGACGGCGCCGGAGGCCAAGTCCCGGGGGCCAAAAGATGGCGCCCGGGGAGGCACCGGAGGCCAGGTCCCCGGGCAAATGTGACGCAACTTACCTGGACTTAATTTCGCGGAGATTTCCCCCCAACAGGAAGGTCGAGATACATATAGTATATATGACATGAACCTATGCTATTGGGGAAAGAGTGAAAGGTTTTTCAAAATACATTTCTTTCTCATTCTTGCTCAACTTCTGATCATACTCATGGCAGTATATAAATCATACTGATGGCAATACATATATCCCATATCCAAGGCGATATATCCTCATATCACATTATTTTCATTCAAGCCTTTCAATCTTATACTCATGTCAGTATTTCATAAACTTAGGGCATAAACCACATGCCTCTTAGTTATCATATGCTTACGGCAAAATCCACATGCCTCTTAGCTAACACATGTTTACTAGATTATGGTATTACCGCGACACGTCAACACATGACAGCCCATGGCAACGCCCCTTATCGTGACAACACATGCCACTTGGGTAATCTTGAACTAACAAGTTTTAGTTTATAAAACAATACTTGTGTCACACCCCGTGGATTTAATCCACCGCGGCATACTCCTAAAACTCGGGAGCACGAAGTATTCGAATACATTTTTAAACTCTGCAGAGGTGTACCTCTTTTTAAATCCACTTTTTCACTCGACTTTCAAGTCGGGCCAACTCCATGCGACTTATATGCATGTGACAAGGCCGAGCTCACGCAATGTTTTCGCAGTCTAGTATTAACAGCATCCATGCCCGGTAAATGGACAATCCAGTCCCAAGTACCGTTGTGGGTCCTCCCCACTTCCTTACTTCCTATCCTGGGCCTATGTTCCCGCAGGACACATAGCCTTTCTTGATTACAGTCGCGCACGACTTAATCTGGCGTAGGGCAACTTCCTTCTTTCCACCTTATCCTCTCATAATTTTTCTGATCTCACACCACTCATGGACGAACTGCGTCCCACCAGTTTCCACACAAGAAACCGGATCGACAAGCCATGCAGGGAACTGCTAATACTAAGAAAGCTACTAGATTGTGCCTATCCCATACCAGGTAATTAAGTGGTTGGTACGTTTTTCAGGCCACTAGACGCACAACACAAGGTTCTAGTCCTTATATGCCAGTGACCAGATCATACCACAAACCATGCACCTTCAGTGCCTGCACATCCAGTGCAGCCAAGCACCTCCAGTGCTACCACCATCCCATACCAAAATACTGGTCACGGCTAGGGGTTCTGTTTCATGAATATAGATGTATATGTATATACCTTTATTAGTTCATGGCTTGCTATCTTAACAAGTTCACATTCCTCAAGTATTCAATCTATCACTGCCATAATATTATTGATCTCAACATATGCAATATTAATGAGATATCTACTCATGGAATAGCATAGCAATTCATAAAATATAGGTTCAATATGTTCAAAGTATGACTTGCCTCCCGCGTCGTAAGTATCAGCAGTTGATGATGGTTCAGCGACAAGATCTTCAACCTCGGGCTATTGCTCTGAACAAGATCAAACAAGCAAACAAACATTACAATCAATCCTATTCTTACTAACCCACTACATGCAATAATGCAAGATGGAAACACTCTGGTGATACAAGGTTTGGAAGCAATTAGAGTTAAACTATGGAAACCAGGGTTAAGATTAGTTGTCAAGGTTTACAGGGTTCCAAAATATCAGTGTAATATCAAGGTTGTGACTGGTTCGCCCAAAAACAGCGAACGTCTTTAGGTGGGCATTCGGTTCAAGGCATTGACATAAGGTCAATGGGTGGTAGAGGGCTCAACTCAAGTTGTGACAGTAGGGAAAAGTGTAGACCACAACGTCACGAGTCTAAGGGACAAAGTTATTTCCAAAGTTCATGGCTGGAAGTGGGTGAAAAGGCTCAATGCCACTGGCTGACATAGGCTGACAGTGCCCAAGAATGGCATTGGCATTGTTTGAATAGTTTCCAGTGGCCAAAGTAGGTTTTGATTCAAGCATATGGTGCACACAGTAGTGAGGCAGTTATTTGACAAAGTAATTTCTGTCTTACATGACCAGAGGTGGGGGAACAGGGCTAATGCCACTAGCTGACACAGCCTGGCATAGGGTCGACATGGCCAGAAACTAGGGTTAGCCATATCTTTTGATTCAAGGCTCTAAATGCTGCACCAATTTGTCTGGCGGTTAGGCATTTGCAACAGGAACAATCTATTCAACAAGGTCTTGGGCAGGAGATGGCTGGAAGGCAAGGAAATCCGGCGAAGAACACGGTGGCCGAACTGTTCCAAACAGTCTCTGGACAAAACTTTGGCATGGCGATACCTCTTCACCTGGGCCGATCCAGGTGTCAAGCTAGAAGACAAAAATACTCATGGGGTCAAGGCACATCTACTAGACAAGGTGGTTAGGGTTGACATGGCCGGAAACAAAATCCGGCGACCGGAGCTAGGGAAGAAGCCACAGAAATTGGGCATTTCTGTTCTAGGGCAAATGAACTTAATTCCTTGCTTGAGGATGGTCTCTGGGGTATAACAAGGCTAGGTGTGAAGTTGGATTAGCTAAACATTCAACAGATAAGCTAAATCAGCAAGCACAGTGAACATGCAAGGTTGAAATTTGGGGTTTTTCAAGTTTTAGCAAAATTGGTGATTCTGGTTGCTTAGATGTGTTCAAAACAGTCCACTGATCATGTTTGATCACAGGCTCGAGAGCTAATTCACTCTAGTTAGGGTTTAATTGCTCGTCGAAGCTGCTGGAGAGAAAAGGAAATCGCCGGCGACTGGAGAGGTTTGAAGTCAATTCCATGCTCGAGTATGATAAGGGAGGTAAGAGGAGCTTACTAAAGTAGCTGGATTGGAGGGGGAAGCAGTGTAGAGGCTTGGCACCGTAGCTCCTCCTTGCTGCTCACCGGAGAAGAAGACACGATGAAGTGTGGCGATTTCTGGTATTTTGTTGTGTGGTGGAGTTGGCTAAGTCCCGAGGGGTATTTATAGGCGATTTGGGGGGGGGGGTGCTGCAACGGCTGGAAATGCATGGGGAAGTGAAGCGGGCTGGAGGTGACAACTCGGCTGAATCCCGGCGAAGTGACGGCCTGTAGCTGGATTAGGGGCTTTAACCTGCTGCTCTGGTGGAGGTGAAGGTGAATAGATGATTGGCTTCGGCATGGACTCTACGTGGCCGGGTTTTTCTGTTTGAAACGTTGCCGATGGCGTGCATAATCGGGTAGGATCAACTGGCCGTGAGGTGAGCCCGAGAAGATCCACAGTGCCAATCATCGATCACACACGTGGCGGTAGGCGATTAGATGAGGTACTGTAGCTGGAGGTCGAAGCAACGACAACAGTTGGTCAAGTGAACAGTAACAGGTCTATGCTACAGTGTTCTAGCCAGTGGTCGCGTGTGGTAGGTGAGGTCGATTGGTGCAGCCACGGTCGAAGTAATAGGAGTGGTCGAGGTCAAAACCGGCTGATGGGGTCACGAACAGGAGGTGTGGTCGATTGAACGGCCTGGTCGAAGTCGAAACTAAGTGATCTGGTCGGTTTCTCTGGTTCTGGTCGCTAAAACCAACCCGTGGTCGAACCAGGGGCCTGATTGTGATGATTTTTGATGAGCTTTGGACTAAATTATAAATCTGGTCTTAAAGAGGATTAATTTGAGATTTGATTCCATGGCTGAGTATAATATTTCTATTAATACTCATTTAGCTCAAATTTGGAGAAAGTTTGATAAGATTTGAGGGATTTCACCTATTTTCGAAAATAGGGTAAAATTAGGGTAAAATAGATATGGATTTTGTCGATCTCGAATTCTGGTGATTGGAGAGAGATTTTGAAGTCTGATCAAAAGCGAGATCTGTATCAAATAGCATTTGGGAGGTGTTCCCTGAAGAAATTCTGGAGTTGGAGTTGATTTGTAGATTTTAGCCTTTTCAGGCTTCCAGGTAAACAGAAAAGGACCTATTCGCAGTAAAATTTGGACTAATCTGCGAAAAGTATTTAGATGAATTAATCTGGTTCCCAACTTTTTGGAGTAAGTTGAGGATATAACTGGAAACATAATCCAAGAGACACTTGAGTCTGGATAGGGTTAAATCAAGATAACTCAGTTATCTAGAAACTGGGGTACTTAGGGTAAATCTGAATTTTCCTGTTTTCGAAAACAGAGAGAGGTTTAGGTACTGAGAGTTAGGGTCCGAATTTGATCTGCCTCCTGAAGACTTTTATCTTCAGAGTAACTGGTAGGTTAGATCTGGATAGGCAGATCTTAGTCTGAATCCAAAGGGTGGATTTTGGAGATTTTTAGGGTTTGGGAGAGATTAGAGTTCAGCTGATCTGGCTACTACTACAGAGATACATGCATGCAGGGTTTTTATGCAAAACTTTTCACCCCCAAAACTAGGGTGTTACAGGAATCATCCATTTGCTAGATCCAGTCGATGAAGCTCCTCAATTTACCCAAAGGTCACCCGAATTGCATCGACCTGCGATTAAAATAAACAAAACGCACAATTGAGGTCGAACGACAGCCAATACAAATATATTTGAGTATTTGATGATTTTTATGACTAAAATGAGCATGAATGAGGGGAAAATATCTAGAAAATAAGCACAAATATGATATTTATCACTAACTAATTTATTGTACTTAGCTAGGTATAACTTATACAATCATAAAATGAATGTACAGGTCAAGTTCAACCCGTGCACAATATGTTTCAATACCAGAAATTGAAACAACTGTGGCTGAGGAGGTGATGACTACAATGGCAGAAACCCTTGGCATAGAGGGTGCTGTAGCTTCATCTGTAGTACTAGATGTTGTTGTGACCGCTGAGGTACTTGAAACCATCATGGAGGAGGTGGTTCAGCACATACAATCCTCTAATCTTGTCAATGATGAAGGAACTAAAATTGCGGCTACGATCTTAACCATGGAGACAAGCAAACAAGAAGGAACCTTTGCTCCCCCAATGGTCAAAGAAATCCTTCTTTCCCCTAATCAAGGAGAAAAGGATTTGGAAACAACGGTTCAATCCGCTGAGACTCCGCGTCCTACTTTGGAAGTAAATCTACAAATCACTAAGCCAGAGTAGGATATCTCGGAATCTGAGATTTTTCTCAAAGATCTCGTAGAGGTAAGTAAAATCTTTACCCAATGTCTTTTATTGTTTACCTAAGTAATATCTTTAGATATTTACTTCCTTGTAGAACTCTGCTCGCCATGTGACCTTGGTCGATTCATTGATAGAACAATTTAAGGTCGCTCAAGAGAAATGCAACCTCTTACAGTAGTAAGTATCTTGCTCTAATCTCAGTTCCCTGTGAATTAGAATAACATTTATTGTTGTCGTAGGGAAAACTCTGCTCTAATATGTGAGGTTGCTAAAAATGCTCTAATAAAGAGACTACGGTGGCAGAAGCTCTGAGGGAAAACAGCAGAAAACTTGCTGAAGCCCTCTCATCCTTTGAGGAAAATAAAAGTCCATACGCTTTTCTCCAAGAGGAAAAAGAAAAATTACAAACCAATATAGATCATGAGTTCACTCTCGCAGAATTTGCCATTGTGTTGATGATCTTTCCTGAATTAATCATATTGTTTTTGCTTATTTATCTGACCGGGGCAAAGAGAAATAAATTCTAAGCAAGCCAAAGAAAGGAATAATTTTGAGGGTGAGTTTACCAGGCGAGGATACGAGCTTGACAAACTTCATGATACCATCAATATCCTCAAAATGGTTGTGGAAAAGGCCAAAAAGACTACAACGCTTTCTTGCAATGAAAGGAATGATTTGAAAAAAAATCATTAGTAGCTGTAGTATTGTTGAAGAGGCCACTCTCGCAAAGCTGAGAGAAGTAGAAAATGCAAATACAGATAACTGGTAGAAAATGAAAATTCATGACGAGCAAAAATTGAAACAACAAAAAGTGTACTTAACTTCCAACTAAATGCTATAATTATATTCCCCTAGCCCCCTCCTAAGATCACTGATACTGAAGATATAGTATAGTAATCTCAGGATAAATAACATGGCAATAATGATCAAAAAATACTAGTGAGCTTCTTATGCATTGACAAACGACATAGAAATAAATGTCTCAACTAGATTCGATCATGAGGTCGTAAGGAAAAACAAGCTAATATAAATGCCAAAGCTTATTGTGAACTGACAGCCATCCGAATGATCAGAAACATGCTAATAAGTCTCTTATGCGTTGAGAAACCCATGTCTTATCTAGATGCGACCATTAAATTGGTCAGTGAATCCAATTTAAACATCATATTAAGACGGTTATTTGCAACCAGCCCCCGAGCTTGACCTGAGAAAAAGAGAGGACAAAAAATGGGAATGTAACCATAACTTATAGTGACAGATGTACTTTATTATGAAATGAAATATGATAATGGAAAAGGAAAATGGAATAAAAAAAACTTACACGTAAAACTTGCACAATTGATCTATATTCCAAGAATTGGATAAGATCCTTCCATCCTCCATCGCTAATCGAGCTGATCCTGGTCGTGGAATAGAGACCATAATATAAGGACCTTCCCACTGAGGGGAGAACTTGTTGCGATTGGACTAGTTTTGAATTTTCCTTAAAATCAGGTCGCCCACGTGAAGACTACGTGGTCGTACCTTTCTACTGTGATATTTATGTAAAGCTTGTAAATATGCCGTTGAGCGAATTAACACTCAATTATGTTTTTCTTCGAGAAGGGAAAGTTCATCGTCTCGAGTATCATTTTGACTTGCAATGTCTAAATGGCTTAGGCGAGCCGCACCAAGCTGTATTTCAATTGGTAAGATAGCCTCTGCACCAAAAACCAGTTGGAAAGGTGTCTCACCTGTAGCTCGACTGGATGTGGTATGTAACGCCCATAATACGGAGTAGAGTTCATCTACCCAAGCCCCCGAGCATAGCTTAAGGTGGTCGAAAACACGTTTTTTAATCCCCTATATTATATGCTTGTTGGCACATTGGACTGCACCATTGCTCTGTGGATGAGCGACAGATACGAAATAGACTTTGGTCCCAATGTAGTTGTAATAGTCTAAGAAAAGACCACTAACGAACTGGGAACCATTGTTGGTAATGAGGCGACTGGGAACACCAAATTGTGTCACTATGTTCTTATGAAAGAACTTCATCGCTGCAGCGGCGGTAATGTTTCGAACTGGTACAGCCTCAATCCATTTAGTAAACGTATCAATGGCCATGAACAAAAACTTGTATCTATTGACCACTTGAGGCATTGGTCTTACAATATCTGTTCCCCAAACAACAAACGACCAAGTTAAGGGAATAACTTGTAAGGCATATGCTGGCTGATGAACTTGCTGAGCATGGAATTGACATTGTGGGCATGCTTTGACCAATTGCATGGCATCATTGAGTGCCACAAGCCAGTAATGACAATGTCGAAAAGCTTTTCCGACCAGCGTCCGATAAGATGCATGTGCACCGCACATGCCCCCATGTATTTCGTTTAGAAGGGATTTGCCATCTTCTTGAGAAATACAACGCATAAGTACTCCTTGAGCTCCTTTTCTGTATAAGATTCCTTCAACAAGTCTGTACGTGCGTGCTTTTCTAACTAACTGATCACTGTTGATTTCATCCTCAGGCAAGGTTCCATTTGCAAGATAGATCATCAATGGATGGATCTAATCCACTTCTTGCTTCAAGGTAGCAACATTAGTCATCACCTTTGACCCATCTGTGATAGAGAGAAATTTTAAGTGTTCAACGAACACTCCAGACGGAGCGGATGCATGTGAGGACCCAATTTTTGACAATTGATCTACGAGAATATTGTCTCTTCACTGTACGAATTGGACTTTGAATGATCCGGGAGGATCTTCAAGTCCTGATCGCATACAGCTTCGCGACCTTAACCGTGTTTGGAAAGGTTTTGCGACCATGGATGGGTCCGCGACCATGGATTGGTTCACGACCATGAAAAGGAATTCGTTCCCTGTTCGGAATTGTAATCCGATCCAAATATATATAACTAACCCTATCTGTTTAGGATTAGTTAGTTATATGAGTCTAATACGTTTAGGTTATTGAGTCTGATACGTACTCATACGATTGGACTATAAATACCTTGTAATAGGTCTAGTTTAGATCATCGAATACAATCGAGTCTACATTGAAATCTTAGACACATAGTTCCCTCGACGTAGGTGAGTGCGACCTAACGTTCGACGTGTAAAGCCCTCTTTGAAATAAAGAGTTGTGCAATTACTTTGAGCTGTGTTTTTGATCAACCTTTGGGTTTTGGTATTTCTGAGTAAGATCTCGTTATTCCGCATATTAGAATCTGGGCGAGCCGAGTGCGAAAACCAAGGCTAGGTCTCAAACGGATCAAGTTGGTATCAGAGCAACTTTCCTATCCTGTGGATAGTGAAGACTCGCCAGGGGTACAAAACCTCTGGTGAAACTCCAGGCCATCAATCGACGGTTCCTATAGCTGCATCTTCGACAATGTCTGACGATACCTCCGTTCAAGCTAACCTAGCCAAACAAGTGGCTAAGCTCTCCACCGACATGAAAACTATGCTTGCTTGGATTAAGCAGTAGGCCATGATTGTACCTCCTGAAGTAGGGAAGGTTATGGGTGTGAAAGCTGGTGAAGACTTGCGCAGGGCAGACGTAGATGAAGATGAAGGCGACCATAAGGCCGACGACCTCGCCAACACCTCCTTAGCTGTCGGATCTTTCAAGGTCGACGCTAAGATTGAAATACCCATATATCATGGGGAGATCGATGCCGAGAAATTAGATTCATGGCTCGATCAGCTTGAGACCTACTTTGACCTGAAAGGGTTTAGTAGCGCTCAAAAGGTCAAATTTGCACCTTTGAAGATGAAGGACCACACCAAGACATGGTGGAAGGCCCTTGTCGCCAGTGGTGAAGCTGACGACCTTGCATAGGGTCAATTGAAACGACTTCTGTGACAAGAATTCTATCTGATGGGTTACCTCGAGGAAAGATGGGAGCGTTGGCAAAGATTGTACTAACGGTGCGAGCAGACCGTCCAAGACTATACTACGAAATTCCGGAGAGAAGCAATGGTCATCGGCATCTCACTGTCTGATCCTCAGGTATTTCGGAAATACACATCTGGACTTCAAAAATCGATCAGTACTGAGCTAAGTCTGTTCAGCGTCCGAGACATCGCAATCGCAAGCACAACCGCTATGGCGATCGAGAAGAAGAAAAAATCCCACAGTGACAAAGGCACGAAGGACAGTGCGACCTCGACAAAAAGAAAACCGAGTCCGAAGAAAAACTCTTCGAAGCCGGGCATGGGTATTTTTTGTGAACATTTTCAAGTCACGGATTATACCAAGGACAAATTCTACAAGCTTCACCCTGAACTTCGACCAAAGAAAAACGGACCAGGAAAAAGAACAGCCACGGCTACTGCGACTTCACCCGACGAAGAAGTTGTCCGAGTGAATTCGGTTAATGAGGCGGATACAACCTTGTCTCTGATGGCAATGCCGAAGGAGAAGGGTTCGGATCCACCGAACGACCATCACCCAATGGAGGACTTGTTCACCGTCAACATCCAGGTGAAGCACGAAGTGGTCGCAGCGATATTCAACCCCGGAAGTCGGAAAAATCTGGTCTCCGCTGGACTGGTTCGGCGACTTGGTTTGAAGACAACCACACACCCGCGACCATATCCGCTGGGCTGGTTTACATCCGACATGAACCAACAGATTACGAGTTAGTGTGTGTTGAAGTTTGCGATCTCTGCACGATATATAGATGAGGTGCAATGAGATGTTGTCCCTATTGATATCTGTCAGGTGATTTTTGGGAGTCCGTATCTATATGATCAAGAAGCTCACTTCGGCGAGCACAAGAGTATGACCTCACCAAAGACGGAGTTAAGTTTGTAATCAGTAGGGACATCCACGTCAACACTTCGAACTTGATTATCGCAAATCAGGCCAAATGAATCGTTAATGCATGTCACAAGTATGTGCTTGTCATGATTCGACCCATTGGTCAAGGTGAGAGTACTCGACCAGCATTGCCGTTGGCGTGCCGAGAGGATTCTGGTCGTTTTTCGGGACTACTAGTGAAATACAATGATCTGTTCGAGACTACCCAGGGTCGTCAGCCGAAACGTCCAGTCGAGCACGAAATTCAGCTTTTGTCCGATGCGACACTACCCAATCTGAGTATGTATCGCAACTCAATATTAGAGAATGAAGAGATCAAGAAACAACTTGGTGAGTTGCTAAACGATAGTGTCATTCAACCGAGTAGTTCACCTTGTGGATCTCCTGTGGTGTTAGTGCCAATGTAAGATGGGACTTGGCGTATGTGCATCGACTACCGAGCACTAAACTAGATCACCATCAAGAACCGCTATCCCCTTCCTCGTATTGACGACCTGCTGGACCAATTGAAGCATGCTGTTGTCTTCTCCAAATTGGATCTTAATTCAGGATATCATCAAGTCAGCATCCGAGAGGAGGAAACGTGGAAGACCGCGTTCAAAACACGACAAGGTCTTTTCGAATGGCTAGTCATTCCGTTTGGTCTCTGCAACGCCCCGGCAACTTTCATGCGTCTTATGAATGACATATTGAGACACTTCATCGACGACTTTGTGATCGTTTACCTCGATGACATACTAGTTTATAGTCGTTCATGGGATGAGCACCTCATTCATGTCAAAAAGGTGTTCGTACAGCTTCAGCAACATCGACTTTACCTCAACCGTAAGAAGTGCGAGTTCGGCCAACAAACTCTACTTTACCTCAAATTAATGGTCGGCAACGGTACGTTGCAAATCGACCGGAATAAGGTAAAAGTGATTCGCGAATGGCCGCGACTGCGAACAATTACAGACGTGCGTAGTTTTGTGGGAGCATGCAAATATCTTCGGAAGTTCATCCGACACTTCTCGATTGTGGCTTCTCCATTGCATGCATTAACTATGATCAATCAGAAGTTCGAGTGGACAGGGAACATGAGGACACGTTTCTCTTGCTGAAAAGGAAGATCAGCGAGGCACCTGTGTTAGCTTTGCAGAATCTGCAGAAACCATTTGAGCTAGAAACCGATGCCTCAGGTTATGCGATGGGCGCAGTGCTCATGCAAGAAGGTCGACCAGTGGCATATCACTCCGAGTTATTCCAGGGAGCTCAAAAGAACTACCCGACTTATGATAAGGAGTTATGCACACTGCATCAAGCCGTGAAACATTGGCAGTGTTATCTCTTGGGTAAAGAGACTGTGGTCCACACCGACCATCAACCGTTGCAATATTTGCAAACTCGTCCAAGCTATAGCAAGCTCAGCACACGAAGTGGATGTCGTATCTGCAGCAATTTAATCTGGTGATTAAGTACAAGAAGGGCGTACACAACAAATTGGCAGATATGTTGTCGCGACCACCAGTTACGACCCTCTATTTATCAGCGTTCATGCAGATTGAGCCCTCATGTCATGATGACTATACCACTATGTACAGTGAAAACCCCGATTTTCACACAACATTGACTGAGCTCGAAACAGGGAAACCTATGTAGTTCGTTCGTCGAGAAGGACTCTTGTACAAGGGCAATTTACTTTGCATACCTCGTAGAGCACCTAGAATTCAATGGTTTCGAGAAGCGCACACATCGAAGGTAGCTGGTCACTTTGGGGTTACAAAGACGTTGCAAAATCTTCACTGACATGTGTTTTGGCCGCGTATGCGGTAAGATGTGGCTAGTTTTGTTCGAGGTTTTGGTCTCTGCAGCATCTAGAAACCGGCAAACCAAAAATTAGGTTTGTACACTCCTTTGCCAGTTCCATCGCAACCATGGGAGAGCATATCCATGGATTTCTTGGGAGGATTTCCTAAGACCCGATGTGGCAACGACTACCTATTCGTGGTCGTTGATCGGTTCTCCAAAATAATTATTCTTATACCTTGTCAAAAGATTATCACGGGAGAAGAAGCAGCTCAGGTATTCTTTCAAAACGTTTGGACACACTTCGGACTGCCTACTTCTATTGTGTCTGATCGCGATACCCGATTCCTTAGTCACTTTTGGCGATCGCTCTGGATGATGATGGACACCAAGCTAAAAAGGAGTACTGCTTTTCATCCGCAAACGATGGTCAAACCGAGGTGGTAAATCGCGCAGTCGTTCATCTTTTGAGAGGACATAACTTGAAGCACCCGAAGACCTGGGATGAAAGCATACCGGACCTGCAATTTGCTTTTAATCGAGCAGTGCATGGTTCGACTGGAAAGTCGCCGTTTGAGGTCTGTTTAGGATTTTTACCACAGAGTCCATTCGACATGGAGTTTGTGATCCCTACCTCAGCACAGAACAACAAGGAAGCATCTGATCAGGATCGAGCACAAAAGTTCCTCGAAGGTATTGAGTGACTCCATCGAGAAGTTGAACAGAACTTGCTGAAAGCTCAACTCAAGTACAAGGCACGACATGATCGGCACCGAGTTGATGCGCAATTTCAAGAAGGTGATATGGTATGGTTACATCTGAGTAAGGAGAGACTTAAAGGTGAAGGTAAGAAACTCAAACCCATTCGTTATGGTCCTTTTTGGATTTCGCGGAAAGTGGGTAATAATGCTTGTCAGCTCGAGTTACCTCCATACATGGATATTTACTCGGTTGTTAATGTTGAGCACCTCAAACTCTTTGAGCCTTCAATGTTGGATGATGAGCCATATACTATAGTACCATTTGTTGAAGACTTGGTCTATCAACGAGATGAACCTCTACGTGAAGATGTGATTCTGGAGAAGAAGGTGACTACCACCCGCAGTGGCATAAAGGAGACTTTTCGAATCAGTCGGAAAGATCAACGAGCACGTGCGGCAAAGTGGCACACCAGAGAACATGGACAAGCCCAATTTCCACATCTCCAGTTTTATCGAGAGGTCGCAACAGGGGTTGGCTCCTTCTCAACAAGGGAGTCATGATCAGGGAGGATCTTCAAGTCCTGATCACATACGGCTTCGCGACCAAGTCCTGATCGCATATGGCTTCGTGACCTTAACCGTGTTCGGAAAGGTTTCGAGACCATGGATTGGTTCGCGACCATGAAAAGGAATTTGTTCCCTGTTCGGAATTGTAATCCGATCCGAATATACATAACTAAGCCTATATGTTTAGGATTAGTTAATTATATGAGTCTGATATGTTTAGGTTATTGAGTCTGATACGTACTCATACGATTGGACTATAAATACCTTGTAATAGGTCTAGTTTAGATCATCGAATACAATCGAGTCTAGATTGAAGTCTTAGACACATAGTTCCTTCGACGTAGGCGAGTGCGACCTAATGTTCGACATGTAGAGCCCTATTTGAAATAAAGAGTTGTGCAATTACTTTGAGCTGTGTTTTCGATCAACCTTTGGGTTTCAATATTTCTGAGTTAGATCCCGTTATTCTGTATATTAGAATCTGGGCGAGTCTAGTGCGAAAACCAAGGCTAGGTCTCAAACGGATCATTGAAATTACTGAAGTGTTTTTCCAATTTCCTCACCTCATCCAAGTAATGACCCATTGTCTCATCGGAGATATTGTACTCCTTGTTTACCTGGTTTACGACTAGCTGTGAGACCCCCTCACCACTAATCGATGGACTCCAAGGGATTTAGTTGCTCGAAGCCCGGCAAGAAGACCTTCATACTCCACTACGTTATTAGTGGCAACAAAGTGTAAGTGTATGACATACCAGAGTTGGTCACCCTGAGGTGTTATTAAGACTACTCCAGCCCCCGAGTGTTGATAACTATGAGAACCATCAAAATACATCGTCCAACGGTCGGTATTTTTCAAATCCATAGGTTCTTGCGCAAGTGGTTCGGGATTAGACCATTCGACCACAAAATCTGCAAGAATTTGGGATTTGATTGCTATTCGGGCAGTGAAATGGAGATCAAAAGCTCCGAGTTCTACTGCCCACTTCACAACTCGATCGGTTACTTCCAGATTCTAGAGAATGTTTCCTAAGGGAAAGGACGATGGCACGAAAATCTTATGCGCTTGAAAGTAATGTCGAAACTTTCTAGAAGCCATTAAGAGAGCATAAAGTAGCTTTTGGACTTCAGGGTAACACTCCTTCTATCCATTAAGCACTTCACTTACATAGTAAACTGGTCATTGTACTCCTTCCCTTTCTGCGACCAGCACTCCGCTGACCGCATGAGGGATAGCAGCCAAATAGATGAGTAAAGATTCTCCCTTAACAAAGGAAACCAACACCGGAGCACTGGTGAGGTATGCTTTCACTTTCTGAAAGGCTTTTTCAGCTTCGTCCGACCATCTGAAACCATTGTGCTTAGGAAAAACCTTAAAGAAAGGTAAACCACGTTCACCTAACCGCGAAATAAAACGACTCAAGGCCACCATTCGACCAGTCAGTCTTTGCACTTCCTTCATTGTTGAAGGGGATCGCATTTGCTCAATGGTCCAAATGGCATCCTGGTGTAACAATAAGTACCAAATGGGGTGATGAAGGCAGTTTTCTCTTCATCTTAATCTGCCATGCTAATTTGATGGTAGCCTGAGGAAGCATCCAGGAAGCTCATCAGTTCACAACCTGCTGTTGAATCGATAAACTTATCGATACGGGGAAGGGGAAAGTCATCCTTCGGGCAGGCATTATTTAAATTGGTGTAATCGACGCACATGCGCCACTTACCGTTTGATTTCAGGACCATGACTGGATTCACGAGTCATTCGGGATGGTCTACTTCACGAATAAAACCAGCCTTCTAGAGTTTTTCTAACTCCGAACAGATGGCTTCTTGTCGATCAAGAGCAAAGCGTCTAAGCTTTTGCTTTATTGGTCGCTATCCATGCCGAATTGCTAGTCTATGCTCGATCACTTCCCTTGGGACTCTAGGCATGTCAGATGGTTTTCATGCAAACACATCTACATTAGTCCAGAGGAAAGCAATGAACTGGAGTTCCTATTTGTCGTACAGTGTTGACCCAATCCGAATGGTTCTAGATGGGTCGTCTGGGAACAACGGAACCAGTTTAAGCTTTTCTTCTGGTCGTAGGGAGACCTTGACCGCAACTGACTCTAAGGTCACAACCTTGACATCCCATAGGGGAAGTTGATCGACCAGTTCCAGGGAGATTCAATCACAAGTAAGAGCCATATGCTAACTGCCTCTAACTGTGATCACGCCATGAGGACCTGGCACCTTGACGCACTGGTAAGCATAATGCGTTGCCGCCACATATTTAGCAAGTGAAGGCCTGTGAAAAATAGCGTTATAAGCTGAATCAAAATCAATTACATCAAAGGTAATCAATTATGTCCTAAAGTTCTATGGTTCTCCAAGTGTCACTGGTGGCACGATTTGCCCAATAGGTAATGTAGAGGAATCAGGAATTATCCCAAAAAATGGGTGAGCTACTGGCTTGATTTTTGATTGAGGGATTTGCATCTCATCAAGGCCTTGGCAAAAAGAAGGTCGAGGGAACTTCCTCCATCAACCAACACTCGTCCTACCTTAGCATTGCTAATGATAGGGGATATTACCAGAGGGAGGTGCCGGGGTCACGTCAATCCCTTAGGGCAATCTTCTCGGCTAAAGGTCATGGAAAGCTCTAATCATCGAGGAAATTGAGGCTCCCCCAAAGGAGCTTCAACATTATTTACCTCACGGCAAGTAGTTTTAAATTGGCACTTAGAAAAACAAGATGAAGAACCACCAAAAATAACATTAACATGATTGTTAGCTACCTGATATGGCATGTCCTCATCTCCACTTGCGTCTTTATTTCCGCTGGCTTGTCCTTGACTTGGTATTGTGGGCATAGGGGTCTTACCTTGGTAAAAATCATCCAACTTTTTTAACCAAGTGCGACAATTCTGGAGGTTGTGTGATGAAACGTTGTGCAACAGACACCATTTGTTCACTCCCGATGGTTTAGTTTGTTTTTCTGCCTGGTCGCTACGACCAGCAGAAGTAGTTTCAAAGTTTTTAAAAGGAACCTTCTTACCTTTCCCTTGGGATTGCTTGTCGATGACGACGACCTCTCGGAATCGGCCGGTTCTAATCTTCTTAGACTTGTTTGACTTTTCGCTCGTGGATGATTCAGACTTCTTGTTCAAATCATCCTCTTTTCGGTCTTGAGACCTGGTTGAGGCGGTAAGTTACCCTTGTCCACCATCTTATTCCATTCAATGGCCTCGGCCGCATCGAAATATCGATCAGCCATGTCGAAAAGATCCGAAAATGATCGCGGTGGGTGGATACTTAGGTCCTCAGCAAATCTCCGATATTGAAAGGCATGCTTGAATGCCCTGATAACAGAGTTGTCAGAGATGTTGGGGATGGTATTTCTAACCCTACAAATCGTTTGAAAAATTTCTGAAGAGTTTCTGTGGAAGTCTGACGCAGACGATGAAAATCATCTTCCTTGCAAGGCTTGTCGTAACAATTTTGAAAATTGTTGAGGATTATGTCACACAACATTTCCCAATTATAAATGGATCCTTCAGGCTGATTGAACAACCAGGTCCGTGATGGACCCTCCAGGACTGTCGGCAAATAATTTGCCATGACCCGGTCATCTCCTCTTGCCTCTTGGATGGCAGTGATATAGATCTGGAGAAATTAGGAAGGATTTTTGATCCCATCGAATCGCTCGATCATCCTGGGTTTAAACTTATCTGGCCAAACTACTGCTAGAAGGCCTGGCGAGAAAGCCTTACAACATACGTATGGAGAACCTGGTTGTTCAAACTTCCATGACAACCTCCCTCAAGGTCGCGGAAAGGATCAACTCGCGGCCCCAAGCGGGAACGTACTGGTACACTTTTACGGTCGCGGGACATAACAGCTTGCGGCCTGGCTTTGTTATGCCAGGCTGGTGATGTATGTCCATGCTTATGTCGTACCTGGCTTGAATGGTGACTATTTTGCTTATGGGTGTGAGCCACCGAACGTGACGATTCCGTTGGGGTTACAACTATTGCTACCTCATCGAGGTTATCTGCCAAAACTCGCACGAATAGTGTCATGTCGTCATTCGCCACACCAGATGGAGGCTTGCAAAGTTTTTCTGCAATCGCACGAATGCGTTCTTGTGTGCTCCTTCTGGGTGCCTTGGACGCTGTTGCCGCCTCATCCGCCGGGGAATATGATTGTACCCGAAACGGTTGAGCATGATTGTGTTATAATAACAACAAGTGAACAGTTGAATGTTGAGCACTTGAGGGTCAAATTCCATGAGGAACAAGCGTATTCGTCTTTCTAGTTTAATGGATCACTAATTAAGTGTAAACAAATTTTGGGGGTTGTTTTTCTACACTAAGTCTATCAATCTAGGGTTTGGAAGCTGGAATGAATATCTAGGGTTTCGGGAATGCCATAATCATCCGGCGTAATTCTATCCAAGGTCCGAGGATTGTAAGTTAATTTCAATTTTTTCAAGACAAATTAAGTTTCCAGTTCGGGGTGCTGGGTCAACAGTCAGAGGATCACTTCCACTGTCACGTTTGGCGAGAGCCTCTCCTGTTAAAGGTTCTGCATCAAAGTGCTAAGAACTCAAGAACTCCCCTAAAGTCTTGCTAAGGCTCAACTGTTACCTCTATTGCCGAAAGAGAATTTAGGGTTTGGAGGAAGGAAACATCATCAAATTACTCCAAAACTTGAATTAAAGACATGGGAAGAATCACGCCATCAGGATTAGGTCATCCCTAACCCTAGAGGGGATCTACTCACTAAAAGCCATAATAATGCAGAAGTAACAATAAGAAATAAATAAAAAATTACTTGATTGCTTGAAAATTGAAGTTGCCGTGCTTGCCAGCATACAAAAGTAATAAAATAGAGAAGGGGGCTCTTCTAAACTAAAACTAAGCACTAATGGCTTCTAAAACCTAAGAAAAAGAGATTCCTAATTGAGCCAAAAGCTTCTCTATTTATAGCACATAGGAAAATGTGTCCAAAACTGGATCAAAATAGCCCAAAAACGACCAATTTGGATCAAACCCGCTTCAAAACAGCTCATCCACAACCAATCCGGGTCAAATCCGCCTCACAACAACCAGTTTGGATCGAAACTAGTCACAACCATGCTGAGGAATCCAATTCGAACACGACCGGAACACGTGGCGCAATCACAGCCGCACACGCATCGTCGCCGAAACTGGTTCGATCACGACCGGACATGTGGCGCTTTTATGGCCAGACACGTGGTGTAGCTGAAACCGAGTGGGAATCACCTTCGACTGTGTTGTATTCGACCGGGTCTCTTTTTTGAGCAGGAGCCTTTTTCGAGTATAAATCCTTTTTGCGCCCGTTTTCCTACGGATTTGACTTTTTACCCGCCAATTCGACTTCTATCAGAACTCTTTTGCTTCTCCTATTAGTTTTCTTGGTCGTTGGAGGTTCAAATGTGGTCGAAATTGCTTCAAATTTGGAGGGTTTGATCCCTGAAACATGATGAACACAACTGTGAAAGCAATTTGTGAAAATAATTAAATTTTGCACATAAAGTGTCGCATCAGAGGAGTTTTAAGCATGATTTTGCATGTTTTTGACACTAAACCTAGGGTAAAAGTGCTACCAAGTTAGCACTAATCAAATTCCCCCAAGCTAGTATTTTGCTTGTCCTCGAGCAAAGAATGTGAATGATTTTCAAAAATTGAGATGCCTTGGTTTATCTGATTTTCAATAAACAATCTTCCGAAGATTCACAACATATCTATGCATATGAGGCAATTGATCTTAGCAATTTAAACTTTCCACATGCATATATTATGATTATCAAAATTCAACCTTAGAAAAGAGAGAGTTTAATAAATTAAATTCTCTTAAAAATCTTCTTTCATATAGGATTTAGAATAAACCATGCAAAGAAAACAGTCGTTATGCTATGATCTATACAAAAGTTGCTAGATTGCCCTTTTCTAAAAAAAAATTAAAACACTTATATATATATATATATATATATATATATATATATATATATGTATGTATCTATATAATTTTCTTCTTCTTTTCTATTTTCTTCTTCAACTTTTTCGTGCTCTTGGCTAGAATGTTTTTACTGGATCATTCCGTCGTGGCGAGAGGAGACAGCTGAAAACGCTTACTTAAGTGCACTTACAAAAAGGCAACTTTGTCGGTTTCTCGAGCCCCTGTAAGCAACCTAAATACTCCGTATACCTTCCTTCACCAGCTAGTCGACGATTCACCACCGCCTCCCCCGAGTGGGTCGCATATACGTTACACAAGATTAGATAAAGCAGCAGCTTAAGCAACCGTTTTATTGGAAATATTTGTGTGTGCATAAGTTAAGTAAATCTTCCCTACCCTAACTGGTCAATGATTCACCACCGCCTCCCTCCAATGGGTCGATTATACTTTACTCTTATACACATTTTTTTATTTTTAAAGAGAAGGGCAATTAGCAATCTAGGCATAAAGAGTAACATAAGAGAGTTAATTCCAAAAAATGGTTTTATTAGAAATCTTCAATTTGGAAGAAGTCAAGTACAATTAATAGATAAGTTCAAGCTTTAATGGTCAATAGATCATATGCAAAGATGTGATATAATGATCATCTAATTGATTAAAAATCATCTTCAAAACCAGGCATTCCAAGTGATAAATCTCTTTTTATTTTTCAGTTTATGATGGAATGTGGTAGAATGATGATTTGCCGAAGACTAAATATATGGTGAAGTGAACACCCCCCAAGTTAAATCATACTAAGCAAACGGTTAAGTGAACATCCCCAAACGAAATTAGACATTGTCCTCAATGTATGGAGAGAGATACAAATTATCATTTGCGGTTGAGGTTCAAGTTGCTAGATGTTGTGGAGGATGAGGTAGTGAAAGAGGATGTTGCGGTCCACGTAGCTCCAATGGTGCAATCCAAGGGGTCGCAAGTGAAAACCTGAAAAGAAAAACAAAAAGAAAGAAAAAGGAAAAGGAAAATAGAAAGAAAAACTTGCGTACTTTGGAGATCACTTGTCGGAAGCCGGTGGAAGAGAATGGTAGAACTGTGGCGATGTATAGGATGGTTATGTAGGTGGATGAAAGAGTTGTGGGGAAAGTCTGTGGGTGTGGAGGTTGTCCCCATAGTGGGTACGTGCACCTGGAAATGTGCCGTCCAGAAAAATGTGGGCTGTGTTTACATGATAGTCGTACATGTTGTTGACGCGACCTTGGAGTTGGTTCATCCTAGAATCCATCACAGTCCGTATTTTGCAAATTCTGACCTAAAGTCGGAGAGACTAGTGCGCAAGGACTCTATGGAAACATGCAGAGCAGCAATAACATTCGCCGTTGGTTGGTTAGACTTAGCAGCACATAAAGAGTTAGAATGAGATGGGCTAGATGGGAGCATTCTCCAATTCTGCTCATTAGGTAAGCAAGTCTGAGAAATATTGGGCAAAAGGATAGAGGGAATGCCATTAATAATCCAACGAAAAGAATTCTCTTCCCTCCTACAAAACCCCATTGAAAATAATGCATTCAAATCTAAGGTGGCCGCAAGCACAGATTCTTGATAATCTTTAGCATCAAACCCTAAGGCTTTTGCTATGTGAGTGATTAAACCACCTAGGACTATGGGTGAGGTTTTGTGTAAATCCTTCCCAATACTTTTAAGGCGACGAGCAAAATAGGCTGCAGATGATATATGAATTTTGCCTAACATAGCCCACAAAAATTCAACCTCGATTTCTAAAACTTTATCCTGATTACTATCATGGCCCAAAATTGTTCAGGCCATGAGACGCTATAAATAGTGAAAGGCTGGATTACAAATTTTAGTGGCCTTGGATTTACCCGGTTGAAAAAGATGTTGCCCTTCCTCTGCTATATCACTCCAAATTTTATCGGGGGTGCAAATAAAAGAAGCATGAAAAGTTCCCCCAGGTTTAAACCCTAACAGATTTGCAAATTCATCTATTGAAAAATTATAATCTACATTTGCAAACCAAAATCTAACACCTTCAGCTTCATCGGGAGGGACACGTATAGTGTTTTGTGGTAAGTGGTAACTCGGTAGAACTTTTACCTTAGGTTTAGTATTGAAAACTTAGCTGTAGCAAAACAACCACCCCAAAATCATTTAGACTTAGTCAGTGATCTATTAAGCTAGAAAGATGAATACGCTTGTTCCTCGTGGAATTCGACCCTTAAGTGCTCAATGTTCAACCATTCACTTGCGGTTATTACTACACATCGCACTTGACCCTTTCGGGTGTGATCAAGTTTAGCGCTGTTGTCGGGGAACAAGGGTAATTCATCTTTTTAGATTAATTTTCGCTGATATAAGTCAGTCTCACTTCTCAATCCTACTTGTATTTTTCTTTTCTTCTTTTCTTTGCGCCACTAACCTTTCAGGGACAGTAGTACAAAGCTGGATAGCTTGGACCAGCCTGTCAAAAGTGTTAACGAAGCATACAACCTCATCGAAGGTATAACTCAGAACTACACACAATGGGGAACCGAACGAGCTGCTCAACAAGCCCTGACCAATAGCATGGATGTAAGTGTAATGTCGCAATTAGCCGAAAAGGTAGAACTTTTAACCAATAAACTTTCTATTCTTGGATCAAATGCTACTTCATCTGTTAATGCAATTACACCTTTGTGTGAACTGTGCGGCATACAAGGCCACTATGGCCATGAATGCCAATTTAACCCATCCATGGAGCAGGCAAACACTTTTCAGGGTATGCAACAATGGCAAGGACAAAATTAGCAACCTCAACGCCAACAACAAAACTTTGGACAGTAGCAACTACAGCAACAAAACCACCAATATAAAACTCAAAGGCCGCCATTCCAACCACAAAATCAGCAACCTTATCAACCGCCATTCCAACCACAAAATCAGCAACCTTATTGTAACACCCTGAGTTAGGGGCGAAAATTTCCTTTTTCATCAATAGCATGCATGTATCTGTAGTAATAGCCAGATCAGTATCTATCCTAAGCCCTAAAATCTCCAAAATCTATCCTGTGACCTCAAATCAAGATCAGATTGTTTAGATGTGATCTATTAGTTATCCTGAATCTAAAAGCCTTCAGAAACCAGATCCAATTCTATCTCTAACTTCCAGAATTACCAACTCCTATTTTCGAAAACAGAATATCCTATATTACCTAAATACCCTAAGTTTCAGAAATCCAGATTTAATCAAAATCTTGACCAAGTTCAGACCAGATTATTCGTGGAATATGATCATGGGTATGCCAATACCTTAAACCAGAAAGTTGGCAGCCAGATTTTATCATCTAGACTCTTTTCACAGATCAGTCCAAGAGTTATTGCAAATTAGTCCTTATCTGATATCTTAAAACCCAAAAAGGCTAAAATCTCCAGATTAACTTCAAACTCAAAATCTCTTCAGCAAATCTTCTCAAAATGCTATTTGCCACAAGTTTCCCTTCTATGCAGATATCAAAATCAAACCCTAAATGCCAGAATTCGAAATCGACAAAACTTAAATCTTACTTTACCCTAAAATACCCTATTTCCAATTCATATCAAAAACTATTCAGATGTACCAAATCTTATCAACTACCTTTGCCAAATATCCTGTTGAATATAATCTACCAGATTAGTGAAATCAATTTCAGTATATACCTTCCAGGATTCCAGATTTACAATTCAGTCCAAAACTCAAAGAATTGAAACTGCAATTCAGTCCATTTTCGACCAGGCCATTTACTGTACGCACGACCAGAAACCGCCGTGCTCGTGCGCCCTGGTTGTTCGTCGCCGGTGAGGCTTCGCGGTGCTTGTGACCGTGCATGCCGGTGCGCACATGTCCTCGCTCCAGCCAGTGCCGTGGCAAGGTTGCTGTTACGTCGACGACCAGCGCTTGCTCCCGCGCGCGATCAACGGCTTTTGTCAGCAATTCATCGCCACGTCGCCTTGCCGCGCCAGTGGTTGTCGCCACCGCTTGCTACAGCTTTGCCAGGTCCCGATGAGGCGACATTGTGATCAGCTGAAAGCTTGTCGCCGTCGCATCACTGCTCCTGCTGTTTCTTCGCCGCTATTGCTCCAGCACGCAAGCAATCTCATCACAGCAGCCAATCACTTCATTGTCCCCCTTCGCCATCTTCGCCTGGCCTATTTACGCGCTCCTGTGTGCAGCAGCTTCTCCACACTTCACCAGAAACCAGCCAAAATCCAAATCTCGCTGTTTCAGTCATCTTCTCCGGCGAGCCGTCGAGGAGGCTCACGGTGCCAGCGCTCTACACTTAATCTCCTGCCAAATTAAAGCCATCAGTGAGTTCCTCTACTCATTCTCTCTGTGTAGTACTATTTAATTGCTCACCGGTGACCCCTAACGCCGGCGATCACCGGAATTGTCGATTGCCCTGTTCCTGTAATGTGGCTCAATCCAGTACAAATTAGCCTTCGATTCTGTAAACAAAATTGATCAGTAAGCTAAATCAAGCATGCCTGTGAACTTAGAACAATCAATTGATCCCAATTTGAAGCTATTCCCGATTTTGCAATTTATTAGTTGCTGCCTCTCGTCGCCAAGCCACACCGGCGATCCTCCGGCCAAATTGACGTCGCCAGTAGCTTACTCATACCCTTCTATCACTCCTAGAGCTAGGAATCGAGTTCAATCGGCTTGTGTTGAAAATGCCCAAATCCAGAGCTTCTTCTCCGGCGCCGATCACCGGAAAAGCTTGTTCCAGCCGTTTCAGCCCAAATCACTTTGTCTTTTAGATGTGCCTTAGCCTCCTGAGCACTTTTGTCTTCTAGCCCGACACCCAAATCAGCCTAGATCAAAAGATATAGCTTTGCCAAGTTTGTGTCCAGAAATGATTCAGTGCAGCCAGTTCACCTCAGTTCATCACTGAAATTCTTGCTTTCCAGCCATTTCTTGCCCTAGATCCTGTTGACTTAATTGTTTCTGTCACTCAAGCCTACCTCCTAGACAAATTGGTGCATCATTTGGAGCTCCAGATCAAAAGTTATGCTAATCCCTAGTTTTTGGCATTGTCAGCTCTATGCCAGAGCTTGTCAGCCAGTGGCATTGACCTTGTTTACCCACTTCTTGTTGTGTAATTTGAAATCCACTTTGTCCACTGAATTTGTAGAGTTGTGATCTACATTTTCTTCTACTACCACAACTTGAGATAAGCACCCTAGCTTTTCTTAAAGCTATGTCCAAGCCTTGATCCGAATGTCGATCTGTTGACATTCGCTGTTTTGTTTAAACCAGCTACAAAATTGTTATCCCTATTGCAATCCTGAAACCCTAAGATTATCTAATCACCATCCTTAGCCCAAATTCCTTGAAACCCTAGAATCTCGACTCAGTTCAGTTGCAGTTCGAATTATCTCCATTATAGTTCAATCATTCTTGTTGAGCATTTCTGCATATAAGTCATAAAACATTTTAATATTATAAGTAATCATTGTGTGTTTGTTTGCCGTCGAGTAGATTCAGAAGCTGACTTTGAAGATTTTGCTGTTGACCCGTCATCGACTGCTGTATTTTACGACGCGGAAGGCAAGTCATATCCTTGGTCATCTTGAACCTATAATTTAAATGTTGCTATAATATAACCTTAAATATAGATAATATTGCATGAGAATGATTGATTTATGAGTTGGCAGTACTAGACTGGTTATCTGTGAAATGTGAAATAAACAAGTTTTGAGCCATGAACTATTATATATGTATCTATATATTTATATTCATGAAATAAAACCCCTAGCCATGACCAGAAAAATGGTATGGATGGCGGAAGCACTAGAGGTGCTAGACTGCAAAGGATATGCAGGCACTGAAGGTGCAGGGTTGTGGATGGTCTGGTCACTGGCATATAAGGACTAGAACCTTGTGTTGTGCGTCTAGTGGCATGAACAACGTGCTAACCGCAAGCCTGGTATGGGACAGGCCTGAACAAGTAATTATGTGGATCGCACATGAAACCCCTGCATGAGATGTGTAGTGATGCACGATAAGCACGGAGTGCGGCTCCCACACATATCACTGAAGGTGATCAAGCACGCTGACCCAGTAATGGGAATAAGCAAAGGGGTGGAGGTTTGGATACAACCTGCCACAACTGTGTCTCGCTGAGAGCCACAGGGTCGGGGGTGAATTGTAAGTGATACATAACAAAAGTTCTTGTTATCTCCACCTTGCCACTCACACATGGTTGTGAGGAGGGGTCTAATCATTTTGATAGGATGGGCTTGAAAGTGGAATATCTTGCGGGTAAATTGGTACCTCTCTGCAGAGTTAAAAACGTATTCGAATACTCCGAGCTCCCGGGTTTATAGGAGTCTGCTGCGGTGGATTAAATCCACGGGGTGTGACATAAGTATATTTTCTAAATAAAATGTGTTAAATCAAGATTACCCAAATGACATGTGTTGTCATGATAAGGAGTGCTGCCGTGGGCTGTCGTGTTTCGACGTGTCGCGGTAGTGCTATAATCTAGTGAACATGAATGATGATGTTACTTTATGAAAAAGTGCTGCCATGAAATAAGATGAGATGAGGTATGGGAGTAAAAGATTATTTTATAAACAACCATAATTCTTGACTAGTCTAGGTTCATATCATCACTACTATATGTATCTACTCTTACCTATGACTTGCTGAGTACGTAAGTGGTCACCCTTGCAACATTCAACTCAATAGATGGAGCCTACCTTGATCAAGATGATGGCATGGAGCACTTCGTGGATCCAGAAGGAGGAGAATCAGTTCCGCCAGAGCCCTGAAGTGTGTTGTTCTGCCGTCAACTTCTTTTGTGGGAGGGTCACCTATCTTCTGCTGTGTAGTTAAATATTTTGCTAAACCCTGAATGCCTTGTAGGCATTGTAATTCTCTTTATGTAATATTAAGGCTAGCAGGCCACACTGCTTAATATTTTGTTAGTACTCTGTTGCAATGTAATATACTCCTGTGTTTGACTCATCCTGAGAAGTCAAAGGTTTGTGAGAATAGGACTAGCTGCAGCGAGCTAGGACACTACAGGAGTAGTCGTTGTCCCAGTTTCGGGACGCGACAGAAAAGTTGGTATCAGAGCAACATGAGAACTTGACTGTAGGACGACACCTTTAGGGATTGGCCGTGCCAGGAAGACGTAATTTATTCAGAAAACTAATTGTTGAAAATTGTATTTTGATAAAAATAATGAGCTTTGTAGCTCTTGAAAACCTTCATTTCAAAATTTTATTTGGATATTCTAAAATTCGGTAAGATTGTGAGAGTGCGTTCTGTTGTCTCAGAGTGTCTTAGAGGTTGATGTAGACAGAGCTAGTGGATGCTCTTGATAGCTTTGTGACTCGCCGTTGCTTTGCAATGGTTAATTTGTGTATTATGGCTGATAGCCTAAGTAATTTTATGCATTAAAGTAGTTGCATTAATTTATGCATTGCTGCTTAGTTGGCCTTAGTTAGTTAGATCAGTCTAAACCCTTTTCAGAGCCACCATGGTTGACACAAGAAGGAGATCTCGAAGTGGAAGAGAAGATATGGGTCAGACTCCGCAGGAAGAAGATACTATGACAAGAGACCCTTTGTTTCAGCAAGGATCTCAGAGTTCCAATCCTCCTCAGAATGAACAACCCAGTCTTCAAGAAATTCTGTTGTCAATGGAGAAAAGTCGACAGGAAGCTCAGATAGCTCATACCCAGTTGTTAGCCCAGATAGTTCAGAAACTGCCTACTGGAACAACAGAGGGAACTACTTCGGCTGTAGGAGCAAGATTAACAGATTTCCAAAAGACCCGTCCACCAACATTCTCTAGTGCGACCGATCCCATGGTTGCCGATGATTGGTTACGGGATATCGAGAGGAAACTGGACACGGTCCGATGCAGCGAACGAGAGAAAGTTTTGTTTGGATCTCATCAGTTATCAGGAGCTGCAGCTGCATGGTGGATGAACTACCAGGAAGCCCACCTTGATAAAGATAATATCTCTTGGAGGGAATTTAAGGATCAATTTCGGAAATTTCATATATCTACTGGTGTTATGGCAACTAAGCGTCGGGAATTTCGGAATTTAACTCAAGGAAGTAAGTCAGTCACTGAGTATCTACACCATTTTACTCATTTGGCTCGATACGCACCTGGAGATGTGGATATTGAAGAGAAGAAGATAGAGCGCTTCACAGAAGGACTTCAACACTATTTACAGTATCAAATTGCTTCTCATGAACTTACGGAATTTCAAACCCTAGTGAACAGAGCTTTAAAGGTGGAAGAGAAGAGGAATATGGGAGAAGAAAGCCGAAAGCGGAGGATGTTCCAGCAAACACGACCACAACCAAATCCAATCAGAGGAAGAGTTCCTATCACTCCCAATTTTCGACCATCTTATCAGAATCCCAGACCAGCAATGACATTGTGCCCCAACTGCAGAGGAAATCATCCTCAGAAGGATTGCCCTCATCCTCGTGTTGAGTGTTACCATGGTGGACAGCGTGGGCATCGCAAAGAATTCTGTCCTTGGATACAACTTCCGATGTCCATTGCCAGATCTTAGGCAGGAATACAGCCAGTAGTAACCAGGGCATTACCGTCACAGAATTTTAGAGGAAATTCAGCAGGAAGAGGAGGAAACATGGCTAATCGAGGAAGAGGAAGAGGTAGAGCACCAGCTACAACCCAAGGAGGAAGGTTAAACTATACTTCAATTCAAGAAGCAGGCAACGCCACCGACATTCTTCTAGGTAGATTTCTGATTCAATCTGCATCTGCCTTAATATTGTTTGATCCTGGTGCTACAAATTCATTCATGTCAAAAGCATTTGCATCTGAAGTTGAAATGCATATAGAGCAAGTACCACTAGAGTACTCTATGGTTATACAAACTCCAGGGGCTAGATTATCTGTCTACTCGATCTGCCCAAATGTAACCTTCAATATAGAAGGGGTAGAATTTGAGGCAAATCTACTAGTTCTAGAACTGCAAGGTCTAGACATTATTTTGGGAATGGATTGGTTGTCCCAACATAAAGGTCTAGTAGACTGTGAAGAGAAAACCCTTAGTCTTGTCAGTAGCCAAGGGGAGAGAGTTCTATTCTATGCAGAAAGATCATCAGTCAAGAAACCACTAAGATCTGTTCAAGCATTGCAAAAGTTATGCCTAGAACAAGTGCCTGTAGTGCAACAATATCTTGATGTGTTTCCAGAAGAACTTCCGGGAATGCCACCTGACAGAGAAATAGAATTCAGTATTGAGCTTAAACCAGGAGCAGCATCTATAGCAAAACGTCCCTATAGGATGCCAGTTACAGATTTGGAGGAGCTCAAGAATCAACTCGAAGACTTGGAAAACAAAGGATTTATCAAACCCAGTGCTTCGCCATGGGGAGCCCCAGTTTTGTTTGTGAGGAAGAAAGACGGAACTCTACGAATGTGTGTAGATTATCGGGCTTTGAATGAAGTCACTATTAAAAACAAGTATCCATTACCAAGAATTGATGACTTGTTCGATCAACTTCGAGGAGCCAAAGTATTTTCCAAGATAGATTTGAAATCTGGATATCATCAGCTGAAGATCAAGAAAGAAGATATAGCGAAGACTGCTTTCACTACCAGATATGGTTTATATGAGTTTACAGTAGTACCTTTTGGCTTGACCAATGCTCCGACAGCTTTCATGAATGTCATGAACAGTACATTTATGGATTTTCTTGACAAGTTTGTCATAGTATTCATAGATGACATTCTGATATATTCCAAGAGTACGGAAGAACATGAGCAACACTTACACCTAGTCTTGGAAAGGCTACGAGAGAGGCAATTTTATGCCAAGTTTGACAAATGTGAATTTTGGATGTCAAGAATTTCATTTCTTGGACATGTGTTGACAGCAGAAGGAATTTCAGTGGATTCAGCTAAAATCTCTGCAATCAAGGAGTGGAAGCAACCTACCTCAGTTTCAGAGATTAGGAGTTTCTTGGGATTAGCAGGGTATTATAGGAGATTCATCGAAGGATTTTCCCAAATTCCCAAACCTCTTACAAACTTGCTAAAGAAGGATGTTGCATTTGAATGGACCATCAAGTGTGAAGAAAGTTTTCAGAAGCTAAAGCAGAAATTGACAACAACACCAGTCCTCACCTTACCAGACAGCAAAGAAGATTTTGTAGTTTACTGTGATGCTTCAAAGCAAGGAATAGGCTGTGTGTTAATGCAGCAAGGTCGAGTAGTGGCTTATGCTTCACGCCAATGGAGACAACATGAGGAAAATTATCCGACCCATGATTTGGAGTTAGCAGCAGTGGTACATGCTTTAAAGATATGGCGTCATTATCTCATTGGATATAAGTGTGAGATCTTTACAGATCATAAAAGCCTCAAGTATATTTTCACACAGACAGAGCTCAACATGCGTCAACGACGATGGCTGGAATTGATCAAAGATTATGATCTTAGTATTCAGTACCATCCAAGGAAAGCTAATGTAGTGGCCGATGCCTTAAGCAGAAAAGTTTACAACCTACAAGGAATGGTTATGTTGAAGAACCCTTATCTACAACAAGAGTTGCAGAATCATCAAGTGGAAATAGTACCGCAGGGAACAATAGCTACTTTAACAGTAAAACCTCAACTTGAAGATTAGATAGGAAATGCTCAGAAGAAAGATGAAGAAATTTGTAAGATCAAGAGTCGAATCAAGTTAGGAAAGGCTCAAGGCTTTACTGAAGATAATCAAGGGATTGTATGGTATCGAGAAAGAATCTGTGTACCTCAAAACGCAGATCTTAAGGAAATAATTCTCCATGAAGCACATAAAACTCCATACTCGATACACCTTGGTAACACAAAGATGTATCAAGATTTGAAGACCAGATTCTAGTGGGATAATATGAAGAGAGAGATTGCGAAGTATATTGCAAACTGTGACACATGTCGACGAGTTAAAGCAGAACACCAGAAAATAGCAGGAAAGCTACAACCTCTACCAATACCATTATGGAAATGGGAAGAAATTGGTATGGATTTCATTACAGGATTACCTAAAACTCAAGGAGGATATGATTCCATATGGGTTATTGTGGACAGACTTACTAAAGTAGCTCATTTCATACCAGTCAAAAAGATTTATGATGGCAGTAAATTAGCAGAGTTATACATGCAAAGAATAGTGGCATTGCATGGTATTCCTAAGAAGATAGTCTTAGATCGTGGAACACAGTTTACCTCTAAATTTTGGAATAGACTGCATGAAACCCTAGGAACCCAGTTGGATTTCAGTACTACATATCATCCGCAGACAGGAGGACAGACAGAAAGAGTCAACCAAATCCTAGAAGATCTTCTAAGAGCTTGTATACTAGATTATGGAACATCATGGGATAAATGTTTACCATTTGCAGAGTTTACATATAATAACAGTTATCAAGCTAGTATACAGATGGCACCATTTGAAGCTTTATATGGACGAAAATGCAGAACCCCATTGCATTGGAATGAGCCAGGAGAACGAAAGGTCATAGGACCAGAGATAGTAGAAGAGGCAGAAGCTCATGTCAGACTCATCAGAGAAAGGTTGAAAACAGCACAATAACGACAAAAGAGTTATGCAGATAAACGACGGAGAGAATTATCATTTGAACCAGGAGATTTTGTGTATCTCAAGGTCACACCATTCAAGGGATTACAAAGATTCCAAGTGAAAGGAAAGTTATCTCCAAGATACATTGGACCATTTAAGATAATCAAGAGAAAGGGAGAAGTATCATATAAATTGGAATTACCTGAGGGATTAGCAGGAGTGTATGATGTGTTTCATGTCTCTCAGCTCCGGAAATGTTTGAAGGAACCTACTGACCAGATAGATGTACAAGATGTGCCATTACAGAAGAATCTCACTTATCTTGAGCACCCAATCAGGATCCTAGCCACTGATGAACGTCAGCTCATAAGGAAGAAAATCAAATTGTGTAAAGTTCAATGGAACAATCATTCAGAGCAAGAGGCTACTTGGGAGAAGGAAGAAGATCTTAAGCAAACCTATCCTTATCTTTTCCTGTCTTAGGTAAATCTCGGGGAGAGATTTCTTTAAGGAGGGTAGATCTGTAACACCCTGAGTTAGGGGTGAAAATTTCCTTTTTCATCAATAGCATGCATGCATGTATCTGTAGTAATAGCCAGATCAGTATCTATCCTAAGCCCTAAAATCTCCCAAAATCTATCCTGCGACCTCAAATCAAGATCAGATTGTTTAGATGTGATCTATTAGTTATCCTGAATCTAAAAGCCTTCAGAAACCAGATCCAATTCTATCTCTAACTTCCAGAATTATCAACTCCTTCTATTTTCGAAAACAGAATATCCTATATTACCTAAATACCCTAAGTTTCAGAAATCCAGATTTAATCAAAATCTTGACCAAGTTCAGACCAGATTATTCATGGAATATGATCATGGGTATGCCAATACCTTAAACCAGAAAGTTGGTAGCCAGATTTTATCATCTAGACTCTTTTCACAGATCAGTCCAAGAGTTATTGCAAATTAGTCCTTATCTGATATCTGAAAACCCAAAAAGGCTAATATCTCCAGATTAACTTCAAACTCAAAATCTCTTCAGCAAATCTTCTAAAAATGCTATTTGCCACAAGTTTCCCTTCTGTGCAGATATCAAAATCAAACCCTAAATGCCAGAATTTGAAATTGACAAAACTTAAATCTTACTTTACCCTAAAATACCCTATTTCCAGTTCATATCAAAAACTATTCAGATGTACCAAATCTTATCAACTACCTTTGCCAAATATCCTGTTGAATATAATCTACCAGATTAGTGAAATCAATTTCAGTCTAAACCTTCCAGGATTCCAGATTTACAATTCAGTCCAAAACTCAAAGAATTGAAACTGCAATTCAGTCCATTTTCGACCAGGCCATTTACTGTACGCACGACCAGAAACCGCCGTGCTCGTGCGCCGTGGTTGTTCGTCGCCGGTGAGGCTTCGCCGCGCTTGTGACCGTGCATGCCGGTGCGCACGTGTCCTCGCTCCAGCCAGTGCCGTGGCAAGGTTGCTGCTACGTCGACGACCAGCGCTTGCTCCCGCGCGCGATCAACGGCTTTTGTCAGCAATTCATCGCCACGTCGCCTTGCCGTGCCAGTGGTTGTCGCCACCGCTTGCTACAGCTTTGCCAGGTCCCGATGAGGTGACATTGTGATCAGCTGAAAGCTTGTCGCCGTCGCATCACCGCTCCTGCTGTTTCTTCGCCACTATTGCTCCTGTGTGCAGCAGCTTCTCCACACTTCACCAGAAACCAGCCAAATTCCAAATCTCGTTGTTTCAGTCATCTTCTCCGGCGAGCCGTCGAGGAGGCTCACGGTGCCAGCGCTCTACACTTAATCTCCTGCCAAATTAAAGCCATCAGTGAGTTCCCCTACTCATTCTCTCTGTGTAGTACTATTTCATTGCTCACCGGTGACCGCTAACGCTGGCGATCACCGGAATTGTCGATTGCCTTGTTCCTGTAATGTGGATCAATCCAGTACAATTTAGCCTTCGATTCTGTAAACAAAATTGATCAGTAAGCTAAATCAAGCATGCCTGTGAACTTAGAACAATCAATTGATCCCAATTTGAAGCTATTCCCGATTTTGCAATTTATCAGTTGCTGGCTCTCGTCGCCAAGCCACACCGGCGATCCTCCGGCCAAATTGACGTCGCCAGTAGCTTACTCATACCCTTCTATCACTCCTAGAGCAAGGAATCGAGTTCAATCGGCTTGTGTTGAAAATGCCCAAATCCAGAGCTTCTTCTCCGGCGCCGATCACCGGAAAAGCTTGTTCCAGCCGTTTCAGCCCAAATCACTTTGTCTTTGAGATGTTCCTTAGCCTCCTGAGCACTTTTGTCTTCTAGCCTGACACCCAAATCAGCCTAGATCAAAAGATATAGCTTTGCCAAGTTTGTGTCCAGAAATGATTCAATGCAGCCAGTTCACCTCAGTTCATCACTGAAATTCTTGCTTTCCAGCCATTTCTTGCCCTAGATCCTGTTGACTTAATTGTTCCTGCTACTCAAGCCTACCTCCTAGACAAAGTGGTTCATCATTTGGAGCTCCAGATCAAAAGTTATGCTAAGCCCTAGTTTTTGGCATTGTCAGCTCTATGCCAGAGCTTGTCAGCCAGTGGCATTGACCTTGTTTACCCACTTCTGGTTGTGTAATTTGAAATCCACTTTGTCCAATGAATTTGTAGAGTTGTGATCTACATTTTCTTCTACTACCACAACTTGAGATAAGCACCCTAGCTTTTCTTAAAGCTATGTCCAAGCCTTGATCCGAATGTCGATCTATTGACATTCGCTGTTTTGTTTAAACCAGCTACAAAATTGTTATCCCTATTGTAATCCTGAAACCCTAAGATTATCTAATCACCATCCTTAGCCCAAATTCCTTGAAACCCTAGAATCTCGACTCAGTTCAGTTGCAGTTCAAATTATCTCCAATATAGTTCAATCATTCTTGTTGAGCATTTCTGCATATAAGTCATAAAATATTTTAATATTATAAGTAATCATTGTGTGTTTGTTTGTCGTCGAGCAGATTCAGAAGCTGAATTTGAAGATTTTGCTGTTGACCCGTCATCGACTGCTGTATTTTACGACGCGGAAGGCAAGTCATATCCTTGGTCATCTTGAACCTATAATTTAAATGTTGCTATAATATAACCTTGAATATAGATAATATTGCATGAGAATGATTGATTTATGAGTTGGCAGTACTAGACTGGTTATCTGTGAAATGTGAAATAAACAAGTTTTGAGCCATGAACTATTATATATGTATCTATATATTTATATTCATGAAATAAAACCCCTAGCCATGACCAGAAAAATGGTATGGATGGCGGAAGCACTGGAGGTGCTAGACTGCAAAGGATATGCAGGCACTGAAGGTGCAGGGTTGTGGATGGTCTGGTCACTGGCATATAAGGACTAGAACCTTGTGTTGTGCGTCTAGTGGCATGAACAACGTGCTAACCGCAAGCCTGGTATGGGACAGGCCTGAACAAGTAATTATGTGGATCGCACATGAAACCCCTGCATGAGATGTGTAGTGATGCACGATAAGCACGGAGTGCGGCTCCCACACATATCACTGAAGGTGATCAAGCACGCTGACCCAGTAATGGGAATAAGCAAAGGGGTGGAGGTTTGGATACAACCTGCCACAACTGTGTCTCGCTGAGAGCCACAGGGTCGGGGGTGAATTGTAAGTGATACATAACAAAAGTTCTTGTTATCTCCACCTTGCCACTCACACATGGTTGTGAGGAGGGGTCTAATCATTTTGATAGGATGGGCTTGAAAGTGGAATATCTTGCGGGTAAATTGGTACCTCTCTGTAGAGTTAAAAACGTATTCAAATACTCCGAGCTCCCGGGTTTATAGGAGTCTGCTGTGGTGGATTAAATCCACGGGGTGTGACACAAGTATATTTTCTACATAAAATGTGTTAAATCAAGATTACCCAAATGACATGTGTTGTCATGATAAGGAGTGCTGCCGTGGGCTGTCGTGTGTCGACGTGTCGCGGTAGTGCTATAATCTAGTGAACATGAATGATGATGTTACTTTATGAAAAAGTGCTGCCATGAAATAAGATGAGATGAGGTATGGGAGTAAAATATTATTTTATAAACAACCATAATTCTTGACTAGTCTAGGTTCATATCATCACTACTATATGTATCTACTCTTACCTATGACTTGCTGAGTACGTAAGTGGTCACCCTTGCAACATTCAACTCAATAGATGGAGCCTACCTTGATCAAGATGATGGCATGGAGCACTTCGTGGATCCAGAAGGAGGAGAATCAGTTCCGCCAGAGCCCTGAAGTGTGTTGTTCTGCCGTCAACTTCTTTTGTGGGAGGGTCACCTATCTTCTGCTGTGTAGTTAAATATTTTGCTAAACCCTGAATGCCTTGTAGGCATTGTAATTCTCTTTATGTAATATTAAGGCCAGCAGGCCACACTGCTTAATATTTTGTTAGTACTCTGTTGCAATGTAATATACTCCTGTGTTTGACTCATCCTGGGAAGTCAAAGGTTTGTGAGAATGGGACTAGCTGCAGCGAGCTAGGACTCTACAGGAGTACTCGTTGTCCCAGTTTTGGGACGCGACACTTGTCGACCGCCAAATCAACAACAACCTGAGCAGTAGAACATGGAGCGCATGCTAGAGAACTTCCTAGCAAACCAAGAGAAAGAAAAGAAGTCCATGAGCCAAAAGATAGACTCCATATCGACTCACGTACGCATTCTCGAGACTCAAATCGTGCAATTAGTGAATCCTGCACCGAAAAACGGTAACCCTCTTCCTTCTCAACCCATCAATCCTTGCAACTTTGAGCAAATTAATTCATAGCTTTTTCTAAACCTGTTGTTTCTAATGCAGTGATCTTAAGGAATGGAACAAAGCTACTGGAACGAACACCACCAACAGAACCCGCATCGGCAAGCGAAGCTGAAGAAATACCATTACCGCTAGTAAAGGATGACGACAAGGATACCAAACCAAAAGGAAAGGAAAGTGGAGAAAATCAGGTAACACGTATTTATAGTCCAACTCCACCTATTCTGGGAAGGTACGTAAAAGCGAAACTCGATAAGCAGTTCAAAAAATTTGTTGAAATCTTGAAAAAGCTTAACGTGACAGTGCCTTTCACTGGCTTAGTAACTCAAATGCCTTCTTATGAAAAATTCTTGAAAGATATACTCACTAAAAAGAGGGATTTGAGTGAATTTCAAACCGTTACTTTAACAAAAAATTGTAGTGCTCTAATTCAGAACAGGATGCCGGTAAAGCTGTGGGATCAAGGGAGCTTCTCCATCCCTAGCAACATATGTATGGTACACATAAATCGAGCTCTTTGCAACCTAGGTGCAAGCTTTAGTGTGATGCCCTTAACCATCACATAACGTTTGAGCATGGGTGAGATCAAACCTACACGCATGGTTCTGCAACTTGCCAATCATTCGATAAAGCATCTGGAGGGAATCCTGGAAGGTGTGCCTCTTCAAATCGGTAAATTTTATCTCCTAGTTGATTTTTTCGTTCTTGATATGGATGAAGATGTTACTATACCTATTATATTGGGACGAACAATGCTCCAGACAGCAGGTGCCCTCATTGATGTTCATGAGGGAAGAATTACTTTTCGCATAGGGGAAGAGAAAATTTTGTTTAAAATGTCCAACCTTGTTAACTGCCCTATGTATGAGGAGAAAATTTACAACGTGGATGATATAGAAGAAGTCCTAGAAGAGGAGTCGCCACTTCGACTCACTTTTGGAGAAGGAACGGATGAACTATTCGATACCGAAAAAACGAACAGCACCGAAGAAGATGAACAAAACAGCAACGAACCAACAAAAGAAACATCCAAACAGGACATCTCGGATTCCAATATCACAGGTAAGGAAAAGGTAAGTAAACCTACCCTTAAAACTCTTCCTTCCTTGCTGAAATATGTATTCTTGGATGATGATGAGATGCAACCTGTCATTGTTAATGCAAATTTGACCGATTCACAACTAGAAAAATTGATTTCTTTACTTTGTGTGCATCACAATGCTCTAGGTTATTCAATTGATGATATCAAAGGGATTAGCCCTAAAATTTGCATGCATCGAATATCACTAGTTGATGACAATAAAATCTCCATTGAGTGTCAATGTAAACTAAACCCAAATTTGAAAGAAACTGTCAAAGCCGAAATCTCTAAACTATTAGATGGGGGTAGCATTTATCCAATCTCTGATAGTAATTGGGTTAGTCCTGTTCATGTGGTTCCTAAGAAAGGAGGTATGATTGTGGTTAAGAATGCTAACAATGAATGGATCCCTAGTAGACTTGTTACGGGATGGCGCATATGCATTGATTATCGTAAATTAAACAGCGCCACTAGGAAGGATCACTTTCCATTATCTTTCATTGATCAAATGTTGGAAAGACTAGTCAACCATGCATATTTTTGTTTTCTTGATGGGTATTCGGGATTCTTTCAAATCCCAATTCATCCCAATGATTAAGATAAGATGACGTTTACATGCCCCTTTGGTACTTTTGCTTATCGGCGAATGCCGTTTGGGTTATGTAACACGCCTGCAACCTTTCAAAGATGTATGATGGCTATCTTTTCAGATTTGATTGAGGAAATAATGGAAGTCTTTATGGATGATTTTAGCGTTTATGGTTCCTCTTTCAATTATTGTCTACAAAATCTTTCTCGAGTCTTGAGCAAGTGCGAAGAAGCCAAACTTGTGCTAAATTGGGAAAAGTGCCAATTCATGGTTCAAGAAGGCGTGGTACTTGGCCACGTGATTTATGAACGAGAGATTGATGTCGACAAGGAAAAATTGAGGTCATAGCAAGTCTTCCACCACAAACAAACGTCAAGGACATACGCAGTTTCCCGGGACATGCAGGTTTCTACCACCGTTTCATTAAGGATTTTTCCAAAACTGCTAAACAACTCACTCATTTGCTTCGTAAAGATGTGCCTTTTATTTTGATGATAAATGTCTTGATGCCTTTAATCAACTGAAACATGCATTAACTAGTGCTCCCAACATACAACCTCCCAATTGGAATGAACCTTTTGAATTGATGTGTGATGCTAATGATTATGCAATTGGCGTTGTTCTAGGGCAAAGAACAAACAAGATTTTATATGCTATATACTATGTAAGCAATACTTTGGATGATGCTCAAAGTAATTGGTTCAAAAGTTATTGTGCATACTGATCATGCTGCTCTTAAGTATCTTTTGACCAAGACAGAAACCAAGCCACAACTTACCCGATGGATCCTACTATTGCAGGAATTTTATTTGGAGATCAAAGATAAAAAAGGTGCTGAGAACATCGTCGCCAATCATCTCTCGCGACTCTTGACCGACAGGCTAACATTCACATTAATGACGCTTTACCTGACAAGCACCTTTACTTGATTCAACAAGAACCATGGCATGCTGATATTGCAAATTATTTATTTAACCTTGAACTTCCTACAGGGTTGACAAGTAGACAAAGAAAGCTCTTCCTCCACGACATCCGACGCTACTATTGGGATGATCCGAATCTTTTCGAAAAGGGAGTTGACAACATCTTTCAATGAAGCATGCCCGACCACGAGATTCAAAGCGTTCTTGAACACTGTCATTCATCTCCATGTGGTGGACACACCGGAGCTTCGAAAGCAGCGGCTAAGGTATTGCAATCAGGTTTGTTTTGGCCTTCTTTAGTTAGAGATTCTTATAACTTTGTGTAAAAATGTGACCCTTGCCAACGTTCTAGAAATTTGAGTAAAAGACATGAAATGCCCTTAACAAGCATTCTTGAAATTGAGCTCTTTGATATATGGGGGGTAGATTATATAGGACCTTTTCCATCTTCTATGGGTAACTCCTACATCTTGGTTGTGGTTGATTATGTTTCTAACTGGGTAAAGGCTGTTGCTACACCAACAAATGAATCAAAACATATGATTAAGCTTTTCAAAATAGTCATCTTTCCCTGATTTGGTATACTGCGAGTAGTAATTAGTGATGACGGTGCGCATTTTACTAATTACCAATTTCAGAAATTATTAATGAAGTATGGGGTACTTCATAAAGTTGCTCTTGCATATCACCCTCAAACAAGTGAATAGGTAGAAGTGTCAAACAAGGAAATCAAGTCAATCTTATAGAAGGTGGTAGGTCCGTCTCGTATGGATTGGGCACTCAAACTTCCAGATGTCCTTTGGGCATATCGCACTGCATTCAAGACTCCACTAGGTATGACGCCTTATAAACTTGTATTTGGTAAAAACTGCCATTTTCCTATTGAACTGTCACACAGGGCGTTATGAGCACTAAAAGAACTTAACTGGGATTTTGACAAGGCGGGGCGAAGGCGAATCCTTGAATTGCATGAGCTAGAAGAGCTTACGAACAACTCCTACGAAAGTGCCTTGATCTACAAAGACAACACGAAGAAGTGGCACGACAAACGGATCCTCAACCACGAGTTTAAACCAGGTAATTTGATTCTATTATTCAATTCTTGATTGAAATTATTCCCAGGGAAATTGAAATCACGATGGACTGGGCCATACGCGACAGAAAATGTCTTTCTATATGGTGCCGTAGAGCTTCGAGCACAAAATGGCACCACTTTCAAGGTAAACATGCACCGTATCAGGCTTTACAATGCAGGAGATAGGTTAGTATGCAGAACTCGATCGATTCTTGCGATTCCATATATTTTTGAATGGCCGAGGACGTTTTGTCAAGTGGGACATTAAACTAGCACTAGTTGGGAGGCAACCCGGTGCACTAACATGTAGTTCTCTCTTTTATGAACATAGTGACGTGAAAATCACTCAATTCTGACACCGTTTGACCACCCAAGCCTTCTTTTTCGTAGACTAGGGCTAACTCTTTTTGAAAAACCAAAAAAATCATAATTTTCACACTGGCCGAGGCGACCACTACCACTTGCATGACCAGTTTTGGGGTTTGTTTGGTTCAAACTTTCAAAAAATTAATTTTTGAAAATAGCCGAAATGACCACAACTAGGGTTACGACCAGTGGTGATGAAGACACGGATGCCCGATCTTCTTGTGAGAAGGATAACTTTGATTTGATGGAGAGTGACCTAGGCGATCTGGCTACCAACCAAACAAGACTGGACACCTTGGCAGTCGCTAAACCACACTCACGAGTCGTTATCAACCGTGCCAAGACGCGGCAAACCTGATCACGAGGATCAATTCCTGCAAGCAACCAAAGAACAAGCAAGAACAAGATAAAAGCAATCTAAAAATTGCAAATATGGATGAAGCACACGATAAATTTGAGGTTGTGTAACTTATAGTTGTTGGTCTAGCCGACACAAGAATACAAGAATGAAGTTTCACTCATGGGGAAAACTAATCTAAACAAAACCTGAGTAAGAAAGGAAGGGTGATGGCCATATGTAACACAGGCCTTGGGCCCAAAGTAGAGCTGGAACAGCACCTGGCAGAATCTTTCCATGAATTATTTCGTCGATTTTGGGCGATCCAGACGGAATTTGGTAGTGGGGCCAGATCCATTGGAAAGGTGGTGTTGTGGGCTTCTCCGTTAAGTGCTGATTCACCCCAAACGAACTCCGTACATGGCCTGGGTATCCGTTTGAAGTTGGACTGCTGCTGGTTGGCCGAGCTAGACTCACGGACGAGTTGGACTTGATCTTGGGCTGGGCTTGCTGCGTCGTGGGTTGCTCCACCTTTGATGTAGCTTGCTGATTCTCTGGTGTGGGCCTAGTGAATGGCTCAACACATGGATTCATGCCGACTCACCGTTCTCCTTGATCTTTTTGTGGCAGCGAGGAAGTAGTGGAAGTAGCGGAAGGAGTGGATCGAGTCTTGTTCATATCCGAGCTAGTGATGTCCTCATCATTCTCCCTTTTTGAATTTGAGTTTTCCTCGATTCAAGAATAATCTCCTGCAAAAGGTTAGTACCAACACGAGGCAAAGCAACATGCATATACTCCCTTCTTGAAAGCTATCCTGTAGGTTCAAAGGAAAACTAGAGGAACTTGACATGAAATGATTAGTGCTATGGCAATCCTCTAGTTGATCACATTGTTCCTTTTTATGACTTTCCTGCAAAAGATTAGTCACAAGTGGGGACATGGCAAGAGGCCTTTTTCCAAAGAAACTTCTTCACTCTTGCAATTATAGACATTAATTTCAGATATATGCCTTTCATGTTCAAATTGATTTTCAGCCTCACAAGCAAGATTAAACAATTGAGACAAAGAATTATATTCCTTAACAACAAGAATGTCCTGAATTTCCTTATCAAGCCCACCTATGAATCTAATCTCCTTAGCTTCCTCGGTTTCCTCTAAACCACAACGCAACAAGCATGTTTCTAATTCTTGGTAGTATCCTGTTACAGTGTTATTACCCTGTTTTACATGTTGTAGTTTCTTAAACAAAAATTCAGCATAGAGTTTACTGACAAATCTATCTCTCATAAGCCTTTTCATGTCTTTCCAAGTGTAAGGTAACTTATTACATGCACACAAATCCTTCCACCACATTGATGCAAAAATAGTTAAAGCACTAGCGGCACTCCAAATTTTGTCTACCGCTATTTCCCAATCAATATATGCATCAGAACGAAATCCGTTATAAGAAAGATGGGTGGGAATGATTTTACCCGTACTCATGGGGAACGATGCAGCAATGGTGGTGTGGCTCTCTTGCAGTCACTCCCTGTGGCAAAACATACCAATTTGTGTTTCAATCTCCTTCATAAATTCATCACTTGCCATGATTAGTAGAAAACAAGAAACACACAAGAGTATATTTCCCTATCAACTACTAGGTGGCGGACAAGGAACAAAAGTCACTCTTGCTCAAGCTTGTTACCTAGCTCTTACAAGTTCTTACCGAAGCGAACAAGCAGTGCAACCGGTCACTGGTTCGTGATAACTTAAACTTGAGTGTGAGCAAAGTGATTGTAAGGTGCCATACCTGTATGGTTAGTAGATGTTGGAGCTTGGATAAGCTATTATATGTGCAGAAACAATTCAAGATCAATAATGCAAGATTGAAAATTAGTCCAAAGTAATAGTCAATGTGCTGGAACTAGTCTAGACTCAGACCTAGTTCAAGTAAGCAACTAGCAACACAAAGGACTAGAACTAAAAGATGCACCACAGAAAATTCTCCTCTTTTGCTACAAACATTTTTCTTCTCTGATTTTTTTTTGTGCGGCTCTTTTGTTTTTGCACTTGCCTTTTTCTTACTTCTTTTCTTTTTATGAACAGTGCGGTTTTTGTTGCACTTTGCCTTTTTCTTTTGGGCTGCACAACTAGGACAGAAACATTTTTTAGAAATTTTGGCTCCCAACAACTCCAAATTAGAGGATTTGGTCAACACCAAAGTTGTAGAGGATCATTTTATCTTTCTAACAAGTACAAGAGCATCAAAAACTGTGTTGGAAATCAAAAGATATGGCAATTTTACCGAAGCTGTCTCAGATTGAGCAATTTGAATCCGAATTGGACTAGAGTTTGAAGATTACACAACTAACTTTGCCCAAATTTTAGTGTGATGAAAATGGCCAAATTTGAAGATTACCCCAACTAACTTTTTGTGGGATTTCTTGCAATGATTCTAGAAAGTATAAATTTAAATTTATCCTAATCCGAGTTTGGATGAAAGAATTATCATGAAAATACCGAAATAGATCTATTAGATTCAAACTCTACACCGTCGACATTAACGGCCCAATATCTCGTAGCTTTGATCTCAATAGCAACGCTGTAGAGCACAATCTGATGTTTCTAGCAAGTACAAGAATGTGAAAATCCAAGTTCATATGAAGAAGATATGATGAAAACAACGAACTGGACAGCAGCAGATTAGAATTGGACGTGACGACGAGGAGATCAATGTGGAATTCGACTCCGCGACGACATGCAAGACTAAAACTAGACCAAGACTAAAACTAAGAACCAGCACTCAACAATGATGAATGAAAATTCAAAGATGCAAACCGACAAGAACGATGCAAGGCTAATGACGATGGTTTGGACAGCGAAAAATAAATCTTTTTTGTAGGGTAATTTTCTGGACTCTAGGTATTAAATCAATCTACTAAACTAAGATAGATAATGTAACACCCTGAGTTTAGGGGTAAAAACTTTCTTTTCATGAACACCATGCATGCATGATACCATATATCTGTAGTAGTAACAAGATCAGTTCAACCCTTTTACCCCAATCTATCTCGAACCCTAAAATCTCAAAATCTATCCTGCAAACCTAAATCAAGATCAGATTATTCAGATATGATCTATCAGTTACTCTGAACATAAAAGTCTTTAGAAGTCAGATTCAACTCCATCTCTAACTTCCAGATCTATCAATTCTTTTCTGTTTTCGAAAATAGAAATTCTAATTACTATTCTAATTACCTTAATTATTTTGAACTCAGATTTAGCTAAATCTTGACCTAATCCAGATCAGATTAGTCTTGGATTATGATCATAGGTATGCCAAAACCTTAATCCAGAAAGTTGGCAGCCAAATCATATCATCTAAGTCTTTTTCACATATCAGTCCAAATTATATCGCAATTTAGTGATTTATCTGATATCTAGAAACCCGAAAAGGCTAAAATCTTCAGATTAACTCCAAATTCAAGATTTCTTCAGCAAATCATTTCTAAATGCTATTTGATACAATTTACCCTTCTGTCCAGATTACAAAATCTCATTCTAGATGCCAGAATTCGAAATCGACAAAACTCAGATCTTATTTTACCCTAAAGTACCCTATTTTCGGTTTATATCGAAAACTATCAAATCAAGCCAGACTTTATCAAATCTCTTGCTAGATGAGTATAAGGTATAAGTTTATACTCATCTGAGAAATCAGATTGCAAATCAACCATCTCCAAGTCAGAAATTACAATTCAGTCCACAGCCAATTTTCAGAATTTGCAAATCAGTCCAAATGGCTGTTACGGCCAGCAGCCGCCAGCTGCTGCGACCAGAGGAGTAGCTGCTCGCGACCAGGAATCAGCTCTTCGACCTCACCCACTGTTTGCGACCAAACCAGCAGTGCACGGTGACTTCGACCACAGCCGGCACAGTGTTCGTGTTGCTTCGACCTCGACCACGACCAGGAGCACCTCGCCGCTGTGTTTTCGCCGCCGCTCTAGCCCAAGTTGTTTGCAACCGCCTTTGCATGCACACGTGTTTGCTCATCAGTTGTTGCTGTAGCCATCTCCATCCAGCTCACCAGCTGCTACACGCCAGAGAGGAGCTTGCTGCTCACCGTGCTTCAACCTGAAGCTTCTCCTTCACCGGCACAAGCATTTTAGCTCCAAGCCGTGAGCCAGAGCTTCGCTACACTTTGTTTTGCCTATAAATAGCAGCCCCATACTACCAGTACTACTTTTTAGAGTTTCTTAGCAATTAAACGAAGTTCTATTCACTGTTGCCTTCTTCTTCGGTGAGCCGCCGAGGAGATCAACGACGCCAGCCTCAACCGCAGCCTCAATTCCCAAATTGACACCACTAGTGAGTTCCCCGTATCTCACTATCTGTGATGTAGCATTAATTGAACTTTTATGCACTTCATCGCCGGTGATCGCCGGCAATTGCTGAAATTAGAGAAATGCCCTGTTCCAGATGCACAAGTCAAATTAGCCCGAATTAGCCTTCGATTCAATAGACAAAAATGATCAGTGAGCTGTTTTAAGCAAGCCTGTGAAGTCAAATTGTTAAATTGACCAAGAACTGAAGCTTTTCCCTAGCCCGAGCTTCACCAGCCGCCGGCGAACGTCGCCAGCCTCCTCCGGTGATTCTCCGGCCAATTCAATCGTGCCAGAAGCTTTCTTATACCTTCTAGATGCTCTCCAAGCAAGGAATCGAGTTCAAACTTCGTGTAGCCAAAACCCCCAATATCAGTGTCTTCTTCTCCGGTGCCGGCCACCGGAAAACCATTCCCGGCCGATCTAGCTCCAGAAACCTGGTCCACCAGATGCGCCTTGATCTCCTGAGCAACTTTTCCTACTAGCTCGACTTCCAATTCGGCCTAAATCAGAAGATATAGCTATGCCCTAATTCCTGTCCAGTGTTATGATCAGAAACTCCAGCCACCGAGTTCATCGCCGGTTTTCATCACTTTTCGGCCATCTCCTGCCCTAGGTCCAGTTGAATGAATTGTTCCTATTACTGAGGCCTACCTCCCAAACAAAGTGGTGCACCAATTGGAGCTCTAGATCAAAAGTTATGGCAAGCCCTAGTTTCTGGCCATGTCAGTGCAATGCCAGGCTATGTCAGCCAGTGGCATTAGCACTTTTCACTTCCTTCCTGATGTGTATTTTGAGCATGACTTTGTCCCTTAGACTCCTGAGGTTGTGATCTACAATTTCTTCTTCTATCACAACTTGATTTGAGCCCTTGAACTGTATTTTATGATTAGCCCTACATTTTGACATTGTCAGCCCAATGTCAGAGCATGTCAGTCAGTGGCATTAGCTCATTTCACCTCTTTCTAGTTATGCAAATTGAAAATAACTTTGTCCATCAGACTTGTGGAGTTGTAATCTACATTTCATTCTATTGTCACAAGTTGAGATAATCCTTCTATCATCCATCAACCCTATGTCAATGTCTTGAACCGAATGTCGACCTGAAGACGTTCGCTGTTTTTGAGCGAATCAGTCGCAACCTTGATATCATTCTGATATTTTGAGACATTTGGAACCTTGTAAACCTTTGACAACTAATCTTAACCTTGGTTTCCATATCTTAGCCCTAATCAACTTCTAAACCTAATCATTTCATAATCGTCTAATCATTTCAGAATCATCGGGACATGCATCTTTGCATTATTGCATATAGTATAGTAATGTATTAAAAAGATTGTAATTCTTGGTTGTTTGTTTGATTGGAGAGTAGATCAAGAGCCAGAGTTCGAGGACTTCACTGCTGACCCGACATCAACTGCTGTTTCTCACGACGCGGAAGGCAAGTCATAGTTTTGATCATCTTGAACCCATATTTTATGAATTGCTATGATATGACTAGAATATAAGTAATACTGCATGTGAAAGAATGGTTGAGATATATTTTGGCAGTACAAGCTAGATGCTTGTGAAATGTGAAAAGATTAAATAGTGAGCCATGAACTATTATATATATATTTATATATATTCATGAAATAAAACCCCTAGCCGTGACCAGAAAATGGTATGGAGGGCGGTAGCACTGGAGGTGCTAAACTGCGAAGGATAGCAGGCACAGAAGGTGCATGGATGCGGATGGTCTGGTCACTGGTATATAAGGACTAGAACCTTGTGTTGTGCATCTAGTGACATGAACAACGTGCTAACAGCAAGCCTGGTATGGGACAGGCCTGAACAAGTACTTATGTGGATCGCACATGAAACCCCTGCATGAGTTGTGTTGTGATGATTGACAGGGAGGAGGACTCCCACTATCACTGAAGGTGATCTGATATCTGACCCAGCAATGGGAACATGAGAAGGGTGGAGGGAGTACCTCCACAACTATGGTTCGCAAGAGATTCACAGGGTCAGGAGTGAAATGTGAGTGATACATAACAAAAGTTCTTGTTATTTCCACCTTGCCGCTCACAGTATGAAGTGAGTCAGGGATCCAATCATTATTATGTTATGATAGGAAAGGCTTGAAAGTGGAATATCTTGCGGGTAAATTGGTACCTCTCTGCAGAGTTAAAAACGTATTCGAATACTCCGAGCTCCCGGGTTTATAGGAGTCTACTGCGGTGGATTAAATCCATTGGGTGTGGCACAAGTATATTTTCTAAATAAAATTTGATAAGTCAATATTACCCAAATGACATGTGTTGTCATGATAAGGGGTGCTGCCGTGGGCTGTCGTGTGTCGACGTGTCGTGGTAGTGCTATAATCTAGTGAACATAAATATCGAGGTTATGTTGTGAAAGGTGCTGCCATAAGATGAGATGAGATGTGATGAGACATGAAAGTAAAGATTACTTTACAAACATCCATAATTCTTGACTAGTCTAGGTTCATAACAATACTACTATATGTATCTACTCTTCCCTATGACTTGCTGAGTACGTAAGTACTCACCCTTGCAACTTACAACCCAGAAGATGGAGCGTACCAAGATCAAGAGGAAGATGTGGAGAACTTCTTGAATCCAGAAGAAGGAGAGCCAGATCCGTCGAATCCTTGATGTGTTATTCTGCCGTCAACTTCTTACTGTGGAAGGGACACCCATCATCCGCTGTGTAGAAGTTTTTATTTTGCTTAAACTAAACCTTGATGTCGCGAAGGTATTGCAATCTTTTTATGTAATATTAAGGCCAGCAGGCCACACTGCTTAATACTTTGTAAGCTTTTCTGCTGCAATGTGAATATACTCCTGTGCTTGACATATCCTGGGAAGTCAAAAGTATGCTTGTATGGGACTAGCTATAGCAAGCTAGGTCTCCACCGGGCGCGACAGATAAATTCTCACCAGTCAGCCGAAAGCTCTAAAACCAACTGATGAAGACACGGATGCCCGATCTTCTGGTGAGAAGGATAACTTCGATTTGATGGAGAGTGACCTTGGCGATCCAGCTACCAACCAAACAAGACTGGACACCCTGACAATATCTAAACCACACTCACGAGTCGTTATCAACTGTGCCAAGACATGGCAGACCTAATCACAAGGATCAATTCCTGCAAGCCACCGAAGAACAAGCAAGAACAAGATAAAAGCAATCTGAAAATTGCAAATATGGATGAAGCACACGATAAATTTGAGGTTGTGTAACTTGCAATTATTGGTCTAGCCGACACAAGAATACAAGAATGAAGTTTCACACATGGGGAAAACTAATCTAAACAAAACATGAGGAAGAACGGAAGGGTGACGGCCATATGTAACAGGGGTAGCTGCCAAGGAGGTGGACGTGAAACCCTAGGGGTACACGGGGCTTGGGCCCAAAGTAGAGGTGGCACAACACCCGGTAGAATCTATCCACGAATTGTTTCATCGATTGCGGGTGATCCAGATGGAATTTGGCAGTGGGGCTAGATCCATTGGAAAGGTGGCATCATGTGCTTCTCCGTAAAGTGCTCATTCACCCAAAATGGACTCCGTACGTGGCTTGGGCATCCGTTTGAAGTTGGACTCCTGCTGGATGGCCGAGCTGGACTCGCGGACTAGTTGGGCTTAATCTTGGGCTGGGCTTGATGCATCATGGGTTGCTCCACCTTTGATGTAGCTCGCTGATTCTCCGGTGTGGGCGTAGCGAATGGCTCAGCACATGGATTCATGCCGACTCGCCGTTCTCCTTGATCTTCTCATGGCGGCGAGGAAGTAGTGGAAGTAGTGGAAGGAGTGGATGGAACCTTGTTCATATCCGAGCTAGTTATGTCCTCATCAAGTGTTACCTTCAGTTTGAAAAAAATTCAAGGTTTTCTTTTTACTTGACCTCGAGCACAACCTGTATTTCAACCAGTGTCGCATTCGGGCGCAATTTTTCAAAAAACCCATTTTCCAAAATCAACCGAGGTGAGCACGAGTATGAGCATGACCAATGCTACTTTGGGGTAGATTTTTCAAATAAAATAAAGTTTTTCTTTTTTCAAACTGAGCCAAGCACGACCTTGACCATGACCAGTGCTAGTTTCAGGTTACTTTCAAAGAAAATGTCAAAAAGTTTCAAAAACCAACCGATGGGACCATGATCTCGATCACGCCATGTGGCACACCCAGGTTGGATTTTCAAAATATCAAAAATTCTTTTTATTTTCGACCACGAAAAATTCGAGGCACGTCCTGTGCCCGTATTTTCTCAAAATGAACCAAAAAACCCAACACGACACGTGCTCGTGACCGTGCCCTCGTCAGTGCGACCGGTGTCGACGATTTGGACTCAGAGTCCTCTGTTGATCTTACGCAGATTTGTGAGTAGTATATGAGACCTTTTAGGGTGCCCTCTGGTAAGTTAAGATAAGCAATGAAATAGAGACGCGAGGATTTATACAGGTTCGGACACTCGATGGTGGGAGTAAAGGCCCTACGTCCTATTATGATTTCACTATGTGTAAAAGAGTTTACAGGGAAGAGAGATTGTCACAGGAGATAATCTCCTTTTTACGCTTCTGTCTATTAACTATATCTAAGTCTTCATCCATTGTTGTTCATTCTTTGCATCGTGCATCAGCCATCCTTTTATACTGAATGAAAGGATGCCAATGTGAAGCGGTTCTGGACGGTTGCCGTAGTGCAGTTCGTATAACCGCACCAATCTTCTTCACCATTTAAGCACGTGCAATTATAGATAACCACACATGTTAACCTCCAGGCGGTTGTCTTCACATGTGGGAAAAGTTATCTTAATCCTGAGAACATGTCCAGTAAAGGCTTGAACACTCCCAGGTTATCTTGGTCACGCGTAGCCAGTGACCTTCTAATCGCGCATAGCCTGCGACCTCATGACCGCGCCAGTACTGCGATCATATGTTGACTTTATGCCTGTGATCTTCTGGCACACAGGAAGACTGTCTGTCTACGACCATAGTGGCTGCTAGGACGCAGAGACATATATCATATCCGAACTTGACTTGAACATGATATAAGTTAAATAAACTAGCTCAGGTGATAATCCTCGTCAGCTAGCCCCCAAATTTGAAGAGAAAAAAGATTATAACTTCAAATTTAATCTGCATTGAACATGTAACCCGCGCTTCGACTTCTTCAGTTTGCACTGTACGCCGTGTGGCGATTTATTTCTCAAGAAAATCTTTGGGTTTTTCTTGACAAGTAATCATGAAGTTATTGACTTCGAAAAACTGCAAATGCGTTTAAGAGCTCAAGGCACCCGCGAATGCGAACCGTCGCCTCCAAGATCTATAAATAGAGGAGCTTTTCAGTTCTAAGACTCATAAGCGAAGTTTTCTTGACTAAGTCTTTTAGAACCATTTCCAAATCTCCTTACTACTCTCATCTAATGGCGAACCAAAACTCCAAGAAGATTGTTGAGGGCGATGAGGAAGAAATAGAGATAGGAACCGAGATTGAACAGGATCTTCAGAAGGTACGTCTCTTCTGAAACCTTGATGCAAATCGTTCCCTTATAGTTTGACCATTTCCAAAGTAATGCATTTTGGAACTTACAGGTGCTCGACGAACTAATCCCTCCAAAGAAGATATCCAAAAATGATGAAGGATCCTCCAGTGGAACCCTATCCAAAATGCTAAAGGGGGAAGAGATCTGGGCGGGCACATTACCCCTTTCTTTAGCCCCTGCAACCCATCCAATTGCATCTTCATCACCTTCTTTGGATCATCACTCTTCTAGGGAAAGTCTCACTGTGCCTGCAAGGCCTTTGGGACCAAATCCCCTTCCATGCTTGGCTTTCTCCTCTGCTTCTCAGGTAATTATCTTCATCCTCTCTGTTGGTCACATGTTTTAGAAGCTAATCCATGTATGTATAGGAGGATAAAGCTCCTGGAGCCCCCAGCGATAGCTTGCTGAGATCCAAGCTCTCCTGAGGGAGAAATCTAACTTGGTCAGAACCCTCAGAGAAGAAAAAGAGATGCTGGAGAAGTGTTCTGATCAAATTTCCTCGATCATCCTGCGCCTGGCAGGGTGTTATGATGGAGCTCATGAAGAGGCACGCAAGTTTTAGCTAGAGAGAGATCATGCCCGAGAGCAGCGAGACCTCTCCGATACAATTAGGAATAGCTGCTCCCTCTTAATAAGGGATGATGTCGATAGGTGGAGAGACGTCGCCAGTTCTCTTGGGGTGGCCAATGTTGATCCCACTGATGCCAAATGTCCCTGAGAGAACTTTGTAAATTTCTTTTGGATCAGGTCGATACTTTAGTCGCCGGCATCCCTTTTTTATGTAAAGACTGCAATAAATAAAGTTCTTTCTCTTTACATATTGGCTCTTTTTAATGATTATGTATAGTCTATAATCATCAATTAGAGTTCTCTAAATTCTCTGTGTGAAAAATGGTTACAAGTAAATATCTCTGCGACCAAAACATACACAGGTAATAAATCCTGTGTCCGAGATCAACTCAAGACAACACATTGAGGTCATAAAAAACATTGCGGTCACAGAACAGCCTTGAGACCACGCGTAGCATTGAGGTCACAGACAATACCAAGATCACATAATAGCATTGCGATCATACATGGTACTGTGATCACAAAAATTTTTGCTTTTGAGGTTGTAACAGTGCTAAAAATATGAGATTACCATAGAATCATAAGGTATTAATTGCTCAAAAAATTCTCATATAATTATCTGTACCATAGCCCCCGAATGTGAAATAAAATGATCTTATTAATTTCAAACAGATACATTTTGTTTTAGATTCAAACAGGGTAAATGATATTATATCGGGTTCCAACTGAGAAGACACCCATTATGAGAAATTATTAAGATAATGAACCTGGTGAGTAGTGGTCTCGAGCATATAAAAGGAAGAAGTAGCTTGCTTGAGAAGCTTCATAACAAAACCATCTTTTGCCTTGTAGCCATTTTCGCCGCAAAAAACCTTCTTTTCGCACCATGCTCTCATTGTCTCCAAAGCCGTCGTCTTTTCACTGATCTCATCAACAATGGCGTCCTAGAGACGATCAATCCCTCATAGTGAGGAGAGCTTGATGGTGCTTGAGGAAGAGGAGATTCTTCCCCACGACTACTAATCAACTGGCGGCCAGCGGAGAAGAATGAGGAAACCTAGTCGTTCATGAGAACAAATTGGTAATCTTTGAGGAGTTCTTGCGATGTGGGTTTCGATTCCCAGAAAGCAAGTTCCTTTAGGAGATTCTTGCACACTATGGGCTGGAACTGGTGAACCTGCACCCCAACGCCATTCTGATTCTGGCAATTTTCCAGCATCTTTGCGAAGCCTTCGTCGGAGTGCTACCCAGTGTAGATCTCTGTCGACGATTTGGAGTCGGGGTCCTTAGTCGATCTTATGCAAATTTGTGAGTTGTGGGACCTTTCAGGGCGCTCCTCCGGAAAGGTAGGATGAATGAAGTCTGTAGAGGCACAAAAGATTTTATACAAGTTCGGGCCCTCGATGGTGGGAGTAATTGCCCTACGTCCTATTGTGAGTTCACTATATGTCATAAGATGTTTTAAAAGAGGGAAGAAGAGATGATCACAGGCGATGATCTCTTCAATGTTAGTGTCTACCTAACTATATCTAAGTCTTCAGGTTTGTTGAACGCCTGGTAGTGCTTGTATGCTTGACTGACTTATTCCCCATCCTTAGAACGTGTATTGACTACCTTTTTATACTGGACAAAAGGGCGTCAATATGAAACGTCCTTGGATAGTTGTTGAGATGCAGTTTTGTTACCCGCACTTAACTTCAACGCAGGCTTAACATGTGCAATCAAGGGATAACCGCACATGTTAACCTCCTAGCAGTTGTCTTCATATGTGGAAATATCTTCGTGATTCTCGGGATATGCCTGTTCAAAGAGTTAGGCCTTCCCGAATTGTCCTGGTCGCAGATAATCAACGACCCTCTGACCGCGTACTGTCTGCAGTTTCTTGACCGTGCACTGTCTGTGACCACATGATCGCGCAGGGGTTGCGATCATGCAATATCTCTGTGTCCGCGCCCTTTATGTCGTCTAAGACCATAGCGACGAATTTATAGACACACGTCTAATCTGATTCTGTCTTAAATCAGACATGTATTACTTTGAACTAGCTCGGGTGATAATCCTCGTCAATCTCTTCCGACGATTCTACTTCTCGGCATGGTCGAAGAGCACCAGTGCTGCAGGATGTATATACTTCTGCACAAGGGAGAAGAAAGATTATCCCTTTCTTCCTTTGCGGGATTCTGTGCATGGGTGGCACCAGAAATGGTTCTACTGCACCCCCTCCATCGCAGAGCAGTCTCTGGTTCGAGAATCATCGACCAGAGAAGAGCAGTGAAATGGACACCATTCCTGCTCTGAATCAAGAGTTGAAGAAGCAGGCCCAAGCCATTCTTCACTTAGTCTATCAGGGATTAACTGCGTGGGATATCATCCATGACTTTGTGAAGAACAGGATAAGCCCCCTGCGGAAGAGGGAACATCCTACTTGGGAGGTGGGATCCACGGCGGACAACACCTTGGATTACAACACTGGTATGTCCTCTGATCCACAAAATGTGCAAATTTACTGATGAAAAACGCTATTTCGAGTAATTTTCTTTTTGTGATGCAATTCTATCCTTGTCCGAGATTGAGAAATGGACAAATAACCTTCTGCGGCCATATAATATCGCAATAGAAGGAGCTCAAGGATCATCCCATCCTCAAAGCTTGGTCAACAGTAGTGACGATCTTAAACAAGAGCGTCAAAAGGTGAGACTTCTTTTGAGGAACATGTCTAAGAAGACCTGTTGATTTTAACCATCAAATAGAAATTTCTGAAATGATGCAGTTGCTGAAGGGACAAACTGCTGGGACAAAGCGTCCTGGTGATGATGCTGGGCCTTCTGGGAGGTCAGCATCGAAGAGGGTAAAGAGAGCCTTTTCTAAGTGAAAAAAGGCGAAGGAGCCAACCCCTGAATCATCCAAGAAGAAAACCATAGGAGGGGCTTCTTCAAAGAAAAAGAGAACAACCGCGAAAGACACTGTGGTAAGATTTTATCTTTCCCCTGTTATGCCAAGTAAGAATAGGGGTGACTTCTTAGTCATACAGGGTGTGGGGAGCGAGGATGAGAAAGACAAAGTTCCTCTCATCCATCGTAAGAGGAAAGTGATGAGCCCTCTGGAGATTAACGTTCCAGAGGCCATCCTTCCCCACCGTCGTCGATATCTTATCCTCTATGGTGGAGGCAACCCCGATGGCGGTGGATCCCATGATCGTAGAAGAACTTACGGTCAAGGAAGAAGACCCCAATCCTGAGATTGCAGTTTCAACTGCCTCTGGGTTGGTATCACCTCCTTCGAATGCTAAAGGGATCGCTGTGGTAAGAACTTCACAGCTACACGAGTTTTCACTTCCTTGCATATGCCAATTGTATTTTGAACATGCAGGAGGAAGAAGACACTGTCTTGTTCAAGAAGAAGAAAATGAGGACAGTCGCTGAAGACACTTCAACAGGGGCACCCAGTGGGCTTCTTTCTCCCTAGAGCGCATCACCAAAACCCACAGCTATGGTGGGGTTTCGACTCAAGTAAGGATATCGCATCTTGTTGTCATAACTTGTGTCTGTTTAAGAACAAGGGTGTCACAAGTTATGATATTTTCAAGACTCCTTTGTCTATTGCCCTACCGACCTCCTCTAGAACCGGCTCAACACCTACCTTGGAGGTTGAGGGAGACACAGTTGCGAGCACAATAGCTGATGTAGCATATCAGGCCATTGTGGAGGAAATAATTGCGGACCTCCAATCTTAAGGGATGGAAGCCGCAGCCTTGACCGCAGGAGTGAGCCAGCAAGAGCAATCATTTGCTGCTCTTGTTGTCAAGGAAAGAACTGATCTCGAGGTTCAATCTTTGAATGAACCCGAGGTTGCTTCTTTCAACAATTTCATAGAGGTAGGTAAAATTCTTTTATCTTTTCTGGAATTGCTAATCTTAGGAATGTTCAAATTTCAACAGCAATGTCTCACTGTGTTTCAGGATCTGACCTGCGTGGTGACCAAGTCAAAAGCTCTAGCGAAGTATATTGAGGTCACACAACGGGAGATCAGCCGGCTACAGCAGTAAGTATCTGTTACTTGTTCATACTAACTTGAACTTCATCTAAGTATAACCACTTTCTTTTTTGTCACAAGGAAAATGCCTCCTTGACAAAGAGTATGGCGGATCGGCAAAATTAGGAAACAACTGCCGCTATGAAACTCTCTGCTATGGAGAAAGAACTTCATGAAGCGCAGTTGAAACTTTCCTGTAAGTTTGCTTTTGACCAGAAAGAGTTGTTTCTTTACATGAACTGTCGTAACCTCAATTACTTTGTTCATGCAGTACAAGAGGATCAGATAAGCATTCTTTCAAAAGAGAAAGATGACCTTCGTGCGACCTTTGAGCTTCAAGGCTCAAAGATTGACACTTTCTGTGAGGAGAATAAGACCATAAAGGTAGTAATTTCATCCTATAGTAGTGCTCAATCAGACATCTTCGAAAAACTAAAGATGGTTACGAATTTGCTGAAGGCTGACATTATCGAGCCTCAAAAGGACAATCTGAGCCTCAACGAATCATGCAAACTAGTCGCGGCCCAAGCTGAATAACTTCTCAAGTATCTTCCTGAACATACAAAACGGCAAGAAGAGGCAGTCAAGACCAACGCAAGATTTGTAGCCTCTGCCATTTTTTGCAAATTAAGACATCACCACGGCCCAGATTTGGATTTGAAGCCAGTGGTAGGAGATGTCGAGATTGAGAGTGAGGATCAGCTTGAGGCCATTGTGGAAGAACTCAAGCCTCTTGTTGAAAATCTGTTGAAAGAGTTTGGCTTATTGTAAACACATTGTAATGAACGAGATCCTCTATTTTAACTGTACCTGTACATATACAATTATAATAGGAAATGTGCAAATGCATGCCTTATATTTTTTGGAAAAAATGTACTCAATTTCATTTTATATTATGGTTATATTCCTCTAGCCCCCTCCTGAGATCATGCATACTGAAGGCATTGTGTCATAACATCAGAAGAAATATGGGTTATTGATGATCAGGAAATATCTGGTGAGTTCCCTATATGTTTAGAAACGGTTTATAAAGGAATGTAATGGGAACGGGGATGCCCGAACTTCCGTCAGGTGGAGGATAAGTCGATTAGGCGGCGCGAGACACACACGATCCGGCTTCTTGATCGGCACGATCAAAACCCCTGCAATCGCAGCACCACGCGTCCTCCGGTTATCAACCGTGCGCTGCCCGGTTGACCTCGCCACGAAGGCTAATCCCTGCCAGTGAATCGAGAACACAAGCAAGAACAAGAAAGATGCAACTGAATTTGCAATTGAGGATGAAACTCACGAGTTGGGGTCTCACAAACCGATGAACGGCGACACTGTTCAAAGACAGAATTGATCTAAGCAAAACCCAAGTCCAAACGGCAGCCATGGCGGCCATATATATACTGTATGGGGCGGCCATGGGGTGGAGGAGGAAACCCTAGGGGTACAAGAGCCTTGGGCCCAAAGTGGAGCGTCGCAGCGCACGTCAGATTCTGGTTGTAATCTTGTTTTGACGATTTCTGTTGATCCGTAAGGAATTTGGACATGGGACTGGATCCGTTGGAAAGCTCTCGTCGTTCTCTTGTCCGTAGAGTCCAAGAACGTTGAAAACGGACTTCGTATGTGGCCTGTACGTCCGTTTGAAGTTGGACTACGCACAGATGGCCGAACCGGACTCGCGGATGAATTGAGCTCACTTGTGGGCTGGCCTTGGAGCGACGTGGCTTGTGCGACCTTAGAGGTGTAGAGGCGCCTTTCTTGAGCACGTCTTGTGTTTGGGGAGGTGGCCAAGGTGGAGGACGAACTTGTGGCGGCGACAGCACAAAATCCAGACGACGTACGTGCTGCCAGCTTTCGCGTCCTGGCCAAGGTGGCGGACGATGACATCTTGATGACCACCATGTTGATGTCGTCTTGGTCATAACCATGATGTACATGGTCTCATCATTCTCCCTTTCTTGATGTGGAGTCGTCCTCGACTCCATTGTGTTTTTCTGCAAAATGTTAGCACCAACAGAGAGCACAGCAATATGCCTATCTTTGATAATCAAATCATTAGACACAGAACCATTAACATTTATATACTCCCTTTCTTGAAAACTATCATATACCTTGAAAATTGAATAGAGTGACATGGCAAGACATGATTAGTGGCATTTTCATTTTCCAAATGAACGCCAGGTTTCATATCAAATGATGGTTTCAGATTAGTACAAATATAAATTCGTTGCACCATATGCTCTCCACTATCAGTATGTTTTCCCATAACATGAAAAGTATTTCGTGATAACCATGGTAAATCAGCATGCGTAAAAAGTATCTCCTCTGAACTACTTAGATCACAAAAAACATCAAATTCTATGTAACCCAAAGTATTTAAAGAAGACATTAATTTAAGCTCAACATCTTTTGTATTACCTTCTAAGTTCTCGTCAATTGTTGTGGGTGTCGGAGTATCCATATGCTGCTCCATGGTCGAAGGGAATGTCCCATGCTCGACCTTCTCATCTTCCATGTTCTCAATCTCCTTTTGTGTGTGCTCGTTAATCTGCAAAACGTTAGCCACAAGAGGAGGTGCAACAACAGCGGAGGAGGAGCTCTTGGCCGGTGTTGGCGCGGTCGACTTGCTGCTGTCCGCGGCACGGGCGGGCGGTGCCGTCGATGCCGGTCGTGTGCTCGTCGAAGGTGGCGGTGCAGCTGGTCGGAAGGTGGAAGAAGGCACTGTCTTCGCTTGTCCCGTAGTCATTCGGGGCGTGAAGGTGCTGTCGGTGTTGCTCCTGCTCTTAGAATGGCGTCCCTGCAACTCCTTCTCTGCTAACATAGCAAGTTGAAACAAGCGATTGACAGTTGTATATTCTTTATAATCAACAATATCCTGAATTTCTGGACGCAAATCACCGTAAAAACGAGCAATTTTATCCTCAGGTTCCTCTATTACCCCACAACGTAACATACCTTTTTGAAGCTCTTGGTAATATTCCTGAACAGTCATACTACCTTGATCTAATCGTTGCAATCTCTTGCGCATATCACGTTGGTAGGAAGGAGGAACAAATCTATTACGCATAGCATCTTTTAATCTTGCCCAAGAATCAGGGTGTAAGCGGGCATTTACTAGTTCATTCCACCAGATTATAGCAAAATCTTTAAATTCACTAGTGGCTTGTCTAACTCTATGAATCTCGGAACTAGATGGGAATTAAATTTCTGCTCGACCGTCATCTCCCAATCTAAGTAAGCATCAGCATCATAAGCTCCAGAAAAGGAAGGGATGGTGAATTTTACCTTAGCGAAAGGATCATCATTGCGGTTCTGGTTATTATCTCCCATACCGTGCTGGTTGCGGCGAAGACGGTCATGCAGACGGCCGTCTCGTTGAGCAGCACGTTCCCTGGCGGCACGTTGCTGCTCATCTTCATCTTCCTCAAAATCACCATCCTCATCGTGGTCGTTGTTGCCGTGGTTGGTGCCGCTGTTGACGGAGGCATCTCCATCAATGGTCGCGGGAGGGCGTTTTTCGACGGCATCCATCCTCTCGGTGAGGGTGGAAACTCGTCGATCGATGCTCTCAAGGGTCTTGTTCGTCGTCGTGGCATGCTCTTTGAACATCGTTTTTATCTCATCCAGCATGGTCGACAACTCTGAATGAAGGACACAGTCTTCAATGGTAACATCATCCTCGTTCCTGCCCTTCTTGCCACCTGTCATGGTTAGCACAGAAAAAGGACAGAAGGAAAACAAGCACAAGTATTATGAGCCCTATGAACTACTAGGTGGGATCTCGCGCTCTCAAGCAATCTTACCAAGTTCTTACCCGGTTCTTACCAACACAGCGAGGGACGGTGCAACCGGTGGCTGGTTCGTGACACCGTGAGGGCGTGATGAAGCGATTGCAAGGGTCAATAACCTGTGCTGATCAGAAGGATGTATTTGTGGAGCTGTAGGTGGCCAAAAATATGTAGCAAAGGAATAGCAATTGTTCAATATAAGTAATGCAAAATTGAAGATTAGCCCAAACTATCAACGTGCTTGACCGGCCTAGACCTAGACTAGTCTGAAGCGAACGGGTTGAATAAAGGTGTGGTTCCCCAATATGCAACACGAAAGATGAAGTTTTTCCTTTGCTCACTTTTTCATTCAAACAGCGCGGCCCTTTTTTTTTTTTTGTGCGCTAGCCTTTTTTTTTTACCAACACAACAAAATTATGCCGCAAGAGCAGAAACTTTGCGCAGCAATTATGCACCACGAAATCTTCAAATTTGTGATATGTTCCAAAAGTAAAGTTGTGGGGAATCTTTTAAGCTTTCCAGAACTTCCAAGATCATCTAAAACGGAGTTCGTATGAAGAAGTTATGGCCAAAATACAGAACCAAACCGTAATAGATCTAAACTTGAAAACCCTAACAAAGATGGCACGAAATCTCATAGATAGAAGCCGAATTTGGGGGTGGTTCCATTGCTAAAAGCAATACCTTTTCCTCTAGGAAATTTTGTCAGCTTTCCAACAAGCCCAAGAACATCGAAATCCGAGTTCGTATGTGAAAGTTATGCCCGTTTTACTGAAGGGGTCACAGATTGGACGCGAACTCGAATCGGGCTCGGTTTTGTGACGAGTGGTTTTTGGATTGGATGAATGGGGAATATGTATAATTCGACCTGAGGTTATGGAGGATACAATCAAAACCAATCTACTATTTGTTTTTTTTTATATTTTCTTGACAAGAACACAAACCCTAAGCGGCGGATTCAACGGCGGATGCAGACTCGAGACTAGATCTAGAAACTAGACACGGACAGCGGTAACGACGATGATGGGCGAAAATTCAATAATGCAAAACAGTAAAGAAACAATGCAAAGGCTCAAAAGTCTTGGACAATGGATGCAAATATTTTTGTGTGGCAATTTTCTGGACTCTAGGGCGAACGCAAAACTAAATCAAACTAAGGGAAAAGGCGAACCTGACGGTAACCTTGCTCTGATTACCACTTAATGGGAACGGGGATGCCCGAACTTCCGTCAGGTGGAGGATAAGTCGATTAGGCGGCGCGAGACACACACGATTCGGCTTCTTGATCGGCACGATCAAAACCCCTGCAATCGCAGCACCACGCGTCCTCTGGTTATCAACCGTGCGCTGCCCGGTTGACCTCGCCACGAAGGCTAATCCCTACCAGTGAATCGAGAACACAAGCAAGAACAAGAAAGATGCAACTGAATTTGCAATTGAGGATGAAACTCACGAGTTGGGGTCTCACAAACCGATGAACGGCGACACTGTTCAAAGACAGAATTGATCTAAGCAAAACCCAAGTCTAAACGGCAGCCATGGCGGCCATATATATACTGTATGGGGCGGCCATGGGGTGGAGGAGGAAACCCTAGGGGTACATGGGCCTTGGGCCCAAAGTGGAGCGTCGCCGCGCACGTCAGATTCTGGTTGTAATCTTGTTTTGACGATTTCTGTTGATCCGTAAGGAATTTGGACATGGGACTGGATCCGTTGGAAATCTCTCGTCGTTCTCTTGTCCGTAGAGTCCAAGAACGTTGAAAACGGACTTGGTATGTGGCCTGTACGTCCGTTTGAAGTTGGACTACGCGCAGATGGCCGAACCGGACTCGCGGATGAATTGAGCTCACTTGTGGGCTAGCCTTGGAGCGACGTGGCTTGTGCGACCTTAGAGGTGTAGAGGCGCCTTTCTTGAGCACGTCTTGTGTTTGGGGAGGTGGCCAAGGTGGAGGACGAACTTGTGGCGGCGACAGCACAAAATCCAGACGACGTACGTGCTGCCAGCTTTCGCGTCCTGGCCAAGGTGGCGGACGATGACATCTTGATGACCACAATGTTGATGTCGTCTTGGTCATAACCATGATGTACATGGTCTCATCAGAATGTCTCAACCTAGATACGATCATTTGGTCGCATCAATACTGATCTTAATACAATACCAAGTTTTATTACAAACTGGCAGCCCCTTGGATGATCAGAAACATACTAGTAAGTCCCGTATGCGTTTAGAAACGGCTTATTTAGGGATGTCTTATCTAGATGCGACCATGAGATCGGCCAACAAATCCAACCCGATTATCATAGTGAGATGATCATCGGCTACTAGCCCCCGAGCATGGCTCGGTCAAAATGGGACAAAAGCAATTAAACCATAACATAGTGCAAAGAAAAGTACACACAATTTTTTATCAAAATCATGCTAATTGAAAAGGATAAAAGAAATGGAAAACTTACACGTAGAACTTGCGTAATTGATCTATGTTCCAAGTATTGGACAAGATCCTTCCATCCTCCATAGCTAATCGGGCTGATCCTGGTCGGGGTACTGAGACACAGTATAAGGGCCTTCCCACTGAGGGGAGAATTTGTTGCGATTAGACTAGTTTTGTATTTTTCGTAAAACCAAGTCATCTACGTGAAGACTACAAGGTCGCACCCATTAACTGTGATATTTACGTAAAGTTTGTAAATATACAACAGACTTGATTAGGGCCCGATCGCGTTTTTCTTCAAGGAGGGTAATATCCTGGGCACGTTGCTCGTGTTGATCAAAATGATCCACACGAACAGACCCAATAAGAATTTCCATAGGTAAGACAGCCTCAGCACCACACACTAATTGAAAAGGTGTCTCACCCATAGCCTGACTACAAGTCGTGCGTAGTGCCCATAGAACGGAGTAGAGTTCATCTACCCAAGCCCCCGAGCGCATCTTAAGGCGATCAAAAACACGTTTCTTGATGCCTTCTAATATCTACCTGTTGGCACATTCAATGGCTCCATTGCTCTGTGGATGAGCTACAGATGCAAAGCACACTTTGCTCCCAATGTCGTCGCAATAGTCCAAAAAGAGACCACTAACGAACTGGGAACCATTGTCGGTAATGAGACAACTTGGAACACCAAATCGTGTGACTATATTCTTATGAAAGAATTTCTTCGCCGCAGTGGCGGTAACGTTGCGGACTGGTTCAGCTTCAATCCACTTTGCAAACGTGTCAATGGCTATGAACAAGAACTTGTACCCATTGACCACTTGGGGCATAGGTCCCACGATGTCTATTCCCCAGACTGCAAAAGGCCATGTTAGAGGAATAGTTTGTAAGGCATATGCAGGCTGATGAACTTGTCGTGCATGAAATTGACACTGCGGGCATGTTTTGACCAAATGCTTGGCATCATCTAGTGCCGAAGGACAATAGAAACCCTGCCGGAATGCTTTTCTGACCAATGTGCTATATGACTCATGTGCATCACATACACCGTCATGAATTTCTTTCAAGAAGGATTTACCTTCCTCTTGAGATATACAGTGTATGAATACTCCTTGAGTACCATTCTTGTATAAAACTCCATCAATGAGTTTGTACAGTCGCGCTTTTCGAATTAACTGATCACTTTTGGTTTCATCCTTGGGCAAGGTCCCATGTTCAAGATAGATCCGCAATGGACGGGTCCAATCTTTTTTTTGTCCAAGGTTGGTGACGCAAACTATACCAAGTCATCCTCGATCGAAGCCATGATCGAAGGGTGTTTTAAGTGTTCAACGAACACTCTTGACGGACCGGATGTGCGTGAGGACCCAATTTTTGATAATTGGTCTGCGAGAATGTTGTCCTTTCGTGGGATGTATTAGACTTCAAAATGATTGAAGTGTTTTTCCAATTTCCTCACTTCCTCCATGTAATGAGCCATTGTCTCATCGGAGGTGTTGTACTCCTTGTTTACCTGGTTTACGACTAGCTGTGAGTCTCCCCTCACCACTAATCGACGAACTCCAAGGAATCTGACTGCCCAGAGCCCTGCAATAAGACCTTCATACTCTGCTGCGTTATTTGTCACAACAAACCCTGCGGCGTGATTAAGACCACTCCAGCTCTCAAGTGTTGAGAATTGTGAGAACCGTCAAAGTACATCGTCCAATGGTCGGTGCATTGCAAATCTTTAGATTCTTGCGCAGGGGGTTGGAATTAGTCCTTTCGACCACAAAGTCTGCAAGAATTTGAGATTTAACTGCAACACGAGGGGTGAAATGGATGTCAAATGCTCCAAGTTCCACTATCCACTTCGCGATGCAACCAGATTTCTCTGGGTTTTGGATAATATCTCTCAATGGGAAGGATTAAGGCACAATAATCTTGTGCGCTTGAAAATAATGTCGTAGCTTACGAGAAGCCATCAGAAGTGCGTAAAGTATCTTCTGGACCTCAGGGTAACACTCCTTAGGCCCATGAAGTACCTCGCTTACATAATAGATTGGTTGTTTCACACCCTCTCTCTCCGCGACTAGAACTACGCTGACCGCGTGAGGGGTGGCTGCCAAGTAAAGGAGTAGTGGCTCCCCTAAATTCGGAGAGACCAATACTGGAGGACTAGACAAATTTAACTTCTTGAAAAGCTTTTTCGGCTTCATCTAACCAAGTAAAACCATTGTGCTTGCGAAGAACCTTAAAGAAAGGCAGTCCTCATTCGCCTAGTCGCGATATGAAATGGCTAAGGGCCGTCATGCGACCTGTTAGGCTCTGGATGTCCTTCATGGTCGACAGAGATCTCATTTGCTCAATGGCCTTGATTTTTTCAGGATTAACCTCAATGCCTCTCTAACAAACAAGGAAACCCAAAAGTTTGCCAGAAGAAACCCCGAAGGAACACTTTTTTGGGTTCAATTTTATTCCATGTTTATTTCAATTACAGAAGGTTTCAACAAGATCATCTAAGTGACTAGAGCTTTTTAATCCTTTTACAACCAAATCATCGACGTAAGCCTCTAAATTACGCCCCAACTGACAAAGAAAGGTCTTTTGCATTAAGCATTGATACGTGGAACCAGCGTTCTTGAGACCAAATGACATTCTGACATAGTAGTAGGTGCTAAATGGTGTGATGAAGGCAATTTTCTCTTCATCTTCTTTCTCCATGCTAATTTGATGGTACCCAGAGTAAGCATCCAGGAAGCTCATCAGTTCACAACTGGCCATAGAATCGACCAAATGATCGATGCGGGGAAGGGGAAAATCATCCTTCGGACAGGCACTGTTTGGGTTGGTGTAATCGATGCACATGCGCCACTTACCATTTAACTTTATGACCATGACCGGGTTCGCAAGCCATTTAGGATGATCAACTTCACAAATAAATCCTGCCTTTTGGAGTTTATCCAACTCCGTACGGATAGCTTCTTGCCGGTCAACAGCAAAGCGTCTGAGCTTTTTCTTTATTGGTCGCTGTCCAGGCCGAATTGCTAACCTATGCTCAATTACTTCCCTTGCGACTCCAGGCATGTTGGATGGTTTCCATGCAAACACATCGGCGTTAGCCCAGAGGAAAGTAATGAGCTCAAGTTCCTATTTGTCGTCCAGGCCTGATCCAATCCGAATGCTTCTAGATGGGTCACATAGGTACAATGGAGCTAGCTTTAACTTCTCATTTGGTCGCGGGGCAACTTTGATCGTATCAGAAGTCGTGGTGACAGTCTTAACATCCCGAAGGGGAACCTGGTCCACCAACTCCAGAGATAGTCGATCACAAGTTAGGGCCGTGTTCCGGTTGCCTCAAACCGAAATAACACCTTTGGTGCCCGACAACTTGGCACATTGATAAGAATAATGGGTTACCGCCATGAACATAGCAAGAGTTGGCCTGCCCAAGATGGTGTTATAGGCCGAATCGCAATTAATTACATCAAAGGTAATCAATTCTGTTAGAAAATTGTCTGGTTCTCCTAATGTTACCGGTAACACAACTTGTCTCATCGGCATCATTGAGGGACCAGGGATTATCCCATAAAACAAATGAATTAAGGTTTTAATCTTTGAACGTGGAATTTGCATATCGTCCAGTGCCTTGACCAATAAAATGTCCAAGAAACTGCCTCCGTCGATCAAAACTCTTTCGACTCAAGCATTGCTGATTATCAGGGTAATGACCAGAGGAACCCACAATGGGACAATCAGCTCGATCGAACGTCAAAGGAGTTTCTGACCAACGAGGATATTGAGGCTCACCAAGGGGAGCCTCAGCTTGATTTACCTCGCGGTAAAAAGTCTTAAATTGACACTTTGAAGTAAAAGAAGAGGAACCATCAAAAATAATATTAACATGTAACACCCCTATTTTTCTCAAACCTTGGCTTTCCTCGTCTATCTTTGTTTCAGGATGAGATCCCTGTTGTATCAGGGTGTTACCCTAAAAAGTTGGCAGTCAAACTCCTTCGTTCAGATCATTTTCGGAGATTAGTCCAAAAGTATCACAAATCAGTCCTTTTCAGGTTTCCAAGAAGCCCAAAAAGGCTAAAAGTCTCAGACCATCTCCAAATTCTGATCTGATTCAGTGAACATCTTCCCTTCACTTTTCTGAACATTTTTTTTCCCTTTTGGAAGAATTTCCAAATCTCGCTCGAAACCCTAGTTTCAGCCTTATCAAAATTTCAAAATTAAAATTGCCCATATTACTCGTTTATCAGTTCAATCCAAAACATATTTAAATCTCCAAATTTTATCATTTCTAGCTGCTAAGCAATTTCCTAAACTTTGTGGACCAAAGTGGCAAAATCAAAACTCTTTTAGCCTAAGCCATTCATCAGATTTGCAAACCATTCCCTGGAATCAAGTTTCAAAATTACAAATCGACCCCTTTTGTTCTTTTTCAGCCCATTTTCGACCAGGGTCGATCATTGCCTTCGACCAGCGCCGTTTCGCCGTTTCGACCGGAGCCCCGCCGTGATTTCTCGCCGTGTTCTTCGTCGCCAGCCATTGCCTCTTGTGCCTGTGCTCGTGAGTGATTGCGCCACCTTGTGCGTACGCGTTCTCGACCAGAGCCTCGCCGTGGCAATGCTTCAACCAGCAACTAACCACCAGCGCTCCAACAGTGAATTTCGCGCGCGCGCGCCTGTGGCATTTGCATGCTGTTACGTGTCATCGCCGGAGCTGCGCTGCTGCCTCCGCATCTGCTTCGTCCCAAACCCAGTTCCAATGCGCCCCCGACAATGCTGGCAAAGCTGCTACACCGCCTGTGCGCCATCACATCGTCGTTCGCTGCTGTTGCGCCTGAGCCCGGCCGGTCTCGTCCCCGGCACAAATTCCCTCACTGTTTTCCCTCGTTGGCTCCGTCGCTATGCCTATTTAAACCCTCCAGCACTATGAAGAAACCACAACTCCAGGACTTAGCCAAATTTCAGTTTTCTCGCTGTTTCTTCTTCTTCCCCGGCGAGCCGATCTTGATGCCACCGTTGCCAGAGCAAACAGTAGCTCCTCTCTTCAATCCAAGCTCACAAATAAGCTCCCCATACCCACCTCCCTGTGTGCTAGCGATCAATTGCATGCTCGTTAGCTCCATCGCCGGTGATCGCCGGAAAAACCAAACATCACTGTTTCTGAAATTAAACCCACTCCAGTCCTTTTCACCACCCCTTTCTGTAGAATGAAATGACCCTTAGCCAATTCTTAGCAAGCCTTCTCAGCCAGTTTTCAAATTGGTGTAGTGTCACGTGTTTTCCCAATTTTCGCGCGCCACCGTGGACGTTGCACGTTGCCGGCGTACCTCGCTGCACCTCCACCCAAATTGAAGCCACCTACACCTTCCCCGTATCTTCTAGATGGTGTAGTCCAGAGCATTTGTACTGCATTTTTGTGTAGAGCCAGTTCGTCGTTCACCTTCTTCTCCAAGTTTGGCGACAACGCCGACAAGCTTGCACACTTAATCGTAGTCCAATTCCTTTCTCCAGAATGATCAGCACCACCCCAGGAGTGTTTCCCCTCAATCAATTTCAAGTTCAATCCACTCCAGCTCTCTACAACCGTAGCTCGTCCATGTCTTAGGCGGCCGAAGGTTTCAACTTCGCTGTTCGTCGTTGATAAGCCACCCCAACCAAATTCCTCTTACCAGAAACCTTGTTTTGATCCCGCCTACCTCCCTGACATGTTTGGCAATGCAACGCATGCGTGGTTTGTCCAGATGCATGTGCCCTAGCTGACTACTGTACAATGACATTCGATTTCCTATGTCCTAAGCCTTGCTGTGATTTTCTGTTAATTCTAGGGCCTTTCTGAAAAATCCACTTTGTCATTTAGGTCCCTCATAGTATTTGGCACTCAATGCCACCTCTTGCACCAGTTTTGATCATCCAGAAGCCCTAAATCACTCTTATGTCCTTTTCGAACATAGTCTGTTCGTGAACCGAATGCCGAACGCTAGACTTTCATCGCATTCGAGTCATGTCCAGCAAGCCCAACCCTAATGTCCCTTCTCCGCTATTTTGTCTCTGACCAAATCCCCTCGTTTGCATACATGTTTATATTTTACATATATTTTTGTATAAAGTCTATTTTCTGGATGCACATGTCTTGTATGTGTTGTGTGTGCTTTCGTGTGAATGCAGAACAAGGAGTGAAAGATTTGGAAGGAACATTCGAAGATCCAGCAGATTTCTTAGACCCAGCTTGGCAAGGCAAGTCGCCACCCTTGATCATGTCTCACCCAATATTTTGATATAAAGTAGATCAACTGCTTTTCAAGATATATGCATGCTAAGTATTTGAATAAGAATTATGTTTAGAAACATGTGAATAGATATGACCCAAGTCTCATGTGAAAACCCCTTATGATTGAACCATCATGCAACCTTGTCGCCCTAGGATGCTATGCTTAAACTTTACTCATATTTAAATATACAAGTTGAGTGTGAAATGACTAATATGTGATAAATGAATTTGAAACTCCATTATAAAAGGACAATGTGAATTAGAATTGATAGTGAGGATGGTTTGATTGGTTGGCTGCTGTGTGCGCATTGGGTATGTGAATGTCTCCTCACTATTAATTCATAAGGACAAGAACCTTGTGTTGTGCCTCTATGCGGCATGAAACTGGTGGGGCGCAGTTCGTCCATGAGTGATGTGAGATCAGAAAAATTTTGAGAGGAAAAGGTGGATAGAAGGAAGTCACCCTATGCCTAGATTAAGTCGTGCACGACTGTAATCAAGAGGTCATATGTCTTGCGAGGACACATACCAAGGCTAGGATGTAAGGTAGTGGGGAGGACCCACAACAGTACTTGAGACTTAATTGTCTATTTACCTGGCGGGGATACTGTTAATACTAGACTGCAAAAGCGTTGTGTGAGCTCGGCCTTGGCACATGCGTAAAAGTCGCATGGAGCTGGCCCGACTTGAAAGTCGAGTGAAGAAGTGGATTTAAAAAGAGGTACACCTTTGCAAAGCATAAGAAAAGTATCAGATACTCTGTACTCCCAGGTCATGGAGTATGTTCGCGGTGGAATTATCCATGTGGTTCAACACAAGTAAGTTTTGGGAAAAGTTTTCATAATATGATTAACATAAAGTGGTGATTCATGGAAGGTTGCCACACACAATGTTTTCTTAAAGTCTATCATAAGATTTCCAAAACCCAGCTGTTGAAAATAAAATCCTCATTTAAGAGTTCAAGAATTGAAATCTACACTATTTATGATTATAAGACTTAACCCCTTCTCTTGATCACTCCTCATATATATAATTGCATTTATAAATTAAAGACTTGCTGAGCATTGTGTCAAAGCATGCTCACCCTTGCCTTTACAAACAATTCAGAAGAGGGATTCGCCGATCCCAATTCGTTTGGTTACGAGAATGAAGCAGAGGATGGGAACGCCCCAGATGATTCAGAATTCTAGGAGGGTCTCGCACCGAGTTGAGTCCGATGTGGTGAAGGCCCGAGCCGAACCGCTGCAGAAGGAAGTGAAGACCTTTGTTGTTGCTTTTTGTGTTGTTTTCTGTGTTCGGTACCTTGATACTGATTCTTGATTTTGAAAAACTCACTACTTTTGTATCAACTTTAATTAGTGCCACCCTTAGCATTATGATATTGTAATAATGGTCCTTGTAACCTCGTACCTACTTATTTATGTTTTATGCAATTACTGCTTTCTGCTTATTGTGAGCTTGTGATGTACCTATCTGTGTACAATCCACCTGGGCGGTTGCCACCTGATTCCTCAAATGAGGGTCCCACATAACATGGTTTTGGGGTACCTGGTAAGACATTTCTTCATCTTGATCAGCGTCTCTAATCCCACAGGCCTGATCCTTTTGCAGTATGGTCGGCATAGGTCCAATACCTTTGTAGAAGCCATCCAATTTCTTCAACCAATTGCGGAAATTCTGGAGATCATGTCCCATTGAATTGTGGAATGGACACCATTGTTTGTTTCTCTGCAGGTTAGTTTGTTTTCCCGACTGGTCACTATTGCGGCCACCAGAAGTTTTATTTTTGAATGGAAACTTGTTACCTTTCCCTAGTGGTGGTTTCTCAACGACGGCGATCTCCGGTACTGTCCACGCGATTTTTCTTGGACTTCTTGGATTTTCCTCCTGATGATGATTCAGGTTTCTTACTAGAATCATCCTTCTTGTCATCCTTGAGACCTAGCTGAGGTGGCAAGTTTCCTTTATCCACCATCCTGTTCCATTCCACGGCCTTGGCCGCATCAGAATAGCCGTCGGCCATATCGAAGAGATCGGCCACTGACGGGGGTGGATGGATAAGTAGATCTTTGATAAACCTCTGATATCGCACGACATGTTTGAATGCCCTAATAACAGAGTTGTCAGATATGTTTGGAATAGTATTTCGCACTCCAACAAATCTCTTGACAAATTACCAAAGAGTTTCTGTAGAAGTCTGGCGTAGACGATGAAGGTCATCCTCCTTGCCAGGCTTCTGGTAACAATTCTGGAAATTATTGACTATTGCGTCACACAACATTTCCCAATTGTAAATCGATCCCTCTGGCTGATTAAACAACTAGGTTCTCGTTGGTCCTTCGAGGACCATTGGCAAATAATTTTCCATGATGTGCTCATCTCCGCCTGCCGCTTATGGCAGTGATGTAGATTTGAAGAAACTCGGATGGGTTCTGAGTTCCATCAAATCTCTCGATCGTTCCTGGTTTAAACTTGTCCAGCCAAACCTCTGCACAAAGGCCTGGCAAGAAAGCTTTACAACCGACATAGGAACTACAGACGAATCTGCAACTTTCAACCTGGTCGCAGGCGACCTCACCCTGAGGAGATACACCTCGTGGTCCTAGGCGAGAATGGATGGGCACGCGATCTCGATCACGGGAATTTCCAACTCGCCTGGCCTTGTCATGCCGAACTGATCCTGGTGGTAATTGATTATGCCTGCCATGACTAGAGTGAGAATAATCTCTCTCATGGGAGCAAATCGTAGACCGGGATGACACTGTTGGAGTTAGATCAGATGCAACTTCATCAAGCATATCCGCAAGGATTTTGGCAAAAGCAGGTCTATCTGTGTCTTTGACATTAGAAGGAGGATTACGCAACGCATCTGCGATAATACGAAGTCGCTCGTGTGTGCTCCTCCTAGGTGCACCAGGTGTCACCGTTTCTTCAACTACCGGTGGATAACCCGGGGCTAAAGAAGGCGTCTGGTCGCGCCTGTGAGCATGAGGACAACGGGAAGAACTAGGAGTGGCATCATAACGAGTTTGTGCAAGTTGCAAAGCTTCCTTTGCAGCCCTGCAAATATCGTTTTCCCGTTGCTCGCGATCCTGATCCTCCTTTTACTTTCGTTCCTGTTCCTCCTTTTGCTTGCGTTCCTGCTCTTCCCTAGCAATTCTCTACTCAGAATCAGATTCGAAATCAAAGAGAGAATGGAGGTTATCGGGATCAAACCTCCCAGGACTAAGCTCTATGTTACCATCATCCACATCCTCAGAAGCGATATGTTGTGGTACATATTCGGCCTCCAATGTGGCAGAACTCATATGAGGCACCTGGTCTATCTTCTCAGTCTCTTGGTCAATGGACATGACCTGAGTTGGAGAAGATGCATCCTCAAGATGTTCCTAAGGAACATCCTCGCGACCAACCTCTTCCATAGGAACGGGATCGCTAGGTGAGGGCATCCGGATATGGGCATAGTCGTCGAGATCGAAATCATTCTCGGAATCATACGCCCCAGACAAGGCTTACCAAAACTCCCGATCAATGGAAACACCTTGAAAAAAGGCCCCACAGTGGGCGCCAGCTGTTGACGATTTGGACTCGAGGTCCTCTGTCGATCTTACGCAGATTTGTGAGTAGTATATGAGACCTTTCAGGTGCCCTCAGGTAAGTTAAGATAAGAAATGAAATAGAGACGCGAGGATTTATATAGGTTCGGGCCCTCGATGGTGGGAGTAATAGCCCTATGTCCTGTTGTGATTTCACTATGTGCAAAGGAGTTTACAGGGAAGAGAGATTGTCACAAGCGATAATCTCCTTTTTACACATTGTCTATTAACTATATCTAAGTCTTCATCCATTGTTGTTCATTCTTTGCATCGTGCATCAGCCATCCTTTTATACTGAATGAAAGGATACCAATGCGAAGCGGTTCTGGAGGGTTTCCATAGTGCAATTCGTATAACCGCACCAATCTTCTTCGCCAGTTAAGCACATGCAATTATAGATAACCGCACATTTTAACCTCCTGGCGGTTGTCTTCACACATGGGAGAAGTTATCTTGATCCTGAGAACGTTTCCAGTAAAGGCTTGAAAACTCCCAGGTTATCTTGGTCGCGTGTAGCCATCAACCTTCTGATCGCGCATAGCCTGTGACCTCATGACCGCGCCAGTACTGCGATCATATGCTGACTCTGTCCCTGTGATCTTCTGGCATGCAGGAACACTATCCGTATGTGGCCATAGTGGCTACTAGGACACAGAGACATATATCATATCCGAACTTGACTTGAACATGATATAAGTTAAATAAACTAGCTCAGGTGATAATCCTTGTCAACCAGCTGGTCGAATGCGGGCACAACAGATCCAAACACGGCCCATGCCCGTGGTAGTGCCCCTATCGGTGTGACCACTTGGTCGTATTTGGTGCAACCACCTGGTCGTACTGGGTGCAACCTGACCAAACACAACCCAAAGCACGCCCTGTGCCCGTGGTTCCTTCGAACAAAACACTATACGTGTTCCTCCTGATGCAACTGAAGGTGCTCGATTTAAATTTGCAAATGTGGATTATAATTTTTCAATAGATGAATTTGCAAATCTGCTAGGGTTTAAACCGAGGGAACTTTTCATGCTTCTATTATTTGCACCCCCGGTAAAATTTGGAGTGATATAGCTGAGGAAGGGCAACATCTTTTTTGACCCAGTAAATCCAAGGCTGCCAAAATTTGTAATCTAGCCTTTCACTATTTATAGCGTCTCATGGCTGGAATAGTTTTGGGCCATGATAGTAATCAAGATAAAGTTTTAGAAATCGAGGTTGAATTTTCGTGGGCAATGTTAGGCAAAATTCATATATCATATGCAGCTTACTTTGCCTGTCGCCTTGAAAGTATTGGGAAAGATTTACACAAAACCTCACCCATTTTCTTAGGTGGTTTAATCACTCACATAGCAACAGCCTTAGGTTTTGATGCTCAAGATTAACAAGAATCTATGCCCACAGCCACCTTAGATTCGAATGCATTATTTTCAATGGGGTTTTGTAGGAGGGAAGAGAATTCTTTTCGTTCGATTATTAATGGAATTCCCTCTATCCTTTTGCCCAATATTTCTCAGACTTGCTTATCTAATGAGCAGAATTGGAGAATGCTCCCATCTAGCTCATATAATTCTTACTCCTCATGTGCTGCTGAGTCTAACTAACCAGCTACGAATGTTATTGCCACTCTACATGTTTCCATAGAGTCCTTGCGCACTAGTCTCTCCGACTTTAGGTCAAAATTTGTAGAATACGGATTGTGATGGATTCCAAGATGAACCAACTCCAAAGAAGCGTCAACAGCATCTACGACTATCATGTAAACGTAGGCCACATTTTTCTGGACAGCACATTTAGAGGCGCATGTACCCACTACGGGGACAACCTCCACACCCACGGACTTTCCCCACAACTCTTTCATCCACCTACATATCCATCCTATACATCGCCATAGTTCTATCATTCTCCTCCACCAGCCTCCGACGAGTGATCTCCAAGGTATGCAAGTTTTTCTTTTTATTTTCCTTCCCTTTTTTGTTTCTTTTTGTTGTTCTTTTCAGGTTTTCACTTGCAACACCTTGGACTACACCATTGGAGCTACGTGGACCGCAACATCCTCTTTCTCTACATCATCCTCCACAACATCTACCAACCTGAACCACAACCACAAATAGTAATCTGTATCTCTCTCCAGACATTGGGGACAATGTCAGATTTAGCTTGGGGGTGTTCACTTAACCATTTGCTTAGTCTGATTTAGCTTGGGGGATGTTCACTTCACTATATGTTTAGTCTTCAGCAAATCATCATTCCACCACATTCCATCATAAACTAAAAAATAAAAAGAAATTTATCACCTGGAATGCCTGGTTTAGCTCAATTGATCAGGCCTTTTATGCTTTTATGCTTTTTACATACTAGCCATGAGGGCTTAGTTTAGTTTTAGTTTAGAAGAGCTCCCATTCTCTATTTTATTTCTTTTGTATGTCGGTTAGCACGGCGATTTCAATTTTCAAGAAATCAAGTAAGTTTTTATTTATTTGTTACTGTTATTTCTACATTATTATGACTTTTAGTGAGTAGATCCCCTCGAGGGTTAGGGATGACCTAATCTTGATGGCGTGATTCTTCCTCAGTCTTTATTTCAACTTTTGGAGTAATTTCATGATGTTTTCTTCCTCCAAACCCTAAATTCTCGTTTCGGCAACAGACGTAACAGTTGAGTCTTAACACGAATTTAGGGGAGTTCTTGAGTTCTTAGCGCCTTGACGCGGGACCCTGAACAGGAGAGAGGCTCTCGCCAAATGTGACAGTGGGAGCGATCCTCTGACTATTGACCCAGCGCCCTGAACTGGAAACTTAATTTGTCTTGGAAAACAATTAAAATTAAATTACAATCCTCGGACCTTGGATAGAATGATGCCGAATGGTTATGGAATTCCCTGTCGTGGTATTGCGAATACCCCGGCAGGTTTTGAGAATGATCCTAGCGAAGATTACGCGGCGCGGGTTGACCGGATGACCGGTCCTCCCCCGCCGGACAAGCACAAAAAATGACACACGGGTTTATACAGGTTCGGGTCCCGGTGGGGGCCCGGGTCCCGGTGGGGGCCCTAGTCCTGTCGACGCGCTCCCGACCGGAGTCGGCTGGGGAGGCTCTCTCCGAGGGAGAGGCTTCCGGAGCACGTCTGTGAGTTTAGCTATTCCAATCAAAGAACCGATCCCTTACAACAGAGGGGTACAAGGGCTATTTATAGCCCCAAAAAGAAGCAAAAACCCTAAACTACCCCGGAAGCCACCGTCGGATTGAAGGGTACGACCGTCCTTCTCCCGGTCAAACGCCTTGGATGCTTGCCAGGTGGTCGCTAGTTCCCGAGGCACTCCTCGCGTGACCTGCACGTGACAAACAGTTCGAGACTTTACCTTCAGGAGGGCGATGAGGCCCGGGTCGGCGCCGGAGGCCACGTCCCCGGGTCAAAGGAGGCGCCCGGGACGGCACCGGAGGCCATGTCCCGGGGGCCAAAAGACGGTGCCCGGGGAGGGGCCGGAGGCCGCGTCCCCGGGCAAATGGCGGCGCCCAGGAGGGCACCGGAGGCCGCGTCCCGGGAGCCAAAAGGCGGCGCCCGGGAGGGCACCGGAGGCCACGTCCCCAGGAGCAAGATGGCGGCGCCCGGGAGGGCACCGGAGGCCGCTTCCCGGGAGCCAAAAGGCGGCTCCCGGGAGGGCACCGGAGGCCGCGTCCCGGGAGCCAAAAGGCGGCGCCCGGGGAGGCCCCGGAGGCCACGTCCCCGGGCAATCGTTACACAATCTTACCTGGACTTAGTCCCGCGGAGATTTCCCCCGACAGCAGCCCCCCATGGACGCCGGGGACGATGCTCGAGTCCCCAGTGGGTATGGTTCAGGTCACCAGGAAGATCTCCGGGCCAAGTCACCGGAGCCGCGGCGCTTCAGTTTCCGTGCCCCACACTTAGAGCCGCGCCGTTTCGCCATAAATGCGTGCGCGGTTCGAACCGGTGCCTCGATTCACGCGCCCGTCCCTTCGTTTCCCGCGCACGGTTTGAACTTCTACGGTCCAGATTCATCCGTGGGTGCCACGTGGCATGCATCTAGACCACGGCCCGCCCCTATAAATAGGACCTTGCGGGGCCCGGAAGCTCATTCCAAATTTTCATCCTCAGCAATTTTTGCTCTCTCGGTAGCCCTCTTCCGGTAGCTCTTTCCGGTAGCCCTTTCCGGTAGCTCTTTCCGGTAGCCCTTTCCGGTAGCCCTTTCCGGTAGCAGACGTCCGGGAGTTTTTAGTAGTAGCCTCCTGCAAAGTTAGCCACCGAAAAAGAAGACTAACCTCATGGCACCCAAGGGTCGGGTGAAGACCACGGAAGTGCCCCCGGAGGAAATCCCCTAGGATTTCCTCTGGGCGTCGGAGTTTACGGCCGAGGACGCCGAGTCCTTGGTCGAAAGATGCATCGTCGCGGACGGGGACATTCGAGTCCCCGTGAAGAAGGACGGGGCCCCCCGCCCCAGGCGGGGCTCCGGCTCCCGGTGCATCCCATGCTCCGGGAGTTTCTCAAGGAGTACGGGGTGGCTCTCAACCACCTCACCCCGAACGCGCTTGTCCGGATGGGCCTTTTCATTTGGCTCTACGAGACAGCGACCGGGCGCGAGCCCAACCTTCGCTCCTTCCGGTACTTCTACGAACTGGCGCCGCGGACCTCCCACCTGGTGAAGGGGGGCCCCAAGTCCCCCTTCGGCTCGGTGATGGTCCAGATGTTGTCGTCCCGGGTAATCGACTACCCGGCGGCGGCCTCCCGGGACCACTGGGGGGATTGGGTTCGGAGGTGGTTTTACCTCCGGGTCCGGGACGACGCGGTGGTGTACGCCCCGGAGGCCCCCACCTACAGCCGGTCGTCCGCGCCGAAGCCCCCGGTGTGGACGGACGAGGAGTTCGAGCTCCTCGGCAAGGTGATCCTCACCAAGAAGACCCGCTTGATGCGGGACGCCGCCGAGGAGATGGCTCTCCTCCGGATCTCCCCCTTCACCGTCGGGAAGAGGGGGATCGGAATGGGCCCCGAGCAGCGGCCCCCGGTGAAGGCAGTGACGTGACGTAAGCTCCGGGAACCCGCTGCATTGTACTTACAAATTTTTAAGAAATTGACTAACTCTTTACCTCTTTCAGTCCGGCCATACCCGGCGGCGCGGGAGAAGGCGGAGAACCTCCTAGGGAGGTATTTCGCCGATGAGCACGAACGCGTCGTGCGCGCCGTGGGGGAGGGCCCTCCCAAGAACTTGGTGGCGGCGGCCTACGGGCTGAAGCTGTCGGAGAGGAAGCCTCTCCCCACCCCCGGGTCGCACAAACGGGGGAAGGAGACGGCCGGGGGCTCAGAGCCCAACAAGGCCCGGGTTCAAAAGACCCCCGGCCCATCGACGACGCCGGCGGAGACACCGGGAAAGCCCGGGACGAGACCCCCGGGAGCGAGCGTGCCCGGGCACCAGCCCGGAAGGAAGCAACACCCCCTCCCCCGAAGGGCCCCGTCGAGGCGCAGGGAGAAGGAGGCGACTGCGGGCGGGGCGGCGTCCGACTCGGCGAACTACGCCCCGTCGCCGCTCTTGGTGGAGCCCCTCCTGCCCCTTCCGGCTTCTTTGGATGCCGGAGAGGCTGGTGGTGAGATTTGCGGAGGCCTCGCCTCCGCGGGTTTGGCCAGTGGACGAGGGGGGGAGCCCCTCGGTCTATGAGGTTCCTCCGGAGGAGGAGGCCCCGAAGACCTTCCGGCCCGGGGCAGGGAAAGGCCTGATGGTTCCACCCCGGGCGGTGGCTCCCGCCGAGAGCTCCTCGGCCACGTCTTCGGGGGGCACTACCTCGTCGACGAAGACGCCGGCCGCGTTACCGGACCTTGAGGTCCGGGGACCCCCCGCCGGCCGCGCTGGCTGCGCCGGGCAGGGAGACCCCTTTGCTTCCCGCAAGGGAGGTCGCCCTCTACTCGGAGGGCCTGCATACCCGGAAGATGCAGGCCTTCGTCGCGGGAGGGACGCTCCATGAGCGTTTCGAGGGGCTTCAGTCCCTCGGGGCCCAGGTAACCCGAGTCGATGACGTCTTCATTTATTTCCTACACTTGAGATTTTTCTAACCATGTACTTTGTAGGTGGCAGCTGTTACCTGGGGCCTTGAGCAGCGGGTCGCCCGGCTGCTTAAGGAGGCGGAGGGCCGGGCCACGGCCTCCGTAGGGCAGCGCGAGGAGGCCCTCCGAGAACGCGACGAAGCCCTCGCAGAATTGACTCGGGCCCGGGCCCAGGTTCATATTTCCGAGGCCATCAACGCCCGCCTCCGGGAGGAGGCCAAGGCGAGGGAGGAGGCGCTCTGGGAGCTCGAGAGCTCGAGCGTTCGGGCGGTGGCGGACGCGGGCCACTCCGTCCGGTCGGCCCTCGAGGGCCTTGGCGTAAGCCTCGGCTCTGGGAGCAGGGAGGTGCCGCCGGCGACCCTCGCGGAGGCTGTGCGTTTTCTCAACGCACAGGTCTCCGCCATCCCGGAGGCTGCCGACGTTCGGGCGCGGGGCCGGGCGATCCCCGTCGTCGCGGCCGCTGCGGGGCTCGTCGAGTTCCGGGGTGTCGGCGCCCGGGCGATCGAGGGCCGCATCCCCCGAAGCTTCCCGGACTCCTTCGAGCCTTCGCGCCGGGAGGTGGAGCAGCTTGCCGGAGGGTTCTACGACCGGATCATCCGGGCGTGGTTCCCGGCTCCGGCGCCTCCGGCGGGAGACGCCCCAGCCCCGGCTTTGGAAGAAGCCCCCCGGGGGGAGGACGCCAACGAACATGTATGAGCCTCCCCCCGAGTCTTAGCTAGGGCCCTTTTTTGTTTTAGGACTTTTTGATTCCGGTAGCTTCTTAGAAGAAGCCCCGGGCACTTGTATAAAAACATTTTGAATGCAATGAAGTTAGAATTTTTTCTAAGTCTTTGAATTGAATTTACTGTTACCGGGGTTCCCGGGAGGTTGCTCCCGGGCGAAGGTCTGGGAGGGGCTCCCCGGGGGATGCCTAAGCGGCTTTGATCTTGCTAAGCCTTGTCTCCGGGAATCGGGGTGAGGATAGCGTCCGGGAGCCGATCCGGTTGAGGTGGCGTCCGGAGTGGCACTTGGACAACTTTGATAATCATCGTGCCGAATTGTCCCCTCCGCGACGGGGGCTCCGGATGATCCCTCCCCTCCGGATACTTCCACCGGCGGGATACGAGTTCTGGCCTGAAGATGTGCTCCGGGACGCTCTGCGCCGTGTACGGGCATTGTACCGGGACTTGACCCGGGAGCTAGCGGAGAGCCTCCGGGAGTATTAGGCGTAGGAACCCTGGGGCGTAGAGAGTCCCCCGGGTTAGAACCTGGGTTGTATCGTTTCCGAAGCCCACCGGAGGGGGAAGATGTCCTCCGGGTTTGATAATCAATAAAGCTGTTGTTGCTCCGTTTCATTGCCTCTTTACTTTCTTCTTCTTGGATGGTCCGGACGACTCATCTTAACAAGGATGAGCTAAGTTTCCTCGTGGGAGGTGTGGTCGACACCCGGGGGTTCCTTATCCCCCCCGCCCACAGCGGGCCGGCGGATAGCTCCACGCGCTGTGGGGGTAACAAGGCCCCCGGGATGGAAGTCACCTGTAGCATAGGAAATTTCCTAAGTTAGAAAATTTTAAAACGGGGTTTTCAAGGAGAAGACCTTCCGGGAGACAATCGTCCGGTCGCCATGAGAACGGGGAGCCGGGAATAAGGCCTCATGTGGAAGGAGTCCAAGAGAACCCGATGAGATTTCCGGAGGCGAGCTTCCTAGGAGACATTCGCCCGGTCGCCGTGAGAACGGGGAGCCGGGAATAGGGTCTTCAGGGAAGAAAATGCCCGAGAAATCCGACTTCTCCGAGAGACAATCGTCCAGTCACCGTGAGAACGGGGAGCCGGGAATAAGGCCTCATGTGGAAGGAGTCCAAGAGAACCCGATGAGATTTCCGGAGGTGAGCTTCCTAGGAGACATTCGCCCGGTCGCCGTGAGAACGGGGAGCCGGGAATAGGGTCTTCGGGGAAGAAAATGCCCGAGAAATCCGACTTCTCCGAGAGACAATCGTCCGGTCACCGTGAGAACAGGGAGCCGGGAATAGGGTCTCCGGAAGGCATTCACCCGGTCGCCGTGAGGACGGGGAGCTGGGAATAAGGTCGCCGGGGATCAATCGTCCAGTAGGAAGATAGGTCCAATCAAGCCGCAAGGGGCCGATCTTCTGGTCGCCGTGAAAACGGGGAGCCAGGAATAACGTCGACTCCCGGAGGAGGAAGGTAGATCCAATCAAGCCGCAAGGGGCTGATCTTCCGGTCGCCGTGAAAACGGGGAGCCGGGAATAACGTCGACTCCCGGAGGAGGAAGATAGATCCAATCACGCCGCAAGGGGCTGATCTTCCAGTCGCCGTGAAAATGGGGAACCGGGAATAACGTCGACTCCCGGAGGAGGAAGATAGATCCAATCAAGCCGCAAGGGGCTGATCTTCCGGTCGCCGTGAAAACGGGGAGCTGGGAATAACGTCGACTGCCGGAGGAGGAAGTGCCCGAAGACGGGTCTTGAGTGTTTGGGCAGGGGACTAGTCTCCCAAAGTGACTCGTTACCATGGCCACTGTGACTGGGTTGCCGATTACACCCTCAGTCCACGAGGGCTGATCGTAAGCCGCCCTACGGGAGTGGGGACTCCCGTTGTAGGGACTTGTTGGGGCTGGCCCACTTCCTCGCGGGGAGGGCATCGCCGCTAGGGGCGGCAATGAGAGAGACCTGCAATGAGAGTTTAAAAAGCAAGTCCTATGCATTGCTAATAAAATGAAGTACAGGGCCTCCCCCTGCGAAGCCGCGAAAGGGGAGGAAAATACAGTGTCCCTCCTCCCCCTCCGGCGTGAACGCTCCTGGGGAGGGGACAGGCCCGTAAGGCTAAACATAGAACTTGCGAAGTAAACGCAAGTTCCATGTGTGCTTCAGCTCCTGCTCTTGAAGGTTGGAGAGCTTGTAGGCCCCCGAGCCCAGGACCGTGGAGATCCTGTAGGGGCCCTCCCACTTGGGGGAGAGCTTACCCTGGGCCTGGGGGTCCTTCACGCGCTTGAGGACAAGGTCCCCAAGGCGGAAAGCTTTCTCGCGCACGCGCTGATTGTACGCGCGCGTCATTTCTTGCTCGTAGATGGCGTGGCGGAGGAGAGCTCGGTCGCATTCCTCCTCCACGAGGTCGATCTCCAGACGCTGGTTGGCCTCGTTGGCCTGGTACGCTGCGGGCGTAGCTCCCTCCAGGAGCTCAACCCGCAGTGACCGGAAGCCAATCTCCGAGGGGAGGACTGCCTCCGCCCCGTAGACCAGGGAGAGGGGAGTACGCCCCGTCGCCCGGGACGGGGAGGTGCGCATGGAGCAGAGGATGCTAGGGAGCTCCTCTGCCCATGCACCCCGCTTAGAAGCGGTTTGCTCGAGTCTCCGGCGCAACCCCTGTAGGATCACGCCGTTGACCCTCTCGACAGCCCCATTGCTCCGGGGATGGGCCACCAAGGCGAAGTGGACGACGAGCCCCAGGCCTTCGCAGAATTCCCGGAAATAAGCCGAGTCGAATTGGGTCCCGTTGTCCACGGTGATTTCCTGGGGGACACCAAAACAACATACGACGTTTTTCCAGAAAAACCGCTGAACGGTCCGGGACGTGATGCTGGCCAAAGGCTCCGCCTCAACCCACTTTGTAAAATAGTCGACTGCGACTACCGCATATTTGTATCCCCCGGGCGCTGGGGGGAAGGGCCCTAAGAGGTCCATCCCCCAGAGCACAAAGGGCCAAGTGATGGGGATCGTCTGCAGCGCTATAGGGGGGAGGTTCGAGCCCTTGGCCATCTTCTGGCTTTCCTCGCACGCGGAGACAAGGTCTCGCGCGTCGCGCATGACCGTGGGCCAGTAGGAGCCCTGCCGGAGGGCCTTGGCCGCGATGGCGCGCGGGGCTAGGTGAGAACCACAGCTCCCCGCGTGGATGTCTTCGAGAAGTTGAAGTCCCTCCGGCCGGGAGAGGCAGCGCAGGAGGGCGGAAGCCCCCCGCTTGTAGAGCCTCCCCTCCAACAGGAGATATGCCCGGGCTTTAGCCCGGAGGCGTTTAGCCTCGGTCTCCCTAGGAGGGTCCCCCTCCCCTTGATGAAGGAGATGAGGGGGTCCATCCAAGACGGAGTCCGGGTGATCTCGGCGACCTCCGGGTCATGAGGCTCGTCGCCCGTGTCCGGGGAGGCCACCGAGGGCTTCGTGATGATCTCCAGGAAAGCCCCCTTGGGGAGCAATTCCCGGGCGCTTGCCACCCGAGCCAAGACGTCGGCCCAGTCATTGTCCCTCCGTGGGATATGCCGGGCCTCGAGGCCGTCGAAATGCCTCTCCATCTTTCGCACTTCCTGCAAATAAAGACTTAAGTTTGCGTCATGGCACAGGTAAGACTTGTCCACTTGGCAAACTATGAGCTGAGAATCTCCCTTGACTAGGAGGCACCGGATCCCCAGGGAGCGCGTGAGGCGCATCCCGAGGAGCAAAGCCTCGTATTCGAGTTCCTTCCCCTCGGGGCTCCAGAGGACTACTCCCGCACCAGCCCCGGCAAGACACAGCGACCCATCGAACATAAGGGTCCAATGATCACTGCGTCGGGGCGGCACAGGGAGATCTTCGTCCCCGGACCTAGAGGCGGGAGTCCACTCTGCGACAAAGTCGGCGAGGACCTGCGACTTGACGGCGGAGCGGCCGGTAAGGGACAGGGAGATGGGGGCGAGCTCGGCCCCCCACTTCCCGATCCGGCCGGTGGCTTCTTTGTTCCGCAGTACCTCCCCGAGGGGGAGGGACGACGGGACGGTGATGGGGTGCCCCAGGAAGTAATGTTGAAGCTTCCGGGACGCCATGAGGAGGGCGTAGCAGATTTTCTCCATCTCCGTGTACCGAGTTTTGGCCCCTTGGAGGGCCTCACTCACGTAGTACACGGGACACTGCTGCCCCCCCTGCTCCTTCACCAAGACCGCGCTGACGGCGACAGGGGTCGCGGCTAGGTAGAGGAGCAAGGGCTCTTCCGGGGATGGACTCACGAGCATCGGAGGGCTCGTGAGGTACTTCTTGTGGTCGTCGAACACCTCCTGGGCCTCGGGGGTCCAGCGGAACCCCTCGAGCCCTCGGAGGATCTTGAAGAACTGGAGGCCCCGCTCCCCCGACCGGGAGACAAAGCGGCTGAGTGCGGCTAGGCGGCCGGAAAGCCGCTGGACATCCTTCACGGAGCGCGGCAGGGGCATATCTAGGAACGCCCGGATCTTCTCGGGGTTTGCCTCAATGCCCCGCTGGGACACGAGGAAACCTAGGAGCTTCCCCCCGCGCACCCCGAAGGCGCACTTCTCCGGGTTGAGTATGAGCCCAAACGCGCAGAGGTTGTGGAAGGTTTCAGCCAAGTCATCGATGTGGGAGGCTGCGCGGGGACTCTTGACAACCGCGTCGTCTATGTAGACTTCGACGTTGCGGCCGACTTGCTCTTTGAAAACCAATGTCATGAGGCGCGGGAAGGTCACCCCCGCGTTCTTGAGCCCAAAGGGCATATGGACTTAGCAGAAGGTTCCGAGGGGAGTAATAAAACTCGTCTTTTCCTCGTCTCCTTCCGCCATCCGGACTTGATGGTAGCCCGAGTAGGCGTCTAGGAAGCTCATGAGCTCGCACCCCGCAGTGGAGTCAGCGAGCTGATCAATCCGCGGGAGCGGGAAGTTGTCTTTGGGGCAGGCGCGGTTAAGGTCGGTGAAGTCCACGCACATCCGCCACCTGCCTGTTGATTTCTTGACGAGGACGGGGTTCGCGAGCCACTCGAGGTGCAGGACCTCCCGAATGAACCCCGCCTCTCGGAGCCGGGTGATTTCCGCCTTGATTGCCTCTTGGCGCTCGAGGGAGAGTTTTCGCAGCTTCTGTTTGACCGGGGGGTGACCGGGGGGCCACTGCAAGCTTGTGCTCAATGACCTCCCGGGTGATGCCCCGCATGTCCGAAGGCTTCCATGCAAAAACATCGGAGTTTTCGCGCAGAAAAGCCGCAAGTTGCGCAACGTGCTCCTCGGGGACCTCCGCCCCGATCCGGACAGTTTTGTCTTCGTTGCCTGGGGACAGCAGGACCTTCCGGAGGCCCCTTCCGGACGCGGCATGAGGAGGGGCCTCTCGGGCGGTGGCGCAGTAGCATCTAGTTCCATGGGAGAAGCCTCCCCCCGGGCGTCTTTATGAAGTTGACGCTTCCGATTGTGGCCGCAGCGCGCTCATATAGAGCACGGGCCATGTCTTGGTCTCCCCGGACGTTGATCACACCATGCGGCCCAAGGATCTTCATGCAGAGATAGTTTTGATGGGTGGCAGCCCCCAGCCGGTTGATTGTCGTCCTCCCCATAATCGCGTTGTAGGAGGAGGGGAGGTCCACTACATCGAAGCGGACCAGCTCGGTCTGGTAGTTCTCCGGGGTGCCAAAGGTCATTGGAAGATCTACCTTGCCCACGGGGTGGATCGCCTTCCCCGGGACAAAACCTTGCAGGGGCCCGGCAGCGGGCTGCAGGAGCCTCTCATCCACCTGCATTTCTTTGAAGGCCTTCAGGAATAGGACATCGGCGGAGCTCCCGCCGTCCACCAGGATACGGGCCAGGTGGCAGTTGTAGATGGTTGCGGAGACAATGAGCGCGTCGTCGTGGGGGAAGCGAACCCCCCGCGCGTCTTCTGCCGTGAAGGTGAGGGGGATGTCCGACCACTTCGGCGGCGGGGACGCGTGTAGCACCCCCACAACCTTGACCTCGCGTGCGTACTCCTTACGCTGGCGCTTAGAGTCCCACCCAGAGGCAGATCCTCCCACGATGACGTTGATGTGCCGCTGCGAAGTTTGAAAGGGGAGAACCTCTGAAGGCTCCCCCTCCTGCGTCTGCTGACCCCCCGTGGGAGCGGGAAGGGCCGGAACAGCTGGCCGAGGGAGCAAGGAGGCCGGAGTCCCCCCCCTGCCCGCGCTGGTCGAGGAAGTCCGCGAAGTGCTGCCTGGAGCGTTTGGGGGGATCCCTGGCCCCCCGGTCGAGGGGGGCGGGAGCCCCCTGGGTCTTCTTCCAGATGTCGTCTTCCTCCGCCCGAGCGTACTTTTCGAGCACGTTGAAGAGCTCGTCGGCGGAAGAGGGGCAGCTCCGGGAGAGCCGTCGGTGGAGCTCCCCCGGGAGGATGCCGCTTTTGCAGGCTTCGATGACCGTAGAGTCGGGGACGTGGGCCACTTTGCTCTTCACCTGAGCAAAGCGCTTGAAGAAGCTTCTGATGGTTTCCCCAGTCCTCTGCCGGACGGTGTATAGCTGCGAGGAGTCCAGGGGACGCACGTAGTTCCCTTGGAAGTTGGCACAGAACTCCCGCTTGAGCTGCGAGAAAGACTTGATGGAGCCGGCCTTCAGGTTGTAGAACCATGAGCGGGCAATGCCGGAGAGGTAGAGGGGGAAGACGTTGCACTGTACTGTCTCGTCCCCCCCGGCCGCAGAGATGGCTGTGGAGTAGACCTGCACAAATTCTTAAGGGTCTGCCTCACCGTTATAAAGTTCGATGTGCGGAGGGCGGTAGGGCCGCGGCCACCGGATGCTACGAAGTCTTCGGCACAGCGGTTGGTTAGCCCCCTGCACTTCCCGGGGAGAGCCCCGGTCACTGTCTTCTTTCACGGGACGTTCGTTGTCTGAGTCTGGAAGCGGTCCGAGAGGTCCGCCAGAATGGCGGTGGCGACGCTTTTCCTCCGGACCGGGACTGAGTTCCCGGACGTCCGGGCTCTCCGCCGGAGAGGTTGGCTCTTCAGCGGGTCTCTTCCCCGGGCCGGTGCGAGAGCGAGGCTCCCCGCGCCCGCGGCCGGGGGGAAGTTCTTCCCCACGCTCTGGTGAACGCATTCGCTCGACCTCCCCCGGGGCGAAGCGGACCTGTCCCGTCGAGGGAGGGAGCTCGTGCGCTGTAGCTGCCGGCCCGGATGCTTCCGGGGCCGGTTGGGGAAAGCCCCCTGCGACGACCCCCAGGACCAGAAAGGGGGAAGCCCCTGTATCATCCGGAACCGGGGAGGGGGCGCCCGCGGCGACGCCTGGAATCGAAGTGGAGGGGGCCCCAGTGGCCACGACCGGAACCGGGAAGGGGGAGGCCCTGTAGCACCCGGAACCGGCGAGGGGGGAGCCCCCACGGCGACGTCCGGAACCGGGGAGCCCATGCGGGGGGAAGTCCGCTGTAGCACGGGGGCTGCTCTGTCAACCGCCCCCGGTGCGGTAAACGCGACGCGGGGGGCGGGACTGGCTCCCGGCGCAGGGTAAACCCCCGGCAAGAAGTGGGCTCCCGGCCCCGGGAATAGGCCGGGGACGGGGTACCCCCTTGGTGCCACGAAGGGCCCCGGCATGAAATAACCTCCAGGCACCGGGACGGGCCCGGGTGCCCGGAAGGGTCCGGACGTATATCCCGCAGGGGGAGCGAACCCCCCAGCTGTAACACCCCTGTTTTGCCAAACCCTAAAATAGCCAAAATCCACATCTTGACCCCAAACCCTCATCTGCTTCAGCCATTCCCTTCTAAATGTTTTTCAGAACATTTTTCCCTTCGGGATCATCCCCAAAATCTCATCCTAAAGCTGAGTTTCAACCTTTGCCATTTTAAAACCCTAATTACCCTATTTTACCCTAAACTGTTTTCCCTAATTTTTGTCGAAACCCTTCAGATCTTGCTTGATCTTACCAAACTTTGGCCAGATGAGTTCTAATAACCTTTTGCAACTTAGCTGCGAAATCAGATTTCAGATCGGACCCTCAGATCTCCAAAGTTGCAAACAGGCCCAAGTTCTATTCAAGTTTTCCTCACAGAATAGTCCCTGGAGCAAGTTTCAAAATTGCAAATCAGCCCTTCTATTCTTTTCGGCTGTTTTCGACCAGCCCCTGGTCGTTGCCCACGACCAGCGCGAGCCGCCGTTGCCGCGCCGTGGTTTTCGCCGTGCTTGCTCGCCGCCGGCCACCGCTTCTTGTCGACCTGTGTCGTGAACATCTGAGCCACCCCGTGCGCACGTGCCAGCACCGTTGCGTCGCCTTGCCCAGCGGATAAACGGCCGCGCTCCCGAGCTTTGTTTTCGCGCGCGCTCCCGTTGCCGTGGCAATTGCATGCGTGTACGTGTCGTTGCCGGAGCTACGTTGTCGCCTCCGCATCTGCGCCGTCCCGGACGAAGTTCCAAGGCACCCTGGCGTCGCTGGCAAAGCTGCAGCACCGCCTGAGCGCGATCACATCGCCGTTCGCCGCTGTTGCGCCTGCGCCCGACAAACTTCTCCCCGGCGCAAGCAACCACTGTCGTTTAATCCCTCGCTAACTCCGCCCTTGGACCTATTTAAACCCTCCAGTACTGTGCTTAAGCTTCATCTCAGGACTTAGCCATTTTTCCAGAGCTCTCGCCGTTTTCACCTTCTTCTCCGGCGAGCCAGTGAGTGAGCTCACGGTGCCAGCCCATTTCACTGCACCATTCTCCAATCCAAGTTCACCAGTGAGTTCCCCTCTTCACCCTTTCTGTGTAGTAGCAACCAATTGCACCAGATCGATCCCCATCGCCGGTGATCGCCGGAAAGGCCCAATTGCCCTGTTTCCCCAATGCTAACCATTTCATCCCGAATTAGCTCTCGTCCCAGTAGTAGTGTTGGGGGAAATCTCCACGCGGTCAAGTCCAGGTAAGTTCATGATTGCCCGGGGACAGTGGCCCCCGGTGCCTGCCCCGGGCGCCGCCATTTGGCCCCCGGGACCGTGTCCCACGGGCATGTCCCGGGCGCCGCCATTTGGCCCGGGGACAGTGGCCTCCGGTGCCTGCCCCGGGCGCCGCCTTTTAGGCTCCCGGGACTGTGCCCCCCGGGCATGTCCCGGGCGCCGCCATTTGGCCCGGGGACAGTGGCCTCCGGTGCCTGCCCCGGGCGCCGCCTTTTAGGCTCCCGGGACCGTGCCCCCCGGGCATGTCCCGGGCGCCGCCATTTGGCCCCCGGGACCGTGCCCCCCGGGCATGTCCCGGGCGCCGCCATTTGGCCCCCGGGACCGTGCCCCCCGGGCATGTCCCGGACGCCGCCATGTGCCCGGGGACAGTGGCCTCTGGTGCCTGCCCCGGGCGCCGCCATTTGGCCCCCGGGACCGTGCCCCCCGGGCATGTCCCGGGCACCGCCATGTGCCCGGGGACAGTGGCCTCCGGTGCCTGCCCCGGGCGCCGCCATTTGGCCCCCGGGACCGTGCCCCCCGGGCATGTCCCGGGCGCCGCCATGTGCCCGGGGACAGTGGCCTCCGGTGCCTGCCCCGGGCGCCGCCTTTTAGGCTCCCGGGACCGTGCCCCCGGAGCATGTCCCGGGCGCCGCCATTTGGCCCCCGGGACCGTGCCCCCCGGGCCTGTTCCGGGCGCCGCCATGTGCCCGGGGACAGTGGCCCCCGGTGCCTGCCCCGGGCGCCGCCATTTGGCCCCCGGGACCGTGTCCCCCGGGCACGTCCCGGGCGCCGCCATGTGCCCGGGGACAGTGGCCCCCGGTGCCTGCCCCGGGCGCCGCCATTTGGGCTCCCGGGACCCTGCTCTCCGGAAGAGGTCCCGGACGTCACCGCCCTCCTAAAAGGTAAAATCCCTGTTTGTTTATCACGTGCAGGTCACGCGAGGGACGCCTCAGGAATCAGCGACCACCTGTCAAGCATCCAAGACGTTTGACCGGGAGAAGGACGGTCCTACCCTTCAATCCGACGGTGGCTCCCGGGGTAGTTTAGGTTTTTTGCTTCTTTTTGGGGCTATAAATAGCCCTTGTACCCCTCTGTTGTAGAGGATCAGTTCATTATTATTTGGAATAGCTAATCTCACAGACGTGCTCCGGAAGCCTCTCCCCCGGAGAGAGCCTCCCCAGCCGACTCCGGTCGGTAGCGCGTCGACAGGACTAGGGCCCCCACCGGGACCCGAACCTGTATAAATCCACGTGTCAATTCTTGTGTTTTCCCGGCGGGGGAGGACCGGTCACCCGGTCAACCCGCGCTGCGTGATTTCCGCTAGGATCGTCTTCAAAACCTGCTGGGGTATTCTTAATACCCCGACAGTTGGCGCCGACCGTGGGGATCCGTGACGAATCGCCATGGCTCCTTCGAGAACAAGGGCCCGCGCCCTTCCCGGTGACGCCGGTCCCGGTGACCTGGCGCCACCCGTCCGGGACGCTGCTGTTCCGGCGCTTCCGTCCGGAGGCGACCATTCCCAGGTACCGCCTCCCACCTTTCCTCTTAACTTAGGTGCTTCCACCTCCAGGTCGTTCCCGGTGACCGCGGAGACCTCGGCCGGGACAAGCGTCCCCCCGACGGCTCCCCCGGCTCCCCGGGACGCCCTGCTCGAAGCTCTCGTAGAGGGCCAGCTCCGCGCCCAGCGCTCTATGGACGAGCTCCTTAGTGTGTTGGCGCGGCCCTCGGCCCCCACATTTCCGTCGCACCCGTATCCGGGGATCATGCCCCCTTTTATGGGATACCCAGCGGCCCCTCCGGCGTCAGGGGGGCTGTCTACCCCGTATGATCCCGCTGGGGGGTTCCCTCCCCCAGCGGGATATACTTCCGGACACTTCTCGGCACCCGGGCCTGTCCCAGTGCCGGGAGGCTATTTCATGCCCGGGCCCTTCGTGGCACCAGGGGGGTACCCCGTCCCCGGCCCGCTTCCGGGGCTGGGGGGTCATTTCATGCCGGGGGTTATTCCTACGCCGGGAGCCAGTCCCGCCCCTCGCGTTGCGTTTACCGCACCGGGGCCGGTCGACAGAGCAGCTCCCGTGCCTCAGCGAATTTCCCCCCGCATTGGCTCCCTAACCCCGGACGTCGCCGAGGGGGCTCACCCCCCACCGGTTCCGGATGTCGCAGGGGCTTCCCCCTTTCCGGCCCCGGTCGTTGCCACAGGGGCCCCCTCTTCGGATCCCAACGCCGCCCCGGGCGCCCCCTCCCCGGTTCCGGATGGTGCAGGGGCTCCCCCCTTTCCGGTCCCGGGGGCCGTCGCAGGGGGCTCCCCTCAGCAGGCCCCGGTAGCTCCCGGGACGGCTGCTACAGTGCAGGAGCTCCCTCCCCCGGGGAAGCAGGTCCGCTTTTCCTGGGGGGAGTTTGAGCGAATGCATTCTCCCAGCCGCGGGGAAGAGCTTCCCCCCGGTCGTTGTCGCAGGGAGCCTCGCTCTCGCACCGGTTGGGGGAAGAGACCCGCCGAAGAACCATCCTCCCCGGAGGGAAGCCCGGACGTCCGGGAAATCAGTCCCAGCCCGGAAGAGAAGCGTCGTCACCACCACTCTGGCGGCCCTCTTGGGCCGCTACCTGACTCGGATAACGAGGGGGCGTCCCCCGTTAAAGAAAACAGTGATTGGGGCTCCCCCCGGGAAGTGCAGGGGGCGAACCAGCCTCTATGTCGAAGACTCCGCAGCATCCGATGGCCGCGGCCCTACCGTCCCCCGCACATCGAGCATTATAATGGCGAGGCGGACCCTTACGAGTTCGTGCAGATCTACTCCACAGCCATCTCCGCGGCGGGGGGGGACGAGAGCGTCCAATGCAACGTCTTCCCCCTCTACCTTACCGGCATTGCCCGCTCCTGGTTTTACAATCTGAAGGCGGGCTCCATCAAGTCCTTCTCGCAGCTGAAGCGGGAGTTCTGCGCCAACTTTCAGGGAAATTACGTACGTCCCCTGGATTCTTCACAGCTATACACAGTGCGCCAGAGAACCGGGGAGACCATCAGAAGCTTCTTCAAGCGCTTTGCCCAAGTAAAAAGCAAAGTGGCCCACGTCCCGGACTCTACGGTCATCGAAGCCTGCAAAAGCGGCATCCTCCCGGGGGAGCTCCACCGAAGGCTCTCCCGGAGCTGCCCCTCCTCCGCCGATGAGCTCTTCAACGTGCTCGAAAAGTATGCTCGGGCGGAGGAAGACGATATCTGGAAGAAGACCCAGGGAGCTCCTGCCCCCGTTGACCGGGGGGCCAGGGATCCCCCCAAACGCCCTAGACAAGGGGGGCATAACGAGCCACGGCCTCGGGACACTTTTGTCCTCGAGGGCGGAGGCGGCTCGCGCAACCCCCCGAAGGGCAACCGCCCCTTCCCCAAGCCAAAAGGTCATGGGGGAGGACAGTCTTCGCGCGGCCGGGAAGGCCCCGCGGGGAGAAGGCGGGAAGGACCGTGGTGCAACTTCCACGGGTCCAGTACCCACGCTACCCGAGACTGCGACCAACTACTGCAGCACTTCGCGACATTCCTCGACCAGCGCGGGCAGGGGGGGGGGACTCCGGCCTCCTTGCTCCCTCGGCCAGCTATTCCGGTCCTTCCCGCTCCCGCGGGGGGTGAGCAGGCACAGGAGGGGGAGCCTTCAGAAGCTCTCCCCTTCCAGACCTCTCAGCGCCGCATCAACGTCATCGTGGGAGGGTCTGCCTCCGGGCGGGACTCCAAGCGCCAGCGTAAGGAGTACGCGCGTGAAGTTAAGGTTGTGGGGGTGCTACACACGTCCCCGCCACCAAAGTGGTCGGACGTCCCCCTCACCTTCACGGCAGAAGACGCGCGGGGGGTTCGCTTCCCCCACGACGATGCGCTCGTTGTCTCCGCGACAATCTACAACTGTCACCTGGCCCGCATCCTTGTGGATAGTGGGAGCTCCGCCGACGTCCTATTCCTGAAGGCTTTCAAAGAGATGCAGGTGGATGAGAAGCTCCTGCAGCCCGCAGCCGGGCCCCTACAAGGTTTTGTCCCGGGGAAGGCGATCCACCCCGTGGGCAAGGTAGATCTTCCTGTGACCTTCGGCGCCCCGGAGAACTACCGGACCGAGCTGGTCCGCTTCGATGTAGTGGACCTCCCCTCCTCCTACAACGTGATTATGGGGAGGACCACCATCAACCGGCTGGGGGCTGCCACCCATCAAAACTACCTCTGCATGAAGATCCCCGGGCCGCATGGCGTGATCAACGTCCGGGGAGACCAAGACATGGCCCGTGCTCTGTATGAGCGCGCAGCCGCCACGATCGGAAGCGTCAACATTATTGAGGCGCCCAGGGGGGAGGCCTCCCCCCTGGAACCAGACGTCGCGGCAGTATCCCCCGGGGGGCCCCTCCTCAAACCGCGTCCGGAAGGGAGCCTCCGGAAGGACCTGCTGTTCCCGGGGCCAGCAGTGCCGCCAAGTACGAGGCTTTGCTCCTCAGGTCGCACCACGTGTGTTCCCCGGGGATCCGACGCCTCCAACTGAAGGGAGATTCTCAGCCCATATTTCACCAAAAGCACGGGCCTTACCTGTGCCGTAACGCAAATTCTAGTCTTTTATTTGCAGATGCAAAAGATGCAGAGGCACTTCGATGGCACCAAGGGGGGTACCCCGTCCCCGGCCTGATCCCGGGGCCGGGAGCCCACTTCTCGCCGAGGGTTTACCCTGCGCCGGGAGCCAGTCCCGCCCCCCGCGTTGCATTTACCGCACCGGGGGCGGTCGACAGAGCAGCCCCTGTGCCGCAGCGGACTTCCCCTCGCATGGGCTCCCCGGTTCCGGTCGTCGCCTCGGGGGCTCCCCCCTGTCCGGTTCCGGGTGTTACAGGGCCTGCCCCCTTCCCGGTTCCGGTCGAGGCCACTGGGGCCCCCTCCACTTCGATTCCGGTCTTCGCCACAGGGGCTTCCCCCTTCCCGGTCCCGGTCGTGGCCTCGGGGGCTCCCCCCTCGCCGGTTCCGGGTGTTACAGGGCCTGCCCCCTTCTCGGTTCCGGTTGTGGTCATCAGGGCTCCCCCCTTTCAGGGACCCCTTACAAGCTCTTCGACCTTCAAGAGCAGGAGCTGAAGCACACGTGGAACTTGCGTTTACTTCGCAAGTTCTATGTTTAGCCTCACGGGCATGTCCCCTCCCCCGGGGCGTTCACGCCGGAGGGGGAGGAGGGACGCTGTATTTTCCTCCCCTTTCGCGGCTTCGCAGGGGGAGACCCTGTACTTCATTTCATTAGCAATACATAGGTCTTGCTTTGCAAACTGTCTCATTGCAGGTCTTTCTCATTACCGCCCCTAGTGGCGATGCCCTCCCCGCGAGGATGCCCTCCTTGTGAGGATGCCCTCCCCGCGAGGATGCCCTCCTTGTGAGGATACCCTCCCCGCGAGGATGCCCTCCCCGCGAGGAAGTGGGCCAGCCCCAACAAGTCCCTACAACGGAGCCTGCACTCCCGTAGGGCGGCTTACGATCAGCCCTCGTGGACTGAGGGTGTAAGCGGCAACCCGGTCACAGTGGCCGTGGTAACGAGTCACTTTGGGAGACTAGTCCCCTGCCCAAACACTCAAGACCCGTCTTCGGGCACTTCCTCCTCCGGGAGTAGATGCTCTCCTCAGTGGGACGTCTAATGGCTTTCTGGATCTATCTTCCTCCTCCGGGAGTCGACGTTATTCCCGGCTCCCCGTTCTCACGGCGACCGGAAGATCAGCCCCTTGCGGCTTGATTGGATCCATCTTCCTCCTCCGGGAGTCGACGTTATTCCCGGCTCCCCGTTCTCACGGCGACCGGAAGTTCAGCCCCTTGCGGCTTATTTGGATCCATCTTCCTCCTCCGGGAGTCGACGTTATTCCCGGCTCTCCGTCTTCACGGCGACCGGAGGATTGGTCCCCAGCGACCTTATTCCTGGCTCCCCGTTCTCACGGCGACCGGAAGATCAGCCCCTTGCGGCTTGATTGGATCCATCTTCCTCCTCCGGGAGTCGACGTTATTCCCGGCTCCCCGTTCTCACGGCGACCGGAAGTTCAGCCCCTTGCGGCTTATTTGGATCCATCTTCCTCCTCCGGGAGTCGACGTTATTCCCGGCTCTCCGTCTTCACGGCGACCGGAGGATTGGTCCCCAGCGACCTTATTCCCGGCTCCCCGTTCTCACGGCGACCGGATGATTATCTCCCGGAGACATTATTCCCGGTTCCCCGCTCACGGCGACCGGACGAAGTGTCCCGGGAAGCTCCCCTCCGGAGGTCTTATTGGCTTTTCATGAGCCCCTTCCGCGCCTTGTTCCCGGTTCCCCGCTCTCCCGGCGGCCGGATGAACCTCCCCCGGTGCCCCCGGGCACCCCGGAAGGTCCCTCCCTCGGAAACCCTGTTTTTACAATTTTCTAAGATATTTCTCCTACAGGCTATGCTCCCCCCGGGGACCCTGTTACCCCCACAGCGCGCGGAGGCCTCCTCCCGCCCGCTGTGGGCGGGGGGGGACGGGGGGCCCCCGGGTCACCCACGAAGAAACTCAGCTCATCCTTGTTAAGATGAGTCGTCCAGACCATCCAAGAAGAAGAAAATAAAGAGGCAATAAAAGGAAACAATGCGCTTTATTGATCAACAAACCCGGAGGACATCTTCCCCCTCCGGTGGGTTTCGGAAATGATACAACCCGGGTCCTAACCCGGGAGATTTTCTACGAGCCTAAGGCCCCTACGCCTAAAGCTCCCGGAGGCGCTCCCTCAGCTCCCGGGCCAGGTCCCGGTACAGCGCCCGGACGCGACGCTGAGAATCCCGAAGCACGTCCTCGGGCCAAAACTCGTACCCAGCCGGCGGAAGTATCCGGAGAGGAGGTATCATCTGGGCCTTCGGGCGCGGGGGAGTTAATTCAGCACGGCTGTTGTCAAAATTATCCAAGTGCCATTCCGGGCGCCACCTCAACCGGACAGGCTCCCGGGCAAGTACCGCCGTCGCGCCTCCCGGAGACAAGGCTCAGCAAAATCAAAGCCGCTTGGGCGTCCCCCGGAGAGCCTCTCCCGGACCGTTGCTCGGGAGCAACCCCCCGGGAACCCTGGTAACATTTCATTACAAAGACTTAGAAAAATTTCTAATATATTTCATTGCAAAATGTTTTTGTACAAGTGCCCGGGGCTTCTCCTAAGAAGCTACCGGAATCAAAATGTCTAACAAAACAAAAAGGGGTCCTAGCTAAAGACCCGGGGGAGGCTCATACTTTGGCATTGGGGTCCTCCCCCCGGGGAGCTTCCTCCGTGGCCGAGGCAGGGACATCCGCGGCCGGAGGCGCCAGAGTCGGGAACCACGTCCGGATGATCCGGTCGTAGAACCCCTCCGCCAGCAGCTCCACCTCCCGGCGCGTTGGCTCGAAGGCCTCCGGGAAGCCCCGGGGGATGCGCCCCCCGATCGCCCGGGCGCCGACCCCACGGTAGTCAACGAGCCCCGCGGCGGCCGCAATGACGGGGATCGCCCGGCCACGTGCCCGGACGTCCGCAGCCTCCGGGATGGCGGAGACTTGTGCGTTAAGAAAACGCACAGCCTCCGCAAGGGTCGCCGGGGGCACCTCCGGGCCGCTCCCGGAGCCCAGGCTAACGCCAAGGCTTTCCAAGGCCGAGCGGACGGAGCGGCCCGCGTCCGACAGCGCCCGGACGCTGGAGCTCTCGAGCTCCCGGAGCGCCTTCTCCCGCACCTTGGCCTCCTCTTGGAGGCGGATGTAGGCGCCCTCCGAAAGGTGCACCTGCGCCCGGGCCCGGGACAGCTCATCGAGAGCTTCGTCCCGCTCCCGGAGGACCGCCTCCCGCTGCTCGACACAGGCCGCGGCCCGGCTCTCCGCCTCCTTGAGCAGCCGGGTGACCCGCTGCTCAAGGCCCCAGGTAACAGTCGCTACCTACAAAATGCATAGAGTTAGAAAAATCTTAAGTGCAGGAAAAAAGCCGATGTTGAGAGCTCGAGTTACCTGGGCTCCGAGGGACTCGAGCCCCTCAAAACGCTCATGGAGCGTTCCTCCTGCTACGAAGGCCTGCACCTTCCGGTTGTGCAGGCCCTCCGCGTAGCGGGCCACCTCACCCGCGGGAAGTAGGGAGGTGTCTTGCCCGGCCCTACTGTCGCGACCGGGAGAGGGCCCCCGGACCTCTGAATTCGGGAGCACGGCCGGCATCGCCGGTGTCTTCGTCGACGAAGTTTCCTCCGAAGACGAAGACGAAGATTGGGCGGGGATCTCCGCCCGGGGGGGGATCATTGGGCCTTTCCCCGCCCCGGGCCGGAGGGCCCTCGGAGCCTCCTGCTCCGGGGGGACCTCGAAGACTGAGGGGCTCCCCCCCTCTTCATCAACCGGCCAGAGGCGCGGGGGCGCCGCCCCCGAAAACCTCACCTCTAGCCTCTCCGGCGCCAATGCCGCCGGGAGAGGCGAGAGGAGCGTCACTCGAACTGGCGACGGGGCGTAGTCCGCCGAATCGAACCCCGCCCCATCGACAACAATCTCCTTCCCCCGGGCCTCAACGGGGGCCTCCGGGGGCGGAGGCGTCGCTTCTGCCCGGGGCGCCGCCCGGGCATGTTCGGCCCCGGGAGCCGCGTCCCGGGCCCTCACCGGCGTCGTTGCCGGCGCCGCCGCCGGAGCTGGGGTCTTTTGGACCCGGGGCTTTTTGGGCTCCGAGCCCCCGGCCGCGTCCTTCCCCCGTTTATGAGACCCGGGGGTGGGAAGGGGCTTCCTCTCCGGAAGCCTGAGCCCGTAGGCCTCGGCCACCAAGTTCCGGGGAGGCCCCTCCCCCACGAGGCGCAAGATGCGCTCGTGTTCGTCGGCGAAGTACCTCCCCAGGAGGTGCTCCACCTTGTCCCTCGCCTCCGGGGACGGGCGCACTGCAAGAGGTAAAAAGTTAATCAATTTCTCATAAAAAACTGCAAGTACAAAAATGCAGGGGACTTACGCCGCGTCACCGGCTTGACCGGAGGCCGCTGCTCCGGGCCCATGCCGATCCCCCTTCCCCCGCGTGAGAAGGGGGAAAGCCGCAGGAGCGCCAGCTCCTCCGCGGCGTCCCGCATCGAGCGGGCCTTCTTTGCCAACACCACCTTCCCGAGGAGCTCGAACTCCTCGTCCGTCCACACCGGCGGCTTCGGTGCAGATGATCGGCTGTAGGTGGGAGGCTCCGGGGCGTAGACCACCGCCTCGTCCCGGACCCGGAGGTAGAACCACCTCCGGAGCCAGTCCCCCCAGTGGTCCCGGGAGGCCGCCGCCGGGTAGTCCGCCACCCGGGAGGGCAGCATTTGGACCATCACCGAGCCGAAGGGGGACTTCGGTCCTCCCTTCACCAGGTGGGAGCTCCGCGCCGCCGGCTCATAGAAGTACCGGAAGGCGCGGAGGGTGGGCTCCCGCCCGGTCGCTGTCTCGTAGAGCCATATAAAAAGGCCCATACGGACGAGCGCGTTCGGGGTGAGGTGGTTGAGAGCCACCCCGTACTCTTTGAGAAACTCCCGGAGCATCGGATGCACCGGGAGCCGGAGCCCCGCCTCGAGGAAGGCCTCGAAGGCCAAGACCTCCCCGGGCCTGGGGCGGGGGGCTCCGTCCTTCTTTAGGGGGACCCGGATGTCCCCCTCTTCGACGACGCCCTTCTTGACCAGGGACTCCGCGTCCGAGGCCGAGAACTCGGAGGCCCAAAGGAAATCCACGGGGATTTCCTCCGGGGGCACCTCCGTGGTCTTCGCTCGACCTTTGGGCGCCATTAGGTGAGTTCTTTGTTTTTCGGTGGCTAAGTTTTCAGGTGGCTACGGCTACAACTCCCGGACGCTCGCTACCGGAAATGCTACCGGGAGAGCGCTACCGGGAGAGCTGAAGATGAAGTTGGAAAATTGGGAATGAGCTACCGGGGCCCCCTAAGGCCCTATTTATAGAGGCTGGCCGTGATCTAGATGCGCGCCACGTGGCCCCCTCGGAGCAATCTGGACCACTGATTCAAACCGTGCGCGGGAAACGAAGGGACAGGCGCGTAAATCGAGACGCCGTTTCGAACCCCGCGTGCATTTATTGCGAGAACGGCGCGGCCATGAAGCGCCCGGCACAGAAACCGAAGCGTCGCCGAGGCTCCGGTGATTTTCGTCCGAAGATTTTCCCGGTACCGTAACCATTCCCTCCGGGGGCTCAAGCTTCGTCCCCGGAGAGCATGGGGGGCTGCTGTTGGGGGAAATCTCCACGCGGTCAAGTCCAGGTAAGTTCATGATTGCCCGGGGACAGTGGCCCCCGGTGCCTGCCCCGGGCGCCGCCATTTGGCCCCCGGGACCGTGTCCCCCGGGCATGTCCCGGGCGCCGCCATTTGGCCCGGGGACAGTGGCCTCCGGTGCCTGCCCCGGGCGCCGCCTTTTAGGCTCCCGGGACTGTGCCCCCCGGGCATGTCCCGGGCGCCGCCATTTGGCCCAGGGACAGTGGCCTCCGGTGCCTGCCCCGGGCGCCGCCTTTTAGGCTCCCGGGACTGTGCCCCCCGAGCATGTCCCGGGCGCCGCCATTTGGCCCCCGGGACCGTGCCCCCCGGGCATGTCCCGGGCGCCGCCATGTGCCCGGGGACAGTGGCCTCCGGTGCCTACCCCGGGCGCCGCCATTTGGCCCTCGGGACCGTGCCCCCCGTGCATGTCCCGGGCGCCGCCATGTGCCCGGGGACAGTGGCCTCCGGTGCCTGCCCCGGGCGCCGCCTTTTAGGCTCCCGGGACCGTGCCCCCGGGGCATGTCCCGGGCGCCGCCATTTGGCCCCCGGGGCCGTGCCCCCCGGGCCTGTTCCGGGCGCCGCCATGTGCCCGGGGACAGTGGCCCCCGGTGCCTGCCCCGGGCGCCGCCATTTGGCCCCCGGGACCGTGCCCCCCTGGCACGTCCCGGGCGCCGCCATGTGCCCGGGGACAGTGGCCCCCGGTGCCTGCCCCGGGCGCCGCCATTTGGGCTCCCGGGACCCTGCTCTCCGGAAGAGGTCCCGGACGTCACCGCCCTCCTAAAAGGTAAAATCCCTGTTTGTTTATCACGTGCAGGTCACGCGAGGGACGCCTCGGGAATCAGCGACCACCTGTCAAGCATCCAAGACGTTTGACCGGGAGAAGGACGGTCCTACCCTTCAATCCGACGGTGGCTCCCGGGGTAGTTTAGGTTTTTTGCTTCTTTTTGGGGCTATAAATAGCCCTTGTACCCCTCTGTTGTAGAGGATCAGTTCATTATTATTTGGAATAGCTAATCTCACAGACGTGCTCCGGAAGCCTCTCCCCCGGAGAGAGCCTCCCCAGCCGACTCCGGTCGGGAGCGCGTCGACAGGACTAGGGCCCCCACCGGGACCCGAACCTGTATAAATCCACGTGTCAATTCTTGTGTTTGCCCGGCGGGGGAGGACCGGTCACCCGGTCAACCCGCGCTGCGTGATTTCCGCTAGGATCGTCTTCAAAACCTGCCGGGGTATTCTTAATACCCCGACAAGTAGAAATTGATCCTTAGCCATTTCTTAGCAAGCCTGTTCAATCAGGATCACCAATTACGCTCAAATCGAAGAAATCCCAAACTGGAACCTCAGCCAGTTTGCCGGACCTCGTCGCCGAGCCCCTCCGGCCGATCTCCAACGAAATTAACCCCTCCAGTAGCCTTGTTGTACCCTAGAGATCATCCCCAAGCTTGGAATTGAGCTCATTCGCCCTGAATCAAAAATCCCCGAGCTCCAGTGTCATCTTCTCCAGCGCCGGTCGCCGGAATTCGTTCCCGGCCGATTCAGCCGACACCACTTTGTCCCTTAGCTTCGCCTCACCTCCCTGAGCAATTTCTTCCACTAGCTCGACACCTGGATCTGCCTAGATTGTGAGTTATGCCTTTGTCAAACTCTTGTCCAGATCAATGTCTGTGCCGTGTCGCCACTGCAGTTCATCGCCGGATTTGGCCACCCTCCGGCCACTTTCAGCTCTTGTCCCTGTTGAGTATTTTGTTCCTGTTAGTAATGCCTATCTCCCAGACAAAGTGTTGCATCAATTGGAGCCCTGGATCAAAAGTTAAGCCATGCCCTAGTTTCTGGCCATGTCCAGCACTATGTCAGAGCATGTCAGCCACTGGCATTAGCCTTGTTTGACCCCTTCTGGTTGAGCAATGGAAATGTCACTTTGTCCCCTAGATTCCTGGAGTTGTGTTCTACATCTTTCCCTTCTATCACTTCTCCAGAAAACCATCCTAAGATCAGTTTGAAGCTATGCCAAAGCCATGAACCGAATGTCGACCCTTCGACGTTCAATCCTTTTTAGCCGTTTCTTCGACCAGAGCCCTTGTGACCTTACCCTAACCTTTTCCCTTGCATGCATGACTTATTTACTTAATAATTTCTATGGAAACTATTTTCTGTATGCTTATGGTATGTGTTTGTGTGTTGGTTGATTGCCGCAGAGTCAGAAGCTGAAGGAGCGGAAGAAGTCTTTGAAGATCCGTCTGAGTATTTAGACCCAACATCGCAAGGCAAGCCTCATTCCTTTGATCATGTCTCGCCCAATATTTTCATATGAAGTATATTCACTGTTTCTTACTATGCATACTTATTTGAGATACAAGTTATGTTTGAATGACATGAGTAGATATTACCTAGAGAACCATGAAACCCCTTTTGTTATTGAACCATCATATATATACTTTTGTCACCCTAGGACTCATATACTGAATATCCACATTAAACTTGAAATGGTCAAATACATGAGAAATTATAATGAAAACCGTTTTGTCAAGAAAACTGATAAAAGGGATCAGTAGTGAGGATTGGTTTGTATGGAGAGGGTGCGGTGCGCACCAGGGAATGTGAATGCTCCTCACTATTGGTTTATAAGGACAAGAACCTTGTGCTGTGTCTCTATACGAATTGTAAACGTACCAACCACTTGCCTGGTATGGGACAGGCACAACTCAGTAGCTTTTTGGTATTAGCAGTTCCCTGCATGGTTTGACGATCTGGTTTCTCGCGTGGAAACTGGAAGGCCAAGGTTCGGCCATGAGTGATGTGAGTCAGAAAAATGATGAGAGGAAAAGGCGTAAAAGAAGGAAGGCGCCCTAGACCTGATTAAGCCGTGAGCGGTTGTAATCTTAAATGGTCGTATGTCTCGCGTGGACATAGATCAAGGCTATGTGTCCTGAGGGAACATAGACCAGAGAGGCTAGGAAGTAAGGCAGTGGGGAAGACCCACAACGGTACTTGAGACTTAACTGTCTATTTACCGGGCAGGGATACTGTTAATACTGAACTGTAAAAGCGTTGTGTGATCTCGGCCTTGTCACATGTGTATAAGTCACATGGAGCTGATCCGACTTGAAAGCCGAGTGAACCAGTGGATTTAAAAAGAGGTACACCTTTGCAAAGTGTAAAAGAAGTATCGGATACTCTGTACTCCCAAGTTCAGGAGTCTTTTCATAGTGGATGTTATCCATGGGTTATAGCACAAGTAATGTTTTGGAATGTTTTCATAATGCGGTTAACAAAGTAGTAACTCATGGGAGACTACTACATCTAATGTTTTATTGAAAACCTGTTTAATGTTTAAAGTATCATTTTCATGACAAAAGTATTGTTTTACTGAACAATTGACTTGGAAATCTACATATCTCTATCCATATGAAACTGAAACCCCGAAATCATATGCTCCACCCTCATGTAAGTACAATTGCATTAATCCCTGGAATGAGTGTTGCTGAGCACCAAGTGCTCACCCTTGCATTTTTATCCAACTGTAGAAGAGGGATTCGAGGATCCCGATTTCTTCAGTTATGAGTACTCAGCTGAAGATGGAAGCACCCCGGACGAGCCCACGTTCTAGAAGGATTATGCACCAAGTCAAGTCAGATGTGGGAGAAGCCCCTCCAACCCCGCTGCTGATGGAAGCCAAGCTATTCGGCGTCGCTTTGTGTTTTATGTTGTGTGTTCGGTACTTGGATACCGATTCTGGTTCTGATAAACTAGTTATTTTCTTAGCAACTCTACTTAGCGCCATTTTCGGTGCTTTGGCTATGTAATATTGGCCATGTTGGCCTGATACTTGTTTAATGATATTACTATGCTTGTGTGGTTTGAGCTCATGTGGCATCCTGCTGTGTGTAACCTACCTGGGCGGTTACCAAGGTGATCCTCAAATGAGGGTCTCACACCAGCAGGATCATACGGGGCGGACAACCCCCCGGAGGCCGGAGGGGCCGCCGGGTAACCCATAAACGGGGGCATGTTCCCCGGATACGGGTGTGACGCAAATGTGGGGGCCGGAGGCCGCGCCAACACGCTAAGGAGCTCGTCCATAGAGCGCTGAGCGCGGAGCTGGCCTTCCACGAGAGCTTTGAGCAGGGTGTCCCGGGGAGCCGGGGGAGCCGTCGGGGGGAGACTGGTCCCGGCCGAGGTCCCCGCGGTCACCGGGAACGACCTGGAGGTGGAAGCACCTAAGTTAAGAGGAAAGGAGGGAGGCGGTACCTGGGCCAGGTCGCCTCCGGAAGGGACTGCCGGGACAGCAGTGTCTCGGGCGGACGGCGCCGGGTCTCCAAGACCCGGGTCGCCGGGAAGGGTGCGAGCCCTTGTTCTTGGGGGAGCCATGGCGTCTTGTCACGAGTCCCCACGGACGGCGCCAACTGTCGTTGTATTGCGAATACCCCAACAGGTTTTGCGAATGATCCTAGCGAAGATTACGCGGCGCGGGTTGACCGGATGACCTGTCCTCCCCCGCCGGACAAGCACAAAAAATGACACACGGGTTTATACAGGTTCGGGTCCCGGTGGGGGCCCTAGTCCTGTCGACGCGCTCCCGACCGGAGTCGGCTGGGGAGGCTCTCTCCGGGGGAGAGGCTTCCGGAGCACGTCTGTGAGTTTAGCTATTCCAATCAAAGAACCGATCCCTTACAACAGAGGGGTACAAGGGCTATTTATAGCCCCAAAAAGAAGCAAAAACCCTAAACTACCCCGGAAGCCACCGTCGGATTGAAGGGTAGGACCGTCCTTCTCCCGGTCAAACGCCTTGGATGCTTGACAGGTGGTCGCTAGTTCCCGAGGCGCTCCTCGGGTGACCTGCACGTGGCAAACAGTTCGAGACTTTACCTTCAGGAGGGCAATGAGGCCCGGGTCGGCGCCGGAGGCCACGTCCCCGGGTCAAAGGAGGCGCCCGGGACGGCACCGGAGGCCATGTCCCGGGGGCCAAAAGACGGTGCCCGGGGAGGGGCCGGAGGCCGCGTCGCCGGGCAAATGGCGGCCCCCGGGATGGCACCGGAGGCCGCGTCCCGGGAGCCAAAGACGGCGTCCGGGGAGGCCCCGGAGGCCAAGTCCCCGGGCAAATGGCGGCGCCCGGGAGGGCACCGGAGGCCGCGTCCCGGGAGCCAAAAGGCGGCGCCCGGGGAGGCCCCGGAGGCCACGTCCCCGGGCAAATGGCGGCGCCCGGGGAGGCCCCGAAGGCCACGTCCCCGGACAAATGGCGGCGCCCGGGAGGGCACCGGAGGCCGCGTCCCGGGAGCCAAGAGGCGGCGCCCGGGAGGGCACCGGTGGCCGCGTCCCGGGAGCCAAGAGGCGGCGCTCGGGGAGGCCCCGGAGGCCACGTCCCCGGACAAATGGCGGCGCCCGGGAGGGCACCGGAGGCCGCGTCCCGGGAGCCAAAAGGCGGCGCCCGGGGAGGCACCGAAGGCCACGTCCCCGGGCAATCGTTACAGAATCTTACCTGGACTTAGTCCCGCGGAGATTTCCCCCGACATTCCCAAAACCCTAGATTTTCATTTCAGCTTGCAAACCCTAGATTGTCAATCTTAGTTGTAGAAAAATGACCACCCCAAAATCGTTTAGACTTAGTGAGTGATCCATTAAGCTAGAAAGACTAATACGCTTGTTCACTTGCGGTTATTACTACACATCGTACTCGACCCTTTCAGGTGCAATCATTTTGTTCGAAGGAGGCTAGAATCTCCCATACGACGTTGCGAAATGTCAAAACCAGAACTCCTATAAGCGCATCCCAACCCACATTGCTAAGCAAGTGTTTAACATCGTCTTCAATTCCTAGAGATCTAGTGGCATGAACATCTAAAAATAAATTAGGCCACAAAGGTCTCTTCTTTAAATGCATAAATCTAGCAAGATGATCAGGGTTTGTAAAGTAAATATGTGGAAAATCAGGGTTTTGTTACCTTCTTGACACTGCGTCGGGAGTCGTCATTGTCACTGAAAATTTCAGATCCGAGGGTGTCGAGGCGCGAGGAGCTGGAATCCGCGGTCGGATCGAAATTTGAACGGTTGGATTTGGATTTATGGAGCTAAGTGTGTGGAGGTTTTTGAGAAAATATTGGGCTAAAACAATGGTCGATGCTGTTTGAAGAGGATGGGAGGCTTTAAATAAGGTGCTAGGTAGGTGTTGTAAAGGTTTGGGGTGAGAAAAGTACAAAAAGAAGGCAAAATGGATTCTTTCAGCCGAAAAAGGAGAGGAAACTGAGCCTGGCACGACCACAGGCACGGGGTGTGCTCCAGGTTGTGTTCAGCTCGGGTTTAACCCGCTACGACCACGTGGTCGCACCGACGGGGCCACTCGCACAGGCACGGGCCGTGTTGGTTTGGTTGCACCCACCTACGACCAGCTGGTCCCACCTATGGGGCTACGGTCACAAGCATGGTGCGTACTTGGTTTGGTTTGGTTCGGTTCGGTTTTGCAAGACACGAGCACGGGACATCCCACGTGTCATGGTTTTGGCGGTCAAAAATAAAAAGAGTTTTTAATATTTTGAAAATTCAACCAGAGCTTGCCACGTGTTGTGCTCGAGATCAGGGTCGCATCGGGTAGTTTTTGAAAACTTTTGAAATTTGCTTTGAAAACAGCCCAAAACCAGCACTGGTCGTGGTTGAGGTTGTGCTTGGTTCGAGTAAAAATGAAAAACTTATTATTTTACCTGAAAACACTACCCGAAAGCAGCACTGGTTGTGGTCGAGGTCGTGTTTGGTTTGGGTAAAAACGAAAAACCTTTTTATTTTATTTGAAAACTCTACTCGAAAGCAGCACTGGTTGAAACACCGGTCGTGCTCAAATCGGTTAAAAAGAAAAACCTTTAGTTTTTGAAAAAATTGTCAAACCAAAGCCACCACTGGTCGTGGTTGTCTCGGTTGTTCTGAAAAATTGATTTTTGAAAGTTTCAACCAAACAAAGCCCCAAAACTGGTCCTGCAAGTGGTCGTGGTCACCTCAACCAGTGTGAAAATTATGATTTTTTTCGTTTTTTCAAAAAGAGTCAGCCCTAGTCTACGAAAAACAAGGTTTGGGAGGTCAAACGGCGTCAGAATTAAGTGATTTTTGCACCGCTGTGTTGATAAAAGAGAGAACTACAAGTTAGTGTACTGGGTTGCCGCCCGGCTAGCACTGGTTTAACATCCCACTCAATGGAACATCCTCAGCCGTTCAAAAATATATGGAATCGAAAGAATCAACCGAGTCCAATGTACTTACCTAGTCTCCCGCATTGGACAACTTGATACGGTGCATGTTTACCTTGAAAGTGGTGCCGTTTTGTGCTCAAAGCTCTACGGTACCATACGGAAAGACCTTTTCTATCGCATATGGCCCAGTCCATCGTGATTTCAATTTCCCTAGGAACAATTTCAACTGAGAATTGAATAATAGAATCAAATCACCTGGATTAAATTCACGGTTGAGGATCCATTTGTCATGCCACTTCTTTGTGTTGTTTTTTATAGATCAAGGCACTTCCGTAGGAGTTGTTCCGAAGCTCTTCTAGTTCATGCAATTCAAGGATTCACCTTCGCCCCGCTTTGTCAAAATCTCAGTTGAGTTCTTTTAATGCCCATAACGCCCTATGTGACAATTCAACAGGTAAATGGCAATTTTTACAAAATACAAGTTTGTAAGGTGTCATACCTAGCGGAGTCTTGAATGCAGTGCGATATGCCCAAAGGACAACTGGAAGGCTCCCAGTGTGGGGAGGGTTCCCGGCGCGATTGCAGCCGCCTGTGGAGGTTCCGAGCCCGGTGCCATATAACCCCCTAGAATGGGGAAGGTTCCATGCATGGGCCGGCCTCCCGGCGTGGGAAACAATCCCAGCGCGGGGAAGGCTCCGGGCACAGGCAAGCCTCCCGGCGCGGGAAACATTCCCGATGCAGGGAAGGCGGCTGGGTGCCCCATGAACAACAGATACGGTGCCCCCATAAACGGGTATGGGGGCGGGTAGATAGGAGCCGGGGGCAGCGTTAAGATGCCCAACAACTCCTCCAAGGCGTGCTGGGCATGGAGTTGGCCCTCAACCAAAGCCCCAAGCAAGGGATCTCCGGAGACCGGGACTACTGGTTGTGATGAAGACACGTATGCCCGATCTTTTGGTGAGAAGGATAACTTCGATTTGATGGAGAGTGACCTTGGCGATCCGGCTACCAACCAAACAAGACTGGACGCCCTGGCAATCGCTAAACCACACTCACGAGTCGATATCAACCGTGCCAAGACACGGCTAAACTACTCATGAGTATAAATTCCTACAAGCAACCCAAGAACAAGCAAGAACAAGATAAGAGCAATCTGAATTTCACAACGAAGAAATTGAGGTTATCTTTCATCAAACCAGGTCCGGGGACACTACTCCGATGAACAATTGTCTCTCACATAGCGGAGAACAAATCTAGCAAATAACCTAACCGAAAAAGATAGGGGGTGGTGGCCATATGTAGCAGGAGTATGGCGGCTAGAGGTAGGCCACTAGCCAGTGAACCCATTCCCACGTAACCCTAGGGATACACGGGCCTTGGGCCCAAAGTAGAGGTGGCACAGCACCCAATAGGTTCTGTCTATGGATTGTTTCATTGATTGCGGACGATCCAAAAAGAATTTGTCCATAGGCCCAAGGCCATTGGAAAGGTGTCATTGTGGGCTTCTCCGTGAAGTACTCATTTTCCCTAAACAGACTCCGTACGTGGCCTGGACATCCGTTTCAAGTCGGACTGCTGTTGGATGGCCGAACCGGATTCGTGGATGAATTGGGCTTGAGCTTGAGCTTGACTTGATGCCTCGTGGGTTGCTCTGTAGTGGGTGTGGCTCGCTGACCCTTCAGTGTAGATGGTTTGAATGGTTCAGCACATGGATTCATGCCAACTCGTCGTCCTCCTTGATCTTCCAACGATGTAGTGGAGGTAGCGAAATTAGTGCAAGAAGTGAGAGGCGCCGTGTTCATGTCCGTGTTGGTGATGTCCTCATCATCCTCCCCTTCTTGAATTGGAGCCGTCCTCGACTCCATCACATTCTCCTGCAAAAGGTTAGTAATAACACGAGGCAAAGCAATAGACAGCAACAAGAGGAGTTGTAGTCAAATCATTGCAACTAGAATTATCGTCCTCATGTAAAATAGTTATAGTAGCTAAAACAGCACCCTTCAATCTAATTTCAGATTTCGTAGAACTTGGTTCTTTCTTCGTTGGTGGGTTCAATTCTTTAGCTACACTTTTATCACACTCTGATTTTCCCTTTTGAACTCTTTCTACAACAGTTTTCAGCAGTTCAGTAGGAGTCATGGGATCCAATATAATTTTCTTGCCTTTGAACATGAAATCATATTGATTAGTTCTACCATGATGAACAACATCTCTATCATATAGCCAAGGCCTACCCAACAAAAGAGGGCATGCTTCCATAGGTACAACATCGCAATCAACATAATCATGATACGAACCAATAGAGAAAGGTACTTGCACAACGTTTGTTACCTTCATCTTAACACAGGAGTTAAACCATTCACGATGATATGGAGTTGGATGTGGATTGGTGGTCAAGCCAAGCTACTTGACCATGTCTTTGCTAGCAAGACTGTTGCAACTTCCACTGTCAATAATGACTTGCACTGAATGCTCATTCACGACGAATTTGGTTTGGAACAAGTTATGGCGTTTATTTTCCTCGGCGCGCTCAGGTTGTGCACTAAGTACATGCTGGGAAACAAGGGTCATGTACTTCTCCAACATTTCAGTAGTCAAGCGTTCGACATCTTCTTCATTCTCACCTGCAGTGTTAGTTGCATCAAGAGCCAAATCGTTCTCATCAACATCACTAGCACTAGTATACTCACCATCTTCTCTCACAATGAGAGCATGCTGACTAGGACAATGACGCATCGTATGTCCAAAACCTTTGCAATGAAAACATTGCAAGTCTCGAGATCGCCCTGTAGAAGCCACTGAAGAAGCACTTTTCGTAGGGGCTTGCACCGTGGCTGATTTGCTGGCATCTAGAGCACGTGACGGTGTGGAAGAAGGGGCAGCCGATGGAGGTGTACGATCAGAGGTAGAGGATGGCGCCTTGCAGCCTCATGGGTCAGTCATGATGAAGGAGAGCCTCCAAAGTTGCCTCGCATCCTAGAATGGTGTCCCTGTACTTCCCTTTCAGCTTTACAAGCAAGATGGAACAAACGAGTGATATTATGATAATCCTTATACTCTAATATGTCCTGGATTTCGCGCTTTAAACCCCCAAAAAATCTAGACATTTTTGCATCCTCTTCTTCTTGCACATTACAACGCAACATACCAATTTGTAACTCCTGATAATACTCTTCTACAGACTTATTACCTTGGTTCAAGCGCTGCAACTTATTCAGTAAATCTCTAGCATAATATGAGGGTACAAATCTAGCTCGCATTAATTCTTTCAAAGCATTCCAAGTGGTAGGGACATTATCCGTTTGTTTAATTTCATGCCACCAATATGATGCAAAGTTAGTAAATTTACTTGTGGCAAGTCTAATTCTATGTTCTTCCGGCACTTCAAAACATGAGAATTTTTTATCCATGGTTAACTCTCATTCTAAATATTCATCCGGATTATAACGACCCACAAACGATGGCATGGTAAATTTAAATTTAGAAAATGTGTCACTAACATTACCAAGATGTCAATTAACATTACCATTGTCACCTCTCATACCATGAAGATTGCGGCGAAGACGATGGAGTAGCGGTGCCTCCCGTTCAGTAGAACGATCATCCGGAATGCTAACACTCCCTTCTCCTTCATCATTCTCTATGTTATCAGTGAAGGATGCTTCTTCATCTCCATGGGCAGCAAGGTTTCCCACCCTTCGACCTCAATTGGGATGGTCAGGAGCCGCAGGTGGAGGTGTCTGCATCTCAAGGTGCTCCATTCTTGTGACGAGGTTGGCGATGCTCTACTCAATCTGCTCCATCCTATGCTCATTGTCATCAGCAACCTTGGTGAGGTAGGTGTCGATTCCTCTCAACGTGCTTTGAAGATCCTCCACATAGTTCATGAGCTCAATTCTTGTAATACAATCATCTCCATCTGGAACTCCAGTCTCCGATCCTGTCATTGTTAGTAGAAGACAAGACAAAACACAGTGTATATATTCTTCCTATCAACTACTAGGTGGTGGACAAGGAGTAAAATTCACTCTCGCTCAAGCTTCTTACCAAGTTCTTGCAAGTTTCTTACCAAAGTGAACAGGCGGTGCAACCGGTGGCTGGTTCGTGATAACTTAAACTCAAGTGTGAGCAAAGCGATTGCAAGGTGCCGTACCTGTATGGTTACTAGATGATGGAGCTTGGATAGGCTATTATATGTGTAGCAACAATTCAAGATCAATAATGCAAGATTGAAAATTAGTCCAAAGTCATAATCAATGTGCTGGAACTAGCCTGGACTCAGACCTAGCTCAAGCAAGCAACTAGCCACAAAAAAGACTAGAACCAAAAGATGCACCACAGAAAATTCTCCTCTTTTGCTACACACATTTTTCTTCTCTGATTTTTTTTTGTGCGACTCTTTTTTTTTTCCACTTGCCTTTTTCTTACTTCTTTTCTTTTTATGAACAGTGCGGCTTTTGTTGCACTTTGCCTTTTTCTTTTCGACTGCACAACTAGGATAGAAATGTTGTTTAGCAATTTCGGGCCCCAAGATCTCCGAATTAGAGGATTTGGTCAACACCCAAGTTGTAGAGGATTGTTTTATCTTTCCAAAAAGTATAAGAACATCAAAAATTGTGTTGGAAATCAAAAGATATGGCAATTTTAACGAAACTAACTCAGATTGAGCAATTCGAATCTGAATTGGACTAGAGTTTGCCCAAATTTTAGCCCGACAAAAAACGGCCAAATTTGAAGATTACCCCAACTAACGTTTTGTGGGATTTCTTGGAACGATTCCAGAAAGTATAAATTTATCCCAATCTGAGTTCAGATGAAAGAATTATAATGAAAATACTGAAACAGATCTATTAGATTCAAATTCTACGCCGTTGACATTAACGGCCCAATATCTCATATATGGAAGCCAAATCTGACTTCGACCTCAACAGCAAAGTTGTAGAGAACAATCTGAGGTATCGAGAAAGTACAAGAATGTGAAAATCTGAGTTCATATGAAGAAGATATAATGAAAAAACAAACTGGATAGTGGCGGATTAGAATTGGACGCGACAACGAGGAGATCGACATGGAATTCGACTCCATGACGAGATGCAAGACTAAAACTAAGAACTAGCACTCGACAACGATGGATGAAAATTCAAAGATGCAAACTGACAAAAACAATGCTAGGCTAATAATGATGGTTTGGACAGCAGAAAGTAAATCTTTTTGTAGGGCAATTTTCTAGACTCTAGGTATGAAATCAATCTACTAAACTAAGATAAATAAATTCACACCAATCAACTGGAAGCTCTGATACCAACTCGTGAAGACACGTATGCCCAATCTTATGGTGACAAGGATAACTTCGATTTGATGGAGAGTGACCTTGGCGATCCGCCTACCAACCAAACAAGACTGGACGCCCTGGCAATCGCTAAACCACACCCACAAGTCGTTATCAACCGTGCCAAGACGCGGCTGACCTGATCACGAGGATCGATTCCTGCAAGCAACCGAAGAACAAGCAAAAACAAGATAAAAGCAATCTGAATTTCACAATGAAGAAATTGAGGTTATCTTTCATCAAATCAGGTGCAGGTATACTACTCCGATGAACAATTGTCTCTCACACAGCGGCGAACAAACGTAGCAAATAACCTAACTGAAAAAGATAAGGGGTGGCAGCCATATGTAGCAGGAGTATGGCGGCCAGAGGTAGGCCACCGGCCAGTGAACCCATTCCCACATAACCTTAGAGATATACGGGCCTTGGGCCCAAAGTAGAGGTGGCACAGCACCAGCAGGTTCTATCCGTGGATTGTTTCCTCGATTGCAGATGATCCAGAAGGAATTTGGCCATAGGCCCAAGCCCATTGGAAAGGTTTCGTCATGGGCTTCTCCGTGAAGTACTCATTTGCCCTATAAGAACTCCGTACATGGCCTGGACATTTGTTTGAAGTCGGACTGCTGTTGGATGCCCGAACTGGATTCGTGGACGAATTGGGCTTGAACTTGGGCTTGACTTGATGTCTCGTGGGTTGTTCCGTAGTGGGTGTGGCTCACTGACCCTCCGGGTAGATGGTTTGAATGGTTCTGCACATGGATTCATGCCGACTCGTCGTCCTCCTTGATCTTCCGACGATGTAGTGGAGGTAGCGAAAGTAGTGCAAGAAGTGAGAGGCGCCGTATTCATGTCCGTGGTTGTGATGTCCTCATCAGGTTGGCAGGAACTAGGCCCCACAAGCACGGTCACGGTCGCCAGACTGGAAACAGGGGCACCTCTACCGGAGACTATGGCAGAAGAAAGTGGTACCTCTGTCTGGGTGTCCCCAAACAGCAGAGTCGTGATAGCAGCATCTTGCGGGGGCGGTGCCGGGTCGCTGGGACCAGCACCATCGGAAAGGGAGAGAGCTTGCGCTCTCATTCTCGGGGGAGCCATGGCAATCGTCATGTTCCCCACAGTCGGTGCCAACTACCGTGGTATAAAATATACCACCGGCAGATTTCTCGGACATGTGTAACATGCATACAGCGACACGAGTTGACCGAGTGACCGGTCACCTCCCGCCGGGCAACACAGAGATTGACATGGAGAGTTTTATACAGGTTCAGGTCCCGGTGGAAACCCTAGTTCTATCGGCACCCCCTAGACGTGAGTCTGCTGGGGAGGTTCTCTCTCGGGGAGAGAGGTTTCCAAAGGATGTCTGTCGTTTTGTGTGTGTAAAATGAATTTTCTCTCGGTTACAAATGAGATTCAAGGGGTATATATAGGCCCCAAAAGAAGCAAAAAGAACAAAGAGCCCTAGTTACGGCCATCAAATTGAAGGGCACTGATGCCATTTCATCGACAGAAGGGCTTCGATGCTTGACAAGTGTCCTCGCTAGTTCCCGAGGCACTCCTGACGTCACCCGCACGTGACCTTGCACGGGAGCCCTCTGTGGTTTTTCCTGGGAGGCCTCCGTGACATTTCATGGGAGGCGTCCGGGGTTCAGAGAGGTGACCGTTGTAGGATCGAGGATGCCGACTAGAGGTGGGGTGAATAGGAGGCTTTAAAAAACTCTTTAATGAAACAAAGAAAAATAACCAAAGAAATTGAATAATATATTTCACAATTAAAAAGAAAGAGGAAGAGAAGACAAACACGAAGATTTATTCCGAGGTCTCGGAGACACGCCTGGTCTCCCCTACTCCTCATTGAAGCACTCAAATGAATGAGTCTTACTTCAATATCCACGAAGGATATTTCTCACTAGTGGTTGCTCCTTGTCCACTCCAGAAAGGCAAGCACCGATGCCTTTTACAATCACGCTGAGTCTCTCCGACAATATCCCAAATGGAGAGATCAACGGCCACGCCACCAAACCATCTAGGTGAGGGCTTTCACCAAGAGTAATAAGTTACAAGGTCTCTTCTAGACCTCCAACAATCACTGAGAAACTCTAAGTATGCAAATGATGCGAACAAAACACTCGATGGATCACAAAACTAAAAACTTGATCAAAAGATCAAGATTTTATCTCTAAGAACAAATGCTCAAATGTATATATGAGAATGAGGCTGCTTGTTATATGAAACAATAGCTTAAAGCCTCTATTTATAGCCCAAATGAATAAAATAGCCGTTGTGCTCGAGCTGGAAAGAAATAGTACACGCTGACAGTCCGCATAGACCACGAGCAGAAACAAGCAAATCTCGGAGAAAACCCAGCTAGTCGTTATGGTCGAATTTGGAAACAAAACAGCACATACTAACAGTCAGCAACACATGTTGACAGTCAGCATCTACATCAACGACTCGACCAAAATCACAGATAAAACTTAGCTAGCCATTTGTGGTCGCATATGGAAAGAAATTGCTCATGCTGACAGTCAGACTCATATGCTGACAATCAGCAATGACCACAAAAATGTCCAGTTTAAACAAACTCAGAAACAAAGCAAATGTGGTCGAAACACATGCTGACAGTCAGCGTAAGTCAAAAAATTTCATCTCAAAAAACACGTTCTCTAGACAAATGGCAGTTAAACAAACTGACATTCAGGCTGACTGTCAGCACTACATGCTGATTGTCAGTGTGGATAAAAACAGACATAACTTTTGATCTAGAAATTCGATTGAAGAGTTTTATAGCTTGTTTGAAAGATAATTTAAAGGGCTATAATTTTGTCAACATGAGAAAGACCTAGGTCGGCCTAGATAAATCAGTAAACTTCGAAAAGAGTTTATGTTCCCAAAAATCATCTGAAAACCAAATTATTAAAAACACAAAACCAACCTAGATGAATGAATGCAATGACCTAAGAGTTTCTCGGTTTATGCTGGCAATGTAGAGAAAACTTGCAACCCCTCTTAATAGTATGGTTTAAACTAAAAACAAATTTATATAAACTGATCAAACTCCAAACACCCAGATCGGTAAAAATAAAAACGAATTTTACCTTACGTCCTTTGCAACTTGAATTTTGCGACATGAGTTTCATCTTTTTCCCTGGTTTCTTATGTCTTCTTTCTTGATCATCTTGCATATATGTTCCCAAAGAACTCTGTATCCAAATAGTTCAAAAATACAATTAGTCTGAAACACTTATTTTCATTAATCATCAAAATCAGGCATAAGGGCCTAAATTCTACACCCGTGGCCTTCTACGGGAGCCCTCCATGGCTTTTCCCGGGAGGCCTCCGTGACAGTTCACGAGAGGCGTCTGGGGTCTGCCACGGGAGCCCTCCGGGACTTTCCACGGGAGGCGTCCGGGACTTTCCTTGGGAGGTGTCCGTGACAAATCCTGGGAAACGTCTGGTATGTTCTCCCAACATAATATATAAATAAATGACTAGCTCAGGTAATAATCCTCATCAGCTAGCCCCCAAATTTGAAGCGATAAGAAGATTATCACTTCAAATTTTTAAAGTTTATTGGATACAGTACCCGACGCTTTGCCTTCTTCAGTTGTATTGTACACTATACGACAGTTAGTTTCCCAAGAAGAACTTTGGGTTTATCTTGACAGCCAATCATGAAATCTGTGACCACATAATCGAGGCAAAATGTAAGTGCTATAGGCAATCATGAAGGCTCTATGGGTTCTCAGCAAACATCTTGCTGAGATCCAGGTTCTTCTTGGATAGAAAATTTCTTTATGCAAAACCCTCCCGGAAGACCTAGAGATTCTGGAGATGAGCCTTGCCGGTCGAGAATGCTGTCTTGGAACCACTCTGACTATCATCGAGCACCTGACAGAGAGACTTCAAAGGGCACATGAAGAAATAAGGCGGACTCACGAAGAGAGAGTATGCACAAGACCAAAGACACCTCTCTGACGCGATCAGGGCTCATTGTTTTGTTTCAATGAGAAGCGATGTGGATAGACTGAGGGACGTCACAGACTGCCTTGCAGCAGTTAGTGTTGATCCTTCCAACATTAACTTAACCCTAGGGGAACTTTGTGATTTACTTTCAAGTCTGGTCGACTCTTTGGTCGCCTACATCCCTTTTCTGTGTAAAAAATGCAAGAAATAAAATTCCTTTTCTTTTACATCTTGACTCCTCATTTTTATTGATTATGTATAGTCTATAATCATCAGTTGGAGTTTTTAAGTTCTCTGTGTGAAAAATGGTTACAGGTAAATACTTCTGCGATCAAAACATACACAGGTAATAAGTATTTTGTCCATGATCAAACCAGGACAGTATTAAGGTCAAATAATAGCACTGAGACCACAAGGAGCACTGAGGTCACAGAATAGCATTGCGACCATACATAGTACTGAGATCACAGAACTCACTTTGAGATCATAGCAGTAATGGAATTACGAGATTACCCTAAAATCATAGGGTATTTAAACCGCCAAAAATTCCCATATAATCACTTGTACCGTATGCCCCGAATTTGAAATAAAATGATGTTTGGATTTCCAAAAAAGATGCATTTTGTTTCAAATTCCACCAGGGTAACGATGTGTTTTCGGGTTCAATCCGTGAAGGATCCATTATGAGGAATTATTAAAATAATGAGCACGGGCAAGTACTGGCCTTGGGTGAATAAAAGGAAAGGTACCTTACTTGAGAAGCTTCAGAAAACCCTCTTTTGCCTTAGCCATTCTGCCCCAAAAAACCCTCTTGGTGCACGTTTGCTCTCATCTTCATCAAAGCCTTCATCTTTCTAATGATTCTCACAACAATGGCATCCTAGAACCGGTCTAGCCACTACAATGGTGAGATTTTGATGCGCTGGAGAAAGAGGAAATCCTGCCTCCGCGACTGCTGATCAACTGGCGGCCAACGGAGAAACAAGAAACCCCCAATGTTCAAGAAAGTGAACTGGTGATTTTTGAAGACTTCCTGCGGTGTGGATTCTGTTTGCCAGAAAGCAATTTTCTGCAAGACGTGTTGATGCACTTCAACTTGGGGCTGGTAAATCTCCACCCCAACACTATCCTAATTCCGGCTATTTTCCAGCATTTGTGTGAGGGTTTTGTGGGAGTATTACCGTGCGTAGATCTATTTCGACGGTTTTACTTCTCAGCATGGTCAAAAAGTCCCAGTGCAGCTGGATGTGTGTACTTTCGCCTGCAGGAGAAAATGGATTTGTGGACGATTCGGACTCGAGGTCCTTAGTCGATCTTATGCAGAATTTGTGAGTTGTGAGACCTTTCAAAGTGTTCCTCCGAAAAGGGATGATGAGCAATGTCAGTTGGGGCATAGAGAGGTTTATACAGGTTCGGGCCCTCCATGGTGGGAGTAATAGCCCTACGTCCTGTTGTGATTTCACTATGTATGGAAAAAGGTTTACAAAGTTGGAGAAAAGATCATCACAGGCGAAGATCTTTTCTGTGTTGTTGTCTAAAAACGACTAAGCTAACTTATGAAAGCTTGTGCTTGACTGTCATCGTCTTTGATCATGCTCGTCTTGTACATTTGCTCACCCTTTTATATCGGTCAAAAGGGCGCCAATGCACAACGGTTTTGAACGGTTGTTGAAGCGTAGTTTTGGTAACCGCACTTAACTCCCACGCAGGCTTAACACGTGCGATCAAGGGATAACCGCACATGTTAACCTCCTGGCAGTTGTCTTCATACATGGAAGAATCATCACGATCCTGGGGATATGCCTGTTGTAGAGCTAAGCAATCCCAAGTTATTTTGGTCGAGGATAGTCAACGACCTTCTGACCGCGCATTGTCTGCGGCCTCCTGATCGCGTAACGTCTGCGATCTCAGGATCGCGCAAAGCCTGCGACCATAAGTCATTCTTGTATCCGTGCTTCTCAGGTCGTCTGAGACCATAACAGCAGATCTTCAGACACTCATCTGGTTCGAATCCGTCTTGAACCAAATGTGCATTATTTCAAACTATCTCGGGTAACAATCCTCATCAGCTAGCCCCCAAATTTGAACAAAATGAAGAGACATATTTACTTCAAATTTTAATCCTGGATCGGATAAGTGACCTGACGCTTCAACTTCTTCACTTAATGGCACACTATGTGCGGCGGTTTATTCCCTGAGACGGGTTCTGGGTTGTTTTTGATAGATAATGATAGTGCTGCTGACTTGTTTTTTAACCAGAGATAAAAACTGTTAATATATTTTAAGAACTCAAGGCATTCAAAAAAATGAACCGTCACCCTTGGGTACTATAAATACCGAAGCCTCTTAGTCCTAAAACCTCACAAGTTTATTCTCGGCTAAGTTTTTTCTAGAGCTATCTCTTCTTCTCTTTCAGTTTCATCTCAATGGCAGATCAGGACTCCAAGAACATCATTGAGATTGAGAGTGATGAAGAGGAAGTGATACCCGAACTTGACCAGGACTTCCAGAAGGTAAATCTTTTTTGGAACTTTTGGTTCAAGTTGTCATTTTATATTCTGATTATTTCCAAAATGCTTTTTGGGAATTCATAGGTGACTGAAGAGCTGGTTCCCCCAAGGAAGAAACCCAAGGTTGACGAGGGATCCTCTAGCGGTACAAAGGTTGGGGATGCATCATTGCGCTCTCCTTCCTTGTCCCATGTAGTTCTTCCTGTCCATGTAACTCGGCAGGTCGAACCCTCATTTCCACCTTTGGAGATCCAAAATACTACTTCAAGGCTTTCTCCTTCTTCTAATCAGCTTTCTCCATTGCGATCAAGCGATCCCCATCTTTTGATGGGTTATCAATTTTCTGGTGGGAAGGTTGCTTTCCCGCGACCAGATGATCCTCAGCTTTTGTTGGGTGATCAATTTTTTGTGGGAAAGTTGCACTCCCACGACCTGATGGTCCTCGACTTTTGTCGGGTGATCTACTTTCTGGGGGAAACACTTCGTCCTCCCGTCCAATCTTACCGCGAGGATTGGTAATTATTTTCATTTCCTCTACTTGGTTGTTTTATCTTGTAAAATTAACACATACATGTGCAGGAGATGAAAATTTCTAGAGCCCCCAGCGACCAGCCTACTGAGGTCCAACCTCTTTCCCTCGAACAAACTCTCCAGAAGGAAAAAGAGGCTTTGGAGAAGAAGACCGAAGAAATGTCTTCGGCCATTCTGTACCTGGCAGAATGTTATGACAACTCCGCCTGGAGAGAGACCACGCTCGGCAGCAGCGAGAATTCTCCTATACGATCAGGAGTAGTAGTATTTCTTTGCTCTGGGATGATGTAGATAAGCTTAGAGGAGTTGCTAGTTCTCTTGGGGCGGTCAGTGTAGATCCTACTGACGCCAATATGTCCTTAGGAGAACTTTGTAAACTTCTCTCGGATCAGGTCGATGCTCTGGTCGCCTGTATCCCTTTTGCAGTAAAGATTGCCAGATTTAAGAATTTCCTTTACCTTACACACCTTGATTTCTCAAGAAGGATTATGCAAGACTTATAATCCCGAATTAAAGCTCTTCACAATCTCTGTGCGAAAACATGGTCACAAAAAATGCCTTTGCGACCACACATACACAAGTAAATATGAAGTATGACTTCGTAACAACTTTCTCGATCAGAAACGCATTGATGTGCTATACCACGACCAGTACTGGTATCGCGATCAGAAAAACCGCGATCAAAACATAATACCTTAATTGAGTGATAATCGTATATGTTGCGATTACCCACTTGCAGCAACCACAGAATTGCATTGCGATCAACATGCAAATCTCGAGACGATCACAGAACTGCATTGTGATCAACACATAAAAATTAGTTTACAAAAGACATGAGGGATCATTTCCTCCATAATATTTGCAAAATTTTCATGTTTTTGTGTGCACCCTAGCCCCCGAATTCGAAACAAAAAATAAGGAAAATATATTTTGTTCCGAATTCACTGTAGGGAGTGCATAACGGGTTTCTAGAGAGAAGGTACCCATTATGGGAAATTAATAAAATATTTGGCGAAGGGTTGTCTCGGGCATATAAAAGGAGAAGGTAGCTTCCTGAGGAAGCTTCACAACCAAAAGCCCTTTGTCTGTCTTAGAGTTTCTTGCCGCACAAAACCATCTTTTGCATTCCTCGTCTTCGTCGCCTCCAAAGTCACCACCTTTCTTCCCCAATCCTTCATAGTAATGGCGTACTGGAGCCGATCCGTCCATCATACAGAAGAGAGTCTGGTGGCTCTAGAAAAAGAAGAGATTCTCCCCCCACTGCTGCTGATCCACTGGTGGCCAGCGGAGAAAGATCAAGAAACCCCAATCGTCCAAGAGGGCGAATTGGTGATCTTCAAGGAATACCTGCACTCCGGGTTCTGCTTCCCAGAAAGCGAGTTTCTGCGGGGAATCTTGGAACACTATGGGTTGGAGTTAGTGAATCTCCACCCAAATGCAGTCCTTATTTTGGCGATTTTCCAGCACCTCTGTGAAGCCTTCGTCGGAGTGCTTCCAAGCGTGGAGCTTTTCCGACTCTTCTACATTTCGGCATGATCGAAAAGTGCCAATGCCGCTGGGTGCATCTACTTCCAAATAAGGGAGAAGAAAGAGTACCCATTCCCACCCCTATGGGACTCTGTTCATGGGTGGTACTAGAAATGGTTCTAATGCACCCCTCTGTCGGAGAGCGGACTATGGTTCGCGAACACCCGACCGGAGAAAGCCAATGAGTTAGACTCCCTTCCCGCTCTGAGCATAGAACAGAAGAAACAAGCTCAACCTATTCTTCACCTAGTCCAGCAAGGCTTGACCGTGCATGATATCATACGCGACTTCGTGAAGAATTGGATAAGCCCCCTGCGTGAAAGGGCACATCTAGCTTGGGAAGTCAAGTCCATGGCGGATAGTACCCTGGACTATAATAATGGTATGTCCTTTAATCAACAAAACATACATTTTTACTGACTAAAAAATGTTGTATTTGTTAACATGCTTGTTTGCAACACAGCTCTATCTTTGTCTGAGATCGAGAAACGGACAAACTACCTCCTTCGGGCGTATAACGCCACTGTGGAGGGAGCTAAGGGATCGCCTCGCCCCCAGAGCTTAATTAACGCTGGCGACGATCTTAAGCAAGAGCGCTGAAAGGTATGACTTTCTTCGAACAAGCTCTGTTGCAAATCATCCATTTGTCTTGCATTACCTGTCGTGGTATTGCGAATACCCCGGCAGGTTTCATGGAGGATCCTAGCGAAGAAAACACGACGCGGGCTGACCGGGTGACCAGTCCTCCCCCGCCGGACAAACACAAGAATTGACACGAGGATTTATACAGGTTCGGGTCCCGGTGGGGGCCCTAGTCCTGTCGGCGTGCTCCCGACCGGAGTCAGCTGGGGAGGCTCTCTCGGGGAGAGGCTTCCGGAGCACACCTGTGAGTTTGGCTATTCTAGAAATAATGAATCACTTGTCTTTACAACAGGGGGTACAAGGGCTATTTATAGCCCCAAAAAGAAGCAAAAAGACTAAACTACCCCGGACGCTACCGTCGAATTGAGGGGTAGCAACGTCTTTCTCCCTGTCAGGTGCCTTGGATGCTTGACAGGTGGTCGCTAATTCCCGAGGCGCTCCTTGCGTGACCTGCACGTGATCAAGAACCAAAGACTTTACCTTTAGAAGGGCGACGATGCCCGGGACATGCGCCGGAGGCGAGGTCCCCGGGCCAAAGGTGGCGCCCGAGGCAGGCACCGGATGCCACATCCCCGGGCAAATGGCGGCACCCGGGACCGGCACCGGAGGCCAGGTCCCGGGAACCAGAAGGCGGCGCCCGGGGCAGGCACCGGAGGCCACGTCCCCGAGCAAATGGCGTCGCCCGGGACCGGCACCGGAGGGCACGTCCCGGGAGCCAGAAGGCGGCGCCCGGGGCAGGCACCGGAGGCCACGTCCCCGGGCAAATGGCAGCGTCCAGGACCGGCACCGGAGGACAGGTCCCAGGAGCCAAAAGGCGGTGCCCGGGGCAGGCACCGGAGGCCACGTCCCTGGGCAAATGGTGGCACTCGGGACCGGCACCGGAGGCCAGGTCCCGGGAGCCAGAAGGCGGCGCCCGGGGCAGGCACCGGAGGCCACGTCTGTAACACCCAGTTTTTTATTATCTTTTCTGCTTGCGAATCAGCATAACTTCTTTGGAAACCCTGATATTTTAACCCTATCTTGATCTTGGGTATGCCACTACCTTAACCTAAAAAGTTGGCTGCTAAACTTCATTGACCAGATCGTTTTCACATTTCAACCCAAAAGCGTTTCAATTTAGTCCTTTTCAGAAGTTTCAGGAAACCCAAAAAGGCTAAAAGTCCCAGATCACCTCAAAATCCAAATCTGATCAAGTGATAACCTTTCTTTCATTTTTCTGAACATTTTTCCCTTCTGGAAGAATCCCAGAATCTCGACCAAAACCCTAGTTCCAGCCTCGACAAAAGTTCAAACCCTAATTACCCTAATTACCCTGTTTTCAAATTTTGTCAAAACCGCCAGATGTTATCGGATTTCATCATTTTTCCTGCTGGATGAGTCCAAGACATTTAGTAGCACTCATCTGCAAAATCAGAATTCAAATCAGCCCTTCAGATCTTCAGAATTGCAAATAGGCCCAAACTCCCGAGCCAAAACCTTCACAGATCAGTCCAAATCATTGCAAATAGGTCCAAAGTTTACAACCAGGTCCCTGTGAAGTTTTCAACCAGCAACCGCCAAATTGCCGCGCCGTTGAACTCGTCGCCGGCGAGGTTCGCCGCGCTGCCACCTCACGGCCACGTAGCCACCAGCCGTGCGCAGCTGTACCGCCACCGTGGAGCGCTCAAGCCCCACCGTGCCACCTTCTTCCCCGCGCGCGCGTGCTGCTGCTGCTGCTGCTGCCAGGAGCTTTACGCCATTTGGCCACCATCCCGTAGATCATCGCCACCACCCTGACCGAATCCTGATATCCCGCGATTCACCGTCTCTGGCAGAGCCCCGCCGTGTCCCAAAGTGCATCGATGACCGCTCCAGCGCCAGAAGGAAGATCTTCCCCGGCGATTGCTGCTGCTCCCGAGAGCCTCACCCACGGCTATATAAACCCCCCTCCCTTGCCCAGCATTGCCTCACACCACCCCACAGCTTCCTTGCCTTAGTCTTAGCACCAGAGAGCAACCGAGCCCTCAGCGCCGCCGCGAAGCTCATCTTCTCCGGCGAGCAGTTTCTGGAGCTCACGGCGCCAGCCTCGCCCAAAGCTTCCCCCTCCAAACCAACGCCACTAGTAAGCTCCTTTCATTCCCCTGTACGTTTCATAGCCATCAATTGGTCTCCGGCGCACCTCAACGCCGGCAATCACCGGAAAACCGAAATCCCCTGTTCCCGCAATGCCGAGCGATTCAAGCCAAATTGATCCTCGTGCCTGTAGAGGATATTGATCAGTGAGCTAGGAGGAACAAACCTGCAAGCTTGGATTCGCCAATTTTGCCCCGAGCGCCGGATTTCCATGTTCGAGCCTCGGTAGTTCGCCGGAGCACGCCGCTGTGCTTCTCCAGCCGATCTCTAGCAAAATTGAGTGCACCAATAGCCTTGTGACAGCCCCTAGATGCTTCCCGAGCGTTGAATTGAGTTCAAACGCCCTGGAACGAAAACCCCCAAATCGGTGCCTTCGTCTTCGGCCCCGATCGCCGGAGTTCATTTTTCCGGCCAAACCAGCCGATGAGACCTTGTCATTTAGATAGATCTCAACCCCCTGAGCAATTTTGTCTACTAGCTCGACCTCTAAATCGACCTGAATCAAAAGTTATAGCCATGCCAAGGTTGCTGTCCAGTGGCTCAGTTCATGTCCAGGCCACCGTGTTTGCTCACCGGATTTGGCCACCCTCCGGCCACTTTCAGCCCTTGAGCCTGTTGAGAGTTTTGTAGCTGTTGTCAATGCCTAAACCCCAGACAAAGTTGTGCATCAATTGGAGTTCTGAGTCAAAAGTTATGCAATGCCCTAGTTTCTGGCCATGTCTAACACTATGTCAGTGCATGTCCACCTGTGGCATTGGATGATTTGGACTTGTTTCTTTTGAGAAATTGAAATGCCACTTTGTCCACTAATCCTTTTGAGCCATGTTCTACAACATTCCCTACTATCACATCTCCAGAAAACAAACCTAGAACCGATTTAGGGCAATGTCAAGCCATGAGTCGAATGTCAGCCCTTCGACATTCAAGCCCTTTGAACCCATCTCTTCAACCAATGTCAAGTGACCTTGTCTAAACCATTTCCCCTGCATGCATGATGTATTTACGTATTATTTTCTAGTGCTTAATTGTATGCTTATATAATGTGTATGTGTTGTTTGTACCCGTCGTGGAACCAGACGTTGAAGGAGCAGAGGAGATCCCTGAAGATTCATTTGAGCAGCTAGACCCGTCACTGCAAGGCAAGTCTCAAACCCTTGATCATGTCTCACCTGCTATTTTGAAATGAAGTATGTTAACTGTTTTCCAGTATATGCATGCCTTAGATTCAAATAAGAATTATGTTTCGATAAAATGACTAGATATGACCTAAATGATTGTAAAGCCCCTTTTGACATTGAATATCCCTGCACCCTTGTTACCCTAGATTATCATGCTTAGGCTATGCTATGCTTAAAGATTATATGACAAATGTTGAATGGTCACATATGAGAAAAGCATGTTCAAAACCCCTTTTTGTGAAAGAAAATGTGATTGGAATCGATAGTGAGGATGGTTTGATTGGATGGTGCTGTGTGCGCACTGAGAATGTGAAAGACTCCTCACTAAAGATTCATAAGGACTAGAACCTTGTGTTGTGCTTCTATGCGGCATGAAAAACGTACCAACCACCTGCCTGTTTATGGGACGGGCGCAACTTAGTAGCTTTCTTTAGTGTTAGCTTTTCCCTGCAATGGTTGTCAGGTCCAGTTTCTTGCGAGGACTGGTGGGCCGCAGAAGGCCACGAGTGATGTGAGTTCAGAAAAATCATGAGAGGAAAAGGTGGAAAGAAGGAAGACGCCCTAAGCCAGATTAAGTCGTGCGCGACTGTAATCAAGAGAGGCTATGTGTCTTGCGAGAGCATAGGCCCAGGCTAGGAAGTAAGGCAGTGGGGAGGACCCACAACGGTACTTGAGACTTAATTGTCTATTTACCGGGCAGGGAAATAGTTAATACTAGGACTGTAAATTGTTGTGTCATCTCGGCCTTGTCACATGCGTAAAAGTCGCATGAAGCTGATCCGACTTGAAAGCCGAATGATTGGTGGATTAAGGTGGTACACCTTTGCAAAGTTTAAAAAGTATGGGATACTCTGAGCTCCCAGGTCATGGAGTCTGCGCGCTGTGAATTCTATTCACGTCGATGCAGCACAAGTAGCTTTTGGAAGTTTTTCACAAAATCTGAGTAAAGTGGTGACTCATGAAAGACCGCCACACACAACATTCCTGAAAATCTAGCTTAGGATTTCAAAAGCCCCGCTTTCGAAAATAAAGACCTTTCTTTAAAGCTGCATGTGAAAATCTATTATATAATTATACACAGAGCCAAAGAGCTGTTCTTTGAGAAATTCCCCATGATCTATATATATATGCATTGTTACTTGGGACTTGTTGAGCACCATGTGGACAATGTGCTCACCCTTGCTTTTACAAACAAATTTAGAGGAAGGATTCGCCGACCCTGAATCTTATGGTCTTGAACCCAATGTGGAACAAGAAGAAGGAACTGAGGACCCATCTAGTTAAAGGGTTATGCACCAAGGTGGAGTTCGATGTGGAGAAGGCCCAAGCAATACCGCCGCTGCAGAGAAAGAAGACTGAAGAAGTCCTTTTGGTTATCGTTGCTGTTTTATTTTGTGCCGACCTTTGTGTCGAAAACTCCTTAATTTGTATTAACAATTAAATGCAGTCATTTCGGCGCTAAGTTATTGTAATGTTGGTCCTTGTGATCAGCACTTGTTTTTAATTACTCGCATTTTTATATAATGCATCTTGTTGTTGTGAGCTGCAATGTGCCTTTTCTGGGTGCAATCCACCTGGGCGATTGCCACTGGAATCCTCAAATGAGGGTCCTACAGAACTTGGTATCAGAGCAGAAGACTCGACTGTAGGTCGTAACCCTTAGATAGAATTTGGCGTCCCTAGAAGAAAAGTTCGCTAGTTCTTTGTCAAAATTTGTTTACGAAAACCTATTTTCCTTAAGAAAAATGTTATTTTGATCTTTGGAAAATGATTTTGGACTTCTCTTATAGATGCCTTTTGTTCTGTCTTCAGATGGCTTTCGATAGGAGATACCTTCATGGAGACGAGCTCGGATCGTGGGCACTGTTGCTGTGGATGATGCTGCAATTCCTTGGAGCACGGGACAGTCAGAGACCGGTATATTGCGTTTGGCAAGATGAGATAATTGGACGACCCATAGGTTGTCGGGCCTCGGTGATTGTCTACGAGATCCCCGAGCATGGGAGAGGCTCAGTTAGACGCCAAGCCCGTAGAGAAGAAGAGGAGGATGCTATCTTGGACGCTGCCCGTCGTGCTGTAGGTTCCGTCCGGCAGATGTATAGCGACTACCTTTCTGATTCCCCTTACCGCTTCGTACCTTACCAGGTCCCCGGATCGGAGTATCAAGTTGTTCTTCCGTCCAGCGACCAGGAGAACGCTATCCTGACGAAGACTCGAGACGTCGTTCGCGCTTCGGAGATTGCATACACCCGCCTATTTCGAGACTACGAGCGTGTTCGCGACGATCGCCACTACCTTGAGGGCATGCTTATTAGGGCTCGTGCAAGCCTCCGAGAAAAAGAAAGACAAATTCAAGAAATGGCTGAATCAAGTGGAGAAAAGGACCTTGAAGCTGCAGAGTCGGTAACCAAGAAGAGTCGCCCAAAGTTGAGGATCACCGCTCGCAAGAAGGTAGGAAACCCGAAGGAGTATCTCAGTGGTTTCATGCCTGCGTCGCGTGGCATAGTCATCAACGGTGAAGCAATCGAGCTTCCTTGCACCGCACAGAAGAAGAAGACCCCCGAAGGAAAAGGGAAGGAGCCTATCAACATCGACGACAACGAGGAGGATGACCCGATGGATGCTGATGACGATGAGGAGGAGGATCCCGAGGAGGTTGAGCCTTGTGATTCTTCTGATGATGCTGAGGAGTGACTGCAGACTTTCGACCTTTTGTGCCTAGCCCAGCAGACGCTAGATTTCCTTTTGTTGTAGTAGTTGTTTTAGTATGATTGATGTATGCTGGTTGCTAGAGGAGCTCTGTAAGCCAATGAGGCTAGAAGCTTTGTATCTTTTGAAAAATTGGTTTATGAAAAAGTCATTTTGCATATCCTTATTCTTACTTCTTGAGTTAATGCCAGCATTCTGCTAGCATCCCTGTGAACGATTCTTTCTGTTCTTTTGAAAGAACTTTTGTGCAGCAGCAGCAGTGATATTGCGTACTGGCTCGGCCTCAATCCACTTTATAAACGTGTCAATAGCTACAAAAAAAGAACTTGTATCCATTGACGGCTTGTGGCATAGGACCAACAATATCCATCCCACAAACCACAAAGGGCCATGATAGAAGGATAGTTTGTAGAGCGTAGATAGGCTGGTGGACCTGTCTCGCATGAAATTGACACTGAGGACAAGTCTGGACCATATTTTTGGCATCATCAAGTGCCGAAGGCCAGTAAAATCCTTGTCGGAAAACCTTCCCAACTAATGTACGGAATGACGCATGTGCACCGCATACACCGTCATGAATTTCTTTCAAGAGGGATTTACCTTCCTCTTGGGATACACAGCGCATGAATACTCCTTGAGTACCTTTTCTATACAAAACTCCTTCTATAAGTTTGTACAGGTGCGCTTTTCAAATTAACCGATCGCTCTCGGTTTCATCCTCAGGCAAGGTCCTGTGTTCGAGATAGACCCTCAATGGATGGGTCCAATCTCGTTCATGTCTGAGGTTGGTAACGCAGACTGTTACCGGATCATCTTCGGTCGTAGTCATGATCGAAGGATGTTCCAAGTGTTCAACGAACACTCCTGCCGGGGCGGATGTGCGTGAGGACCCAATTTTGGATAATTGGTCTGTGAGAATGTTGTCCTTTTGTGGGATGTATTGGAGTTCGAAATGACTGAAGTGTTTTTCCAATCTCCTCACTTCCCCCAGGTAATGAGCCACTGTCTCATCGGAGGTGATGTACTCCTTGTTTACCTGGTTTACGACCAGCTGTGAGTCTCCACTCACCACCAATCAACGGACTCCGAGGAATTTTGTTGCCCGGAGCCCTGCAATAAGACCTTCATACTCTGCTGCGTTGTTGGTCGCAACAAAGTGTAGTTGAATGACATACTTCAGTTGGTCACCCTGAGGCGTGACTAAGACCACTCCAGCCCCCGAGTGTTGAATTCTGCGAGAGCCATCAAAATACATCGTCCAGTGATCAGGACATGCCAAATCTTCAGACTCCTGCACGGGTGGTTCAGGATTAGTCCATTCGACCACGAAGTCGACCAGGATCTGAGACTTGACCGCGGTGCGAGGCGTGAAATGGATGTCGAATGCTCTGAGTTCCACAGCCCATTTTGTGATCCGACCAGATTTCTCTGAATTCCGGACAATGTCCCCCAAAGGAAAAGACGAGGGCACTGTGATCTTATGTGCTTGGAAGTAATATCGTAGCTTACGGGAAGCCATCAGCAGTGCGTAAAGTATTTTCTGGACCTCAGGGTATCGCTCCTTAGGACCATGAAGTACTTCGCTTACGTAGTAGACAGGTTTGTACACACCTTCTCTCTCTGCGATCAAGACAGTGTTGACCGCATAAGGTGTGGCCGCCAAGTAAAGGCGTAATTGTTCCTCTTTATTAGGGGAAACCAAGACCGGCGGACTGGACAAGTATGCTTTGACCTCGTGAAATGCTTTCTCGGCCTCATCGGACCAAGTAAAATTATTATGTTTGCGCAGAGCTTTGAAGAAAGGTAGTCCCTTTTTGCCCAATCGCAATATAAATTGGCTTAATGCCGCCATGCGACCTGCTAGGCGCTGAACATCTTTGATGGTGGAGGGAGACCTCATTTGCTCGATAGCCCTGATCTTTTCGGGATTAACCTCGATTCCTCTGGAACAAACAAGAAAACCTAGAAGTTTTCCAGACGAAACCCCGAAAGAACATTTCTCCGGGTTTAATTTTATTCCAAATCGATTCAAATTACAGAAGGTTTCAGCAAGATCATCTAAATGAGATGAACTTTTTAAGCACTTTACAACCAAGTCATCTACATAAGCTTCAAGATTACGCCCCATCTGGGAAAGAAAGGTCTTTTGCATCAAGCGCTGGTACGTGGAACGAGCATTCTTGAGACCAAACGGCATTCTGACGTAGCAGTAGGTGCCAAATGGCATGATGAAGACAGTCTTCTCTTCATCTTCTTCCGTCATGCTAATTTGATGATATCCTGAGTAAGCATCCAGGAAACTCATCAGTTCGCAACCCATAGTAGAGTCGACCAGCTGGTCGATGCGGGGAAGGGGAAAATCATCCTTCGGACAGGCACTATTTAGGCTGGTGTAGTCAACGCACATGCGCCACTTGCCATTTGACTTACGAACCATGACCGGATTTACAAGCCATTCCATATGATCGACTTTGTGAATAAATCCGGCCTTTTGGAGCTTATCTAACTCCTCTCGGATGGCTTCCTGCCGATTAACAACAAAATGCCTGAGCTTCTGCTTTATTGGTCGCCGTCAAGGTCGAATTGCTAACCTATGCTCAATTATCTCCCTTGGGACACTGGGCATGTCGGATGGTTTCCACGCAAACACATCTGCATTAGCTCGAAGGAAAGTAATGAGCTCGAGTTCCTATTTGTCATCTAGGCCTGATCCAATCCGAATTGTCCTGGATGGATCATCTGGGTACAACGGAACCAATTTTAATGTTTCATCTGGTCGAGGAGCGGCTTTGATCGTATCAGTAGACATTGTGGCAATCTGGGCTTCTTGGAGGGGAAGCTAATCTACTATCTCCAGGGACAACCGATCACACGTCAATGCCACGTTGCAACTGCCTCGGACCGAAATAACGCCCTTGGGGCCAGGCAACTTGCCGCACTGGTAAGCGTAGTGTGTAGACATCATGAATTTAGCGAGAGTTGGCCTACCAAAGATTACGTTATAATTCGAATCACAATCAATTACATCGAAGGTAACCAATTCTATTCGGAAGTTATCTGGTTCGCCCAGCATGACCGAGATCACCACCTGTCCCAATGGCATCATAGAGGGACCAGAAATTATCCCATAAAACGGATGAATTATGGGTTTGATTTTCAAATGAGGAATTTGCATCTCGTCCAGTGCCTTGACCAAAAAAATGTCCAAGGAACTACCTCTGTCGATCAGGACCCTTTCGACTCTCGCATTACTGATAATTGGGGTAATGACCAAAGGTAGCCTCAATGGTCGAATGAGCCCCACAGGACAATCAGAGCGATCAAACGTCAAAGGAGTATCCGACCAATGGGGGTACTGAGGTTCACCAAGGGGAGTCTCCGCTTGGTTCACCTCTCGGTAAAAAGCTTTAAATTGCCGTTTAGAAACAAAAGAGGAGGAACCTCCAAAAAATGATATTGACATGACTACGAGGTACCTGGTAGGACATTTATTTGTCCTCGCTGGCGTCTCTTAGCCAGCAAGTCTGTTCTTTTGGTGGCAAGGTCGGCATTGGTCCGATCCCCTGGTAGAAGTCATCCAACTGCTTCAACCAACTCCGGCAATTCTTGAGGTCGTGGCCTGCAGAGTTGTGGAGTGGGCACCATCTCTTGCCTTCTTGCGGGTCAGTCGACTTCTCTGGTTGGTCGGCACTGCGACCACCAGAAGCAGTTTTATTATTAAATGAAGATCTGTTACCTTTGGTCGATGGAGGTTTCTCTGCGACCGCGACCTCTCGGTATTGTCCAGTTCAACTCCTTTTTGATTTCTTTGACTTCCCGCCTAATGAAGATTCCAACTTCTTGTTCGAATCCTCTCTCTTTACGTCCTTGAGACCTGGTTGAGGCGGTAAGTTTCCTTTGTCCACCATCCGATTCCACTCAACGGCCTCGGCCGTATCGGAATATCGATCAACCATATCAAAAAGATCGGCTACTGATCCAGGGGGGTGGATGAGCAAATCCTCAGTAAACCTCCGATATCGAACGGCGTGTTTAAACGCCCTGATAACGGAGTTATCAGATATGTTTGGGATGGTATTTCTCACACCGACGAATCTTTTGACAAACTAATGAAGAGTTTCAATCGATGTTTGTCGTAGTCGATGGAGGTCGTCCTCTTTTCCCAGCTTCTAATAACAATTCTGGAAATTGTTGAGGATGGCATCGCACAACATTTCCCAGTTATATATCGAACCCTCGGGCTCATTGAATAGCCAGGTTCTTGCCGGTCCCTCAAGGACTGTAGGTAAATAGTTGGCCATGACCCGGTCATCGCCACCTGCTGCCTGAATAGCAGTGATGTAAATTTGAAGGAACTCCGATGGATTCTGAGTTCCGTCAAATCTTTCAATAGCCCCTGGTTTAAACTTTTCTGGCCAAACGACCGCACGAAGGCCAAGCGAGAAAGCTTTACAACCAACATAAGGACCATGGAGGGATCTGCGACTCTCGACCTGATCTCGGGCGACCTCACTTGAAGGAGAGACCACGCGAGGCCCCAGGCGAGAGTGGACAGAAATTTGTTCCCGATCACGAGAATTTCTCGCCCGCCTGGCTTTTTCATGCTGAGACGGCGCTAGTGGTGGCCGATTTCATCTGCCAGAACTAGATTTAGAATATTCTCTTTCATGGGAACGTATCGCCGACCGGGAAGAGGCTGTAGGGGTCGCCTCAGATGCGACCTCGTCTATCCTCTTCGCCAAGATTCTGGCAAAAGCAGGTTTCTGCGCATCTGTGACAGTAGGAGGAAAATTACGCAGGACCTCTACGATGGATCGAAGCCAGCCATGCACGCTCCTCCGGGGTGAACCAGGTGTGACCGTCTCCTCGTCCGCCAGTAAATGTCCGGGGGTAAGTAAGGTGTCTGGTCGCGTCTGCGACTATGGGGACGACGGGAGGAACTAGGAGCAGCGTCGTAACGAGCTTGCGCATTTTGTAGAGCCTCTAGGGCTATTTTGCAGAGCTCATTATCTTGTTGCTCGCGATCTTGATCCTCCTTTTGTCTACCCTCTTGCTCTTCTTTTTGCTTGCGCTCCTGTTCTTCCCTGGTGGTTCGCTGATCAAGAGTTTCTTCCGATAAGGCAGCAAATTGCCAAGGGAACGAGGTCGCCGATGGAGAGAACATTTCTGTTTGTTCCAAGTCGGACTCGAAATCAAAGAGATAGTGGAGGTTGTCAGGATCGAACCTCCCCGGACTAAATTCCTGGTCAGCATCGCCTTTGCCCTTGGAAGGGTCGTGCGATGAACCGGATTCAATCCCTAACGCGGTAGAAACAACATTGGGTTCCGGTTCTACGTCGGTTGTCTCATGGTCGATAGACATGACCTGAGTGGTCGAATCGACCTCTGGGACGTCTTCGCCCCCGGTTTCCTCTATTGGAACAGGATCACTAGGTGAAGGCATCTGTATGTGGGCATAATCCTCGAGATCGAAGTCATTCTCGGAATCATATGCCCCAGACATGGCTCACCAAACCTCCGGATAGAAAAAGAACACCTTGAGAAAGGCCCCACGGTGGGCACCAGCTGTCGACGATTCGGACTCGGGGTCCTTAGTCGATCTTATGCAGAATTTGTGAGTTGTGAGACCTTTCAAAGTGTTCCTCTGGAAAGGCATGATGAGCAATGTCAGTTGGGGCACAGAGAGGTTTATACAGGTTCGGGCCCTCGATGGTGGGAGTAATAGCCCTACGTCCTGTTTTGATTTCACTATGTATGGAAAAAGGTTTACAAAGTTGGAGAAAAGATCATCACAGGAGAAAATCTTTTCTGTGTTGTTGTCTAAAACTGACTAAACTAACTTATGAAATCTTGTGCTTGATCTGTCATCGTCTCCAATCATGCTCATCTTGTACCTTTGCTCACCCTTTTATACCGGTCAAAAGGGCGCCAATGCACAATGGTTTTGAACGGTTGTTGAAGCGCAGTTTTGGTAACCGCACTTAACTCCCACGCAGGCTTAACACGTGCTATCAAGGGATAACCACACATGTTAACCTCCTGGCATTTGTCTTCATACGTGGAAGAATCATCACGATCCTGGGGATATGTCTGTTGCAGAGCTAAGCAATCCCGAGTTACTCTGGTCGAGGATAGTCAACGACCTTCTGACCGCGCATTGTCTGTGGCCTCCTGATCGCGTAACGTCTGCGATCTCATGATCGCGCAAAGCCTGCGACCATAAGTCATTCTTGTGTCCGCGCTTCTCAGGTCGTCTGAGACTATAACAGCGGATCCTCAGACACTCATCTGGTTCGAATCCGTCTTGAACCAAATGTGCATTATTTTGAACTAGCTCGGGTAACAATCCTCGTCAGGATTACACTTCTTTTGGAAAGCTTGCTCAATGATGCCTGCTGATATCAAATCACCAATTATGAAATGACGCAACTACTGAAGGGGCAAGTTATCAGGACAAAATGTCCTGGAGATGATGCTGGATCTTCTGGGAGACCAGCATCGGAGAGAATAAAAGTTATCTCTTCTAAAGCCAAGAAGATGAAGGGACCAACCCCTAGAGCATCCAAAGCAAAGACCATAGGAGGGGCTTCATCAAAGGCAAAGAAGGCTACCGCAAAAACTGCTACGGTAAGATTTTCTCTTCCCCCTGTTATACCATGTACAAATAGGAGTTAGTTCTTAATTGTACAGGGTGAGGGGAGCGAGGACGAGGAAGACGACGTTCCTCTCATTAGCCGAAAGAGAAAGGTGACAAACCCTCTGGAGATTGATATTCCAGAGAGACCATCCTCGCCCACCATTCCCAACATTTTGTCCTCAATGGCAGAGGCAGCTATTAAGGCAGGGGATCTTGTGGCCGCGGTAGAACTCGTGGTCACGAATGAAATTTTCAATTTTGAGATCAGAAACACCACAGCCATGGTTGCAAAAGACCCTGCGGCCAGAGTTGTAGTGGCCTCAGATCCGATGACATCCCTTCCAAAAACAGAAGGAGTTGTTGTGGTAAGATTATCACATTCCACGACTTTTGCTCCACTGCATACATTAATTATCTTCTTGTAGGATCAAGGATGCCGACTAGAGGGGGGTGAATAGGAGGCTTTAAAATTTTTCGACTAAAAACAATTTTTGCAAGGAAAAGACTAAGAGCAAATAAACTGAAACCATTTAATAATATTTTGCACTAAGAAAGAGTAAGAAAATCAAACACGGTGATTTATCCCGAGGTCTCGGAGACTCGCCCGGTCCCTCCTACTCCTCGTTGAAGCACTCAAATGAATGAGACTTGCTTCAATATCCATGATGGATATTTTTCACTAAGGTTGCTCCTTCTCCACTCTAGATAGGCAAGCACCGATACCTTCGACAAATATGCCGAGCCTCTCCGACAACCTCCGTTAATGGAGACGTCAACGGCCACGCCTCCAAACCGTCTAGGTGAGGGCATTCACCAAGAGTAACAAGTTGCAAGATCTTCCCTTGACCCCCAACAAATAACGAGAAACTTCTAAGGATGCAAATGATGCAAATGAATGCTCTCAAAAGATCTCTCTCAATCACAATGAATCATACTTGATCAAAAGATCAAGATTTTAGCACTTGAGCTAAAGTGTGTGACACCCTGGTTTTGGGGGTGAAAAGTTTTTGCATAAAATCCTGCATGCATGTATCCCTGTAGCAGTAGCTAGATCAGCTAAACCCTAATCTCTCTCAAACCCTAAAAATCTCCAAATCTATTCTCTAGATCCAGATCAAGATCTGACCATCCAGATTTAACCTACCAGTTATTATGAAGATAAAAGTCTTCAGGAACCAAATTGAATTCTAACCCTAACTCCCAGTATCTAAGTCTCTTTCTGTTTTCGAAAACAGGAAATTCAGATTTACCCTAAGTACCCCAGTTTCCAGATAATTGAGTTATCATGATCTAACCCTATCCAGACTCAAGTATCTTTTGGAATATGTTCCTAGGTATATCCTCAACTTACTTCAAAAAGTTGGGAACCAGATTGTTTCATCTAAGTACTTTTCGCAGTTTAGTCCAAATTTTATTGCGAATAAGTCCTTTCTCTATTTACCTGGAAGCCTGAAAAGGCTAAAATCCACGAATCAACTCCAAATCCAGAATTTCTTCAGGGAACACCTCTCAAATACTATTTGATACAGATTTCCCTTCTGATCAGACTTCCAAATCTCACCCTAATTACCAGAATTCGAGATCGACAAAATCCAGATCTATTTTACCCTATTTTCGAAAATAGGTGAAATCCCTCAAACCTTATCAAATTTTCTCCAGATTTGAGCTAAATGAGTATTAATAGAAATATTATACTCATCCATGAAACCAAATCCCAAATTAAACCTCTTTAAAGCTAGATTTACAAATCAGTCCAGATTTCAACTAAAACTCTCACACTTATACCCCTGGATCGACCAGCCCCTCTGTTCACGACCAGAAGCTGTTTTCGACCGCAGCTCCTCAGCCAAATCGACCACGACTTGGTTCCAGTGCACGATCACGGCCACAGCTCGCATGCGACCACGTGCACCACTGCAGCTCCCATCGACTTCAACCTCGCCAGCTGCTACAGTAGCCGTAGTCGTTGAAGCCAGCCCGTGGTCGCCATCTTCGCCAACTGAACAGCGCCACGTGTGTGCTCTCCATTTGCCACTGTGGATCTTCCCCGGCGCGACTCACAGCCATTGTTTTCTCCCGTTTGCACGCCACCAGCAACGGTCGACGCAGGAGCTTTGCGCCACGTGGAGTCCTTGCCGCGGCCAGCCATCAAGTCGCCTTCACTTCGCAGCAGCTCCAGCTGCAAAATCTCTCACGGCCGCTGAACTAGTCCCCTCGACGCCAGCTCGCCGTGAAGTCGCCATCCAGTCACATCTTGCCGGCTACAACTCCCCGAGCATTTTCCAACCGTTGAGAGCCTCCAGCCACGCCTATATAAACCCACCAGAGCTTAGCTTTACTCCTTACACTCCAAAACACCAGAAAACCAACAGCAGCACTGTGTCTTCTTCTTCCCCGGTGAGCAGCAAAGGGAGCTTCGGTGCCAAGCTTCTCCACTGCTTCCTTCTTCGATCCAGCAACCCCAGTGAGCTTCCCTCATCTCCCTCATGCTTCTCGAGCTTGGAATTTAGTTTAAATACCCTCAGTCGCCGGCAATTTTAGTTTTACTCCAGTAGCTCCGGCGAGCAATTAACTTCATTCCAGAACGAATTCATCTTCGAGCCAGTAGTGAAAGATGCTTAGAATAGCTCACTTAAGACCCCTGAGCTATTGGTTTGAACAAATTCGTTGTAAAACAAAAACCCCCAATTTCCAGCCATGAACATGAACTTGTACTTACTGATTTAGCTTCTCTGTTGAGCAATCTGTTAATCTAACCTCACCAATGCATTTCTAGTACCCTGAGGACCATACACAAGCAAGGAATTGAGTTCAATCACTTTAAATCAGAAATGCCCAAATCAGATTTGAGTTCATCTTTTCTCCAGCTAGTATCTTCCAAATCCAGCCAATCCAGCCCTAGCCACTTTGCCATTTAGATGTTTTGGACCATTCTGAGCAACTTTGTCTTCTATCACGACTTCTAATTCGGCCTAGATTGTGAGATATAGCTATGCCCTAGTTACTGCACTGTTTATGTTGCATGTGCTCCAGGCCAGTCAACTTCTTTGCCGGTTTTCATCACTTCCCGGCCATCTCCTGCCCTAGATCCTGTTGAGACATTTGTTCCTGTTACAAATGTCTAACTACCAGACAAAGTGGTGCATCATTTGGAGCCCTAGATCAAAAGTTATGGCAAACCCTAGTTTCTGGCCATGTCAACTCTATGTCAAACTATGCCAGTCAGTGGCATTAGCCCTGTTCACCCACCTCTGGTCATGCAAACCAAAAATTACCTTGTCAAACAGTTGCTTCACTACCTTGTGCACCATATGCTTGAATCAAAACCCATTTTGGCCACTAGAAACTATTCAAACCATGTCAATGCCATTCTTGGCATTGTCAGCCCTTGTCAGCCTATGTCAGCCAATGGCATTGGGCCAGTTTGACCCCTTCTGGGTATGCAAACTGAACATAACTTTGTCCCTTAGACTCCTGATGTTGTGATCTACATTTTATTCTACTGTCACAACTTGAGTTGAGCCCTCTATCATCCATCGACCCTATGTCGATGCCTTGAACCGAATGCCAACCTAAAGACGTTCGTTGTTTTTGAGCGAACCAGCCGCATCCTTGATATCATTCTGATATATTGGAACATTTGGAACCTTGTAAACCCTTGAAAACTAATCCTAACCCTAGTTTCCATAGTTTAACCCTAATCGTTTCTCAGAACTCTCAAATCTTGTATCGCCTAAGTGTTTCTCCATGCATTATCGCATTTAGTGGAATAGTAAGAGTAGGATTGATTGTAATGCCTGTTTGCTTGTTTGATCCTTGTTCAGAGCAAGAGTCCGAGTTCGAAGACTTCGTCGCAGACCCGACATCAACTGCTGTTTCTTACGACGCGGAAGGCAAGTCATATTCTTGAACATCTTGAACCCATATTTTATGAATTGCTAGAATATACCTTGATTATAAAATAATAATATTGCATGAGAAAGATTGAGAATAGTTGAATTATGAAATCGCAGCATCAGGCTGATGCCTGTGAAATGTGAATTGATCAAATAATGAGCCATGAACTAATATATTATGTATATTTATATTCATGAAATAAAACCCCTAGCCGTGACCAGTATTTTGGTATGGAATGGTGAAAGCACTGGAGGTGCTTGGTCGCACAGGATGTGCCAGCACTGGAAGTGCATGGATTGTGGTATGAGCTGGTCACTGGCATATAAGGACTACAACCTTGTGTTGTGCGTCTAGTGGCATGAATAACGTGCCGACCGCAAGCCTGGTATGGGACAGGCCTGAACAAGTAGTATGTGGATCACACATGAAACCCCTATATGACAAACTCACGATTAAACACGGGGTGCGCTCCAACACATATCACAGGATGTGATCATGCACGCTGACCCTGAGGGGAAGATGCCAATTAGTGGGGGTTGTGTAACCATGCCACAACTGTGGTTTGCGTGAAGAAAACCACGGGGTCTGGGGTGAATTGTGTGTGAAACATGGCAAAAGTTCTTGTTATCTCCACCTTGCCACTCACAGTATGAAGTGAGTCAGGGGTCCAATCCTTGTGATAGGAAGGGCATGAAAGTGGATATATCTTGCGGGTAAATTGGTACCCCTCTGCAGAGTTAAAAATGTATTCGAATACTTCGTGCTCCCGAGTTTTAGGAGTATGCCGCGGTGGATTAAATCCACGGGGTGTGACACAAGTATTGTTTTATAAATTAAAATTTGTTAGTTCAAGATTACCCAAATGACATGTGTTGTCATGATAAGGGGTGCTGCCGTGGGCTGTCATGTGTTGACGTGTCGCGGTAGTACCATAATTTAGTGATCATGTGATATCTAAGAGGCATGTGGATTGTGCCCTAAGTATATAAAATGCTGCCATGAGCATGAGATTTGAAAAGCTTGGAAGAAAAGTATTTGTGGAAAAACCCTCTCACCTCTTTTCCCTCAATAGCATAGGATCATGTCACCTCTACTATACGTATCTCTACTCTTACCTATGACTTGCTGAGTACATTAGTGCTCACCATTGCAACTTATCAACAATAGATGGAGTGCTTCATGACCAAGACGAAGGCTTGGAAGATTTCGTGGATCCAGAAGAAAGAGAGCCAGTTCTGCCAGAACCCTGAAGTGTGCTGTTCTGTTGTCAACTTCTTACGACTGTGGGGGTTTCGCCTAGCTTCCGCCGAGTAGTTGTCTTTTGTTTTAATTAGACCATTTGTGCCGTGAAGGCATTGTATTACTCTTTTATTGTACCAGGCCAGCAGGCCATACTGTTTATGAATGATATTTTGTAAGTTACTCTGCTGCAATGAACTCCTGTGCTTGACTTATCCTGGGAAGTCAGTGGTATGTATGTATGAGGCCAGCTGCAGTGAGCTAGGTCTCCACGGGAGTAGTCGTGGTACCCTGTGCGGGGCGCGACAAAGTGTATATCAAAAAATATATCTCTTGGTTCTTTAGAAAAACTGCTCAAAAAATGTTTATAAACATTGATCAAAATCTGCCCAAAAGTGTTTATAAAACTGATCAAAAATGTGAACAAAAGTTTCTCAAACATCTGCTCAAACACTGCTCAAAGATTTGCTCAAAAGTGTTTGTAAAACTGATCAAAAATCAGTACCAAAATTGTTTATAAAACTGATCAAAAATCTGCTTGAAAAGTGTTTATAAAACTGATCAAAACAGTAGAGAAATCTACACAAAAAACTATTTAAAAATTGCTCGAAAATGTGAACAGAAACTGCTCAAAAATCTGCTCAAAAACTGTTTATAAAACTGCTTGAAAATGTGAATAGAAATTGCTCAAAAATGGTTTTAAAAACTGCTCAAAACAATACAGAAAATCTGCTCAAAAGAGTTTTAAAAACTACTCAAAAACAATAGCAAAAATATGCTCAAAAGTATTCAAAATTTCTTCTAAAACTACTCAAAAGAGTAGAAAGATGATGCTTGAAGGTGCATATGAGAATATGGCTTGAGATTATTGAGTATACTGCTCAAAGCACCTATATTTACAGCCCAACCTCTGAGCTAGCCATTGTGGTCGAAAAGGTAAGAAATCAGTACAGCTAACAGCCAGCTACGACCTCTAACGGCTAGTAAATAGCCGTTGGAATGTCTAGTCAAATGAACAGTGTTGCTGGTCGAATGAACAGTGTTATTGGTCATATGAACAGTGTTACTAGTCGTATGAACAGTGTCTGGTCAAATGTATAATGCACAACAGTGTCTGGTCAAATGAACAGTATTTGTGTGACCTCCGGTCAAATGAACAGTACTCAAAAGACCAGTTTCAGTCCCTCTTTGAAATTTATATATTTCTCAAATTTTGACTAAGAATATTGTAACACCCTGGTTTTGGGGATGAAAAGTTTTTGCATAAAAATCATGCATGCATGTATCTCTGTAGTTGTAGCCAGTCAGCTGAACCCTAATCTCTCTCAAACCCTAAAAATCTTCAAATCTATTCTCTAGATCAGATTATGATCTGCCCATCCAGATTTCACCTACCAGTTACCCTGAAGATAAAAGTCTCCAGGAGCCAGATTGAATTCTAACCCTAACTCTCAGTATCTAAGCCTCTTTCTGTTTTCAAAAACAGGAAATTCAGATTTACCCTAAGTACCCCAGTTTCCAGATAACTGAGTTATCATGATTTAACCCTATCCAGACTCATGTGTCTTTTGGAATATGTTCCTAGGTATATCCTCAACTTACTCCAAAAAGTTGGGAACCAGATTGTTTCATCTAAGCACTTTTCGCAGGTTAGTCCAAATTTTACTGCGAATAAGTCATTTTCTGTTTACCTGGAAGCCTGAAAAGGCTAAAATCCACAAATCAACTCCAAATCCAGAATTTCTTCAGGGAATGCCTCCCAAATGCTATTTGATACAGATTTCCCTTCTAATCAGACTTCTAAATCTCACTCCAATTACCAGAATTCGAGATCGACAAAATCCAGATCTATTTTATCCTAATTTTACCCTATTTTCAAAAATAAGTGAAATCCCTCAGATCTTATCAAACTTTCTCCAAATTTGTTCTAAATGAGTATTAATAGAAATATTATACTCAACCATGCAATTAAATCCCAAATTAATCATCTCTAAGATCATAATTACAAATCAGTCCAGATTTTAACTGAAACCATCACAATTCAGTCCCTGGTTCGACCACACCTTCTGTTCACGACCACAACTAGTGGAACCGACCAGAGCCAGCGCAATCGACCAGCTCTGCTGTTTTTGACCGCACCTGTTACAATCGACCATGACCTGGATCCAGTGCACGAGCACGGGAGCTTCGACCTGCTGCACTGCTGCAGTAGCCATGTCGTCGTTGAAGCCATCCCATGGTCGCCATCTTCGCCAATGCCTCGACGCCGCGTGTGTGCTCGCCATATGCCACTGTGATCTTCTCCAGCGTGAATCACAGCCAGCTGATTTCCTCCCGTTTGCACGCCACCAACAACGGCTCCAGCAGCAAAGCATAGCCACGTGGAGGCCATGCCGAACCAAACAGTCAATTCGCTGCAACTCTAGCTGCAAAAGCCCTCACGGCTGCTGGCATCCTGTCATTCCATTACTGGCACGCCGTGAAGTCGCAATCCAATCACTTCCTTGCCGGCTTCAACTCCCCGAGCATTTCCAACCGTTGAGAGCCTCCAGCCACGCCTATATAAACCCACCAGAGCTTAGCCTTACTTCTTACACTCCAGAGCACTAGAAATCGCCACACTTCACTGTGCCTTCTTCTTCTCCGGTGAGCAGCAAAGAGGGAGCACGGTGCCAAGCTTCTCTACTGCCTCCTTCAATCCAACACCCCCAGTGAGCTTCTCTCATCTCCCTCATACTTCTCAAGCTTGGAATTTAGTTTAAATGTCTTCAGTCGCCGGCGATTTCAGTTTTACTCCAGTAGCTCCGGCAAGCAATTAATCCTCAACCAGATCGATTCAACCTTTGAGCTAGTAATCAAATATGCTCACTAGAGCTTGCTTAACATCCCTAAGCAACCAAAATCGACAGATCTGCTGAAATATGAAAAACCCCAATTTGCAACTTTGCATGTTCACTGTGCTTGCTGATTAAGCTTCTCTGTTGGGTAGTCTGTTAATCCAACTTCACCAGTGCATTTCTAGTCCCCTGAGTACCATATATAAGCAAGGAATTAAGCTCAATCACTTTAAATCAGAAATGCCCAAATCAGATTTGAGTTCATCTTTTCTCCAGCCAGTATCTTCCAAATCCAGCCGATCCAGCTCTAGAAACTTTGCCATCTAGATGCTTTTCACCCTCCTGAACATTTTTGTCTTCTATCATGACTTCTAATTCGGCCTAGAACAGAAGTTATAGCTATGCCCTAGTTGCTGTACTGTTTATGTTGCATGTGCTCCAGGCCAGTCAACTTCTTCGCTGGTTTTCATCACTTTCCGGCCATCTCCTGCCCTAGATCCTGTTGAGACATCTGTTCCTGTTAGCATGGCCTACCTACCAGACAAAGTGATGCATCATTTGGAGCCCTAGATCAAATGTTATGGCAAACCCTAGTTTCTGGCCATGTCAACTCTATGCCACACTATGCCAGCCAGTGGCATTAGCCTTGTTCACCCACCTCTGGTCATGCAAACCAAAAACTACCTTGTCAAACAGTTGCCTCACTATTCTTGAATCAAAACCCATTTTGGCCACTGGGAACTATTCAAACCATGTCAATGCCATTCTTGGGCATTGTCAGCCCTTATCAGCCTATGTCAGCCAGTGGCATTGAGCCTTTTCACCTACTTCCAGCCATGCATTTTGAACATAACTTTGTCCCTTAGATTCCTAATGTTGTGATCTACATTTCCTTCTACTGTCACAACTTGAGTTGAGCCCTCTATCATCCATCGACCCTATGTCGATGCCTTGAACGGAATGCCAACCTAAAGACGTTCGTTGTTTTTGGGCGAACCAGTCACAACCTTGATATTATCCTGATATTTCGAGATATTTGAAACCTTGTAGACCTTTGACAACTAATCTTAACTCTGGTTTCCATAGTTTAACCCTAATCGCTTCCCAAAACCCCAAATCTTGTATCGCCGAGACGCTTTCACCTTGCATTATTGCATATAGTGGATTAGTAAGAGTAGGATTGATTGTAATGCCTGTTTGCTTGTTTGATCCTTCTTCAGAGCAAGAGCCCGAGTTTGAAGACTTCGTCGCAGACCCGACATCAACTGCTGTTTCTTACGACGCGGAAGGCAAGTCATATTCTTGAACATCTTGAACCTATATTTTAAGAATTGTTAAGATATTACCTTGATTATAAAGTAGTATTGCATGTGTTGAGAAAAGAATGATTTGGCAGTACTAGGCTGGATGCCTAAGAAAATGTGAAATATGGTAGAGAGCCATAACTAGTATATGTATATAAATCTATATTCATGAAATAAAACCCCTAGCCGTGACCAGTATTTTGGTATGGAATGGTGGAAGCACTGGATGTGCTTGGTCGCACTGGAAGTGCATGGATTATGGTATGATCTGGTCACTGGCATATAAGGACTAGAACCTTGTGTTGTGCGTCTAGTGGCATGATTAACGTGCCGACCGCAAGCCTGGTATGACACAGGCCTGAACAAGTAGTATGTGGATCACACATGGAACCTCTATATGACATATTCACGATTGACACGGAGTGCGCTCCAACACATATCACAGGATGTGATAATGCACGCTGACCCTGAGGGGAAGATGCCAATTTAGTGGGGGTTGTGTAATCCCGCCACAACTGTGGTTTGCGTGAAGAAAACCACGGGGTCTGGGGTGAATTGTGTGTGAAACATGACAAAAATTCTTGTTATCTCCACCTTGCCACTCACAGTATGAAGTGAGTCAGGGGTCCAATCCTTGTGATAGGAAGGGCATGAAAGTGGATATATCTTGCGGGTAAATTGGTACCCCTCTGCAGAGTTAAAAATGTATTCAAATACTTCGTGCTCCCGAGTTTTAGGAGTATGCCGCGGTGGATTAAATCCACGGGGTGTGACACAAGTATTGTTTTATAATTAAAATTTGACAAGTAAAGATTACCCAAATGACATGTGTTGTCATGATAAGGGGTGCTGCCGTGGGCTGTCATGTGTTGACGTGTCGCAGTAGTAGCATAATCTAGTGATCATATGATAGCTAAGAGGCACGTGGATTGTGACCTAAGTATATGAAATGCTGCCATGAGCATGAGATTTGAAAAGCTTGAAAGAAAAGTATTTTGAAAAACCTTCTCACCTCTTTCCCTCAATAGCCTAGGATCATGCCATCTCTACTATACGTATCTCTACTCTTACCTATGACTTACTGAGTACGTAAGTGCTCACCCTTGCAACCTTTCAACAATAGATGGAGTGCTTCATGACCAAGACGAAGGCTTGAAAGATTTCGTGGATCCAGAAGGAGGAGAGCCAATTTTGCCAGAGCCTTGATGTGTGTTGTTCTACTGTCAACCTCTTATGACTGTGGGGGTTTCGCCTAGCTTCCGCCGCGTAGTTGTTATTTGTTTTATTTAGACCATTTGTGCCGTGAAGGCATTATATCACCCTTTCATTGTATCAGGCCAGCAGGCCATACTGTTTATGAATGATAATTTGAAAGTTACTCTGCTGCAATAAACTCCTGTGCTTGACTTATCCTGGGAAGTCAGTGGTATGTATGTATGAGGCCAGCTGCAGTGAGCTAGGTCTCCACAGGAGTAGTCGTGGTACCCTATTCGGGGCGCGACAAATATGAATGAATGCGAATGCAACAAATGACCTAAGAGTTTCTCAGTTTTTTGCTAGAACTAAAAGAGATTTCACAACCCCTCTTAATAGTATGGTTAAAAACTAAAAAGAATTTCTATAAAATCTGGTCAATCTCTAAACTCCAAGACCGGTATAATAAACAAGCACTTACCTTAGGTCTTTGCTGCTTCCTTCTTGGTGACCTTGCGCTTGCGATCTTGGCTCACGACCTCGGGCGACCTTTGCTCGCAACCTACAGATCTGAGCAACACTGCGACCTTGCGCTTGCGACTCCCATTTGATGTTTCTTCTTTTCACCTAATCTTATCGATTATACTCAAAGCAAATAGATTAGTCCAAGACACTTGTTGTCATTTATCATCAAAATCAAGATTAAGAGTCTAGAAGCAACAATGTCCCCCTTTTTGATGATTGATGACAACAAGTGTTTAAGTGAATAAAATTTAATAATGACTCCCCCTTAGTGTATGCATAGGCATTAGATATGCAAGAACTCCCCCTGAATGCATGCATATATAAATACACATATGAGTCATCTGAGAGTCCACAATGAATAAACAATGAGCACATAAACTATCAATAATGTCATACAAGAATATCTCCCCAATCTCTCTCTAACCTCTCCCCCTTTGACACAAGCATAAAAAGGCGGGAGGACAGCAAAGCGGACATTTAACTTGCATTTGATATATCAATAATATTCAATTCACTTCTAAGAAAGCAAAATCTAATCTCATCTAAAGGTTTGGTGAAGATGTCTGCTAGCTGCAAGTTAGTTCTTACATAATTCACATCTATGTCCCATTTTGCCACATGATCTCTTGTAAAATGGTGCCTAACATCAATGTGCTTTGTTCGAGAATGTTGAACAGGATTGTTTGCAATCTTTATGGCACTTTCATTATCACACAAGACTGGCACTTTTTCAAAAGAAATTCCATAATCCAAAAGGGTTTGCTTCATCCATAAAATTTGAGCACAACAACTACCTGCTAAAGCATATTCTGCTTCGGCGGTAGAGAGAGCTACAGAATTTTGTTTCTTAGATGACTAAGAGACAGTGATCTCCCCAAAAATTGACAACTACCAGATGTGTTTTTTCTATCAATTTTGCAACCCGCATAATCCGAATGCGAGTAACAAATTAATTCAAAATTGGCATCTTTAGGGTATCAAAGTCCTATATTTGGATAGCATTTCAAGTACTTAAGGATTCTTTTAATAGCAATCAAATGACATTCCTTAGGAGATGATTGAAATCTAGCACATAAGCAAACACTGAATATGATGTCGGGCCTAAATGCAGTAAGATAGAGTAAGCTACCAATCATAGATCAATAAAGTTTAGAATCAACCACTTTTCCGTCATTGTCCATATCGAGATGTCCATTAGTGGCCATGGGAGTTTTGATGACTTTAGCATCTTCCATCCCAAAGCACTTGAGCAAGTCCTTCACATACTTGGTTTGACTCATGAACGTTCTGTTCTTGAGTTGCTTGATTTGAAGTCCAAGGAAGAAGCTTAGCTCTCCAATCATCGACATCTCAAATTCCCTAGACATCATTTCTCCAAACTCATGACAAAAGGATTCATTAGTAGGGGCAAGTACAATGGTTGAGATGGCTCCTCAGGCCATTGTGAAGGAACTAACTGCGGATCTCCAATCCGATCAAATGGAGATCGCATCATCAGTCTTGACAGTAGGAGCAAATCAGCAAGAAACCACATTTGCTGCTCCTGTTGTCAAGGAAAAGACCGATCTTATGGTTCACTCTTCAACTGAGCCCGAGAGCTCACAGAGGACCACTTTGAGCCATCTCGTAGAGGTAAGTAAAAAACTTCTTTACCTTCTCTGGAATAAAGGATCTTAGGAAATTTTTGGGTTCAAACAACAGGTTTTACTGTGTTTCAGGATCTAACCCAAATGGCAACCACGTCAAAAGCTCTAGCAGAACTAATTGAGGTCGCGCAAAGGAAGATCAGCCGTCTACAACAGTAAATATCCGTACATTGCTTATACTAACCTGAACTTCATCTAAGTACAATGATTACCTCTCTAGTCGTAGAGAAATTCTTCCATGATGAAAAGCATAGCTGATCGATGAGGTCAGGAAGAAATTGCGGCCATGAGATCTTCTTCTATGGAGAAAGAACTCAACGAGGCGCAGTTGAAGCTTTCCTGTAGGTTTACTTCCAACCAAAGGATGTTATTTCCTTTCATGAACTGCTGTAATTTCCATTACTTTGCTCATGTAGTTCAAGAGGAAAAGATAAGAATTCTTTCTAAAGAGAAGGATGACTTCCAAAAGAAGTGTGCCCAAGCTGAAACTTAGAATGGGCAACTTCATGCAACCATAGAGTCATTCAAAAAGACGGTCGACACTGTGTGCGAGAAGAGGAAAACCTTGAAGGCGACGATCTCAACCTGTAGCAGCATTCAGTCGGAAGTCTTTGAGAAACTAAAGATGGTTGCCGACTTGCTGAAGGCTGATATTATTGATCCCCAAAAGGAGAACTTAAGCCTCAGTGAATCATGCAAATTGGTTGCAGCTCAAGCTAAATCACTTCTCGAGTATCTTCCCGAAGATACAAAGCAGCAAGAAGAGGCATTGAAGACTAACGCAAGGTCTGTAGCCTATGCCATTTTGTGCAAATTAAGACCACCATGGCCCAAATTTGGATTTGAATCCGGTGGTGGGAGATGCAAAATTCGAGAGTGAAGATCAGCTTGAGGCCATAATGGAAGAAGTCAAACCCTTAATTGAAAACCTCTTGAAAGAACTCGGCTTACTGTGATCTCATTGTACTGAACAATGATCCTCTTATTTGGATTGTACGTGCACATATACAGTTGTAGTAGAAAATGCGCAAATGCATGCCTTTCACTTTTGCAAAAGATGTACTTAATTTTGTGTTATATTATGACGATATTCCCCTAGCCCCCTCCTGAGATCATACATACCGAAGGCATTGTATTATAATCTCAGGAGAAACATGGCTAGTGATGATCAAGGAGTATCTAGCTACTCTCTTATATGTTAAGAAACAGTTTATAAAGAAATGTCTCAACTAGATATGATCATCTAGTCACACCAATACTGACCTTAGTATAATACCGAAGTTTATTACAAACTGGCAGCCCCTCAAATGATCAGAAACACACTAGTAAGTCCCGTATGCACTGAGAAACGGCTTATTTAGGGATGTCTTATCTATATGCGACCATGAGATCGGCCAGCGAATCCAACTTGGTTACTATAATAAGATGATTATTGGTGGCCAGCCCCCGAGCATACCTCGACAAGGATGGGACAAAAGAATTAAACCATAACATAATGCGAAGAAAGGTACATGTTATTTTTAAGGAAATCATGCTAATTGAAAAGGAAAAAAGTAAATGGAAAAAATTACACGTAAAACTTGCGTAGCTGATCTATGTTCCAAGTATTAGACAAGATCCTTCCATCTTCCATCACCAATCGGGCTAATCCTGGTCACGGCACCGAAACCACAGTATAAGGACCTTCCCACTGAGGGGAGAATTTATTGCGATTGGACTGGTTTTGAATTTTTTGTAAAACCAAGTCACCCACGTGAAGACTACGAGGTCGCACCCGTTTACTGTGGTACTTACGTAAAGCTTGTAAGTATGCCGCAGATTTAATCAACGCCCGATCGTGTTTCTCCTCAAGGAGGGTGATATCATGGGCACGTTGTTCATGTTGATCAGAATGATCAAATTGATCTATACAAACAGAACCAATGCGAATTTTCATAGGTAAGACAGCCTTGGCACCATATACCAGTTGAAAAGGTGTCTCACCCGTAGCTCGACTACAAGTAGTGCGTAGTGCCCATAGAACTGAGTAAAATTCATCTACCCAAGCCCCCGAGCACATTTTAAGGCGATCAAAAACACGCTTCTTGATGCCTTGTAATATTTGCCCATTGGCGTGTTCAACAGCACCATTGCTCTGTGGATGAGCCACAGATGCAAAGCACACTTTGGTCCCGATATCGTCGCAATAGTCCAGAAGAGACCACTAACGAACTGGGAACCATTATCGGTAATAAGATGATTTGGAACACCAAATCGCGTTACAATATTCTTGTGAAAGAATTTCTTCGCCGTAGCGGTAGTAATATTGCGGACTGGTTCAGCTTCAATCCACTTAGTAAACGTGTCAATGGCTACAAATAAGAACTTGTACCCATTAACCGCTTGGGGCATAGGGCCTACTATATCTATTCCCCAGACCGCAAAAGGCCATGTTAAAGGAATAGTTTGCATTTGCAAAGCATATGCAGGCTGATGAACTTGCCGTGCATGGAATTGACACTGTGGGCATGTTTTGACCAAATGCTTGGCATCATCAAGTGCCGAAGGCCAATAAAAACCTTGTCGGAAAGCTTTTCCGACTAGCGTCCGATAAGATGCATGTGCACTACACACACCGTCATGAATTTCTTTCAAGAGGGATTTACCTTCCTCATAAGATATACAGCGCATGAATACTCCTTGAATACCCTTCCTATATAAAATTTCATCGATCATTTTATATAAACGCGTCTTTTGAACTAACCAATCACTTTCAGTTTCATCCTTGGGCAAGGTCCCATGTTCAAAATAGATCCACAATGGTCGGGTCCAATCTTCTTCATGTCCAAGGTTGGTGACGTAAACTGTCACCGAATCATCCTCGACTGAAACCATGATCAAAGGGTATTTTAAGTGTTCAACGAACACTCCTGCTGGAGCGGATGTGCGTGAGGACCCAATTTTTGATAATTGGTCTGCGAGTATATTATCTTTTCGAGGGATAAATTGGACATCGAAATGACTGAAGTGTTTTTCCAATTTCCTCACTTCCCCCAGGTAATGAGCCATTGTCTCATCGGATGTGTTGTACTCCTTGTTTACCTGGTTTACGATTAACTATGAGTCTCCCCTCATCACTAATCGACAGACTTCAAGGAATTTTGCTGGACGAAGCCTTGCAACAAGACCTTCATACTCTACTACATTGTTTGTTGCAACAAAGTGTAATTGAATGACATACTTGAGTTGGTGGCCCTGAGGCGTAATTAAGAGCACTCCAGCCCCCGAGTGTTGAAAACTGCGAGAGCCATCAAAATACATCGTCCAAAGGTCAATGCATTGTAAATCTTTAGGTTCTTGCGCAGGAGGGTCGGAAATAGTCCATTCAACCACAAAATCTGCAAGAATTTGAAATTTAACCCCAATAGAGGGGTGAAATGGATATCAAATGCTCCAAGTTCCACTTCCCACTTCGCAATGCGACCAGATTTCTCCAGATTTTGGATAATTTCTCCCAATGGAAAGACGAAGGCACAGTAATTTATGTGCTTGAAAGTAATGTCGTAGCTTACGGGAAGCCATCAGAAGTGTGTAAAGTAACTTCTGGACCACAGGGTAACACTCCTTTGGTCCATGAAGTACTTCACTTACAAAATAGATTGGTTGCTATATGCCTTCCCTCTCCGCGACTAGGACTGTGCTGACCGCGTGAGGGGTGGCTGCTAAGTAAACTAGTAATGGCTCCCCTAAATTCGGAGAGACCAATACAGGTGGACTAGATAAATATGCTTTGACCTCTTGAAAGGCTTTTTCGGCTTCATCTGACCAGGTAAAACTATTGTGCTTGCGAAGAACCTTAAAGACAGGCAAACCGCGTTCGCCTAGTCGCGATATAAAATGGCTTAAAGCCGCCATGCGACCTGTAAGGCTCTGGACATCCTTCATGGTTGAAGGAGATCTCATTTGCTCAATGACCCTGATTTTTTTAGGATTAACCTCAATTCCTCTTGAACAAACAAGGAAACCCAAAAATTTACCAGAAGAAACCCTGAAGGAACATTTTTCAAGATTCAATTTTATTCCATGGCTATTCAAATTATAGAAGGTTTCAGCAAGATCGTCTATATGACTAGAACTTTCCAAACTCTTTACAACCAAATCATCGACGTAAGCTTCAAAATTACGCCCCAACTGGGAGATCCGGGAGGATCTTCAAGTCCTGATCACATACGGTTCCGCAATCATAACCGTATTCGGAAGGTTTCGCGACCATGAAAATGAATTCGTTCCCTGTTCAGAATTGTAATCCGATCCGAATATATATAACTAACTTTATTTGTTTAGGATTAGTTAGTTATATGAGTCTAATACGTTTAGGTTACTGAGTCTGATACGTACTCATACGATTGGACTATAAATACCTTGTAATAGGTCTAGTTTATATCATCGAATACAAGCAAATAGTCATAGAGCTTATTTAAGTCTTAGACACTTATAGTTCATCGACGTAGACGAGTCTGTCTAACGTTCGACGTGTAAAGCCCTCTTTGATATAAAGAGTTGTGCAATTACTTGAACTGTGTTTTTCGATCAACCTTTGGGTTTTGGTATTTTCGAGTAAGATCCCGTTATTCCGCATATTAGAATCTGGGCGAGACTAGTGCGAAAACCAAGGCTAGGTCTCGAACGGATCAAGTTGGTATCAGAGCAACTTTCCTATCTTGTGGATGGTGAAGACTCACCAGGGTTACAAAACCTCTGGTGAAACTCTAGGCGATCAATTGACAGTTCCTACGGCCGCATCTCCGACAATGTCTCACGATATCTCCGTTCAAACTAACCTAGCCGAACAAGTGGCTAAGCTCTCCACCGACATGGAAACCGTGCTTGCTAGGATTAAGCAGTAGGCCTTGATTGTACCTCCTGAAGTAGGGAAGGTAATGGGTGTGAAGATTGGTGAAGACTTGTGCAGGGCAGACGAAAATGAAGACGAAGGCGACCACAAGACCGACGACCTCGCCAACACCTCCTTCGCTGTCGGATATTTCAAGGTCGACGCTAAGATTGAAATACCCATATATGATGGGGAGATCGATGCCGAGAAGTTATATTCATGGCTCGATCAGCTTGAGACATACTTTGACCTAAAAGGGTTTAGTAGCGTTCAAAAGGTCAAATTTGCACCTTTGAAGATGAAGGACCACGCCAAGACATGGTGGAAGGCCCTTGTCGCCAGTGGTGAAGCTAACGACCTTGCATGGGGTCAATTCAAACGACTTCTATGACAAGAATTTTATCCGATGGGTTACCTTGAGGAGAGATGGAAACGTTGGCACGGATTGTACCAACGGCGCGACCAGACCGTCCAAGACTATACTACGGAGTTCCGGAGACAAGCAATGGTCATCGGCATATCATTATCCGATCCTCAGGTATTTCAGAAATACATATCTGGACTTCAGAAATTGATCAGTACTGAGCTAAGTCTATTCGGCGTCCAAGACATCGTGACCGCGAGCACAACCGCTATGGCGATCGAGAAGAAGAACAAATCCCGCAGCGACAAAGGCACGAAGGATAGTGCGACCTCGACAAAAAGAAAACCATGTCCGAAGAAAAATGCTTCGAAGCCGGGCATGGGTACTTTTTGCGATCATTGTCAACTCGCGGGACACACCAAAGACAAATGCTACAAGCTTCATCCTAAGCTTCGATCGAAGAAAAACGGACCAGGGAAAAGAATAGCCACGGCTACTGCGACTTCATCCGACGAAGAAGTTGTCCGAGTGAATTCGGTTAATGAGGCGGATACGACCTTGTTTCTGATGGCAATGCCGAAGGAGAAGGGTTTGGATCCATTGAACGACTATCACCCAATGGAGGACTTGTTCACCAGCAACATCCAGGTAAAGCACGGAGTGGTCGCAGCGATATTCGATCCTGGAAGTCAGAAGAATCTGGTCTCCGCTGGACTGGTTCGGTGACTTGGTTTGAAGACAACCACACACCCGCAACCATATCCGCTGGGTTGGTTTACATCCGACGTGAACCAACAGATTACGAGTCAGTGTGTGTTGAAGTTTGCAATCTCTGCACGGTATATCGATGAGGTGCAAAGCGATGTTGTCCCTATCGATATCTGTCAGGTGATTTTTGGGAGTCCGTATCTGTATGATCGAGACGCTCACTTCCATCGGCGTGCGCAAAAGTATGACCTCACCAAAGATGGAGTTAAGTTCGTGATCAGTAGAGACATCCACGTCAACACTTCGAACTTAATTACTACAAATCAAGCCAAACGAATTGTCAATGCATGTCACAAGTAAGTGCTTGTCATGATTCGACCCATTGGTCAAGATGAGGGTACTCGACCAGCATTGTCGTTGGCGTGCCGAGAGGATTCTGGTCGTTTGTCGGGACTACTGGAGAAATACAGTGACTTGTTTGAGACTACCCAGGGTCGTCCGCTGAAACATCCAGTCGAGCACGAAATTCAGCTTGTGTCCGATGCGACGCTGCCCAATTTGAGTATGTATCACAACTTAGTATTGGAGAATGAATAGATCAAGAGACAACTTGTTGAGTTGCTAAACGATGGTGTCATTCGACCGAGTAGTTTATCTTGTGGATCTCCTGTAGTGTTAGTGCCAAAGAAAGATGGGACTTGGCGTATGTGCATTGACTACCGAGCACTAAACAAGATCACCATCAAGAACCGATACCCCCTTCCTCGTATTGATGACCTGCTAGACCAATTGAAACATGCTGTTGCCTTCTCCAAATTGGATCTTAAGTCAGGATATCATCAAGTTAGCATCCGAGAGGAGGATACGTGGAACACCGCGTTTAAAACACAACAAGGTCTGCTCGAATGGCTAGTCATGCCGTTTGGTCTCTGCAACGCCCCGGCAACGTTCATGCGTCTTATGGATGACGTATTGAGGCAGTTCATCGACAACTTTATGATCATTTGCCTTGTCAACATACTGGTTTATAGTCGTTCGTGGGATGAGCACCTCATTCATGTCGAAAAGGTGTTCGAGCAACTGCGGCAACATCAACTTTGCCTCAACAATAAGAAGTGCGAGTTCGGTCAGCAAACTCTACTTTACCTCGAATTCATGGTCGGTAACGGTACATTGCAAATCGACCCGGACAAGGTAAAAGTGATTCGTGAGTGGCCGCGACCGCAAACAATTATGGATGTGCGTAGTTTTTTGGGAGCATGCCAATATCTTTGGAAGTTTATCCGACACTTCTCGATTGTGGCTTCTCCATTGCATGCATTAACATGGATCGATCAAAAGTTCGAGTGGACAGGGAAACATGAGGACACGTTTCTCTTACTGAAGAGGAAGATCAACGAGGCACCTATGTTAGCTTTGCCGAATCTCTAGAAACTATTCGAGCTAGAAACCGATGCCTCAGGTTATGCGATGGGCGCAGTGCTCATCCAAGAAGGTCGACCAGTGGCATATCACTCTGAGTTATTCCAGGGTGCTCAGAGGAACTACCCGACGTACGATAAGGAGTTGTGCACCTGCATCAGGCCGTGAAACATTGGCGGTGTTATCTCTTGGGTAAAGAGACTGTTGGCCACACCGACCATCAACTGATGCAATATTTGCAAACGCAGTCCAAGCTACAACAAGCTCGGCACATGAAGTGGATGTCGTATCTACAGCAGTTTAATCTGGTGATTAAGTACAAGAAGGGCATACACAACAAATTGGCGGACATGTTGTCGCAACCACCAGTTACGACCCTCTGCTTATCAGCGTTCATGCAGATCGAGCCCTCATGTCATAATGACTATGCCACTATGTACAGTGAAGACCCTGATTTTCAAACAACACTAACTGAGCTCAAAACAGGGAAACCTATAGAGTTCGTTCGTCGAGAAAGACTCTTGTACAAGGGCAATTTACTTTGCATACCTCGTGGAGCACCTCGAATTCAATGCTTGCGAGAAGCGCACACATCGAAGGTAGCTGATCAGTTTGGGGTTACAAAGACGTTGCAAAATCTTCACCGACATGTGTTCTAGCCTCGTATGCAGCAAGATGTGGCTAGTTTTGTTCGAGGTTGTCGTCTCTGCAGCATCTCGAAACAGGCAAACCAAAAATTAGGTTTGTACACTCCTTTGCCAGTTCCATCGCGACCATGGGAGAGCATATCCATGGATTTCTTGGGAGGATTGCCTAAGATCCGACGTGGCAACGACTATCTATTCGTGGTCGTTGATCGGTTCTCCAAAATGATTATTCTTATCCCTTGTCGAAAGACTATCACGGGAGAAGAAGCAGCTCGGATATTCTTTCAACATGTTTGGACACACTTCGGACTGCCGACTTCTATTGTGTCTGATCGCGATACCCAGTTCCTTAGTCACTTTTGGCGATCGCTCTGGACGATGATGGACACCAAGCTAAAGAGGATGGTCAAACTAAGGTGGTAAATCACATAGTCGTTCATCACTTGAGAGGATATAACTCAAAGCACCCGAAGAGTTGGGACAAAAGCATACCGTACCAGTAGTTTGCTTTTAATCGAGCAGTGCATATTTCGACTGGAAAGTCACCGTTTGAGGTCTATTTAGGATTTCTACCACAGAGTCCTTTCGACTTGGAGTTTGTGATCCCTACCTCAGCATAGAACAGCAAGGAAGCATCTGATCAGTATCGAGCACAAAAGTTCCTGGAAGGTATTCAATGACTCCATCGTGAGGTTGAACAGAACTTGTTGAAAGCTCAACTCAAGTACAAGGTGCGACATGGTCAGCACCGAGTTGATGCGCAATTTCAAGAAGGTGATATGGTATGGTTACATCTGAGTAAGGAGAGACTTAAAGGTGAAGGTAAGAAACTCAAACCCATTCATTATGGTCTTTTTTGGATTTTGCGGAAAGTGGGTAATAATGCTTGTCAGCTCGAGTTACCTCCATACATGGATATTACTCGGTTGTTAATGTTGAGCACCTCAAACTCTTTGAGCCTTCAATGCTATACGATGAGCTAGATACTATAGTACCATCTATTGAAGTCTTGGTCTATTAATGAGATGAACCTCTACGTGAAAATGTGATTCTGGAGAAGAAGGTGACTACCACCTGCAGTGGCACAAAGGAGACTTTTCCAGTCGGTCGGAAAGATCAACGAGCACGTGCGGCAAAGTGGTACACCAGAGAACATGGACCAGCCCAAATTCCACATCTCTAGTTTGATCGAGAGGTCGCAACAGGGGTTGGCTCCTTCTCAACAAGGGAGTCATGATCCGGGAGGATGTTCAAGTCCTGATCACATACGATTCCGCGATCATAACCGTGTTCGGAAAGGTTTCGCGACCATGGATTGGTTCGCGACCATGAAAAGGAATTTGTTCCTTGTTCGGAATTGTAATCCGATCCGAATATATATAACTAAGTTTATCTGTTTAGGATTAGTTAGTTATATGAGTCTAATACGTTTAGGTTACTGAGTCTGATACGTACTCATACGATTGGACTATAAATACCTTGTAATAGGTCTAGTTTAGATCATCGAATACAATCGAATAGTCATAAAGCTTTGTTAAGTCTTAGACACTTATAGTTCATCGACGTAGACGAGTCTGTCTAACATTCGACGTGTAAAGCCCTCTTTGAAATAAAGAGCTGTGCAATTACTTGAACTGTGTTTTTCGATCAACCTTTGGGTTTCGGTATTTCCAAGTAAGATCCCGTTATTCCGCATATTAGAATTTGGGCGAGCCTAGTGTAAAAACAAAGGCTAGGTCTCAAATGGATAACTGGGAAAGAAAGGTCTTTTGCATCAAGTGCTGGTACGTGGAACCAGCGTTCTTGAGAGCAATTGGCATTCTGATGTAGCAGTAGGTGCCAAATGGTATGATGAAGGTTGTTTTCTCTTCTTCTTCTTCTGCCATGCTAATTTGATGGTACCCTGAGTAAGCATCTAGGAAGCTCATCAGTTCGCAACCCACTGTAGAATCAACCAACTGATCGATGCGAGGAAGGGGAAATCATCCTTTGGAAGGCACTATTTAGGCTGGTGTAACTGACGCACATGTGCCACTTACCATTTGACTTTAGGACCATGACCGGGTTTGCAAGCCATTCAGGATGATCGACTTCGCAAATAAATCCTGTCTTCTGGAGTTTGTCTAACTCCGAACGGATGGCTTCTTGTCAGTCAACAGCAAAGCGTCTCAGCTTTTGCTTTATTGCTCCTGTCCAGGCCGAATTGCTAGCCTGTGCTCAATTACTTCCCTTGGGACTCAAAGCATGTCAGACGGTTTCCACGCAAACACATCTGCGTTAGCCCAGAGGAAAATAACGAGCTCGAGTTACTATTTGTTGTCCAGACCCGATCCATTCCGAATGGTCCTGGATGGATCATCTGGGTACAATGGAATTAGCGATCAGTTTCTCATCTGGCCACGGGGAAACTTTGATCGTATCTGAGGCTGTGGTCATAACTTTAACATCCCGAAGGGGAAGCTGATCCACCAACTCTAGAGATAGCCGATCACAAGTATGAGCCGTGTTTCGGCTGCCTCAGACTGAAATAACGCCTTTTGGGCCTGATAGCTTGACGCATTGATAAGCATAATGCGCCACCACCATGAACTTAGCAAGTGTTGGCCTGCCAAATATAGCGTTATATGCTGAGTCGCAATCAATCACATCAAATGGAATCAACTTCGTTCAAAAATTGTCAGTTCTCCCAATGTTACCAGTAATACAATTTGTCCAATCGGCATCATTGAGAGACTAAGGATTATTTCATAAAATGGGTGAATTATGGGTTTAATCTTTGAACTAGGAATTTGCATCTCGTCCAGTTCCTTGACCATAATAGGTCCAAGGAACTGCCCCCGTCGATCAGAACTCTTTTGACCCTAGCATTGCTAATTATTGGGGTAATGACCAAAGGGAGTCAAAGGGAGTCGTAATGGTCGCATGAGCCCCTTGGGACAATCGTCCCGGTCGAAGGTTAAGGGAATTTCGGACCAACGAGAATATTGAGGCTCTCCAAAGGGAGTCTAAACTTTATTTACCTCGCGGTAAAAAGTTTTGAATTGACGCTTAGAAGCATAAAAAAAAGAACCACCAAAAATAATATTAACATGATTTTTGGGTATCTGGTAAGACATTTCTTCATCTCCATCAACATCTCTAACCTCGCAGGCTTGACCCTGTTGTGGTATGGTCGACATAGGTCCAATTCCTTGATAGAAATCATCCAATTGCTTCAACTAATTGCGACAGTTCTTGAGATCATGTCCCAAATAATTATGGAATGGGCACCACTTCTTGTTTCCCTGCGGGTTAGCTTGTTTTCCCGAATGGTCGCCGTCGCAGCCACTAGAAGGAATTTTATTCTTGAATGGAAACTTATTACCTTTACCCGACAGTGGTTTTTTGGCAACGGCAACATTCCTATATTGTTCAGCCTGATTCTTCTTGGACTTCTTGGATTTCCTACCGGACGACGACTCTAGTTTCTTACTAGAGTTGTCCTTCTTGTTGTTCTTGAGACCTGGTTGTGGCGGCAAATTCCCCTTGTCCACCATTATGTTCCATTCTACGGCCTCAGCCGTGTCAGAATAGCGGTCGGCCATGTCGAAGAGATCAGCTACTGACCGGGGTGGATGGATGAGTAAGTCCTCTGTGAACCTCCGATATCGAACTGCATGTTTAAATGCCCTGATAACGGAGTTGTCAGAGATGTTTGGAATGGTATTTCTCACTCCAACAAATCTCTTGACAAAATGCCAAAGAGTTTCCATGGAAGTTTGGTGCAAGCGATGAAGGTCATCTTCTTTGCTAGGCTTCTGATAACAATTTTGGAAATTGTTGAGTATTGCATCACACAACATTTCCCAATTGTAAATTGACCCCTCTGGCTGATTAAACAACCAGGTTCTTGCTGGTCCTTTGAGAACCATTGGCAAATAGTTTGCCATTACGCGGTCATCTCCTCCTACCGCTTGAATGCTAGTGATGTAGATTTAAAGAAACTCGGATGAGTTCTAAGTTCCATCAAACCTTTCGATTGTTCCTGTTTTAAACTTATCCGGCCAGACCACAACACAGAGGCCTGGTGAGAAAGATTTGTAACCGACATAGGAACTGTGGAGAAGTCCGCAGCCTTCTGTATGGTCATGGGTGATATCACCTTGAGGAGATGCACCTCGTGGCCCCAGGTGGGAACTTCCCACTCACCTGACTTTTGTCATGCCTAACTGGCCCTATTGGTAATCGATTGCGCCTCCCATGACTAGAGTGAGAGTAACCTCGCTCATGGGAGTGAATCGTAGAGCGGGACGACGCCGTCGGAGTCGCATCACATGCAACTTCGTCAAGCGTATGTGCTAGAACTCTGGCAAAGGTCGTTCTATTCGCATCTTCGATACCAGGAGGAGGATTACGCAGGGTATCTACGATAACATGAATTTGATCTTGTGTACTCCTCTTGGGCGCCATGGGTGTCACCGTTTCTTCAACCGCCGGGGGATAATCTAGGGCCAAAGAAGGTGTTTGGTCGCGCCTGCAACCATGCGGATGACGGGAAGTGCTAGGAGCGGCATCGTGGCGAGATTGCGCAAGGTGTAAGGCTTCCTTAGTGGCCCTGCGAATCTCGTTTTCTCGCTGCTCGCAATCCTGATCCTCCTTTTTTTTGCGTTCATGTTCCTCCCTAGCAATTCGCTGCTCAAGATTTTCCTCTGATAACGCAGCAAATTCTCGAGGAACCGAGGTCATAGATGGGGAAAACATCCCTCCTTGCTCTGAATCAGATTCAAAATAAAAGAGAGATCGAAGATTGTCCATGTCGACGATTTGGACTCAGGGTCCTCTGTCGATCTTACGCAGATTTGTAAGTTGTATGTGAGACCTTTCAGGGTGTCCTTAGGTAAGTTAAGATAAGTACTATATCAAGGACGCGAGGATTTATACAGGTTCGGGCCCTCGATGGTGGGAGTAATAGCCCTACGTCCGGTTGTGATTTCACTATGTATAAAAGAGTTTACAGGGAAGAGAGATTGTCACAGGCGATAATCTCTTCTTTACACTTTTGTCTATTAATTATATCTAAGTCTTCTGATCTCTTAGATCTCTTGATCATTCCCTTTGTATCGTACACCAGCCATCCTTTTATACTGAATGAAAGGATGCCAATGTGAAGCAATTTCGGGCGATTGCCATGGTGCAGTTCGTATAATCGCACCAGTCCTCTTCACCGATTAAGCACGTGCAATTATAGATAACTGCACATGTTAACCTCCTAGCGGTTGTCTTCACACATGGGAGAAGTTATCTTGATCCTGAGAACGTGTCTGGTAAAGACTCAAACACTCCTGAGATATCTTGGTCGTGCATAGCCAGTGACCTTCTGATCCCACATAGCCTACGACCTCATGACCATGCAAGTACGGCGATCATAGACTAACTCTGTGCCCGCGACCCTCGGAGGTACAGGAAGCTATCCTTCTGCGACCAGAGTGGCTGCTATGACATAGAAATATATATCTTATCCGAACTTGACTTGAACATGATATATGTTAAATAAAATAACTCGGGTGATAATCCTCGTCAGCTAGCCCCCAAATTTGAAGAGATAAAAAGATTATTACTTCAAATTTAATCTACATTGAATATGTAACATGACGCTTCGACTTCTTCATGTGCACTGTACGCCGTGTGGCGGTTTGTTTCTCAAGAAAATCTCTAGGTTTTTCTTGACAAGTAATCATGAAGTTTATGACCATTTAACCAAAGCAAAAGTCGTAAGTGCGTTTTAAGAACTCGAGGCATCCGCGAATGCGAACCGTTGCCTCTAGGCTCTATAAATAGCGAAGCCCTTCAGTTCTAAAACCCACGAACTTTTCTTTGGCTAATTCTTTTAGAAACTGCTATCTTCTTACCTCCCATTTCCTCTTCTACTCCCATCCTAATGGCAAACCGAGATTCCAAAAAGGTTGTTGAGAGCGATGAGGAAGAAATAGAGATAGGAACCAAGATTGAACAGGATCTTCAAAAGGTAGTTCTTGTCGCGGCACCGCTCCTTGGGAACCACGATTACTCCCGTGGGGACCCAGCTCGCTGCAACTGGTCCCATACATACATACCATTGACTTCCCAGGATAAGTCAAGCACAGGAGTATATTGTAGATATTTAACTTACATTACTTTGAGCAATGTGGCCTGCTGGCCTCAATACAACATAATAAATTACAAAGCCATCACGGCATAAATAAGTCTGGTTAAAGCAAAACAACAACTACTCGTCAGAAGCTAAGTGAACCCCCACAGCAAGAAGTTGAAAGCAAAGCAACACTCTTCAGGGCTCGGGTGGAACTGGCTCTCCTTCTTGTGGATCCAAAAAGTTCTCCAGGCATTCATCTTCATCATGGAACACTCCATCTATTGAGTAGTGGATTGCAAGGGTGAGTACTTACGTACTCAGCAAGTTATAGTACACAAGAATATATACATATAATAGTGATGATATGAACCTATACTGGTAGGGAAAAAGGGAAGGTTGCAAAATACTTTCTCTCTTCACAATTTATGACAGTACTTATCATAACTTATCATCAATATCTTTTATAAACCCTTAGAAGTACTACCATAGCACGACAACACATGTCTGCCCATGTCAGCACCTCATTTCATGACAACACATGTCAAGCACATATGAGCTAAGTCTAACAAATTTTATCTGGAAAACATACTTGTGTCACATCGACGTGGATAGAATCCATTGCTTGCAGGCTCCTATAGACCCGGGAGCTCGGAGTATTCAAATACATTTTTGAACTTTGCAAAGGTGTACCACTTTAATCCACTTCTTTACTCAGCTTTCAAGTTGGTACCTCTCCATGCGATTTTTACGCATGTGACAAGGCCGAGATCACTCAACAGTTTTGCAAACCTAGTATTAACAATTCCCTGCCCGATAACTAGACAGTTAAGTCTAAGATAATGTTGTGGGTCCTCCCCACTGCCCATTCTACCTAGCCTCAGTCTATGGTCCCGCAAGACACATGGCCTGTGGATTTAGCCGCGCATGACTCGAAATCCAAGCGAAGGGCACCTTCCTTCAAACACCTGATCCTCTCGTTACCTCACACCACTCATGGCCCTCTGTGGCCAACCAGTTTCCCTCGAGAAATCGGACCGACAAACCATGCAGGGAACAGCTAATACTGAGAAAGCTACTAAGTTATGCCCGTCCCATACCGCGCAAGTGGTTAGTACATTTTTCATGCCACATAGAAGTACAATACAAGGTTCTAGTCCTTATGTGCCTATGACCGGTTCATTCCACAACCCTGCACTCGTCAGTGCCACCACCATTCCATACCAAACTCTGGTCATGGTTAGGGTTTTATTTCATGAATATACATACATACATACATATATATATATATATATATATATATATATATACATATTAGTTATGGCTCCCAGTTTGATCATTTTGTAAAGAATCTTCTCATATTTTATCGGCATACGGCCTAGTACTGCCACATCATACTTTTCTCATTTCATCATATGCAATACTACTTATAGTCAAGGAAATATCTTAACAATTCATAAAATATAGGTTCAAGATGTTCAAGAATATGACTTGTCTTCTGTGTAGTAGAATTCTGTTGCTGATGTTGTGTCGACGGTGATGTCCTCGAATCCTGACTCGGGATCTACTCAACAACAAATCAAACACAAAATGATTACCACTTCTATGTTCAGATTAAGATTCGGAGTTGATTTGAGGCTTTTAGCCTTTCCAGACTTTTGGAAAATCTGAAAAGGACTAATCTGCAATACTTGAGGACTGATTTGTGAAAATGACCTTGGTGATGGAATTCTGGTGCCAACCTTTTGGATTAAGGTATTGGCATACCCTAGATCATAATCCAAAGATAATTTGATATAGGCTAGGTCAAGATTTGATCAGATCGACTTCCTAAATTTCAGAATACTTAGGGTAATTAGGATAATAAATAATTGATCCGGGAGGATCTTCAAGTCCTGATCGCATATGGCTACGCGACCAAGTCCTGATCGCATACGGCTTCGCGACCTTAACCATGTTCGGAAAGGATTCGCGACCATGGATGGGTCCGCAACCATGGATTGGTTCGCGACCAGGAAAAGGAATTCGTTCCCTGTTCGGAATTGTAATCCGATCCAAATATGTATAACTAAGCTTATCTGTTTAGGCTTAGTTAGTTATATGAGTCTAATACGTTTAGGTTATTGAGTCTGATACGTACTCATACGATTGGACTATAAATACCTTGTAATAGGTCTAGTTTAGATCATAAAAGAGTCATAGAACTTATTTGAGTTTTAGACACTTATAATTCCTTCGACGTAGGCAAGTGTGCCTAACGTTCGACGTGTAAAGCCCTCTTTGAAATAAAGAGTTGTGCAATTACTTTGTGTTTCCGTATTTCCGAATAAGATCCCGTTATTCCGCATATTAGAATCTGGGAGAGCCTAGTGCGAAAACCAAGGCTAGGTCTCGAATGGATCAATAATTCTGTTTTCAAAAACAGATTGAGACTAATAATTCTGGGAGTTAGAGATCGAATCTGACCTGGCTTTTGAAGGCTTTTCTACTCAAGGTAATTAGTAGATCATATCTGGATAGTTTGATCTTGATTTGGGTCAAAGGCATTGATTTTGAGATTTTTGGGCTTCAGGATAGAATAGATTTGAATTGATCTTGCTACTTCTAAAGAGACATATGCATGCATGATTTTTCATGAAAAATAAAGTTTTCACCCCAAAACCAGGGCATCACAGTTCTCATTTGAACTATCTGTGTAATCTTTTCACATTTGGTAATTTCCAAAATAATGCATTTTGGGGATTTACAGTTGCTTGAAGAAACGATCCCTCCAAAGAAGAGATCTATAAATGATGAAAGATCCTCCAGTGGAGCTGCATCAAAAATTCCTATGGATGCAAAGGTTGAGGATGCATCAGTGTTCTCTCTTTCTTTGCATTCTCTAGTTCACTCCGCCCTTGCAACCCATCCAGTTGCATCTTCATCACCTTCTTTGGATCATCACTCTTCTGGGGAAAGTCTCACCGTGCCTACAAGGCCTTTGGAACCAAGCCCCCTGCCAAGCTTGGCTTTCTCCTCTCATCCTATGACGAAGGCGAGCATCTTTATTCTCTCCGGTCATCACATGCTTTAGGAACTAACCCATGCATTTACATGATGAGAAAGCTCTTTGGTTCCTCAGCAATCAGCTCGCTAGGATCCAAGTTCTTCTGGGGGAGAAATCTGCCTTGTGCAGAACTCTCCAAGAAGAAAAAGACTTCTTGAAGGAGCGCCTCAATGCTATCTTCCCAATCACACTGCAACTGGCAAAGTGCTGTGATGGATACTGTGAAGAGGCACGCACATTCCAGCTGGAGAGAGATCATGCCCAAGAACAGCGAGACCTCTCCAACACCATTAGGGATAGCTGCTCCTTAATAATAAGGGATGACGTCGATAGGCTGAAAGACGTCACCAATTCTCTTGGGGCGGCCAATGTTGATCCCACTGATGCCAACATGTCCCTGGGAGAACTTTGTAAATTGCTTTCGGATCAGGTCGACGCTTTGGTCGCCTGCATCCCTTTTTTATGTAAAGACTACAAGAAATAAAGTTTCTTTTTTCGTTATATCTTTACTCCTTAGCGATCATGTATTTTCTATAATCATTAGTTGGAGTTCTTTACATTCTCTGTGTGAAAAAGGTTACATGAAAATACCTCTGCGACCAAGACATATACAGGTAGTTAGTCCTCTGTCCGAGATCAAATTCGGACAATACTTTGGTCTCAGAACAACATTGAGGCCATAAAGAATAGCGCGATCACAGGACAGCATTGAGATCACACATAGTGCTGAGGTCACAATATGGCGTTGCGATCATATGTAGCACTGAGGTCACAGTATAACGTTGCGATCATAACAGTGCCGCAATTAGGAAATTACCCTGAACTCATAAGGTGTTGAATCTTTCTAAAAAATTCTCATATAATTATCTGTACCGTAGCCCCCGAATGTGAAATAAAATGATCTTATTAATTTCAAATATATGCATTTTGTTTCAGATTCAAACAGGGTAAATGATATTATACTGGGTTCCAACTGAGAAGACACCCATTATGAGAAATTATTAAAATAATGAACCTGGCGAGTAGTGGCCTCAGGCATATAAAAAGAAGAAGTAGCTTGCCTGAGAAGCTTCAGAACAAAACCCTCTTTTTCCTTAGCCATTTTCGCCGCAAAAAACCCTCGTTTCACACCTTGCTCTCATCGCCACCAAAGTTGTCGTCTTTCCATTGATTTTAACAGCAATGGCATCCTGGAGCCGACCAATCCACCACACTGAAGAGAGCTTGATGGTTCTTGAGAAAGAGGAAATCCTTCCCCCGCGACTGCTAATCAATTGGCGGCCGGTGGAGAAGAATGAGGAAACCCCAGTCGTTCGTGAGAACGAACTGGTAAATCTTCTAAGAGTTCTTGCATTGTGGGTTCTGATTCCCAGAAAACAAGTTCGTACAGGATGTCCTGCCGCATTATGGGTTGGAACTAGTGAATCTGCACCCCAACGCCATTCTGATTCTGGCAATTTCCAACACCTTTGCGAGGCTTTCCTCGAAGTGCTACCCAGTGTAGATCTCTTTCAACAGTTCTACTTCTCGGCATGGTCGAAGAGCGCCAGTGCCGCAGGATGTATATACTTCCATGTGAGGGAGAAGAAATATTACCCCTTTCTCCCTCTGCGGGATTCTGTGCACGGGTGGCACCAGAAATGGTTCTACTGTATTCCCCCATCAGAGAGCGGTCTCTAGATCGAGAATTATCGACCAGAGAAGAACAGTGAAATGGACACCGTTCCTGCTTTGAATCAAGAATTGAAAAAGCAAGCCCAAGCGATTCTTCACTTAGTTCATCAGGGATTAACAGCACGGGATATCATCCATGACTTCGTGCAGAATAGGATAAGCCCCCTGCGGAAAAGGGAACATTCTACTTGGGAGGTGGAATCCATGGCGGACAACACCTTGGATTACAATATGGGTAAGTTCTCCGATCTACAAAATGTGCAATTTTACTGAGGAAAAATTCCATGTCAAGTAATTTGCTTTTTGTGATGTAGTTCTGTCCTTGTCCGAGATTGAGAAAAAGACAAATAACATTTTGTAGAAGGAGCTCAAGGATCACCCTGGCCTCATAGCTTGATCAACAGTAGTGAAGATTTGTCAATCGTCTATTGACTTTATTCATCAAATCGCATTTTTTTAAAATGATGCAGCTGCTGAAGGGGTGAACTGCCGGGACGAAGCGTCCTGGTGATGATGCTGGGCCTTCTGGGAGGTCAGCATCGAAGAGGATAAAAAGAAACTCTTCTAAGTCAAAAAAGGCGAAGGAGCCAACCCCTGAACCATCAAAGAAGAAGATCATAGGAGAGGCTACTTCAAAAAAGAAGAAAACAACCGCGACAGATACTGCGCTAAGATTTTCTCTTCCCCCTGTTGTACCAAGTATGGGTAGGAGTCAATTCTTAATCGTACAGGGTAAGGGGAGCGAGGATGAGGAAGATGAAGTTCCTCTCATCCGTTGTTAGAGGAAGATGATGAACTCTCTAGAGATTGCCATTCCGGAGAGGCCATCCTCGCCCACCATCGTCGAAGTATTGTCCTCCATGGCAGAGGCAAAAACGGCGGCAATGGATCTCGTGATCGCAGAAGAACTTGCGATCAGGGATAATGACCCCAATTCTGATGTTGCAGTTTTAACTGCCCCAGCATTGGTAATTGCCCCTTCAACTACTGAAGGGATCACTGTGGTAAGAACTTCACAGCTTACGAGTCTTCACTCCTCTACATATGTTAATTGAGTCCTGTATATGCAGGAGGAAGAAGTCACTGTCCTATTTAAGAAGAGGAAAACAAGGACAGATGCAGATGACACTTTGCTAGGGGCACCCAGTGGGCTTTTTTCTCCCCAGAGCGCATCACCGAAACCCAAATCTGTGATGGAGTTTTGACTCAAGTAAGAATATCGCATTTTGCCACATCGTGTTTTCTCAAAAACATGGATGTCACAAGTCATGATATTTTCAGGACCCCTGTGTCTGACGCCCTGCCGACCTCCTCAAGAATTGGCGAAGCACCTACCGTGGAGGCCGAGGGAGACACAGGTGCAAGCACAATGGCTGAGGCAATCTCTCATGCCATTGTGGAAGAAGTGATTGCGGACCCCCAATCACAAGGGATGGAAACCACATCCTTGACCGCAGGAGTGAACCAACAAGAAATGGCATTTGCTGCTCCTGTTGTCAAGGAAAGAAGTGATCTCGAGGTTCCAACTTTGAATGAACCCGAGAACCATTTTTTTAATGACTTCATAGAGGTAAGCAAAAACTCCTTTACCTTCTATGGAATTGACAATCTTAGGAATGTTCAAGTTGAAACAGCAGGTATTACTGTGTTTCAAGACCTGACCCGTGTGGCGACCAAATCAAAAGCTCCAGTAGAACATATTGAGGTCACACAAAGGGAGATTAGCCGGCTACAATAGTAAGTATATGTACTTTGTTCGTATCAACTTGAACTTCATCTAAGTTTAACGATTGTCTTCTTTGTCACAGGGAAAATGCCTCCTTGACAAAAAGCATGGCTGATCGACAAAACCAGGAAGCAGCTGCTGCTATGAAATTCTCTTCTATAGAGAAAGAACTTCATGAAGCGTAGTTGAAACTTTCCTATAAGTTTGCTTCCGACCAGAAGGAATTATTTCTTTACATGAACTGTCGTAACGTCAATTACTTTGTTCATGCAGTGCAAGAGGATCAGATAAGCACTCTTTTAAAAGAGAAGGACAACCTTCGTGCGACCATCAAACTTCAGAGCTCTAAAATTGACACTGTTTGCAAGGAAAATAGGACCCTAAAGGCAATAATTTCATCCTGTAGTAGTGCTCATTCCGACATCTTCGAAAAACTGAAGATGGTTGCGAATTTGCTGAAGGCTGATGTTATCGAGCCTGAGAGGGACAATTTAAGCCTCAGCGAATCATGCAAACTGGTTGCGGCACAATCTGAATCACTTCTCGAGTATCTTCCTGAAGATACAAAATGGCAAGAAGAGGCAGTGAAGACCAACGCAAGATCTGTGGCCTCTGCCATTTTATGTAAATTAAGACATCACCACGACCCAGATTTGGATTTGAAGTCGGTGGTAAGAGATGTCGAGATTGATAGTGAGGATCAACTTGAGGCCATTATGAAAAAAGTCAAGCCTCTTGTTGAAAATCTTTTGAAAGAATTTGGCTTACTGTAATTCATTGTAATGAACAATGACCTTCTGTCTTAACTGTACCTGTACATATACAATTATAATAGAAAATGTGCAAATGCATGCCTTATATTTTTAGAAAGATGTACTCGTTTTTGTTTTACATTATGGTTATATTCTTCCAGTCCCCTCCTGAGATAATACATACTGAAGGCATGGTATTATAATCTCAGGAGAAATATGGGTTACTGACGATCAGGAAATATCTGGTGAGTTCCTTATACGTTTAGAAACAGTTTATAAAGGAATGTCTCAACCTAGATACGATCATCTGGTCATACCAATACTAATCTTAATACAATACCAAGGTCTATTACGAAATAGCAGCCCCTCGAATGATCAGAAACATGCTAGTAAGACCTATATGCGTTTAGAAACGGTTTATTTAGGGATGTCTTATCTAGATGCGATCATGAGATCGGTCAGCGAATCCACCTTGGTTATCATAGTAAGATGATTATCGGTGACCAACCCCCGAGCATAGCTTGGTCAGAATGGGACAAAAGAAATAAAACCATAACATAATGCGACGAAAAGTACACATAATTTTTTATCAAAATCATGGTAATTGAAAAGGATAAAAGAAATGGAAAAGTTACACGTAGAACTTACACAATTGATCTATGTTCCAAGTATTGGACAAGATCCTTCCATCCTCCATCGCTAATCGGGCTGATCCTGATCGCGGTACTCAGACCACAGTATAAGGGCCTTTCCACTGAGGGGAGAATTTGTTGCGATTAGATTGGTTTTGTATTTTTCGTAAAACCAAGTCACCTACGTGAAGACTACGAGGTCGCACCCGTTTACTGTGATATTTACGTAAAGCTTGTAAATATAATACAGACTTGATCAACACACGATCGCATTTCTCCTCAAGGAGGGTAATATCCTGCACACGTTGTTCATGTTGATCGGAATGATCAAACTGATCCACATGAACAGAACCGATGCGGATTTCCATGGGTAGGACAGCCTCTGCACCATACGCTAGTTGAAAAGGCGTCTCTCCCGTAGTTCGACTACAAGTAGTGCGTAGAGCCCATAGAACAGAGTAGAGTTCATCTACCCAAGCCCCCGAGCGCATCTTAAGGCGATCGAAAACACGTTTCTTGACGCCTTGTAATATCAGCCCGTTGGCACGTTCAACTACACCATTGCTCTGTGGATGAGCTACAGAGGCAAAACACACTTTGGTCCCGATGTCGTTGCAATAGTCCAAAAAGAGACCGCTAACAAACTGGGAACCGTTGTCGGTAATGAGACGACTTGGAACACCAAATCGTGTGACTATATTCTTATGAAAGAATTTCTTCGCCGCAACAGCGGTAACGTTGCGTACTGCTTCAGCTTCAATCCACTTCGTAAACATGTCAATGGCTACGAACAAGAACTTGTACCCATTGACCGCTTGGGGCATAGGTCCCACGATGTCTATTCCCCAGACCGCAAAAGGCCATGTTAGAAGAATAGTTTGTAAGGCATATGCAGGCTGATGAACTTGCCGTGCATGAAATTGACACTGTGGGCATGTTTTGACCAAATGCTTGGCATCATCTAGTGCCAAAGGCTAATAGAAACTCTACCGGAATGCTTTTCCGACCAATGTGATATAACGCGTGTGCACCACATACACCATCATGAATTTCTTTCAAGAGGGATTTACCTTCCTCCTAAGATACGCAGTACATGAATACTCCTTGAGTACCCTTTCTATATAAAACTTCATCAATGAGTTTGTATAGTCACACTTTTCAAATTAACCGATCACTTTCGGTTTCATCCTTGGGCAAGGTCCCATGTTCAAGACAGATCCGCAATGGACGGATCCAATCTTTTCCTGTCTGGATAATATCTACCAATGGGAAGGACGAAGGCACAGTAATCTTGTGTGCTTGAAAGTAATGTCGTAGCTTACGGGAAGCCATCAGAAGTGCGTAAAATATCTTCTGGACCTCAGGGCAACGCTCCTTAGGCCCATCAACTGTAATCAATTCTGTTCAAAAATTGTCTGGTTCTCCCAATGTTACCGGTAACACAACTTGTCCCATCGGCATTATTGAGGGACCAAGGATTATTCCATAAAATGGATGAATTATGGGTTTTATCTTTGAACGAGGAATTTGCATCTCGTCCAGTGCCTTGACCAATAATAGGTCCAACGAGCTACCTTCGTCGATCAGAACTCTTTTGACTCGAGCATTGCTGATAATGGGGGTAATGCCCAGAGGTAATCTTAATGGTTGCGTGAGTCCAATGGGACAATCAGCACGATCGAAGCTCAAAGGAGTTTCCGACCAGCGAGGATATTGAGGCTCACCAAGGAGAGCCTCAGCTTGATTTACCTTGCGGTAAAAGTCTTAAATTGATGCTTTGAAGCAAAAGAAGAGGAACCACCAAAAATAATATTAACATGGTTTGGGGTACCTGGTAAGACATTTCTTCGTCTCCATTGGTGTCTCTAACTCCACAGGCTTGATCTTTCTGAGGTAGGGTAGGCATAGGTCATATCCCTTGGTAGAAGTCGTCCAATTTCTTTAACCAATTCCGGCAATTCTTGAGATCATGTCCCGCATAATTGTGGAATGGACACCACTTCTTGCCTCCCTGCAGGTTAGTTTGTTTTCCCGACTGGTCGCTATCACGGCCACCAGGAGAAGTTTTCTTTTTGAATGAAAACTTGTTACCTTTGCCTGGTGATGGTTTCTCAGCGACGGCGACTTCTCGGTATTGTCCAGCCCAATTTTTCTTGGACTTCTTGGATTTTTCGCCTGATGATGATTTAGGTTTCTTGCTATAATCATCCTTCTCGTCACCCTTGAGACCTGGCTGAGGGGGCAATTTTCCTTTATCCACCATCATATTCCATTCCATGGCCTCGGCCGCATCAGAATAGCGGTCGGCCATATCGAAGAGATCGGCCATTGACTGGGTTGGGTGGATAAGTAGATCTTCGGTAAATCTCTGATATCGCACGGCATGTTTGAATGCCCTAATAACGGAGTTGTCAGATATGTTTGGAATAGTATTTCTCACTCCAACAAATCTCTTGACAAATTGCCGAAGAGTTTCTGTAGAAGTCTGGCGTAGACGATGAAGATCATCCTCCTTGCCGGGCTTGTGGTAACAATTCAAGAAGTTTTTGAGTATAGCGTCACACAACATTTCCCAATTGTAAATCGATCTCTCTAGTTGATTAAACAACCAGGTTCTCGTGGGTCCCTCGAGGACCATTGGCAAGTAGTTTGCCATGATGCTGTCATCTCCACCTGCCGCTTGAATGGCAGTGATGTAGATTTGAAGAAATGCGGATGGAATCTGAGTTCCATCAAATCTCTCGATCATTCTTGGTTTAAACTTATCCGGCCAAACCACCGCACGGAGGCCTGGCTAGAAAGCTTTACAACCAACATAGGAACTACGGAGGAATCTGCGACTTTCGACTTGGTCGCAGGCGACCTCACCCTGAGGAGATACGCCTCGCGATCCCAGAAAAAAATGGATAGGCACGCAATCTCGATCACGGAAACTTCCAACTCGCCTAGCCTTGTCATGCTAAACTGACCCTGCTGGTAATCGATTACGCCTGCCATGACTGGAGTGAGAATAATCTCTCTCATGGGAGCAAATCGTAGACCGAGATGACGCCATTGGAGTTGCATCGGATGCAACTTCATCGAGCGTATCTGCCAGGGTTCTAGCAAAAGCAGGTCTGTCTGCCCTCTTCCATATTAGGAGGAGGATTACGAAGGGCATCTGCAATAACACGGACTCGATCTTGTGTACTCCTCCTAGGCGCACCAGGTGTCACTGTTTCTTCAACCGCTGGTGGATAACCTGGGGCTAAAGAAGGTGTCTGATCGCGCCTGCGACCACGCGGGTGACGGGAAGAACTAGGAGCGGCATCATAACGAGATTGTGCGAGTTGCAAAGCTTCCTTCGTAGCCCTATGAATGTCGTTTTCTCGTTGCTCGCGATCCTGATCTTCCTTTTGCTTTTGTTCCAGTTCCTCCTTTTGCCTAGGTTCCTATTCCTCCCTTGCAATCCTCTACTCAGGAGTTTCCTCCGATAAAGCAGCGAACTCTCGGGGGAGCAAGGTCGTGGAAGGAGAAAACATCTCTGTCTCTTTTGAATTGGATTCGAAATCAAAGAGAAACTAGAGGTTATCAGGGTCAAACCTCATAGGACTAAGCTCTATGTTACCAGGATCCACATCCTCAGCAGCGACGTGTTGTGGTACATATTCAGCCTCCAATGTGGCAGAACTCACATGGGGCGCCTAGTCTATCTTCTCTATCCCCTGGTCGATGGACATGACCTAAGTCAGAGAAGATGCATCCTTAGGATGTTCGTAAGGAACATCCTCGCGATCAACCTCTTCCATCGGAACGGGATCGCTAGGTGAGGGCATCCGAACATGGGCATAGTCGTCGAGATCAAAATCGTTCTCGGAAACGTACGCCCCAGACATGACTAACCAGAACTCCTGATAAACAAAAACACCTTGAGAAAAGGCCCCACGGTGGGCGCCAACTGTCGATGATTTGGACTCGGGGTCCTCTGTCGATCTTACGCAGATTTGTGAGTTGTATGTGAGACCTTTCAGGGTGCCCTCAGGTAAGTTAAGATAAGTACTATATCAAGGACGTGAGGATTTATACAGGTTCGGGTCTTCGATGGTGGGAGTAATAGCTCTATGTCCTCTTGTGATTTCACTATGTATAAAAGAGTTTACAGAGAAGAGAGATTGTCACAGGCGATAATCTCTCCTTTACACTTTTGTCTATTAACTATATCTAAGTCTTCTGATCTCTTAGATCTCTTGATCATTCCCTTTGTATCGTACACCAGCCATCCTTTTATACTAAATGAAAGGATGCCAATGTGAAGCAGTTTCGGGCGATTGCCATGGTGCAGTTCGTATAATCGCACCAGTCCTCTTCACCGATTAAGCACGTGCAATTATAGATAACTGCACATGTTAACCTCCTAGCGGTTGTCTTCACACATGGGAGAAGTTATCTTAATCCTGGGAACGTGTTTGGTGTTTCGCCGAGAAGATCTCTCTTCCAGGAAATTGGCCCCTTTTTCGTGTTGCCGGTGTGCCAGTATACATAAATATACAAATAAAAGAATAGAGAATGCACAATCTTAGGAAACACTGTACTTTATTAATTCTGAAAAGAATTACAAGTCACAAGTCACTTTGGGATTTACAATCTCTTATTGCTCCAAAGGAAAGTACATCTCGACTTCAGGGGACTGCATGCTTCATGGTTCCTCAAGTCTTTTGAAAAGCTCCTGGTTAGTTATATCTTCAGAACAAGTCCATAGAAAATCTCTGATTAAGCTGTGCTGATGGTCGTCGTCTTCAAGCTTCAAAATAACTTTGCCCTTGAATGAATGAACGCAATGTGTATGCCTATACATGCAAGTATGCAAATCCATAGTGTTGTCAGTCTATGGTGCTATCACAAAAGGTGGCCTTGATCTCGTCGGTGCCCAACCAGGGGGTTGTTCGGCCTCGTCGCTCGCGAACAAAATGGATGCCTTCGCCTCATTAGTACCCGGCATGAATGGTGTCCTGCTTCGTCAATCATGGACAAAAAAGCATGTCGCCTTCGCTTTATTAGTACTCAGCGACATGGAAAAGTGGATGGAATTACTTGTGATAATATCTTAACTTCCTTAGCTTTAGGAAATACATATTGCATGATAGGCAGCATATCGGAACATTCATCAATGGCTTTGATTGTTTTGACAACTTTTGACATGATTGGACTGCACTAGCTCCTCTTCAACAAATTGGATGGGAGTCTTTCGAACCTCTGATCTGCTTGAATCTTGGAGGAATAGTTTTTGGATGGATCTTCAATTGGTAATCAAACTTTGATATCAATCGGACCGTCAGATTGAAAACTATCTTCAATGCAATGTTCATACATCAAGCTGAAATTCAGCAAGATAGAACTTGTTTACATTGGTCTTCTGGAGATCTTCTTGACTTTGGATTGAGGCAAGAATTGGAGGAGTTGCTTCACCATGATTCTACTGTTCACCATGAAAATTTGGGATCGATCGGACTTCTAGATGAGAAGTTATCATCGATATTCTCCCGTGGGACAAGCTGGAACGTCTTCTGGACAGAGCATCTCTTCGGGTCAAATTTGATCTTAGAGATCTCTGATTGGCTTGAAACTCGGAGGACATGTTGTACCTATACTTCCCTGTTCACCATAAAACTTTAAGGACGATCGGACTTCTGGATCTGCAGTTAACATCAATCTACTCACATGGAACAAGCTAAAATGGCACTCGACAGAGCCTCTTTTCTGCTCGAATTTCAACCTTAGAGATCTTTGATTGGCTTGAAACCTGGAGGACAAGTTTTAACTGTACTCCCCTATTCACCATAAAAATTTGAGGTCGATCGGACTTATGGATGAGAAATTATCACCGATCTTCTCCCATTAGGGCAAGCTGAAACAACTTCTAGAAAGAGCCTCTCTTATGGTCAAAGTCAACCTTAGAGATCTCTGATTGGCTTGAAACTTCGAGGACATGTTGCACCTGCGGTCCCCTATTCACCATAAAAATTTGGGTGGATCGGACTTCTGGATCAGAAGTTATCATTGATCTACTCCCATGAAACAAAGTAAACAAGCCTCTGGACAGAGCACTACCTCTAGTCAAATTAGACCATTTTGAAAGTGCTCATATGACCTTCAAATCTTGGATGAACCAGGACCTGGATGGCATGTGATCAGATTGAAAGTAAACAACTTTCATATCTTTGATCGGCCACATCTGGTGGGGCTTGATCTCTGATCAAAAGATGTGTATGCAATTTTTGGATCTTGGATCAAAGGGACCTAGATGGCGTGTGATCAGATCAAAAGTAAAATACTTTCAGATCTTTGATCGGCCGCATCAGATGGGGCTTGATCTCTAATCAAAAGATGAGTATGCAATTTTTGGATGTTGGATCAACGGGACCTAGATTGCGTGTGATCAAATCGAAAGTAAACAACTTTCAGATCTTTAATCGGCAGCATCTGGTAGGGCTTGATCTCTGATCAAAAGACGAACATGCAATTTTTGGATCTTGGATCAACGGGACCTAGATGGCGTGTGATCAGATCGAAACTAAACAACTTTCAGATCTTTGATCGGCCGCATCTGGTGGGGCTTGATCTCTGATCAAAAGATGCATGATGCATGTTCATGCAGATAAATAAGACTCACCCATAGCCATCTTCAAAAACTTGCTAGGCACCAAGAAAAGAGCTCCTAAACCTTCTCTTCTATCCTCCAATGCACCTCTGCCTCTATGTCTGCTTCTGTCTTGCTCCCCTCAAAAAAGGTTAGCACCCCCTCTCTATTTATAGAGACTCCAGGTTGGTTACAACCGTCCAACAACCAGAGATTTTTGTAGACTCTTGGATCACTCCCCTCTTTTCTTCCATTTTGAGCAATCGATTAATCAGAACATGAAAATCCGTAAACTCATGGAATGATAGCTGGTATTGCAAAGAGTTTTGTAGACCTTCGCAGAATCTATCGATCTTCCTCTCCTCCGTTGCAACATCTTCGGGGGCGTACCTTGCCAATTGGATAAATTCGTGCAGGTACTGTTTGACAGTCTTGTTTCCTTGTCTTAGATTCACGAACTCCTAGCATTTTGCTTGAACAACGCCCTTCGGAACATGGTACTTGCGAAACTCCTCCTTGAATTCATTCCAAGTGATTAATTCTTTGTTGAGGTGCACAATCTGGTAATTTTCCCACCAGGCGGCGGCGGGTCCAGCTAGTTGATGTGATCCGTACAGAAGTTTCTCCTCGTCGTTGCACCTAACGGTGTTCAACTTTCTTTCCACATCCCTGAGCCAATCGTTGGCCACGATGGGGTCCTCAGTACTTGAGAAGGTTGGAGGACGCGTTTTTTGGAAATCAGTTAGCTTTGCTTCGACTGTTGGTCCTTCCGTCTGTCCAGACGCCAAATGTTGCATTAATTGTCCTAAAATCTGATTTTGTACTTCCGCTGATTCTTGTCTGTTTCACTCCATCCACATCAGCACGTCATTAATGTTGCCTCCATGTGGCATAGTTGATGATGATCCTAGTCGGTCTGGGTTAGCACGGTCTCTTGTTCCTGGCGTGGCCCTCGCATTGCTAGGGTTTCCCTCAAGTTCTCCTTCTTGGGGTCTTCCACGCGTATTAACCATCCTATGCAGATAGGTGGTCAAGAGTATAAGCATTGATTCCGAAAGAATCACAAGTAGAGACACAATAGAGCATTGACATTAAATCAAGGGACAAGGATGGGATCATGTAAAATGCCTTTTTCATAAATTAGCTTTTGTAAGGTACATAACCATCTGCCTCATCGGGCTTACAAAGTTCATCTAACAACCAGCACACAAGCATACATCAACCACAACTAAAAACAACCACTACACCAAAAGAAAGATCTAACGTTTGCTGTGTCAGGCACAAAAGGTTAAGCCAAAGGAAGTCTGGGATCACTCGTCGACATCGGAAGAACCACAAGGCTCTACCTCCTCGGGATTCTCCTCCTGGTCATCATCTGCATCCATCATATCCAAGTCCAAATCCTCGTCGCCATCCATGTCACCATTAACATTGGCAATCTCCTTTCCTTTCCCGTTGGGGATCTCCTTCTTCCTTGCGATGCTGGGAAGCTCAGGTGCATGACAGTTGATAATGATGCCACACGATGAAGGCGTAAAACCACTGAGGTACTCCTTCAAGTTTCCCACTCTCTTGCGAGCAGTAATCCTCAGTCTTGGACGGCTCTTCTTGATAGCGAACTCCGTAGCATCAAGATCCTTCTCCCCACTTGATTCGGCTAACTCTTGGATTTGCTTCTCCTTCTCTTGGAGACTTGCACGGGTCTTCGCAAGCATGCCCTCAAGATAATGGCGGTCGTCATGAGCACGCTCATACTCATGAAGCAGGCGGGTGTATCCGATCTCCAAGGCGTGAACAACATCTCGGGTCTTCGTCAGAATGGCATCCTCTTGGTCGCTGGATGGGAGAACGACTCGGTGCTCTGACTTGGGAACCTGATAGGGCACGAAGCGATAGGGGGAATCTGAAAGATAATCACTGTATAACTGCCGGATGGTACCTATGGCACGACGGGAAACATCTAGGATGGCATCATCTTCTCCTTCTCTACGGACCTGGTGTCTCACTGATCCTCTCCCATGCTCGGGGATCTCATAGACTATCACCAAAGCACAATGACCGAACGCTCGTCCATCGACCTCATCCTGCCAAACGCAGTATACTGGCCTCTGACTGTCTCGTGCTCCAAGGAATTGTAGCATCATCCACAGGAGTAGCACCCACGATCCAAGCTCGTCACCATGAATAAATCTCCTGCCGGAAGCCATCTGGGAGACAGAACGCAAAGGCACCTATGAGTTAAAACGAAATCTAAAACCTTTTTCAAATAATCGAAAAACAATATGTTTTTCTTAAACAAATTAGGTTTTCGCAAACAGATTTAGTCAAAGAACTAGCGATCGTTCAGCTTCTAGGGACACCAAAGCCTATCCAAGGGTCACGATGATGAGGACATCCTTCGCATCAGCGATCGACCAGAAGAACTTTGCTCTCGATCAAAAGAACTCTGTGCATAATCAGCATTGCTCATGGTCGCAGCCGATCAAGCCTGAAGACACATGGTCGCGACTTGAGGACCATCCAATCTGGCAATCAAGCTTAATTGTTCAGCGACTTCAACCAAGCGGCAATTTCAACACAGATGTCCAAATAGGTCGTGTAAGCACTTGTTGGAAAGGTAATTGAAAGAATTTTCCAACGCATCAAGAATCATTGAATTCCAACATTGTATGAAACCAGGAGACCTGAAACAATGACAAGTGCACGAGGGGGAAGAGTCCTATTCGGATCAGTGAAAAGTAGCTCGGGAATTTCTTTTTATAGTTTGTTAGGATTCTATTCTGTTTCAAATTAGTTAAAATTCTGGTTTTAAACCTTCTATCTTTGTAGACACCGCCCTCTATAAAAGAGAGGCATGGTCATAGTTTTGAGAGAACCACGAATTGAATACACAAATATTTTCAGAGAAGCTTTTGCTCTTGTTCTAGGGTTTGTGCTCAGAAGCCGTCACCTAGAATTGGGAGTTATTCTCTTTACCATTGTTCTTGTAATTTCTTCGTTGATTGCAGGAACAGTGTGTCTACTTTTGCGTAGTCAAGTAGACAACGATCAAAGCGTGTGGTTGGGCGAATTCTTCTGTCGCAGGTTACTGTATTGACAGTGGTTGGTGCCATCGGTTCGTCAGGTTACACGAATCAACGAGTTATCAATGATCCTACATCGTGAAGATCGGGCACCCCGTATCATCTTGGTATCAGAGCTTCGGTTTACACGGTAGGATTATTTATCCCTTAGTTTAGATCTGTTTTCAGCCTATACACCAAAAAGCCAAAAAAAAATTGCCCTCATCCCTAGAGCCTTGATGGGGACATCCTCCGCACCACATTCAATGTTTCAGACCTTTATCCGTCCTTCGGTTTTACACTGTTGGACTCGAGGACGAGTCCTTTTCAAGAAAGGGAGTATGATGAGGACATCCTTCGCATCAGCGATCGACCAGAAGAACTTTGCTCTCGATCAAAAGAACTCTGCGCATAATCAGCATTGCTCAAGGTCGCAACACTGCTCATGGTCACAGCCGATCAAGCCTGAAGACACATGGTCACGACTTGAGGACCATCCAATCTGCCGATCAAGCTTAATTGTTCAGCGACTTCAACCAAGCGTCAATTTCAACACAGATGTCCAAATAGGTCGTGTAAGCACTTGTTGGAAAGGTAATTGAAAGAGTTTTCCAACGCATCAAGAATCTTTGAATTCTGGCATTGTATGAAACCAGGAGACATGAAACAATGACAAGTGCACGAGGGGGAAGAATCCTGTTCGGATCCGTGAAAAGTAGCTCGGGAATTTCTTTTTATAGTTTGTTAGGATTCTATTCTATTTCAAATTAGTTAAAATTCTGGTTTTAAACCTTCTATCTTTGTAGACACCGCCCTCTATAAAAGAGAGGCATGGTCATAGTTTTGAGAGAACCACGTATTGAATACACAAATATTTTCAAAGAAGCTTTTGCTCTTGTTCTAGGGTTTGTGCTTAGAAGCCGTCGCCTAGAATTGGGAGTTATTCTCTTTACCATTGTTCTTGTAATTTCTTCGTTGATTGCAGGAACAGTGTGTCTACTTTTGCGTGGTCAAGTAGACAACGATCAAAGCGTGTGGTTGGGCGAATTCTTCTGTCGCAGGTTGTTGTATTTGTTGGATCAGGATGTCGACTAGAGGGGGAGGGGGTGAATAGGAGACTTTGAAAATTTGTTTTTGCAAATGAAAATCCAAATTAAGGTAAAGCAAGTAATAGTAAAAGATAAGAGATTGAAACCGATATATCCCGAGGTATCGGAGACACGCCCAGTCTCCACTAGTCCTCGTTGAAGCACTCAGTCCTTGAGTATAGCTTCAGTATCCACACAGGACACTATCTACTAAGGTTGCTCCTTGTCCCCTCCGGAAAGGCGAGCACCAAGCCTTTTACAAGTAATCGCGTCTCTCCGACAATCTCCGATTTGGAGAGACCAGCGATTTCCGCCTCCGAACCGTCTAGGTGAGGGCGCTCACCAAGAGTAATAAGAAGCAAGGTCTACTCTAGACCTCCAATGCACACCGAGAAAATATCTAGAAATGGGAATGCAAGAACAATATGCTCGATGTGGCTAATACTCTCACGACTCGATCAAAAGATCAAGTTTTAAGTAAAACGAAGAAGCACTAGTGAGAAAGTATGAAAGGCTATGTTGCTGTGTTTGCTTGTATTGAAACAACAGCTCAACACCTCTATTTATAGCCTTCGTGGTCAAAATAGCCGTTTGTGCTCGAGCTGAAAATTAGTAACCAAGTGATACCGGCCTATACCGTCTCGCAATAGAACGAGGACGATGCAGTAGGCGAGTATTCTAGTCGTTCTTTCCACAAGGACTAGAGAAGCAAAACGTGAAGAACTAGACTTAATCAAATGAATAAGAAACTAAAACAGATGAAAGGAAGAAAGATGTCAGAAGAAAGAGAGAGAAAGAAAGAGGTGATCGCCTCAACAAACGACCTGTGCTAAATCTATACATACGTTCGTGAGTACATGCGATAGAACCACTATCGTTTAGTAGTCTCGCAATAGCATGGCGAAAACAACTAACACAAGTGGGCTGTCGATGAAATCAACGAACAAATGCATGATGAAATAGCACATAACGTACTTCAACTCCTCTTAACAGCCGTCCCCAAGCAAGCACAAGTAAAAATCCATAGCTCGCCACTATCAACAGAAACAATGCAAATCCAAGTTCTCGGCTATCCATGAACAAACAGATGTCAAGAACAAAAGCTCAAATCAGCTCGAATCATCTCAAACAGTAAAATGGATTCAATTGCAACCAATGGAATTCAGCCTCAGGACTTTGATTCATCAACTATGAGCAAAGAACAATTACAGATTTTAAAACCTTTCAATTCAGTCCAAAGACTAAGAATTAATCCGTCAAATTTCAGTTCAGGTATTTGAAGCAACAGGGTATTGATACCAACAAAAATTAACCATAAACTCAGAGAGGAAAGCAATTCAATATAGTTCAAAATTCAGCTTCAATTCAATGCAATTTAAAGTTCATCTATGCAGTGCAATATATAACAGAAATGATGGTTCCCAGATGAAATCACCTGATCTCCATCAACACAGAAAACGATCAAGACAGCACATAATCACATCAATTACACCGTAGACTACATTGAAGATTATTCTCATTTCAAATCTGGAGTAGCCTCTCATTCAAGTCATAGAAACATCAACAGATTCACAATTTCAGTTTAGTTCAACCAATAAGCACTCAACAAATACAACACAAAACAATGCCAATTTCATTGCAGAAAGTTCTAATTAACCTGAAGAAATAAAAGTGCAGTTGGATGGCGAATCATTCAGAATTCAAGTTGTGCTTCTCATATTCAAATTGGTTCTTTACAGGCATTCATCATCTCATACATGCATTGGTCATACTCATCAGTTCATAGGACTCAAGAACAGGAGAAGGGTGAAAAGAATTGAACCAGAAATGATGGCTGCTGGAGTAACTGGAGAAGTGGTCGAAGTAGATGGCCACGGTTGAGGGAGTTGCTGCGGTCGAAGGAGCTGCAGCCGTGTCGAGGAAGAAGGCGCCCGTGGAGTTGGTGCACGGCGAAGGTCGGAGATGGCAGATCCGGCCGGATCTAGCGTGCGGCGGCGCGAGGGCGTGGCGGGGACGAGGATCAGCGGTGGCGCGCTGTGGAGGCGCGGTGCGGTGGAGCGGCGCCGGTGGAGGTGAACAACGGCGCTGGAGGGCGGCGGCTTGGGCGGCTGGAGTCACGCGGAGGCTGTGGAGGCGGCACGGCGCAGGAGGTGGTGGCGCCGCTTGTGGGCGCTGAGGAGGCGGCGCAGCAATGGATCGGCGGCGCTGTGGAGATCCGGTGGCGGCGACGCGGGGAAGAGGCACGGCGCGGAGGCCGGAGGAGCGGGATGGAGGCGCGGCGCGGAGGTGCAGCGCGGCGGCTCCGGTGGAGATGTGGTGGCGGCAGCGCGGGCTGCTCAAGCCGTGGAGGCGAGGATCGCCGGCGTGCGGCGTGGTGGCCGGGAGGCGCACGGCGACGTGGGAGCGGGAGCTTTGAGGGCGGCTATGGCGGCGCAGGAGCCAGATCTGGCACGAGGTGCAGTAAGCAAAATGACAGGAGGAAGCAAAAGAGGAAAAAGAAGAAGGGAAGGCAGAGAAGAGGTTCGCCGTGGAAGAAAATAGGGAGAAAAGTGAATGGAGCACCGCCGGCGTATGGCCCGGCCGCCGGCGGCGAGGTGGAGGGAGGTGTGGAAGAGTGATTCAGGGAAGAAGAAGAAAGGAGTAAAAAACTAAATGCCGGGCTCGAAAATCCTCAGATGGCCGGCGGCCAGGAGAAGAAAGGGAAATTTGGCACCTTTGCAGAAAAGCCCTCGAGGTTTTGGAGAATTAGAAATGGGACCTCGTGGCTAGGGTTTGGAATTCCGGGCCCCCGGAGACTCCGATTTCGGTGTGGTCAGATCCCACGCGTCCGCGAGAACGCGCACTTCCATCAGGAATCATCCGATGGCCAGATTAAGTCGAGGACGCGCGTCCGCTAGCCGAAAATCCATCCAATCCTCGTCGACCTGCGATAAAAATTGGAAAAACAAGTAATCCGGTCGATTTGGCGACAAATCTGGAATAATCAAGACATATGCCGAGGTTAATGACTGATATGTGCAAAAGCATGGGGAAAATGTACACAAAAATGAGGCAAATCGAGTAAATATCATCCCCCCAAGCTTAATTCTTTGCTTGTCCTCAAGCAATGTGACAAGAAATAAATCCAAGGAGTCAAGCAAGCAACCAAATGTCATGAAAGAGTAAAATGCAGCATATAGTAAACTCGGCAAACTAAGATATGTTTCAAGCGCTCAACCATCTAATAATTGCACTGAAATTGCAAGTAACTAGCTTAGTTCTAGATACGGAGGAAATAAGAATGCTTAATTCTACTCATACCACCTACATCCATACATGTATATAGAAATTCAAAGTGAGCATAAACAATACACAAGCATCGAAGAACTACAGTCTCCATAAACATCAAATAAACAGTTTCAACCTTATTAATTTCTGAGCTCTCTTTATTTGAAAAACAAAATCTGGTGCACATGTAAGTCTCTACCCTTCGACTTATTTAGGCGGATCTCTCCGTACTTCGCTCTAGGGTAGGTAGTCCACTAGAGTGTTTATAAACATGCTCATGAGTCAAAAGATGTAGCGGGAAGGCTTGTGCACTTATTAGATTTCAAAATGTGCAAACCATGCTTACATACCAAATACTCAGAGGAGCAACGAAGCACAAGAGTTTTTATTCAAAAGAAAAGAAAATTTGGCAGTGTCTACAAGGTAGAAAACGAACAAATGCGACCTTATTAGCAAGATTTTTTTTTTTTTTTTTTTTTTCAAATCTGGTTTACACAAGTTAAATGATTGTTTCGGAGGCTCGTGTTCTAAGCATGTGTGTAGAGATTAGGTTCACAATTGACATTTCAGTATACAAGACAGAATGCGGTAATAAAGATATCAGTAAGCATTCGAATTTCCACAATATCCACAACAAAACTAAGTACAAGCAATTTTAGTACCATTAGAAGATGATTAATCACAATTCAACCTATAATAGATCGTCGAGCCACTAAAGCATGCATACAACTCAACACAACATGCAAAAGGGGCTCCAGAAGCCGAATGAGAACAATGAAACGCAAAATGAAAGCACATATAGTCATAACCACAACACTCACATATAGATACAAATCCGCACAAGTCTAGAATTTCCAGGAAATTTCAACATGACCTTTCTAGATTTTTCTTGCAATCCAAACAACACAAGTATACAACAGGTCATATCAAAACATAAACAAGCCCACAAGGCTGGATAAAGATCATTCACACATAAGAAAGGTAGGATAAGCAAGTCCATACAACATATCTCATACATAAACACAAACTTGCACAAAGAAGCTCAATTTTGAAAAATTTGACCCATATTTTCAGAATTACAGCACAACAAGAAATGCATTCCTCCCCCCAAGCTTAAATGGTTGCATAGTCCACAATGCAACAATATGAGATGTATCACACATGGAGATGACAACACAAAATAAATTTCATGCACAAGGGTCATATGAGAGGTCCGCAATAGCTCACCGGGTGAAGAATGAAGACGATGATGCTGCGATGAGCCATCCAAAGTATCCCAAATGTGCCAAGCCGCCATATGAGGAAGATGCCCTGAAAGAAAAACCAAAGAAGAAACTAACAATAATCCTACAAAATAAAGGAAAATAAATAACGAAAAGAAAGAAAGAGAGAAAACACTCGGGTTGCCTCCCGAAAAGCGCTTCTTTTAGGTCGGAAGCTCGACCCTCAAAGAATATGGCGTTGAAGCGCGAGTGAAGGAGAGGCAAGCATGGGACGCAGTAGAAGCTCCACGTCCACCCTCCTGTTGAAAGCAACATGATGGGAATCCTCCAGGGTCCCAGGGAATGTCGACTCGGAGCAAGTGTGCTCGCGGTCGAGAAGCCACACGTGCTAACCTGCAAATAAGATAAAGAAAGACCAAGCACGTGTGTATGGTAGGGACAAAGCCCTCCAGAAGGTCAGTTGACGAAAATCCTTTCCCGTAGATCGACTGACTATACATATCATGAGGATGGCATATATCGATGCAGGATGAATGACAACTCAAAGGAATATGAATAACCTCGTCAGAACTAGACAACTCATAATGATACGAGAGGGGTTTTGAGTCTACCTGAATAGTGGATAGCGTGAAGTTTGGGGTAGGAAGGACCTCCACGGGGGTCGTGTCTGGTAGATCAGGATGAACTGGCACCCCTATGTCAGAAGGAAGTCCCTCGTCAGCAAATATGAATGTCTCCCTCTCGATCTCGTGGCTCAAGGAGTGGTCCAGAAGGTCTGCAACATCGAAACTGACACTCTCCATCTCTGGTCCTGCTGCCGATGGATCATCAAAAGAAAATGGCCTGAATGGACGCAGAGGTGTCTGGAAAATAAGCTCTCCATCATCATCATCAATCATGATCAAATCAATAGGAGGCGGAGGTGATTGATGCGACGTCGAAGAAAGAAAACCGGGTCGAAGCTCGTCGCTCAATACTGTGGGCTCTCCGTGAGGGTCTCCAAGATAGGTGCCATGGGTGGGCTCCGGGACACTCGACGGAGGTGTGATGGCCTCAAATGTAGGTACTTGAGATGGCAGGATGTGGACTGGATCTCGATATCCTCGGAACTCAGCTATGCAAGATCGCACACCCTGCATCTCAGCCCGCAATAATTCCACATCCCTTGAATGCTGGGTCATGAGTCGCTCAGATTGCTTGACCAAGCCCTCCATCAGTGCCTCAAGTCTCGATGTATCCTCAACTTCGGGAGGCGACTGTGGTGGCGGATGTAGAAACTCGTTCATCTTTTGCAAATGACACTCAAACATCACCTCAAGCCTAGATGGTGTATCCTCATATGTAGGAGGGTGCGGTGAGTACTGCTGATGCGACAAATACGGAGCCTGATGTGATGTACATGGAAGTTGCACTCCGTACCTAAAACCCTGCGAAAGATGACTAGGAGAAGATGATGAGATAACAGGATGGTTGTTCCTATATGGTGAATTTGGGTATGTAGGCCATCCAGGACGATATGTAGTGGATGCTCGACCACGCTGACAAGCGGCGGGTGAATGGCCTCGAATACCGCAAATAGAACATATAGGAACAACACTAATATGAGCAAATAATCCACGAAGGGCTGTATCCATCTGACGAGGCAAATCATCTAGTTTAGCACTGAGATTGTCACATGCATCACTAAAAGACTGATAACCATCCATGTCCTCAATCAGAGAAAATCAATCAACGAGAAAAGAACAAGAGGAAGTGCAAGAAATAAAAGAACTGGGAGGGAAAAGGGGGCGGGAAAAGATGCAAACAAAAACCAAAAACAAAAACAAAAACAAAATGATTTAATCTAGTTAAACACATTCACTTTCATCTAGTCCCCGGCAACGGCGCCAAAAATTGATACCGGCCTATACCGTCTCGCAATAGAACGAGGACGATGCAGTAGGCGAGTATTCTAGTCGTTCTTTCCACAAGGACTAGAGAAGCAAAACGTGAAGAACTAGACTTAATCAAATGAATAAGAAACTAAAACAGATGAAAGGAAGAAAGATGTCAGAAGAAAGAGAGAGAAAGAAAGAGGTGATCGCCTCAACAAACGACCTGTGCTAAATCTATACATACGTTCGTGAGTACATGCGATAGAACCACTATCGTTTAGTAGTCTCGCAATAGCATGGCGAAAACAACTAACACAAGTGGGCTGTCGATGAAATCAACGAACAAATGCATGATGAAATAGCACATAACGTACTTCAACTCCTCTTAACAGCCGTCCCCAAGCAAGCACAAGTAAAAATCCATAGCTCGCCACTATCAACAGAAACAATGCAAATCCAAGTTCTCGGCTATCCATGAACAAACAGATGTCAAGAACAAAAGCTCAAATCAGCTCGAATCATCTCAAACAGTAAAATGGATTCAATTGCAACCAATGGAATTCAGCCTCAGGACTTTGATTCATCAACTATGAGCAAAGAACAATTACAGATTTTAAAACCTTTCAATTCAGTCCAAAGACTAAGAATTAATCCGTCAAATTTCAGTTCAGGTATTTGAAGCAACAGGGTATTGATACCAACAAAAATTAACCATAAACTCAGAGAGGAAAGCAATTCAATATAGTTCAAAATTCAGCTTCAATTCAATGCAATTTAAAGTTCATCTATGCAGTGCAATATATAACAGAAATGATGGTTCCCAGATGAAATCACCTGATCTCCATCAACACAGAAAACGATCAAGACAGCACATAATCACATCAATTACACCGTAGACTACATTGAAGATTATTCTCATTTCAAATCTGGAGTAGCCTCTCATTCAAGTCATAGAAACATCAACAGATTCACAATTTCAGTTTAGTTCAACCAATAAGCACTCAACAAATACAACACAAAACAATGCCAATTTCATTGCAGAAAGTTCTAATTAACCTGAAGAAATAAAAGTGCAGTTGGATGGCGAATCATTCAGAATTCAAGTTGTGCTTCTCATATTCAAATTGGTTCTTTACAGGCATTCATCATCTCATACATGCATTGGTCATACTCATCAGTTCATAGGACTCAAGAACAGGAGAAGGGTGAAAAGAATTGAACCAGAAATGATGGCTGCTGGAGTAACTGGAGAAGTGGTCGAAGTAGATGGCCACGGTTGAGGGAGTTGCTGCGGTCGAAGGAGCTGCAGCCGTGTCGAGGAAGAAGGCGCCCGTGGAGTTGGTGCACGGCGAAGGTCGGAGATGGCAGATCCGGCCGGATCTAGCGTGCGGCGGCGCGAGGGCGTGGCGGGGACGAGGATCAGCGGTGGCGCGCTGTGGAGGCGCGGTGCGGTGGAGCGGCGCCGGTGGAGGTGAACAACGGCGCTGGAGGGCGGCGGCTTGGGCGGCTGGAGTCACGCGGAGGCTGTGGAGGCGGCACGGCGCAGGAGGTGGTGGCGCCGCTTGTGGGCGCTGAGGAGGCGGCGCAGCAATGGATCGGCGGCGCTGTGGAGATCCGGTGGCGGCGACGCGGGGAAGAGGCACGGCGCGGAGGCCGGAGGAGCGGGATGGAGGCGCGGCGCGGAGGTGCAGCGCGGCGGCTCCGGTGGAGATGTGGTGGCGGCAGCGCGGGCTGCTCAAGCCGTGGAGGCGAGGATCGCCGGCGTGCGGCGTGGTGGCCGGGAGGCGCACGGCGACGTGGGAGCGGGAGCTTTGAGGGCGGCTATGGCGGCGCAGGAGCCAGATCTGGCACGAGGTGCAGTAAGCAAAATGACAGGAGGAAGCAAAAGAGGAAAAAGAAGAAGGGAAGGCAGAGAAGAGGTTCGCCGTGGAAGAAAATAGGGAGAAAAGTGAATGGAGCACCGCCGGCGTATGGCCCGGCCGCCGGCGGCGAGGTGGAGGGAGGTGTGGAAGAGTGATTCGGGGAAGAAGAAGAAAGGAGTAAAAAACTAAATGCCGGGCTCGAAAATCCTCAGATGGCCGGCGGCCAGGAGAAGAAAGGGAAATTTGGCACCTTTGCAGAAAAGCCCTCGAGGTTTTGGAGAATTAGAAATGGGACCTCGTGGCTAGGGTTTGGAATTCCGGGCCCCCGGAGACTCCGATTTCGGTGTGGTCAGATCCCACGCGTCCGCGAGAACGCGCACTTCCATCAGGAATCATCCGATGGCCAGATTAAGTCGAGGACGCGCGTCCGCTAGCCGAAAATCCATCCAATCCTCGTCGACCTGCGATAAAAATTGGAAAAACAAGTAATCCGGTCGATTTGGCGACAAATCTGGAATAATCAAGACATATGCCGAGGTTAATGACTGATATGTGCAAAAGCATGGGGAAAATGTACACAAAAATGAGGCAAATCGAGTAAATATCACCAAGACTGACAGTCAGTTTCACAAACTGACAGTCAGTCTAGTGTATCACCAGAAAGAGTAAAAATAGGATCACAACAGCTCGAACGTTGTGGACTAAAACGGTAAAAAGAAACAGTCCAAACTGACAGTCAGTTACAAAGACTGACAGTCAGTGTCCACAAAATCAACAGTGAAGAGCAACGGCTAAAAACTTTATAACCGTTGAAGCAGATAACAGCAAAAATTTATTGCCCAAACTGACAGTCAGTGTGTCAAACTGACAGTCAGTCTCAGTTTCAGTAACACAGAGAAAAACAGAATAAAAACCAACTCAAAAACTCTCTGTGGTCGAAACCCACACTGACAGTCAGTATACTCATACTGACAGTCAGTTTAGTACAAGAAAAATCTGAGACAGGAAAACATGCTCTCTGGAGATTTGTCAGTTTGCACTAACTGACATTAATACTGACAGTCAGTTATAAACACTGACAGTCAGTCTAGTACAACAAAAATCAGCTCAATAAAAACATACTCTCTGGAGATTAGTCAGTTTATCAAACTGACATTCGTACTGACAGTCAGTTATGAACACTGACAGTCAGTCTGGATAAAAACAGAGAAAACTCAAAATCCAGAGATCTGATTCAAATGATTTCAGTTTTGTTTTGAAGATATTTTCGAGAAGAACATTTTTGACAACAGCAACAAAAATTAGATCTTTTCAGATCTTTCTCAAGAAGTAAAAACCTCAACTGTTGACAAAATTCAATATATCAAAACAAATTGTCAAAAAACCACAGATAATGATATGCATGCATTGACCTAGATTTTTCTCGGTATAATTGGAGATGTAGAGAGAATTTGCGTCCCCTCTTTATAGTACGGTTTAAACTAAGAATAAAATCCTTAAACCGATCGATCTTCATGCACCCTGAGATCGGTAAACCTAGAACTACAACATACCTCAATGCATCAGTTTAGTCCAGCAAAAACAATTTCTTTTTGCGTCTTCTTATGCTTTTGAATGACTTAAATTGAACTTCAACATTTTGATCACCAGCCCTCGCTTTTTGTGCGGTTGTCTGAAATCTGTAACACTAACTCAAACACATAGTTAGTCCAAAAATACTTATTATCATCAACCATCAAAACACATCAGGGTTAGGCATGAAAGGCCTAGATGCAACAGTATTGACAGTGGTTGGTGCCATCGGTTTGTCAGGTTACATGAATCAACGAGTTATCAACGATTCTACGTCGTGAAGATCGGGCACCCCGTATCACACGACCTACAGTCAAGCCTTTGCTCTAATACCAACTTCTGTGGGACCCTCATTTGAGGAATCCGGTGGTAACCGCCCAGGTGGTATGCACTCAGAATGATACATTGCAAGCTCACAACAGCAAGATGCATTATATAACATGCAAGTAATTAAAACAAATGCTGATCACATGGACCAACATTACAATAACATAGCGCCAAAATGACGCAATTTAGTGTTGATACAAAATCAAGGAGTTTTCTTCGACACAAAGGTCGGCACAAAATGAAACAACAACAACAAGCAAAAGGGCTTCACAATCTTCATCTTCAATTGCAGTGGTGTTGCATGGGTTTCCTCCACATCGGACTCCACTTGGTAAGTGACCCTCTAGTAAATAGATCCTTGGGGGTAGTTTCTTCTTCATTGGGTTCAAGACCGTAGGAGTCGGGATCAACAAATCCTTCTTCTATTTTTGTTTGCTAAAGCAAGGGTGAGCACATTGTCCACATGGTGCTCAACAAGTCTCATTTTAAGAATGCAGATACATATACATGAGGGGGAATTTCCAAGAGATGGGCTCTTTAGTTTGTAGATAGGAATAGAATAGATTTTCAATCTTTAGGTTTTGAGAAAGGGGTTTTGTTTTCAAAGGCGAAACCCTTTTTAAAATCCTAAACTAAGCTATCACAAAATGTTATGCGTGACGGTCTTTCATGAGTCGCCACTTTAATCAATATTAGGAAAACCTTTTTCAAAAGCTACTTGTGCTGCATCGACGTGGATAGAATCCACCGCGCGCAGACTCCATGACCTAGGAGCTCAGAGTATCCGATTCTTTTTGAAACTTTGCAAAGGTGTACCACCTTAATCCACTGATCACTTAGCTTTCAAGTCGGTACCTCTCCATGCGACTTTTACGCATGTGACAAGGCCAAGATCACACAACAGTTTACAATCCTAACATTAACAATTCCCTGCCCGATAAATAGACATTCCAATCCTTATTACCGTTGTGGGTACTCCCCACAACCAATTCTTCCTAGCCTTGGCCTATGGTCCCGCAAGACACATAGCCTATGGATTCGGCCGCGCACGACTCGGAATCCTGGCGTAGGGCGTCTTCCTTCAATACTCCTGATTCACTCATTAGCTCATACCACTCGTGGCCCTCTGTGGCCCACCAGTTTCCTATCGAGAAACTGGACCGACAACCATTGCAGGGAAAAGCTAATACCGAGAAAGCTACTATGTTGCGCCCGTCCCATATCGGGCAGGTGGTTGATACGTTTTTCATGCCGCATAGAAGTACAACACAAGGTTCTTGTCCTTATGAATCTTTAGTGAGGAATCTTTCACATTCCCAATGTGCACACAGCACCAACCAATCACACAATCCTCACTATCGATTCTAATCACATTTCCTTTCACAAAAGGGGTTTTGAACATATATTTCACACATGTGACCGTTTAGCACTTAACACATAATTTTGAGCATAAGCATAGCCTAAACATGACATCCTAGGGTGACAAGGGTGCATAGAAATATGACATGAGGGGCTTCACAAAGATTTAGGTCATATCTACTCACATTCTTTCAACATAGCATTTAACTTAAACATAAAGCTTGTGTATACTTTAAAACAGAAATTAGTCTAGTTTACTCAAAATACTGGGGAAGACATAATCAAGGTTAGAGACTTGCCTTTCAGTGTGGGGTCTGACGGCTCTAGAGGTTCTTCGAAAACTTCTGCTGTCTCTTCTGCTTCTTGCTCTATTCTTGCACACAAACAACGAGACAATTCAACACATCGCACTACAAAAGCATACAGAAAATACTTGTGTACAGTATATAGATATGCATGCAAGAGAAGAGGTCTGGTTGAAGATACTGGGGTGTGGCTCAAAGAGATTACTTCTAAAACATCGAATGTCTAAGGGTTGACATTCGGTTCACAGCTAGACATGGCCTTAAGTTGACCTTAGAGGGGTCTTCCCAAGGTGTGTTAGTAGAGAAAAGTGTAGAACATGGCCTTAAAAGCTTAGCGGACAAATTGGAATTTCATTTGCTCAACCAGAAGTGGCTAAACAGGGTCAATGTCAGTCGCTGACATGGGCTGACACTGAGCTGACATTGCCAAAAAATAGGGCATAGCTGGGAAATCGATTCAAGGCTTCAATCTCTTCACCAATTATGTCTGGGAGGTAGGCGAAGGAAACAGGAGCTTGGTGGTGGTGGTTTCAGGGGTTGGGGTGGCCGGACAGTGGCGAACGGCGTCGAGGAAACACGGTGGCAACACGGCGAGTGCAGCCACTAGACAGATTTTGGCACAGGGACAAATCACAATTTTGGCATAGCATCGAAGGACAATGCAGTGGAGTAAGTTGCTCAGGGGGTCGAGGCGAGTCCACTAGACAAAGTGACGACAACAGCAACGGCCGGCGGCGAGAGGTGGTGAACAGCGCCGGAGAAGAAGTTGGCCTCTACGGCGGCAAGGCCACTCGGTCAATTATCCTCCAAATTAGAAGCACGGTTGTGCTCTTGAGCTTGTCCAGATGGTGAGGTCCAAAAGAATTTGGTTAAGGCGGCGACAGCGAGAGGTCTCGACGACGCGGCAGGAGAAGAAAGGGGTCGGTTTGGGCGTTCCTCATACAGGACTTTAGGGCTCGATTCCTGGCTGTGAGAGCAATAGGGCAGCGAGGGGAATCTATTGGGAGGATTAATTTGGCCAGAGATGAGGTGGCACGGGTCGGCGGTGAGAGCCTTCCATGGCGGCATGCGAAAATAGGGAAAGCTTCACAGTGAGCTTCAATTTAAATTCCGGTTGAATAGGCTTGCCAAGAATGTGTCACTGATCATTTAACTCTACTGGTGGGAGGGCTAATTTGGGCCAAATCAGGTTACATTGCCGGAACAGGGCAAAACAACATTTCCGGTGATCACTGGCGTTAGGGCGTGCCAGGGATCAATTGAATGCTACTGAACAGAGAAGTGGTCGCATGGAACATACCGGGGTAGCTGGAAGAAGCAAAGGGGCAGTGGTCAGTTATGGCGTCGTTGCTTCCTCCTGCGGCTCGCCGGAGACGAAGAAGAAGGACAAGAGGGGCTGGGACTTGGTGGTCGCTGGAGGTGTGAAGGAGTTCTGGGAGAGGGGGAGGGCTTTTATAGGCAGTGGCTGGGGATCTCGAGACTTGAAACGAATCCGGCTTGATACGGCGTGGTTGGCGATGGTGGCGTAATCGAGACGGCGTGCACGGCGTTGGGATGCAGCAGCGTCTCTGCCAGAAAAGAGAATCACGCCAAATCTTGACTGGAGCAGGGCGACGCGATGGCTGGCTTCGACATGGCAGCGATGTGACAAAAAGTTCCTGACGATTGCAGGCACGCGCACGGGCAAAATGAGACAGTGCGGCCGTTGGCACTGTTGGTCGACGACCATTGCCACGGTGGCCAGTCCTGGCGCGACGTGTGTACCACGCGCGGGCACAGTGGACGCAAGTGCCGGAGGGGTCGAGTGCTGGCCGGCGGTGAAGATCACAGTAGCGCCTCTGGTCGAAATGGCTGCTGGCCGGTCTCTGGTTGAAAGCTCACAACCTGGTCGAAGGGAGGGGCTGAAAAAGAAATTTGGGCCGATTTGCAATTCCCGAAACTTGATTCTAGGACTAAATTGTGAATCTGGCAATATATTTGGTTTCGGCTGAAACTGACTTTGCCAATTGGACTCACTAAATTCAGTAAGTAGGTTTGCAAGAATAAAAGACATGATTCAGTGTCTTTGATCATGTTTTAAGTAAAATGAAAACAGAAGGATTAGGGTAATTTGGGTAATTAGGGTCTGAATTTTGTCGAGGCTAAAATTGGGGATCTAGGTTGAGATTTCGAGATTTTCTCTAAAGAGGATTTTGTTCAGAATAACAATTGGGAGATGTTCCCTGAATCAGATCAAAATTCAGAGCTAATTTGTGGCTTTTAGCCTGGGAAATTCTGAAAAGGATTAATCTGAATACTTTTGGACTGTAATGCAAATATGGCTTAAATGGTGGAGTTTAACTGCCAACTTTTCCAATTAAGGTAGTAGCATACCTTGGATCATAACTCTGAGATAAGAGATCAAAAATGGGGTCGAGACATCCGAGAATCCAATGAAGATATGTTGACTGGCATACTAAGAGATAACAAAATATGGGATGTTACACTAAGGATAAGTCTTGTTTGGAGTAAAACTAAATATGGGTGCGTTCAGGCTGAAATCGGGTCTGATTCGCATTTGACCAGACCCGAATCCGATCCGCGTTTGACCAGACCCGAATCCGATCCGCGTTTGACCATTCCGAATCCGCTCCGCATTTGACCATTCCAAATCCGATATGCATTTGACCAAACCCGAATCCAATCCGCATTTGACCATTCTGAATCCGATTCGCATTGGATCATTCTGAATCCGATTCAAATTTGCCCAGTGATCAAATTTCATTATTTTAATAGTGAACATATGCATTTTTATTTTAACCGCCCTTTTTTTGACTTTTCTAACAAAATTTTTTATTACAAAAAAAATCATCGAACATCTGGTAAAGACTCAAACACTCCCGAGTTATATTAATCGCACATAGCCAGCGACCTTCTGATCGCGTATAGCCTACGATCTCATGACCGCGCAAGTACTGCGATTATAGACTGACTCTGTGCCCGCGACTCTTTGAGGTAGAGGAAGCTATCCTTCTGTGACCAGAGTAGCTGCTAAGACACAGAAATATATATCATATCCGAACTTGACTTGAACATGATATATGTTAAATAAACTAGCTCGGGTGATAATCCTCGTCAGTCCGGGTCAAACTTCCCAGGACTAAGCTCCAGATTATCATCATCCACTTCCTCTGAAGTGATGTGTTGTGGTACATATTCAGCCTCTGATGTGGTAGGACTCACATGAGGCGTTTATTCCATCTTTCCGTGCTCTTGGTCGATAGACATGAGCAGAGTTGGAGAAGATTCACCCTCAGGATGTTCTTCAAGAACACATTCGCGATCCACATCTTCCATAGGAACGGGATCGTCAAATAAGGGCATCTGAACATGGGTATAGTCGTCGAGATCGAAATTGTTCTCGGAATCGTATGCTCCTGACATGGTTTATCAGAACTCCTGATGAAAGGAAAACACCCTAAGAAAAGCCCCATGGTGGGTGCCAGTTGTCGACGATTCGGACTTGGGGTCTTTAGTTGATCTTATGCAAATTTGTGAGTTGGATGTGAGATCTTTCAGGGTGTTTATCAGGTAAGTTAAGACAAGTATAAAATAAAGACACGAAAAATTATACAGGTTTGAGCCCTCAAATGTTGAGTAATAACTCTACGTCCTGTGATGATTTCACTATGTATGAGAATGTTACAAGGAAGAGAAAATGTCATAGAGGCTAATCAATCTCTCTTTATACTTTTGCTTCTTGTCTGATGTTTGGGTCATTCTTTTCCTCCATACATTTGTCATCCTTTTATATTATGTGAAAGGATGCCAATGTGAAGTAGTTTTGGACGGTTGCTACTATGCCGGTTAATACGTGCAGTTTATGAATAACCGCATACCTTAACCTCTTGACGGTTGTCCTCAAACGTGGGAGAGAAAATTAACTTATGCTTGGATCATGACTGGAAGACTCAGTCATTACTTAAGCTCAAATAGTGTTTTGGTCGTGGATAGCCTGCGACCATATTCTGGTCTCGAGTTTGCAACCTTCTAGCCTCAGGAAGTTAGTCCCGCGGTCAGAGTATTTTGCTAGAACTTGACTCCAATATCATATTCGAAATATTTTAGATATAATATATAAATAAATGACTAGCTCAGGTAATAATTCTTGTCACTCCCCTAAAGTCTTGCTAAGACTCAACTGTTACGTTTGTTGCCGAAACGAGAATTTAGGGTTTGAAAGGAAACAAATATCATAAAATTACTCCAAAACTTCAAATAAAGACCGAAAAAGAATCACGCCATCAGAATTAGGTCATCCTTAACCCTAGAGGGGATCTACCTGCTAAAAAAACATAATAATGCAGAAATAACAATAAGAAATAAATAAAAACTTATTTGATTGCTCGAAAATTGAAATTGACTTACAAAAGTAATAAAATAAAGAATGAGGCTCTTCTAAATTAAAATAAGCCCTAATGACTTCTAAAATCTAAGAAAAAGAGATTCTTAATTGAGTGAAAAACTTCTCTATACCACAGCACTGCTCCTTTGATAGCTATACTCGCAAGAGCCTAAACTGCTAACCGCAACAAACCAGCAAATGTCAGAAAAATTTAAAAAAAAAGGGGGAAAGATCAACAGCTGCCTCATCTTGTCCCCTCCCCCCAGTCCCCGCCCGTTCTTCCCTCCAAAAAACCCTAGCAAAACGCGCCCCAAATTCGTCCTCCCCTCCACCCAAATTTGAAACCTCCCCGCTGCCAACTACCGCATCTCACCTACTCTGCAAATTGTCTCTACAAATTCCACTCGCATGCGCTCCATTTCTTCCGCCATGCGATCCCTCCTCTCCCACACCGCCACAACGACCCTCCTCCGCTGCACCAGCCGCTTCCCTCAGCGGTCGCGCCTGTTCGCGCTGCCTCTCCTGCCGGGCCCTTGTTGCCGCCGTCTCGGCGCCGTCGGGTCGTTGTTCTCTGCGTCGGCGGCAGGGTCGAGCGGTGGTGACTTTCAGATGGAAGTTCGCGGGCCGTGTGGCGAGATCCACGTCATCGTGGGCCCCATGTTCGCCGGAAAGACCACCGCGCTCCTCCGACGCGTCCAGGCCGAGGTCGGCAACGGCAGGTAGGGGCCGTCGCCAAATATTTTCTCTCGTGGTCTCACTGACAGGTTGGGTCCGCCCGTCAGTTAGATTGGTGCGTGTTTGCACGTTTTGAGGGAACTGTTGGTTGTCAGGTAGGTAGCTTCAGGAAGGCTGCGTATAATTAGAATTTGCGAAAAGATTGTGGAAGATGATATGTAATATGGGTTCACGGTAATGTCATGGGCTATGATTTGAGCATATGTAGTACAGAAAATACAAGAAAGAAATCTACTGGTAGTAATTTTGTTAGAACTGATTATATGTTGCTCAGGCAGAAGAGTTTAATTGGAAGAAAGGGTGCTTATAAGGAAAGCAGCCTCTGGTAGTAGAGATCAATATGGAAATTGTTTTTTTTTTCTATGCCTGATTTTATGTTCTCCTGCCAATGTGGGATAGGTGGTTTCTTTAAGTTGAGTAGAACGAAATGGAGGTTGACGTTGTTAACATGATCCAAGCAGTTACTGGAATGATGTTTTCTATTTGCATCCTTTGCCTTGTGCGTGATGGTTGGTGTTATGAACTTTCTTGTCATCTATGTTCAAATAATAAAGAGTAAATTGCACCCCTCGCTAAACTTGTGAGGGTTTGTCACTTGGGTCTCTAAACTTGATATTTAACTTGGTAGGTCCCAAACTTGCTTAGTCGTTTTGTTTTAGTCCATTCTTTAGTTAAACTAATAGAAAATAATATAGTCTTGTTACTTAGCACCTCTAGGTTGACATGTTATGTTACATCAATTTTTTTAGTATGGTATATATTATGATAAATTGGAGACTAAAAATATGGTATTATTTTGATTAAATACTTAGAAATTATTGTAAAAGTACTCACAAAAGTTTAAGAATAAAAAGTATGTGGTGTTAAAATGCAAAATTTGCATTCAATTCCAATTTTTAATTGACGAAATGAAAAACTTGACTAATGTAGATAAGTTTAGGGAATAAATTAAGCAAGGGAGACAAATTTAGAGACTTGTTAAGCTAAATTTTAAGTTTAGGGATCTAAGTGACACAATTATATAAGTTTTGGGAGTTAGAATGCAATTTACTCTAATAAATTTAAACAATAGCACAAAGTATTGCATATTTTGTTGGGACATATCTAATGCAAATCCCTATTTGGGTGCTAACATGCTAATTACAGCGGTCAGACGGCTTAATCATCACAAAAAATTCTCAAAAAATAAATTGTGTAGATACTAAGTGGAGTAATCTAGTATTCTATAAAATTTCAAATCTAAACTCAATCAAAATTGATAGAAAGAAAAGGACAATTGCTGTGAATGGTGACTTTTTTCTGTTCTATTTTTTTTCTTATTTGTCAGAAATTTCTCTTTTTCTTTCTCATAGCATGGATTGAATTTTGACTTGAAAATTTTATAGAATGGTAGATGAATTATTAGTCTATCTACAAACAATTTTGCAGCCTAACCAAGCATGTTTAGTATGTTAACACCCAATTGAGAGTTTGCATTAGATATCTCCCCTATTTTGGTTATTTGTAATGTTGATTTCTACTATGTGAAAAATGATTACCACTGTTTATTGTTATACGGGTTTCATGTCTTGACCTCTTACTCCCTTCTAATTCAGGAGTGTGGTACTGATAAAATCTGACAAGGACAATCGTTATGGACTGGATTCTGTTGTGACACATGACGGTATAAAGATGGCATGTTGGGCCCTCTCAGAGCTCTCTAGTTTCCGAGATAAATTGGGAGCAGAGGCCTATGATAAGGTGTGGTAGATCTCACTTTGCTTAATTTTTCTGTATCATGTCATATGCCTTATATTGTTAATACACTACATGTATCATGTATTAGTTGGCAATATGAACGCTGCAAACGTCATGTTTGCAATTTAGCTGCTGAGTTCTCTGAATAGAATAGTGGATGGAGAATAATTATGATTAGAGAGGTGGCAAGAAAACCTACCTACTACTGTGGTGTTTCATCACATGATAATGTACCTACTACTGTGGTGTTTCGTCACATGCAAACATCATGTTTCGTCACTTCGCTTATTTTTATTGATGCCTTGTTGATTGAAGGCAAGAACTGTTGGTCTTGTTAGGTATGTGGTGCAGTGAGGGAGTTTTGAAGTTCTCACTGAAATCTGTTCTTGCAGGTGGATGTTATAGGCATTGACGAAGCCCAGTTCTTTGATGATCTGTATGACTTCTGCTGCAAAGCAGCTGATCATGATGGGAAAATAGTTGTGATTTCCGGTCTGGATGGTGACTACAAGAGGTACATACTAAATGATTATTTTGAGCTTAATTTATTTATTAGAGTATTACTTAAGTGTTGGTTAAGATTTTCTCTAAGTCTCTATACATCCCCAACAATTATGGTTTGTAAATACAAAATTTTGTTAATATATATATCCTATAATATTTCTTAATAAATCATTAAATCATTTTATATGTATATAATATCTTTTTTTTTATAAAAGGGGATCGTTCCCTGGTTTCTATAGAAACCAACATAGTAGCATCTATAAACATGTATATTGAACTATTAATTTTTTTAGAGCAATAAAAATAAGAGAGTTGCATTTTCAAAATTTTAAAATTCTCACATAATTTTTATTTTAGCAAATTCATATATATACACCATTAGGTTGTTGCAACTTGGGTAATTCCTTAGTAAAAAAAATCATTGCAAATAACCACCTCCCCATCAAATTTATGTATGAAATAGGAGCATATAGTCAAGTGAATTAAGAGAGGTAGCAATTAATGGCACCTTATGAAATAGGAGCAATTAAGAGATGGTGCCATGGTGGCCAGAGAGTTGTTACTAGATATGGATCATAAAATTAGTAACATTAGTCATCCACTCATCCTCATCCTTATTTTCCTCAACCAAATTCAGCATATTTACTTCTAAAAAAAAAATCAGCTCATGTAATGCAAGTAACAAATTATAGGGAAAAGTTCATTTTTGGTGCTCCAACTTTAGTGCTAGAATAAAAATGTATAAAAATGCAAGTAGCAGCAGTGAATAGGGGACACTGGGTTAAAGTTGTAGAACAAAAATGTGAATAATCAAATTTATTTATGAACAGTTGTGTGCATATCACAAATCCATCATTGCACTAAAAGAACTAACATGTATTCACGTGTACATGGCAATGCTCTTCAAAAGTAGGCAAAAGGTAGAGGATTGATCCAGCAATAAAAACACAGCACTGATGTTAATTACTTCATAGAATCAAAACGCCAACAATGTTTTGGTAAGTTTCACATCTTTACACAATTATTCTCGGTAAATCTTTCCAGTAGTAAAATCCAGCAAAATGTACTGCTGCTTTGGCATTCAATGGGTGCGGACATCTTGCCTAAATTAACTTATTCGTATAAAGGGAACATTATTAGCTAAGTTTTGTAACAAAATACTATAATTGCAAGTATTTAAATAACTAAAAAAATTCACTTTATTCTTTTTTATTTGTTGTTTTAGCTATCTGCACACTTTTTAAAAAGTTATGTAAGATTTTAATTTCACCGTAATATTTGTAATTCATATGGTAGGTTTGTTGTTTACATATAAGTAAATTATGGTGAAGTGGGGAAATGGCTATGATGACATTTTATAAAAATTGAGTTATTCTATCTTGAAAATGTTGAATGGAATTCTTTTAGTATGAGTTCCTACTTTCTAAAACTGCAAGAGGTGTTATAGCATTTGGAGTGTAAGATAAGTGCAAAGCAAGAGTGGAGGCAAAGATTTGCTCACCTCAAATCTGACAAAACCGCTACGTACATGAATGATCAATAAATAAAAGGTAGAACAAGATATTCTCTGGATCGATCAATTAGTGAAACCAAATGGATGATAACAATTTATCTCAAGCCATATACTTTTGGGAAAACTGTAAGATCTAGAGCAAAAGAGGATTGGGGTGGTGTGGTCATCAGAGAGATTGCTTGTGGTCATCAGAGGCTATGTCCTGAATGCATGCCCCATGCTCGATTTGCTTTGTTGATACCCACATGTTCCATGTTCGTCATGACACATGCATGCTATCTTTGTGGCTTTCAGGCGTGGCCAACGCCATGCTGTGTCTCAAGGTCACCATGCCTGACAGCATGCACGTTCCACGAAGAGACCACCGGCGTGTGGGAAGTGTTCTCCATTGTGATTGTGGTGAGGTGGCTCCAAAGGATGGTTGTTACAGGAAGTGGATGGGCTGGGATGCGAGGAAGTGGAGTTGGGGGAAGTTGGGGAGGGAGGTTACAAACGTAAGGGATTCAAAATTGGTGGCTCTGCGAGAGGATAAATCTATGAGCTGTCCAAGGATTGTGTTTTTCTACGAAAAGTGGTCCAATGATTGTTAATTTGTTGATGTGGTTCAACTAGGAGGCTGGCTTGCTTGTCATTGCAAAAGAAAGCACTATCCAGATTGAATATCATCCTAGCATCTCTGATGATTTGACTTATTTTTTTGACAGGAGAAAGTTTGGCTCAGTTCTTGACATAGTTCCTCTGGCTGATTCTGTCACTAAGCTCACAGCACGCTGTGAATTGTGTGGTCGCCGTGCTTTCTTCACATTGAGGAAGACAAAGGAAACAAAGACTGAACTCATTGGTGGAGCTGATGTATATATGCCTGTCTGTAGGCAACACTACATAGACGGACAGATTGTTCTTGAAGCCACAAGGATTGTTTTGGATGTTGAAAGATCCACATCGATCCATGCTCTCAAGTAGCTAGCTAGCTGCTAGACTTGTACTCAATGTATGCATTGTCCATTGCCTATTTGCCTGTTTCAAGACATGACCATCTCTGAGTGTACGTTATTCTAATCAAATTATAGCAGTTGGCAGAAACATAATGAGATTTCCTACAAGTTAATTATAGCAGTTGTCCAATGTGTATTGGCATGCTTGGAATAGATGGCCAGGCGTTTCGTCTTCAGATAAGCAAAGTTGACGGACACCCTGGTTAAGCCACCCTCATTTGGCTCAGTTATTAGCAGTCAGACATTTCCCTAAGATTGCCAGCCACGCAAAGAATTGACACTTCATCGATATCCTGGTTTTCCAGATTGCTTGATGCAGGTCAAAGGTAGTTCCTAGAAAGAAGTTAAAAGCAGGCTTAAATGTGTATATACCTTCTGGTGTCCATTTCCACAACATTTTGTACCCCATGGGGTTGAGTTCGATGTTCTGGAGTAGCTCTAACATTTGTAAGTACTCCTGGGTAACCATAAGTGAGTGTGTTACTTTGAAGTCAGCTATCCACCGTTGATCCCTTTAACCTATCCAGCACCGTCTTCTTATTCGGTAGCATTGCCAAGATAAGATTCGGAGCAATTTCTTAGATGTTTTTCCTCACTGGCCATTTTGAATGCCAAAAGATAGTTTGTGGGGCCTGTTGTTGGACGAACCTTGTGTGCTCTTCTCAACTACTCAGGATGTAGTTGTACACACAGAACATAGAATAAAAATCACTATCTCACGAATACATAGACAATAAGTAAGGGTTTGAAAAGGTACAGCAGAGGTCTTATGGCTATATTACAGCCAAGGACATAACAGCCAAATTGAAAGTTTTAATGGGTTTGGTAAAATAAGAGCAGTAAAAGCTAGACCCTCCGTGGAACCCAATTGCAGTACACAATCGTAAAACTCTAGATCAGCGCTGAAATCTTTACTTTGCGCTGCGTCGAATTCAAAGAAGTCCTGATTGACTGACTCAGCTCCAACTGAAGGGTTTTGTTGAGCAAGAGTGACTACTACATATTCAACAAGCCACAATAAAACTAATGAAATACATACATTCATGACAAAGTGTTTGATGAAACAAAATATAAGTTTGGCTTTAATTAAAATTTACACAAACATATATTATAGATGAAGAAACTGATTGAGATATGCCATAGATGCAACCATGAAGATGATTGTATCATAATATATTGATGAATTGTCCTGAATAAAATGTTATTGTATTTTTTGAATGAAATATCACTTTTGTTGATCAAACAAGTATGTGACTTATTCGTGGAATTCTTTATGATATATGTATTGCCGGTATTATCAGTGATACTTATTCTAAACATCTCTGACTTTTGGCATTATATGGAATAATAATGTAAGATAAGTTAATATAATCATTGATTGATAGTCAAGTTTCACGGACTATAGATATGAGATATCAACTCAATGTCGTGGACACATGTTGGTTGGATTGACCCATCTTGAGATACTGTTGAGTTTTTTATGTGTCATCAGTTGTTTCTAACAGATATTTTGGTTTATCTTTAGACCTGAGATCATCACGGTTTCATACATGCGTAGTAGCATACTTGGTATCATCAACCGCTATTTTTAGCAGAGTAGTCATAAAGGTGACATTCAGATATGTTATGAACAATGTGGTTGAAACTAAATGGTCAAGATGAAATTTTCCCCTCTCATATTTTTAGAGAGATATCTCTGGGCCTCTTGATGTAATTGGACTAAGAAAGTGCATGACCGTGCCGAATATAGTTGAGAGTCAATTATGGAAAGGTTAGTCCTTACAAGATCAGAAAGGACCAAGGTATTCAAGGATGGCATGTTTCTCACCTTTGTTGCATCTAGGCCCTTATGCCTGATTTTGATGATTAATGAAAACAAGCGTTTCAGACTAATTGTGTTTCTTGAGCTATTTGGATATAAAGTTCTTTTGGCAAAGATGATGAGGACACGTATACCCGATCTTCTGGTGAAATTGATAAATTCGGCTAAGGCGTGTGACGACCTTGATGATCCAGCTACCAACTAGCAAGCGACTGGAAACCCGGCGATCGCTAAACCACCACGACGAAGCGTTATCAACCGTGCCAAGACATGATCGACCTGATCACGAGGATTTGTTCCTGCAGGCAACCGAAGAACAAGCAAGAACAAAAATAGGCAATCTGAAATTGCGAATTAAATTAAACACAAACGAGTTGGGGTTTAGAACTCAGTCCTGTTGGTCTAGCCGACACAAGAGGAGACGAGGTAGTTTCACACAATGGAAAACTAAACTAAACAAAACCCGAGGAAGAAGAAGGGGGGTGGCGGCCATATATAGCAAGGATATGGCGGCCAAGGTATGGACGTCGGCCAGAGGACCCACGCATTGATCAGCTGGTCGATTCTACCGCGGGTTGCAAACTGATGAGTTTCCTGGACGCTTACTCAGGATATCATCAAATTAGCATGACAGAAGAAGATGAAGTGAAGACTGCCTTCATCACACCATTCGGCACCTACTACTATGTCAGAATGCCGTTTGGTCTCAAGAACGCCGGTTCCACGTACCAGCACTTGATGCAAAAGACTTTTCTTTCCCAGATGGGGCGTAATCTTGAAGCTTATGTAGACGACAAGGAGCAACCATTAGTGAGAAATATCCTTCGTGGATATTGAAACAAGACTCATTTATTTGAGTGCTTCAACGAGGAGTAGGGGAGACCGAGCAAGTCTCCGAGACCTCGGGATAAATCTTCGTGTTTGTCTTCTCTTCCTCTTTATTTTTAATTGTGAAATATATTATTCGATTGCTGTGGTTATTTTTCTTTGTTTCATTAAAAAGTTTTTAAAGCCTTCTATTCACGAACCTACAGGGTCGCACGTTTAACGGGTTGGAGTATTAATTTGGTTGGGATTTGAAACGGGTCCCCTATTGGTAATGGGATTACCATTAGGATTATGGTTCGCATTTGAGTAGGACTTGTCTGCAAGGCCCTATAAAAGGAGATGCAGTTGGCATGCATTGATCATTTGATCTATTTTGGCTACCACCACCATCCACGAGATAGATCTCGTGAAACCCTATCCGCGTGCGCTGGTGCTAGCACACGAACACGTGGTGCTCCTTCCCCGGACGTGTGGACTTCCGTAGAGGTGCGGCTGTTATTGTTGCACTGCTGGTCTCGATCCGGTTGCGACATCGACTCTTCTTCCGCTACTGCGTTGTCGCATCTGCGCGTCTAGTGGTAAATCTCTTGATCTATGATCTATTGCTTGCAAGCTTCTTGGGATTTCAGATAAAATTATTGAAATTGTACTAGAGTAGCAAGTCCCGTTACCCAACAGAAACAACTTAGAATCATAATTTAAAAGCAATGGTATGACAACATAGTTATGAAATGACGAAGGGTTTGAATGTTGGTTATCCGACAACCAACCAAATTAACATCAAGTTTTCTTTCCAAAATTTCAATTCTAGTTTATGCCGCATCGACATGGGTAGAACCCATTGTGCAAAAGGCCCCAAGGAATCTGGGGGCACAGAGTATTCAAATACATCTTTAACTCAGTCGAGGTGTATCAATTTACTTACAAAATTCCTCAACTTATTACTATTATCTACGACTTATTTTGGTCAGGCCAAATCACGCAACAACACGCGTGCGACTGAATTTAGGTAACAAGATGATACCGGCCTAGACCATCTCACAAGAGAATGAGATCGGAGCAGTAAGGCGAGTATTTAGTCGTTCTTTGCTTAGGGACTAGAGAAGCAAAGTGTGTAAAAAAAAACTAAATCAATGGAAAATGAAAATAAACTAGACGAGAGAAAGAGACGGGATGTCAAAAGAAATAAGAGAGAAAGAGGTGGCAAGCTTGCGACGCTCGGTCAGTGTTAAATCCATACGCGTAATCGTGAGTACAAGCGATAAAGCAGTATTGTTCAGTGATTTCGCAATAGAGAAACGAAAACACTAAAACGCACACACCTATTGACGGTATCAACGAATTATTCACGCAGGGAATTAACAAAGACCGCTCTCCAACAGCCTCTCGACCACAGCCTACACAGCAAATAGGGGGAACAAATACACAAACTCCAGACGACCATCTCTCTCTCTCTCTCTCAAATAACCTCAGAGCCTAAACAAGCAACTGATTTTAAGTTAATATAGGAAGTGCAGTCAAAACAGTGCTGGAGAGAATTCAGGATAACGACTGATCAATCGGCAAGGCAGACAGAGGATCAAAGAAATCTCAATAAATGAATCATCAAAAGATTTTCATTCTTAGCACATGCATCAAACAGCAATTTCATCTACTAGAAACAAGATCCAAATAAGGAGAGAACTGAAACAGAAACTTCAATCTCCCACCAACTCAGAGCAAAGCCAGAAGATCATATAATCAATCTCATTTCTTCAATAGCTCTACCTCAGGCAGCAATCACAGAATGCACAAGCAGTAGATAAACATTCAATTACACAAGCGACTAAGAGCCAGACAAAGCATCAATTCACAGCTTCAATCACCCTAGTCTTGTCCATTCATACATAAACAACACAAAATCTAGAAATCAAGCACATTCATAAGGCTCAGTCACTGAAATATCCAGTCTAGGATTTGCAGTTAGTAACCAAAATACAGATTTGCACGTTAAGTAAGCTCCAGTTCATGTAGTCTCACAGAGAAAGCCAGAGGTGAAAACAAAGTCGAAAACTTGTCTGAGTATGCAAACAATCCATCCTACTACAAAGTTCTCCATCTCATACATTACAGTGCATCCAAAATCGAAGAACAGAAAAGAAGAGGGGAGTAGAGAGGAGAATTGATCACCAAATCTGATGAGGATATCACTAGCTCGGATATGAACAAGGCTCCATCCACTCCTTCCACTACTTCCACTACTTCCTCGCCGCCACGAGAATATCAAGGAGAACGGCGAGTCGACATGAATCCATGTGTCGAGCCATACACTAGGCCCACACCGGAGGATTAGCGAGCTACATCAAAGGTGGAGCAACCCACGACGCATCAAGCTCAGCCCAAGATCAAGCCCAACTCGTCCGCGAGTCCAGCTCGGCCATCCAGCAGCAGTCCAACTTCAAACGGATGCCCAGGCCACGTACGGAGTCCGTTTGGAGAAAATGAGTACTTCACGGAGAAGCCCACGATGACACCTTTCCAATGGGCTTAGGCCCATGGACAAATTTCTCCTGGATAATCCACAATCGATGAAACAATCTGCAGACAGAACATGCCGGGTGCTAGGCCACCTCTAGTTTGGGCCCAAGGCCCGTGTATCCCTAGGGTTACGTGGGATGGGTTCTCTTGCCGGTGGCCTACCTCTGGCTGCCATACTCCTACTACATATTGTGACACGCTGGTTTTGGGGTAAAAATTTCATTTTTCATGAGAAGTCATACATGCGTATGTTTCTTTAGAAGTAGCAAGATCAATTCAAATCTATTCTATTCTGATGCCCAAAAATCTCAAAATCAATGCCTTAGGCCCAAATCAAGATCAGACTATCCAGATATGGCCTACTAATCATCTTGAGTGGAAAAGCCTTTAGAAGCCAGATTAGATTCAACCTCTAACTCCCAGATTCGTCGACCTCTTTCTGTTTTCGAAAATGGAATTATTTAATATCCTAATTACCCTAATTACTCCGAATTTCGGAAAGTCGATCTGATCAAATCTTGACCTAGTCTATATCAAATTATCTTTGGATTATGATCTAGGGTATGCTAATACCTTAACCCAAAAAGTTGGCACCAGAATTCCATCATCAAGGTCATTTTCACAAATCAGTCAAGTATTGCAGATTAGTCCTTTTCAGATTTTCCAAAAGCTGGAAAGGCTAAAAGTCTCAAATCAACTCCAAATCTTAATCTGATTCGGGGAACACCTCCCAAATTCTATTCAATACAAAAGTTCCTTTTGCTAGGATATCAAAATCTCACCCTAAGTCTCAGAATTCCAGTTTTGACAAAACCCAGATTCTAATACCCTAAATTACCCTGTTTTTGTTTTATTCGAAAACTATTCAAATGTTCCAGATTTTGCCAAATATTCTTGCCAAATACTTTGTTGAATAAAGTTTATCAGATTTGTGAAGCCAAATCCAGCCCTAACCACCTAAATCCCAGAATTTACAAATCAGTCCAGCCAAATTCCAGATTTTACGTTTCAGTCCAAATTTCTATTCGACCAGCGCCGCTGGCACGACCTTCGACCAGTGCGTCGCCTCGCCGTGTTTCTTGCTGTCGGTGGAGTCCAGCACGTTGCCAGCGCTCATGACCGTTGGAGATGCATGCCCGACACGCGTCCACGCTGGAGCAGCCATCGTAGCAGCAGCAGCACGACCAGCAGCTACGTGTGTTGTGATGAAATGAGGTGCTGACATGGGCAGACATGTGTTGTCGTGCTATGGTAGTACTTCTAAGAGTTTATAAAAGATATTAATGATATATTATAATAAATACTGCCATAAGTTGTGAAGAGAAAAAGTATTTTGCAATTAACCTTTCCTCTTTCCCTACTAGCATAGGTTCATATCATCACTATTATATGTATATACTCTTATATACTGGGACTTGCTGAGTACGTAAGTGCTCACCCTTGCAATCTACTATCCAATAGAAGGAGTGTTCCATGATCAAGACGAATGCCTGTAGCACTTTTTGGATTCGCCAAGGAGAGAGCCAGTTCCGCCCGAGCCTTGAAGAGTGTTGCTCTGCTTTCAACTTCTTGCTGTGGGGGGGTTCACTTAGCTTCTGACGAGTAGTAGTTGTTCCTTTGCAACCAGACTTATTTATGCCGTGATGGCTTTGCAATTTATTATGTTGTATTAAGGGCAGTAGGCCATACTGCTCAAAGTAATGTAAGTTAAACTGATGCAATATACTCCTGATGAGGACATCGCGACCACACATCCACATGTTTTAACTTGAGCACATGCGCGTCACCTTGGACAACAGGTGAATTCATTTCTTGAGTAAATTAATTATTTAATTACAGAACAAATGATATTGCCTAATGACTGCTCTTTGCTTGTTGTTACATGTGAATGAGTTCTAGACGAAGTTGTTGATCCAATTCATAGCCAAGGAAGAATGAACAATTTTCTGACAACTTTGACCAATGGTTACGTTGACTTCATTGATGAGAAGAACTCTGCGCGTAATTAGCATTGCTCATGGTCGTAGCCGATCAAGCCTGAAGACACATGGTCGCAACCTGAGGACCATCCAGTCTGCCGATCAAGCTTAATTGTTCAGCGACTTCAACCAAATGCCAATTTTAGCACAGATGTCCAAGTAGGTCGTGTGAGCACTTGTTGGAATGGTAATCGAAAGGTATTTCCAATGTATCAAGAATCATCGAATTCTGACGTCGTATGCAACCAGGAGACCCGAAACAATGGCAAGTGCACGAGGGGGAAGAGTCTTGTTCGGATCCGTGAAAATTAGCTCGGGATTTTCTTTTTATAGTTTGCTAGGATTCTATTCTGTTTCTGTTGTGGTATTGGCGAATACCCCAGAAGGTTCTACAGAGGTTCTTAGAGATTGAAAAGCGATGCGAGCTGACCGTGTGACCGGTCCTCTCCCGTCGCGCCAACACAGAGAGTGACACAAGGATTTATACAGGTTCGAGTCTCAGTGGAGACCCTAGTCCTGTCGGCATGCTCCCGACAAGGGTCGGCTGGGGGAGCTCTCTCGCGGGGTGAGTGCTCCTAAGCACGCTGATTCGTTTTTGTGTATTGTTGATAATGAATTGTCCCTGCTTACAAAAGTGGGGTACAAGGGCATATAGGCCCAAAAGATGCAAATTACAAGACTACCTCGGCTGCGGTCGTCGGATCGAGGGGCAATAACACCCTTCTACTGACCAGGGGACTCAGATGCTCGAAAAGTGTCCTTGTCGATTCCCGAGGCGCTTCCTCACGTGACCCCCACATGACCCTACGTAGGAGGCCCCCGCGGCCTTCACCCGGGACGGGTCATCGGGGGCACCTGTCACCGGGCAACAGGCGGCGCCCGGGACAAGTCACTGGGGGCACCTGTCACCGGGCAAAAGGCGGTGCCCGAGACGGGTCACTTGGGGCCCTGGTCTACGGGCAAATGGCGGCGCTCGGGACAGGTCACCGAGGGCACCTATCATCGGGAAAAAGGCAGCGCCCTGGATGGGTCACTGGGCAAAAGTGGCGCCTGGGACGGGTCACGGGGGGCCCTGGTTTCTGGGCAAATAGCGGCGCCCAGGACGGGTCACCGGGGTCCGTGGGACAGGTCACTGGGGCACCTGTCACCGTGCAAATGGCGGTGCCCGGGACAGGTCACCGGGGGCACCTGTCACCGGGCAAAAGGCAGCGCCCGGGACAGGTCACCGGTGGCCCTGGTCTTTGGGCAAATGGCAGTGCCCAAGACAGGTCACCGGGGGCCGTGGTCTCCGGGCAAATGGCGGCACCCGGGACAGGTCACTGGGGGCACCTGTCACTGGGCAAAAGGCGGCACCTGGGACATGGTCTCTGGGGCACTCCTCACCGGGCCAGTGCGGCCCCCAGGACAAGGTCTCCGGGGCATTATCTCTGGGACTGATTGGGTCGAGATTTCCCCCGACAGCAGCCCTCCATGCCCTCCGGGGACATGCCCTAAGTCCCCAGAGGGGATGGTCTATATCACCGGGAACATCTCCCACGGAGGAGGTCCCCGACCCTTGGCGATGCTTCGGTTTTTGCGCCATGCATTTATGGTGGCGCCGCCAATTATCATGATGATGTAGCCTCCGGGAATTTAGCTTCCCGGTGACCTAGCCTCCCGGAAACTACATGGCGCCAAAAGGCTGTGCCAAAGCCACCGATGTGCCCTCGGAGGAAGTCACCACGGACTTCCTCTGGGCTTCGGAGTTCACCTCGGGGGACTTAGAGTTCCTCGTGGAGCGATGGGTTCTCACGGACAGGGATGTTCGGATCCCCTCGAAGAAGGAGACCACACCTCGCCCCCAGGTCGGGAAGGTGGTTGTCTTCGAGGCCTTCGTACAGGCCGGCCTTCGGCTCCCGGTGCACCCATTGCTCCGGGAGTTCCTATGAGAATACGGGCTGGCGCTCAACCACTTGACACCCAACACCCTCGTCCGGATGGGCCTTTTCATTTGGTTGTGCGATATAGCCATCGGACGGGAGCCGACGCTCCGGCTGCTTCGGTACTTCTACGAGCCCTCGGCGAGGGGCTCGCACGTTGTCAAAGGAGGGCCGAAGTCTGTGTTCGGCTCCATTATGATGCAGCTGCTACCGTCCCGGGTGGAGGAGTACCCGGTGGCGGCCTCCCGGGACCATTGGGGGGCTGGCTCCAGAGGTGGTTCTACCTCTGGGTCCGGGACACCGGGGTAACTTACTCCCTGGAGCCCCCCTCCTACTGCCGCTCATCCACCCCCAAGCCCCCGGTATGGACCCCCGAGGAGTTGAAGCTCCTCAACAAGATGGTGGGCGTCTGGGTGTGAGGTCCATGAGGGACCTTGCGGAGGAGCTCGCGCTCCTCAAGCTCTCCCCCTTCTCCCACGGGAAAAGGGGGATAGGGATGTGTCCGGCACACCGGCCGCCGCAGAGGCCGGCGACCCGACGTAAGTTTCCGGTGACCCTTACTATTAGTCCTTTCGATATTTTGGCTAACTTTTGTTCCTTGTAGTCCGGCCATATCCAGCCTCCCGGGAGAAGGCGGAAAACCTCCTCGGGAGGTACTACGCCGACGAGCACTAGCGCATCGTGCGCATTATCTGGGAGGGTCCTCCCCATAACTTGGTGGCGGAAGCCTTTGAGTTGAGGCTACCGGTGAGGGAGCCTCTCCCAACCCCCGGCTCTAATAAGCGGGGGAAGGAGGCCGCCGGGGGCCCCGCGCCTAAGCGTGCCAAGGCGCAGAAGGCCCCTGGCTCTGCAACGGCGCCGGACGCTACGCCTGGCAAGACCCGCGACGCAACTCCCGGGTCGGGGCGTGCGCGAGCCACCCCGAGGCCAGGGGCGACGTCGCCCCTCCTGGAGGCGGAGCCTTCCCCCGGCCCGGGGGTGACGGGGGAGTTCATGTGCCTCTTCGACGCCCCCACCGGATCGAGCGAGAAGGGGAAGGCGACGAGCGACGGGGCCGACCTCGACTTGGCGAATTACAACCCCTTGCCCTCTCCGGTGGCCACGCCTTTGGCGATCCTGGAGCCGGCAAGCGTGGAGCGCCCGTAGGTGCGGTTTGCGGAGGCGTCTCCTTCCCACTTCGACTGGCCGGTGGACAAGGGGGCGAGTCCCTCGGCCTGTCCGGTCCACGAGGCTTTGGGGGCTCTGCAGCCCGGGAAGGGCAAAGGGCTTCTTGTCCCCCCGAAGGGCCACGTTCCCTCCGGGAGCTCATCGTCCGACTCCTCGGATACCGAGTCCTCGGTGCCCGGGATTGTGGTCGAAACCGGCCCGATCCACATCACTCCTGGGGACGGTGGAGGGGACCTGTCGGCGGAGATGGGTCCGGTGCCATCGGGAGGGAGACCCCATGCTATCCCTGGGTGAGGTCCGGGCCTATGTCCTGCAGGGGACCATCCGCGAGCGTAGCTCTGAGTTGGTTTCGCTGCATCTCCAGGTAAGTTTGCTTTCAAGTCACCTAGTTACTTTTTCCGGGAGGTCGTTTAACACTTGGGTTCGTAGGGGGTGGCCCTTGCTCAAGGCATCGAGGACCGCTACGAGGCGGCCTTGAAGGAGGCGGACGACAAGGCTGCCGCCTTTTGCGCTGAGAGGGATGAAGCCCTCGGGGAGCTGGCTAGGATCCGAGCCCAGCTCCTCGCCTCAAAGGACGCCTACGCCCGTCTTCGGAGGGAGGCGAAGGCGAGGGAGAGCGCCCATCCGGAGCTCACGGACTCCCACTCCTGGGCGGTTGCGGAGGCGGGCCGCTCTGTCCGCTTGGCCTTCGAAGGGCTCGGGCTTAGCCTCGGCCCGGCGGGCGGCTCCGGCGTAGCCCAGGCTACGTTCATGGAGGCTATGCGCTTTGTCAATGCGCAAGTCTCTGTGATCCTAGAAGCCGTCGACGCACGGGCCCAGGGTCGGGCGGTCCGAGTGGTGGCCGCAGCTGCGGCCCTTGTTGTGGCCCAGGGGACCAGCGCCCGGGTGGTCGGAGGTCGGCTCCCCCGAAGCTTCCCCAACTTCTTTGAGCCACAACAGCGGGAGTTGGAGGAGTTGGCTGGGGGCTTCTAAGATCTAATCGTCTGGTCTTGGTTCCCTATTTCGCCGCCCCCGAGGGTGGACACCCCAGCGGCGGAGGAGACTCCTCGGGGGGGGGGGGGGACGGCACTAGGCAAGTATGAATCTCCCCCTCCCTGCGGGCCTTTAGATAGGTCCTTTTTTGCATTACTAGGATTTTTGCTCCCGGTAGCTTCTTAGAGGAAGCCCCGGAGACTTGTAAAAAGATTTTTTGCTCAATCAATGAAACGAGTATTTTGCTAAGTATCAACTCATCATTGCATTGAGTATATGTGTTGTAGTCTCAAGGTGTATTGCATGATGAAAGCAAGCTAGAGTGTCTGGAGGTTGATGCTGCTATGAGTCATCTTGAGCGAGGTCAAGCTTTGCGAGGACAAGCATCGAGGGGTCAAGCTTCACAAGGTTGAGCTTCACTGAAGGTATGATCCAAGATTAAGGATTGTTTTCTTAGGATTTTATTGGTCTCGGTGTTTGGAGATAGACCGGTTTGATAGGACTTCTTTTTACTAGTTTGACTGTACTATTAAGAGGGGTCGAAAACTAGTAGCTTGAGTCTATCTAGTGTGGAAGCTCAAATGCATTCATATCATCTTGCACTAGTACTTAATCACCTCCTGCATTGCTAAGAAAATCTAAGTGTGGTTTGTGTTGCACTAATGAAAATGTTTTGAAAACTGCACTTAGTCGTGGTCGCCAGCTAGAGCATTCTATTTCCTTAACAGAGCTGGTCATGGTTGTATTTGTACATTCTGATCGTATCCATGTTTGGAGTTTGGTCGTGGTCGTGGCCGTGGTTGCCAGATTGGCTCTATCTTTGTTTGGAGATTGGCTAATGCTATAGTGTAGGCATTCATTTGCATCATTTGAGCTTCTAGCACTTGATTCATTCAAGTGAGGATGATCTACTTGTTACTCTTGGTGAATCACCTTCACCTAGACGGTGTTGGAGGAGAGTCGCGATCTCTCCGGTTGAAGTTTGTTGGAGAGGCCAACAAACAAGTATGAATGGTTTGGTGCTCGCCTATCTGGTGTGGAGAAGGAGCAACCCGAGTGGAAATATCCTTCATAGATATAGAAGCGAGCTCACGCGTGAGCGCTTCAACGAGGAGTAGGGGAGACTGGGCGAGTTTCCGAGACCTCGGTAAAAATCATTATGTTAATTATTTCTCTCTTGTACAATTCATATTCATCTTTACACAATTGCTTAAATTAATCTTGTTGCATATTCAATTGTGTATTCCATATTGATTAAACACAACTAGATGTTAGATTGTCTGTAAACCCTTTGTAAAATCTAGGTTTTCCTAAATAATCTTGAAAAATTGTTCAGTCGAAAGATTTTTTAAAAGCATCCTATTCACCCCCCCTCTAGTCGGCATCCTTGATCTTACACCCCCACCCATTCGCTCTTCCCATAACTGGGTCACCAATTAATGTGATCACAACTTAATTAATTTCAACTCACTTCAACCATGCAAAAGAAAAATCGAATGCATCACAAGGTACTAAATCAGGCCTGTCCCATATTAGGTTTGTAGTTAGTATGTATTTATGTTGCTAGAAGTACACACAAGGGTCTCATTCTTATTTGTCCAAGGTGAAGGGTCAATGGTAACCCGTCGTGCATCACTGCATCATCCTATCTTTCCCACTCTCACCATTATTGTGCTTAATACATTTTAAACATATTCCATTACTTCACATAAAATACCTATACATTTTAAACATATTCCATTTGATGAGGACATTCCTAGTACAAGTAGCACTAGAGCTCGACTCGAAGAATATAAAGGATTAATCACTCGAGCAAAGGCCAAACAACTACATCAACAGGTGACTTTGTTCCTTTAAGAATTAAAGTCTGATGAGAATATATTGCTACCTAATAGCTCTTGTTAAAATTGATCAGGAATAGAATAGAAGGGGAGAGCATAACAAGGACATAGCCATGTATGGGACAAAGAACTTCATCGAATCTGGTTGTACACCTACCGAGTAGAAAGAGTATTTCCTAAGCTTTCCAATGAGCCCAAAATCATTCGATTCCATCAAGGATTGCAACTGCTACAACCAAAAGAATTCTGCTCGGCCTGTAATTGCCGACCAACGTTTGACCAGAAACTTCGACCAAGCACCATTCTCAAGACAGATGTCTAATTTGATTGTGTGAGTACATGTTGGAAAGGTATTGAAAAGATCTTTCCAACGCATCAAGAATCATTAAATTCTGACGTCGTATGCAACCAGGAGACTGAAATGAATAATGATTGCATGAAAGGAAAAGGTCCAGTCTGAATCCGACTCCGAGAAGATTGATTCCGGACTTCTTTCATCTTATATAGTTTGTTATGATTTTTATTCTGTTTTGAATTAGATTCAGATTAGAATTCTAGTTTAAGTCTTCTATCTATTGTAAATACCACCTGATGAAAATTGTTAGTTATTTTTTAGGCCTCCATGGTCGCACATGACTATGGTCGCGGAAGGCCAGAAGGAAGAATATTGGGTAATCTAAGGGCATTCTGGATATAAATCAAAAATCATAGTCATTTCGTGCAAAATCAAGACATTCGTTATCTTAAAACCTATGTTTTATGCTGTATCCAAGGACAGTGTGGTCGCGGAGATAGTCCCTACGACCATCCTCTCTCGCGGATACAAGGACCAATCTTAGCGCTGTGGTCGCAGTACTACATGATCACCTTTGCATATTACCTCATCACGATCCCTATGGTTATTCCTGAGATAATCATAAGTCCCTGACAAGGTAACGGTTGAAGACGGTTAAGACAGTAAGGCGGTTCCATGACGAATGAGTCATGACTGCCAAACCGCCATGTACCCATGATCTACAGTAAATACCACACTCACGACCTCACAGTTACTACACCGGGGCAGTTAAGAGAGATCGTGGGGCGTACCCTCAAGAGAACTATCGGCAACCTCTTCGGCAAGTATAAAGAGGCCTTCAAGGGAGGGATTGAGGGGACGAATCGACCGCAGAGAGAAGACTAGGCTTAGCAAAGATAGGATTAACTAGCTACACTTTGTAACCACCCCTCTCTGTAACTCTTTTTTCCACATAGTCAATTGCATAGGATGTAGAGGGGGCCTGAACCTGGATAATTCTTGCTCCCCATGCCTTTAGATTCATTGATACCTTGAATGTCTTGAGAATTTGTCTGATTGGCCTCATACCTTCTAACTCATTTTCTTGCATAAGATCGAAAGAGGAACCTAATAATTCTCATATATGCGTGTATTTTCACATTAATTTTCCCCTTGTTTATGCTAGATTCAGTCATAAAAATTGTTATATATTTAAATACAGTTGCATTTGTTGCCTTTCGACCTCGACTGTTGATTCTGTTTATCTTTATCACAGGTTGAACAGGCTTGGACCTATCTGCAAATTCCTAGAAATCAGAGTATCAAAATGCATAAGGACAAAGACTCATAAAACTGAAACCCTAGTCGCCAGGAGGTCGTTGCAATTACCCAAAACCTCAAGGACTTTTTTGTAAAATTGCCAAACAGTTCACAAAACCAGATCTGGCCCCTGATTTTTCCTCAGCCGGTTCAACCCCCACTCTTCTTCCCCTTCTCACCACAGTTCATTTTCCTCATCCCCGTTCATCCTTCCCACCGTCGGCGACCGGCCTTGGCCGGCGGTCTCCCCCTTTTTTCCTTCTCTTGCAAGCCCCTCAAACCCCCATTCTCTTTTCCTCCTCCTTCCTCCTTCCTCTTTCTCTTTCTTCTCTTCTCTTCTTCATCTCTGGTTCCTCTCCTCCGTTTCTCTTTCCTTCCTCCAGTCCTCTTCTTCTTCTTTCCTCCTCTTCCTTCTCCCTCCTTCTTCTTCCTCCCTACTTCTTCTCTCCGTTGCTTCCTCCCTCTCTCCACTTCTCCACTTCCCGCCGTCGGTCTGCCATCCCATGCAGCCGGATCCGCCATCCCGCCGCCGAGTCCACCTCACACCGCTTCGGAGCCGCCTCCGCCTCCGCGCCTTGCCGCCTCTCCAGGCCACGAGCGTCGCCGCGCCTCCATCACCTCCAGCAGCCACACCACCATCCCGCCCCGAGCTGATCCGCCCGCTCCGCTGCCCCTCCAGCGTGAGCTACCGGATCTGTCTTGCGCCGCGTCCGCCTCCGCGCCGCGCCACCATCACCCCGCACTGCGCCGCCGCCTCTCCGCTGATCCCGCCATGCGCACTGCCACCTCTGCACTACGTGCGTAGCTGCCACCGGTCATGCGTGCGCTGCCTCTCCAGCGCCGCGCCTACTCTTTCCTTTTTCTCCTTCTTCTTCCTCCCCCATTTCTTCCTCTCCTCCTTGCTCCACGCACCGTCGCTGGACCTTCATCGCGCCGTCATGCCTCCTCGAGCGACGACCACAACCAGCTCCTTCGCCCCCAACCACGCCCTCAACAGCGACCTTGGCCATGCAACTTCGACTACGCCCTCCACTTCGACTAGCTCCCTCCTCATCAACGACATCCTATGGACCGACGGCCGATAGCATCTTCGTAGCCGATGGCCACTTCGACTATGACTACAACCAAGCAGTTGCTGCTGGGATTCTGCTTGGCATTGCCTTCATGGCGAGTGGTCTGCATCGAGTCTACATTCAACTGGGCAACAATTTCTTCTCCCAATCTCCTCCCTTCCTTCCCTGAATTGTAATTCCTGTGATGTTTGTATTGACTTGAATTGAGTAAAACTCCAGTTAGAATTTTGTTTCAGTCTCTGTTATTGTTGGGCTGTGAATGCTTAATGTGAGTGAGGATTGAACATACCCTTTTTTGTTGAATGAATCCATATGTGTGATTGGAACCATGGTGAGAAAATCTAAAATCAAGTAATTGAATTGGTCTACCAATTGAAAATCAAATTATGTGTTGTGTTTGCCTATAATTGAATTGAGTCGCTGTTGCCCTACTTGAATACTGCTCTTCTACTTGGATTGTTTTTTTTGAGGCAAGTTGACTCATCTGGAAGCACCGTTCTTTCTTAATTTAAGTTTGACACCACTAGCCTATGACACGATTATAGAATCTCATTTCTATTAGTTGCATCCTAGTTGGTGCGACTAGTCAAGGCACACGATAATCTTCACTCTCTTTTTTCAGTGTTTTCTCTTTCTTTCGACTTAGACATTTTGTTGTTTGTCGATTTAGTTTTAGTTTTATACATTTTGCTTCTAATCTAGTCCCTGTGGAAGAACGACATACTCACCCACTGTCGCGTCTCCGTTCTCTTGCGGAACTTGCCTTAGGCCTGTATTAGAACCCAGAGTTCCAATCATTGACAGCTGCCGCCCACCGTGGGGCCTTGAAGACATTTTCATCGAGATTCATCGTATTCATGGGTCCTTTCCCCTGTCTACACGATTCCGAGAACGAGTTCGATCTCGAGGATCACATAGATGCAATGGATGAAGATGCCGTCCCCATCAATGAAGACGACACTACCCTCAGAGCTTGTCTTGGGGAAGTGTCATCCTCGATCTCAGTTGCGTCTGCCAAACAGGAATTGGATCAAACAGTTCACTTGCCCTCGACAGAGGATGAGTATGTGCCGCAACCCGTTTCCTTGGACAACCTGGATGAGAATGATCTCGACATCCATTTGGAGAACTTTTCGTAGGACAATTTGAAATCTCTCTTTGATTTCGAGTCAGACTCAGACAAAGACGAGATGCTTTCTCCGTCTGCAAACTCAATCCCTAGCGAAATCACTGCACTTTCGAAGGAAACACCAGAGCAGCGTGATGCTAGGTAGGAACAAGAATGCAAACAGAAAGAGGACCAAGAGCGCGAACAACGAGAGGCTGAGGTTCGCAAGGTCACGGAAGATCTCCTACGACCTGCAACAACTCGCCGAGGTACCATTTTCCGTGACCCCGGTCCAGGAATGTCTCGACAACCGTCTCTGGGAGGCCGCGGGCGTAATTACACGCCCATTCCCTCTCTGAACTATTCACCACAGGCAGAGGCAACCTCACTTGGAACTCCATCGGCACCCAGGCGAAATCCGGAAGATCATCTCCGGAGGATTGCTTATGCACTCCATAATCTGCCCTCCAGTCTCGCGAACGATGATAGGATTATATTCGCAAGAGTGCTTGCAGATAATCTTGACGAGGTGGCCCTCGGATTTACTCCAGAGACATCATCATGTTCGATGACCAGAGGACGGTCCGATTCACTCTAAGATCATAAGAGATGTAACCCTACACAGTCAAGATACGACAAGACCAGATGGACTGGTACTTCTCGCGACCATAATCGCATACCAGTACACCCACGTTTGGGACCATGTCATGAGCCTCCCCAGGTCGACAACTTCCGCGACCAAGGTGTTAGTCTCGACGATCAGCGACCACACAGTACGTATGTGGGTTGCAAAGCTTTTTCACCTGGACTACGGAATGTGGTCTGGCCTGATAAGTTTAAACCTGGTACGATCGAGAGATTCGATGGGACTCAAAATCCAATCGAATTTCTCTAGATATACGTTACGGCCATCCAGGCGGCTGAGGGAGATGAATGGGTCATGGCAAATTATTGCCCACGATCCAAGAAGGTCCGGCGCGGACCTGGTTGTTCAACCAACCGGAAGGATCGATCTATAACGGAGAGATGTTGTGCGACTATCCTCAACAACTTCCAAAACTGCTATGAGAAGCCTAGCAAAGAGGACGATCTTCATCACTTGTGCCAGACTTCAACGGAGACCCTTCAGCAGTTTGTCAAGAGATTCGTAGGAGTGAGGAATACCATTCCAAACATCTCTGATTTTTGGTTATTAGGGCCTTCAAACATGGTGTTAGATATCGACGGTTCACAGAGGACCTAAGTATCCATCCCCCACGATCAGTGTTAGACCTATTCGACATGGCATATCGCTATTCCGATGGAACGGAAGTTGCAGAATGGAATAGAATGGTGGATAAAGGTAACTTACCTCCTCAACTGGGCCTAAAAATCGAAAAAAGGAAGATTCGACAAAGAAATCCGAGTTATCTGCAGGTGGAAGATCTAAGAAGCCCAATAGGAATGGAGTAAGTCGATTCCGCGAGGTCGCAGTCTTGGACAAGGAACAACAAGAGAAAGGTAAAAAAGTTCCATTCAAACCTACTAAGCTTTCCTCCGGAGGTCGCACTCGCGATCGCTCGGAAAAACAGACTAACATGCAGGGAAACAAGAAATGGTATCCATTGCATAATGCTTTTGGACACGTCCTCAAGAATTGCCGCGCCTGGTTAAAAAGCCTAGAAGATTTCTATCAAGGAATCGGACCCATGCCTATTATACCAGAAAACGGACAATCTCAAGGCATCAAAGACGCCGATGGTGATGAGGTAATGCCATACCAAGTACCTAGCAATTATGTTAATATCATTTTTGGTGGTTCTTCATCTTATTCCTCTAAGTGTCAATTTAAAGCTATTCACCGTGAGGTAAATAGTGTTGAAGCTCCATTAGGAGAGCCTCAGTTCCACCATTGGTCGGAAACCTCTCTGACATTCAATAAGGAAGATTGTCCCAAAGGAATGTCTAACCCTCGACCGTCTCACAAGAGAATGAGATCAGAGCAGTAAGGTGAGTATTCTGTCGTTCTTTCCACATGGACTAGAGAAGCAAAATCGTATAAAACTAGACTAAATCGGTGGATAATAAAACCAAAATGGACGAGAGAAAGAGGATGTTAGAAGAAAATGAAGAGAAAGAGAGAGGTGCGATTACAGCCCATCGTTAGTGTTTAATCTACGCAATGTTCATAAATATGTGCAGTATATAATATAATCGAATAGAGGTCTAACGGAGAGAGACATCGCATAGACGACTATCATACACTAATTATTGCATATATCGACGAAACCATAAAAGCACAGAATAAACACTAGGATCTCAACTCATACTCAACAACCACCACAACACGCCCAAACTATCCAAAGAAAGCAAGCCAGTCTAAACTGAACAGAAGTTTAATGTCTGGAAATCAAAGGGTTGAAGTATAAGATAGCTTCTCTACATAGCTCAGTGATCGCACCTAAAACGGTGTGATTTTGTAATACCGCAAGTGGATGGTTGAACGTTGAGCACTTGAGGGGCCGAATTCCACAAGGAACAAGTGTATTCGTCTTTCTAGCTTAATGGATCATTGATTAAGTCTAAACGAGTTGTGGGTTGTTTTTCTATAACTAATTCTACTACTAAAGCTATCAATGTAGGGTTTTAAAGCAGTAAATTGCAGGTATGAAATCTGGATTTATAAAGCAGGAATTAAAGCCTAGGGCTTTGGGAATTTCATAACCATCCGGCGTAATTCTATCCAAGGTCCGAGAATTGTGAGTTAATTTCCATTGTTTTCCAAGACAAATTAAGTTTCCAGTTCGGGGCACTGGGTCAACAGTCAGAGGATCGCTTCCACTGTCACGTTTGGTGAGAGCCTCTCTCCTGTTCAGTGTCCCGCGTCAAAGCGCTAAGGATTCAAGAACTCGCCTAAATTCTAGCTAAAATTCAACTGTTACGTCTGTTGCCGAAACGAGAATTTAGGGTTTAGAGGAAGAAAACATTAGAAAATAACTCCAAAACTTGAGATCAAAACCAAGGAAGAATCACGCCTTCCAGATTAGGTCATCCCTAACCCTAGAAGGGATCTACTCGCAAAAAGCCATAAGAATGCAGAAATAATAATAACAAATAAATAAAAACTTACTTGATTGCTTGAGAATTGAAGTTGCTGTTCTTGCCGGCTTACAAAAGCAATAAAATAGAGAAGGGGGCTGTACTAATAAAATTAGACTAAAAACTAAGCCCTAACGGCTTCTAAACCTAAGAAAAAACATGTCTAATTGAGCCAAAAACTTTTCTATTTATAGTACATAAGTCCTACAATTAACCAATTACAACTCAAGACTTATTTAGGAAGGAAATTGTCTCAGATTTGGACTCTAAACTGACGAACGGGTCTGTTTTGGACTCAGAATTCGGGTTTCGGGTCAGATTCTTGTGTTTTCTTAGATTCTCAGCATCTTCTTTCTCCACTTCATTTCCTATCCAAACGATATCGAAATAACTCCAAATTTGGTATGTTTGTTCCCTGAAACATGAAGAACACACTCCTGAAAGCGGATTGTAAAAATGTTACAAAAATTCACATAAAATGATGTGTCAAAGGAATTTTAAGCATCATTTTTGCACATTTTCAATACTAAACATAGGGTAAAATTCTACCAAATTAAGACTTATCATTCATCACAAAGTCAATAGTGCAGCACTAGAATTGAATATTGCATGATCATCACAAATTACCAAACAAAATCAGTTGAATTCCCAACATTCATTTAAAGAGACATTCAGTTCGGACTCAAAGAGCATCCCAGACAACAAGCACATTCCAATAAATGATTCACAGTGAAACCCAAGATTAAAAGAGCAATGCGATATTAAAATAGTGGATTTTGCAATTGATTAGCTACTGTTTGAAATCTTCAAGGTTACTGAAATTTGAACATTCAGCATCTTAGTCATCATACTACACATAGCAAAAGGATGATTTCATCTCATTACTGGATAGGCAAGATGGCTATAACAATACCAAACATTACTTATAACTGATGAATTTGATATGGTTCAAAAAGAGTTAAGCATTCGATTCAGAACTGACATTTCAAAGGATCTCAGTTACAATATCGGTTCATCTCATACAAGCATTGTTTGCCAGTTCAACAGTTCATAGGATTCAAGAACAGGAGAAGGGTGAAAGGAGTTGAACTAGTTGTGATGGCTGCTAGAGTAGCTAGAGAAGTAGTGGAGTCTTGCTGAAGCTCGTGATCAAAGAAGACGGCCGTGGAGAGCTTGAGCTTGTAGTCAAAGTAATGGGCTGCGGTGGTCGTGGGAGAAGCTGGTCGAAGACTGATGTGGTTGTAGTTGTAGTCGAGCTTATCGTCGGCTGGAACTGTAGTTGGTGGAGAGGTCTCCATCGTCGGCCTACGGCAGTGGACTGGTCGAAGCTATCGAGGTGGTCGTGGGAGTCGATGAAGATCACCGTTGAAGAGGAGCGTGGCCGTTGGTAGCGACTAATGGGGATGGAGCACTGGATCTGAGCATGGAGTAGCGGTAAGATCTGGAGTAAGAAAAAGACAGAGAAGAGGAAGCAATAGAGGAATAAGAAGAAGAGAGAAGGAAAGGAGGAGGAGAGCGGCAGTGCAGTGCGGGAGATCGGCGGCGCACGAGAGGGGCGGATACAGCGAGGGAGAGCCTAGCTGTGCGGGCGTGGAGCTCAAAGAAGAGAGAGAAGAGGGATGCGGCGGCGACTTTGGGGGCGACGGCGATGCTGTAGCACGAGCGGCGGCGATCGACGTTGATTGGAGTGGAGAGGCGGCGGCACGCGCTGGATCGGGCAACGGCTTGATGGCGGTGGCGCGGAGCGGAGGATTTGGTGTGGGAGGCGGTGAAGTAGAGAGAGGGAGAATGGCGGATCTGGATCCGGGAGAGGGCACAGCTCCGGTGTAGGAGTTGGATCGATGATCAGAGCAAAGAGGAAGAAGAGGCCAGTAAGCAGAGAGAGGGACAAGAAACAGGCTAGGGCCGGGGGTGGACGGAGGTGTGGATCGCTTTGGAGGGAGGCAAAAAAGACAGCCGGGTGAGTAGAAGAGGAGGAGACAGCAGCCGTTACCACCGCTGTCACTACGGCGGTGAATGACACCGGAGAAGGAGGAGAAGCAGTGGCGGCGAAAGCGCGAAAAGAGGAAGAGGAAAAATAGAGAAGAAGAATGGAAGGAGGAAGAAGAAGAAGGGGGTGCAAAGATGAGGGCACCGCTGGTCTTCGGCCTGGCTGTAACACCCTGGTTTTGGGAGTGAAATTTCCTTTTCATGAAAATCATGCATGCATGTATCTCATTAGAAGTAGCAAGATCAGTTCAATTCTAATCTTTCGTAAGCCCCAAAAATCCCAAAATCTATCATGAAGATCCAATTCAAGATCAGACTGTCCAGATATAGTCTACTATCTATCCTGAGTATAAAAGCCTTCAGAAACCAGATCAAATTCAATCTCTAACTCCCAGAGTTATCAACCTCCTTCTGTTTTCGAAAACAAGAATTAATTGAATATCCTAATTACCCTAAATACCCTGAGTTTCAGAATTCAGATTTAACCAAATCTTAACCTAATCTAAACCAAATTATTCTTGGATTGTAAGCACGGGTATGCCAATACCTTAATCCAAAAAGTTGGCAACCAGATTCCATCATTTAAGCCCTTTTTACAAATTAGTCCAAATTGTATCGCAGATTAGTCCTTTTCTGATTTCCCAGAGCCCGAAAAGGCTAAAAGCCACAAATCAACTCCAAACCTCAATTTGATTCAGGGAATACCTCCCAAATGCTATTCAATACAAAATCTCATTTTTCTCAGAACATCAAAATCTCACCCTAAGTCCCAGATTTCAAGATCTCGACAAAACCCAGATTTGAGATACCCTAATTACCCTGTTTTCACTTCAGTTCAAATTTGATCAAGGGTTCCCAGATTTTATTAGGTCCTCTCTCAAATCATCTGTTGAATGAAGTCCCTCAAATCTGTGAAGTCAAAATCAGCAATAATCTTCAGTATCTCAGATTTTACAGTTTAGTCCAAATCAGAAAACTAAAATTGCAATCGAGTCCAGCTTCTTGTTTCGACTAGCAGCACCACCTTCGACCAGAGCAGCCGCGACCAGTAGCTGTGCCATCTTCGACCTCAGGCCCAGCTGCGACCAGGAGCACAACTGCACCGTGAACCTCATCGCCGGTGGAACTCCGCCGTTGCCAGCTTCGCCGCAACTTCGTCGCCACATGCGCGCACCAGATTGGCCGTGGTAGCGCTGCAGCAGCACCAGCATCGCCTGAATCTCTCCCTCGCATGCGCGCGCTCGCCTGCAGCAATGTCAGAAGCTTTACGCCACATTGCTTCCATGCCAGAGCTGCCAGACACTTTACCACTGCACCTGCCAGAGCGCGCGACGACCGTGTTGAAAAGCCGTCGAGGCCGCTGCACACCGCCACCGTAGCCAACCAGTTGGATATCCTCCTGATTGCTCCAAGTCTCGAGAGCCCCCATCCTTCACTATTTAAGCTCCCCCGTAGCTCGCAGCAGCTTCACTCCTCACCAGAACCAGCAAGCCTCATTTCTTCTCACCTCTTCTTCGTCTCCGGCAAGCCGCCGAGGAGGAGCACGACGCCGGGACAATCTACTCCACCAATCTCAAAATTGATTCAACCAGTAAGTACCTTGTGCTCACCTCATCGTTCTGTAGGCTTTGATTGAACTCCGGTGGTTCCTGTCGCCGATGATCGCCGTTATTTGCTTTTGCCTTGTTCCAGCTTTGTAGCCCGATTTAGCTAGAATTAGTACTCCTTTTAGTAGAAGAAATTTATCAGTAGATGCTTCTTTGCAAGCCCATGCTGTTGGGTTTCAAATTGAAGCTCGGATGGAGCCTTTCCTTGTTTTCGCGCACCGCCGTGAGCAGTCCACGTCGTCGGCCCGTATAGCTTCACCTCCAACCAAATTGACCGTAGCATTGTGATCCTTGAACTCCGTAGATGGTGTAGCCGAACCTAATTGACCGGAGCTACCTTGCATCAGCAGCGCCCCAGTTGCCGTCTTCTTCGAGTTCGGCATCAATGCCGGCGAGCTCCAGTACCTGATTGCAACCCGATTCCTCGCTGGAGAATGATCAGCAACACCCCAGAAGCGTTAACCCTCAACCAATTTCGAGTTTTATCGTCTGTAACTCACTGCCACCGTAGCTCACCTCAGTTCCTGAAAGCCGACGAGTTCAACCTCGCCGTTCGCCGTCGTTTCATCGCCGTTGTTCAATCTACTTTGTCCTGTGGATCAGCCTCAAGCTACTGAGCATATCACTCCACTGCATCGCCCATCGATGCTGTGCCAAATCGCAAGTAATCCCTATGCCAAGATCTGTCTAGTACTTGTGTCTTGCCTGTCGGCACCATGGTTTCTCATCGCCGTTCATCACCGTTCGACCACCTTAGTTCCTGAAACCACAACCATTGGATTCCTGTTGTCTTCGCCTACCTCCTAGACATAGTTGGCGAAGCGAAGCTCAAGAAGATCGATCAAATACTCAAGCCCTAGAATCTGGCCGTGCACTGACATTCAATTCACTGTGTCCAAGGGCCTCTTTGCAAATTGCCTAAATTCTGGACCTTTCCTGTGAAAACCACCTTGTCAAATAGCTACCTTAGTACATTTTGCATCTGATGCTTTGATCAAATCACATTCTTCCCACTGGGAATTATCCAAACATGTCAATGCCATTCCTTGACAATGCCAGCCCTTGTCAGTTCATGTTAGCCAATGGCATTAGGCCAATTTAACCACTTCTGGTTATGCAACCTAAAAACCACCTTGTCCACTAAGCTTGTAGAGCTGTGTTCTACATTTTATTCAACTACCACACCTTGAGATAATCTCTCTAGCATTCTCTGAAGCTATGTCAGAGCCCTGAACCGAATGTCGACCTTTTGACGTTCGTCGTCTTTGAGCAAAACAGCCGCGGACTTGATGTCCATATTGCAGCCTTGAAACCCTGAGAGTCTCTAGCATTCGTCCTCAGCCCTGATTCCATAAATCTCCAAGATTAACTCAAATCCAGCTTTCAAGCTTACCTGTTCCAGTATCGCTGAAAGTATTTCTCCTTTGCATGTTGCATATAGATTATTAATGGATTGTGATTCCTGTTTGCTTGTTTGATCTTTGATTAGAACAAGATCCTGAGTACAGAGATTTCGTCAGACCCGACATCAACTGCTGTACCTTACGACGCGAAAGGCAAGTCATATTCTTGAACATCTTGAACCTATATTTTATGAATTGTTAAGATATTGCCTTGACTATAAGCAGTATTGCATTTGATGAAATGAGAAAAGTATGATATGGCAGTACTAGGCTGAATGCCTACAAAAGATGAGGAGATTCCTTATAAAATGATCAAACTGTGAGCCATAACTAATTTATATGTATATATGTATATTCATGAAATAAAACCCTTGCTGTGGCCAGAGTTTGGTATGGAATGGTGGTGGCACTAACGAGTGCAGGGTTTGTGGAATGCACTGGTCATGGGCATGTAGGGACTAGAACCTTGTGTTATACTTCCATGTGGCATTTAAAAATGTACTAACCACTTGCCTGGTATGGGACGGGCGCAACATAGTAGTTTTCCCGGTATTAGCTTTTTCCTGCAATGGTTGTCGGTCCGGTTTTTCGCGAGAAACTGGTGGGCCACTGAGGGCCATGAGTAATGTGAGTTCAGAAAAATTATGAGAGGAAAAGGTGGAAAGAAGGAAGACGCCCTATGCCTGATTAAGTCGTGCGCGGCTGTAATCAAGAGAGGCTATGTGTCTTGCGAGAACATAGACCAAGGCTAGGAAGTAAGGCAGTGGGGAGGACCCACAACGGTAATGAGGACTGAAATGTCTATTTACCGGGCAGGGAATTGTTAATGCTAGGATTGTGAACTGTTGTGTGATCTCAGCCTTGTCACATGCGTAAAAGTCGCGTGGAGAGGTCCCGACTTGAAAGCTGAGTGAACGGTGGATTAAAGTGGTACACCTTTGGAAAGTTAAAAACGTATTCGAATACTCCGAGCTCCCGGGTCTACAGGAGCCTGCGCGCGGTGGATCCTATCAACGTCGATGTGACACAAGTATGTTTTCTAAATAAAATATGGCTAGACTTAGCTCATGTGTGCTTGACATGTGTTGTCATGAAATGAGGTGCTAACATGGGCAGACATGTGTTGTCATGCTATGGTAGTACTTCTAAGAGTTTATAAAAGATATTAATGATATGTCATGATGAGCACTGCCATAGATTCTGAAAGAGAAAAAGAATTTTGCAACCTTCCCTCCTTCCCTAATAGCATAGGTTCATATCATTTCTACTATATGTACCTACTCTTATCTATGACTTACTGAGTACGTAAGTGCTCACCCTTGCAATTCACTATCCAATAGATGGAATGTCCCTGATCAAGACGAAGGCCTGGAGAACTTCTTGGATCCCTCAAGGAAGAGAGTCAGTTCCACCCAAGTCCTGAAGAGTGTTGCTCTGCTTTCAACTTCTTTCTGTGGGGGTTCACTTAGCTTCTGCCGAGTAGTTATTCTTCTGCAACCAAACTTATTTATGCCGTGAAGGCTTGTAATTTATTATGTTGTAATGAGGCCAGTTGGCCCTACTGCTCAATGTAATGCAAGTTAAACTGATGCAATATACTCCTATGTTTTACTCATCCTGGGAAGTCAAAAGGTATGGGATCAGCTGCAGTGAGCTAGGTCCTCATGGGAGTAGTCGTGTCCCCCTGTGAGGGCGGGATGCGGCACTGGCGGCCGCCAGCGTGGTGGTAGGAGGTGTGGAAGCTGGAGGTAAAGGCAGAAGAAGAAGGTAAGATACAAAAAACCAGGTCAAAGGGGAACTGTGGCCGGCGGCTAGGTTTAGAGAAGGGACGCATTTTGCAAAAAAGGCCCTCAGGGTTTTAGAAATCACAAAAAGGTCCTTCCCAAGTTAGAGTTTAGATTTATGAGTCTAGGCTGTTTTGCAAAATGGGTGTTTGAGGTTTAAAGAATATACAGGAAGGTCCTCAGCTAAAAGGAATTGAGATTTCGAGCCCCCGGAGACTCCAACTTTAGCACAATCAGTTCCTACGCGTCTGTAGAAACACGTGCTTCTATCCGGAATCGACCGAGGGTCAGGTTTGGTGGATGAGACGCAATCCATTAGCCAAAATCCACCCAAATCACGTTGACCTGCAATAAAATCACAAAACAAATTATACGGTCGATTTGGCGATAAATATTTATATAATTAACGTAAATGCCACCTTGTATGACTAAATGTGTATGATCGGGGAGTTAAGCATATGGAACATATGCACAGATATGACAACTATCAGTAGTATGTAAGCACAATGGTTTCCAGTGGTCGAATAAAGCCGAAAAAGCCTTGCAGGAAGTCAAGGAGTACTTTTCCAGGGCTCCAGTGTTGGTTTCCCCAAACGCAGGAGAACCATTACTCATCTACTTAGCCTCAACCCCATGCACGGTCGGTGTAGTACTCGTCGCAGAACGGGATGGCGTGCAATGACCAGTCTATTACGTCAGTGAAGTGCTCAATGGACCAAAGGAGCATTACCTCGAGGTCCAAAAACTACTTTATGCCCTCTTAATGGCTTCCTGCAAGCTGCGATATTATTCTCAAGCGCACAAGATCTTCGTGCCATCGTCCTTTCCCTTAGGGGACATACTCCGTAATCCGGAAGCAACTAGTCGAGTCACGAAATGGGCAGTTGAACTGGGAGCGTTTGACCTCCACTTCACTGCTCGCGTGGCAATCAAATATCAAATTCTTGCTGATTTTGTGGTCGAATGGACTAATCCCGACCTGCTTCCACAGGAACCGACAGGTTTGTCCACAAACGACCTTTGGATGATGTACTTCGATGGTTCTCATGGTTTTTCGAACTCGGGGTTGGAGTGGTCTTAATCACGCCTCAGGGCGACCAACTCCACTTTGTTCTGACTAACAACGCAGCAGAGTATGAAGGTCTTCTCTCTGGGCTTCGAGCAGCCAGATCCCTTGGAGTTCATCGGCTAGTGGTGAGGGGAGAGTCACAGCTAGTCGTAAACCAGGTAAACAAGGAGTACAACACCTTCGATGAGACAATGGCACGTTACCTAGGCGAGGTGAGGAAATTGAAAAATACTTCCGAAATTTTGAAGTTTAATTTGTGCCGAGAAGAGACAATACTCTCGCTGACCAGTTATCGAAACTTGGGTTCGAACATGCATCCGCTTCGGCAGGAGTGTTCATCGAACACTTAACATATCCCTCGAGCACCGAGATGACCGAGGCAATGACTAACATCACTGCCATCGAGTAAGAAGCAGATTGGATCCATCCATTGAGGATCTATCTTGCGAATGGGACCTTGCCTGAGGACGAAACCGACGCTGATCGGTTAGTTAGAAAAGCACACATGTACAAACTAGTCGACGGCACCATGTACAAAAAGAGCAGACAAGGCGTAGTCATGCGCTGCATACCTCAGCAAGAAGGTAAAACCCTTCCTCTGGTCGTAGAAAGAAGGTGCACATGCCTTCTACCGCACACTGGTCGGTAAAACTTTTCGACAAGGGTATTATTGGCCTATGGCACTGAACAATGCCAGGCATCTAGTCAAGACATGCCCTCAGTGTCAATTTTGTTGGGGGGAACTCCCAGGGGCTCCACGAAGTCCTGAAGATTCCCCGGTGGGACCTGGAGGATCACCGGGCCCCCGGTGAGCCCCGAAAGATCACCGGAACCCTGGTGAGTCCCGAAGAGTCACCGGGCCCCCAGTGAGACCCGAGCATCACCGGGCCCCCGGTGAGACCCGGAGCATCACTGGGCCCCCGGTGAGTCCCGGAGCATCACCGGGCCCCCGGTGAGTCCCGGAGCATCATCGGGCCCCCAGTGAGTCCCGAAGAATCACCGGGCCCCCGACGCCCGGGGCCTCGGGAGGATGGCTGCTGACCGAAGAAGCCTTTGGAAGGCTGACGAGGACACGTGTCGAGCATCCGAGCCGTTCCCCTGGCCAAAGGACATCAGCGCCCTTCGATCCGACGGCCGTAGCTAGGGCTTTTTGGTCTTTTGTGTTTCTTAGGGGCTATATATACCCCCCTTGTATCTCATTTGTAACTAACTCTAATTCATTTACAACACACTCAAACAATAGGCTCCCTTGGAGACCTCTCTCCCCGAGAGAGCACCTCCCCAGCGGACTAGCGTCCGGAGGGTGCTGACAGGACTAGGGTCCCGACGGGACCCGAACGTGTATAAAAATCACTGTGTCAATTGCTGCGTTGCCCGGTGGGAAGTGACCGGTAACTCGGTCAGCTCGCGCCGCTATACACGTGCTACGCACGTCCGAAGAAACCTGTCGGGGTAGCTGTAATACCATGATAGTTGGCGCTGTCCGTGGGGACTTGGCGACGAATCGCCATGGCTCCCCCAAGAACCAGAGCTCAAGCCCTCTCATCTCCCGATGGCGCTGGTCCCAGCAACTCAGCTCCACCTCCGCAAGATGATGCCTCCATGACCCTGCCGCCCGGGGGCGCCCTGGGGGAGGGGCTGTCTCCTTGACTCGCGGTCTCTGGTAGGAGGGTCCCCATTTCTGACCTGGTGACCGCAACCGAGCTTGCGGGGACTAGTGCACCCCAACTCTCCGTCCCGGTCTCCGGAGATCCTCTGCTGGGGGCTTTGATCCAGGGCCAGCTCCGCACCCAGCACACCCTAGAGGAGCTACTGCGCGTCCTGGCGCGACCCCCGACTCCTGTCTACCCGCCCCCATATCCGTTTATGGGGGAAACACCCCAATTCTTCATGGGGCACCCCACCTTTCCCGGGCCAGGAATGTTCCCCACGCCCGGAGGTGCGCCCGCACCTGGGGCATTCCCAGTCACTGGGATGCTTCCCGCGCCGGGGGGCCAACTCGTCCCCGAGTCCTCCCCTGTTTCGGGGAGTTACCCGGCCCCAGACCCGGAACCCCCGCGAGTGGCTACCGACGTGCCAGGGGCCTCCCTCGCACCAGAGACAACCTCCACACCTAGGCCCGAGAGCCTGCGAGGGCCGACGCCTGGGGCCGGTGCGGCGCCCGCTCCTGCGAACACCCTGGAGACCCAAACCGCGACTGCTCCCGCCGCCGCCGCCCCGAGCGCGGACCCGGTGCCGAGCTCGGTCCGAGCACCGGCGGCGTCCACCGGGATGATGGCAAACATGCATCAGCTCCCTTCCCCTCCAGGGCCGCCCTTGCAGGCACCCTCGGCGGATCAGACCCTCTTCACTAGGGAGGAGGTCGAGCGAATGCGTATCGCTATGTCCAAGGAAACCACCTCCCGCCATCGGTCAGGACTCCCCCGAGCTCACGGGCGCGTGGAGACGCGCTCCTGACCCGACCGGGAGAAGAGACCGTTTAAAGAAGCTGCTACCATCCCCGCGGAATACCTCGATGCTCAAGAGGTCAGCTCGACTAACCCGAGGAAAAGAGGCGGTACCGTCGCACGGGTGGACCGCTGGCACCCCTCCCAGACTCTGACAATGAGCATGCGTCCCCGGCGAGAGAAGACAGCGACCATGAATCCCCCAAGGAAGTTGAGGGGGCCAATCAGCCGCTGTGCAGTTGCCTCCGGTGCATCCGCTGGCCGCGGCCTTATTGCTCGCCGCATATCGAGCATTATAACGGTGAGGCCGATCCTTACAAGTTTGTCCAGCTGTACTCCACGCCCATCTCGACGGCTGGGGGGGACGAGACAGTGCAATGCAATGTCTTCCCCCTCTACCTCATGGGCATCGCCCGCTCATGGTTCTACAACCTGAGAGCTGGGTCCATCAAGTCCTTCGCGCAGCTGAAGCGCAAGTTTTGCGCGAACTTCCAGGGGAACTACGTCCGCTCCTTAGACTCGTCCCAGCTCTACACCGTCCGGCAAAGGACGGGGGAGACCATCCGTAGTTTCTTTAAGCTCTTCGCTTAGGTAAAGAGCAAAGTGGCGCACATCCCCGACTCCACAGTCATCGAAGCATGCAAGAGCGGGATACTCCCCGGGAACTCCATCGGAGGCTTTCTCGGAGCTACCCCACCTCCGCCGATGAGCTCTTCACTGTACTCGAGAAGTACGCCCGTGTGGAGGAGGACGATCTTTGGAAGAAATGATCGCGGTGAGCCACGGGCTCGGGACGCCTTTGTCCTCCAGGGCGGAGGCGGCTCGCGCGACGGCGGCAAAGGCGGTCGTGCTCCCCCCTAAGTCAAAAGGTTACGGGGGGGGGGGGGAGGGACAGTCGTCCCGTGGGTGCGAGGGCCACTCCAAGGAAGGCAAAGAGGGCACAGCCAACGTGTGGTGTGCCTTCCACAAGTCAAGTACCCACGCTACTCGAGAATGCCATCAGCTTTTACAGCACTTTGCGGCCTTTCTCGACCAGCGAGGGCAGGGGGGAGGGGGCCCTGCCTCCTTACCTCCCTCGCCGGCCTTGCCAGCGCTTCCTACTCCCGCAGGTGAGCAGCAAAGATAGACACAAGAATGGGGACTCAGCTCAGGAGCTCCGCTTCCAAACCTCCCAAAGGCGTATAAACGTCATCACGGGGGGATCCGCCTTGGGACGGGACTCCAAACGTCAGCGCAAGGAGTATGCACGAGAGGTGAAGGTTGTGGGGGTGCTACATACGTCTCCGCCACCGAAATGGTCAGACGTCCCCCTCACCTTCATAGCGGAAGACGCACGTGGTTCGCTTCCCACATGACGACGCGCTCATCGTCTCGGCCACAGTCTACAACTGCCAATTAGCGGGCATCCTCGTCGACGGCGGAAGCTCCACCGATATCCTATACCTGAAGGAGTTCAGGGAGATGCAAGTCGACGAGAAGTTGCTGCAGCCCGCACTCGGTGGGGAAGGTCGACCTCCCGATGACCTTCGGCACCCCAGAAAACTACCGGACGGAGATGGTCCGGTTCGATGTTGTGGATCTCCCCTCTTCATACAACGCCATTATGGGGAGGACCACGATCAACAATCTAGGGGCGGCGATTCACTAGAACTACCTCTGTGTGAAGATCCCTGGGCCTCACGGTGTGATCACCGTTCGAGGCGACCAGAACATGGCCCGCGCTCTTTACGAACGCGCCACCGCTACCATTGGAAACGTGAACGTGATCAAGACTCCAGGGGGAGAGAACCCCCCCAAGCCTAACGCCCTGGCCACTTCTTCTGGAAGGCCACTCCCGAGGCCACGCCCCGAGGGGGACCTCCGGAAAGTTCAACTGTCCTCAGGAGATGAAGGGAGGACCGTCAAGATCGGAGTAGACCTCCTCGAAGAACACTCGGAGCAACTCGCGGGCTTCCTTCGCAAAAACTCAGACGTTTTTGCGTGGGAACCCTCGGACATGCAAGGCGTCGCCCGAGATGTCATCGAGCATAAGCTCACAGTGACCCCCGGCTGCCCCTCGGTCAAGCAAAAGTTGAGGAAGCTCTCCCTCGAACGCCAAGACGCCATCAAGGTCGAGATCGCCAAGCTTCTAGAGGCGGGGTTTGTGCGGGAAGTCTTGCATCCCAAATGGTTGGCAAACCCCGTCCTCGTGAAGAAGTCAAACGGCAAGTGGAGGATGTGCGTGGGCTTCACCGACCTTAACCGCGCTTGCCCAAAGGATAACTACCCACTCCCATGAATTGACCAACTGGTTGATTCGACCGTGGGGTGCGAATTAATGAGTTTCCTCGACGCATATTTGGGCTACCATCAGGTTCGAATGGCAATGGAGGACGAGGAAAAGATGAGTTTTATAACTCCCCTCGGCACTTTCTGCTACGTCCACATGCCTTTCGGGTTGAAGAACGCTGGGGCGACTTTCCAGCGCCTCATGACACTGGTCCTGAAAGACCAAATCGGCCGCAACGTTGAGGTCTACGTTGACGACGCGGTCGTCAAAAGCCTTCACGTGGCCGCCCACATCGACGACCTGGCGGAGACCTTCCGCAGCCTCCACAAGTACGGGTTGAAACTCAACCCAGAAAAATGCGCCTTTGGCGTACGTGGGGGGAGGCTGCTTGGCTTCCTTGTGTCCCAGCGGGGTATTGAGGCTAACCCTGAAAAATTCGGGCCCTGCTGGACATGTCTACTCCGCGCTCCGTGAAAGACGTACAGAGACTAACGGGCCGCTTAGCCGCATTGGGTCGCTTCGTCTCACGGTCGAGGGAACATGGACTCCAGTTCTTCAAAATCCTCCGGGGCCTCGAGGGTTTCAAGTGGACCCCCGAGGCCCAGACGGCGTTCGACGCGCTAAAGAAGTACCTCGCGAGTCCTCCAATGCTCGTGAGGCCATCTCCGGAGGAACCCTTACTCATCTACCTCACTGCGACCCCAGTCGCTGTGAGCGCGGTGCTTGTAAGAAAGCAAGATGGGCAACAACGCCCCATGTACTATGTAAGCGAGGCCCTTCAAGGGGCTAAGATGCGGTACACGGAGGTGGAGAAGTTGTGCTACGCCCTCCTTATGGCGTCATGGAAGCTCCGCCACTACTTCCTCGGACACCCAATCACGATCCCATCATCTCTCCCCCTGGGGGAAGTGGTGAGAAACAAGGAGGCCATCGGCCGAATTGGGAAGTGGGGAGCCGAGCTTGCTCCTTTCTCCCTCACCTTCACGGGCCGCTCCGCCATTAAGTCGCAAGTCCTCGCCGACTTCGTGGCGGAGTGGACCCCGACCACCCAGTCAGACGGGGAGACTCCCCTCGTACCCCCCGGTGCCAGGACCACTGGACACTCATGTTCGACGGCTCCTTATGCCTCACCGGGGCCGGTGCGGGGGTGGTTCTTCGGAGTCCCGAGGGGAAGACACTGGAGTACGCTGCCAGGCTCGAGTTCCCGGCTACGAATAATGTTGCTGAGTATGAGGCCTTGCTCCTAGGATTGCGCCTCGTGTGCTCCTTAGGAATCCACCGCCTCCTGGTGAAAGGAGACTCCCAGCTTGTAGTCAACCAAATGGACAAGTCCTACTTGTGTCACGACGCGTACCTGAGTCTTTACTTGGGGGAGTTGCGGAAGATGGAAAAACACTTTGAAGGCTTGGAGGCCCGACATATCCCTCGACGGGATAACGACCAGGCCGACGCCTTGGCCCGGGCAGCCAGTGCCCGAGAGCCTCTCCCCAAGGGCGCTTTCCTGGAAATCATCACGAAGCTTTCGACAACCTCTCCGGGCGCGGACCCTGGGATTTGCGTCCCGGAGATTTTTGAGATCACTCGGACCGCATCATGGATGGATCCCCTCATCTCCTGCATAAGGGGCGAGGGGGAACCTTCCGGCATTGCCGAGGTGAAGCTCCTTCGCGCCAAGGCTCGGGCGTACATCCTGCTAGAGGGAAAGCTTTACAAGCGGGGAGCTTCTGCCCTTCTCCGCTGCCTCCCGCGGACGGAGGGACTCCGGCTCCTCGAGGACATACACTCGGGGAACTGCGGATCCCACTTGGCCCCGCGGGCGGTCGCGGCGAAGTTCCTCCACCAAGGGTTTTATTGGCCCACGCTGGTCCGCGACGCACGGGATCTGATCTCCGCGTGCAAGGCCTGCCAAAGGATGGCGAAGGGCACCAGGCTACCCTCCGCGACGCTGCAAACCATCCCTGTTACTTGGCCCTTCGCGCGCTGGGGGATGCATCTCCTTGGTCCCTTCCCCCCAGCACCTGGGGGCTACAAGTACGCGGTGGTCGCTGTGGATTATTTCTCCAAGTGGGTGGAGGCTGAGCCTTTGGCCAGCAACAGCTCCCGCGCGGTGCAGCGTTTCTTCTGGAAAAACATCGTATGTCGCTTCGGGGTGCCCCAAGAAATCACCGTCGACAACGGAACCCAATTCGACTCGGCGTATTTCTGGGAGTTCTGTGAAGGCTTAGGGACTACCCTCCATTTCGCCTCTGTGGCTCATCCCCAGAGCAACGGAGCCATCGAAAGGGTCAACGGCGTGATCTTGCAAGGCCTACGTCGACGGCTCGAATAGACCACCCCCAGGCGAGGCGCATGGGTGGAAGAGCTTCCAAGCATGCTCTGCTCCATGCGCACAACGCCGAGCTGAGCGACAGGGCGCACACCTTTTTCGCTCGTGTACGGGGCCGAAGCAATTCTCCCCTCGGAAATTGGTTTTCGATCGCTGCGGGTCGAGCTCTTGGATGGAGCCACGACCGCGGTGCACCAAACCAATGAGGCCAACCAACGGCTGGAAGTCGACCTCATTGAAGAAGAACGCAACCGGGCACTCCTCCACCACACCATCTACGAGCGCGAGATGGCGCGCGCATACAACCAGCTTGTCCGCGAGAGGGCTTTCCTCCTCGGGGACTTGGTCCTCAAGCGCGTGACTGACCCCCAAGCCCAGGGCAAACTATCCCCCAAGTGGGAGGGCCCATACAGGATCTCTGCGGTCCTGGGCTCAGGGGCTTACAAGTTCTCCACACTTGAAGACCAGGAGCTCATGCACACTTGGAACATAAACTTGCTCCGCAAGTTCTATGTTTAGCCTCCGGGCTCGCCACCTCCCCCGCCGCGATCCCGCGGGGGGAGGTGTTTGTACTTACTGTTCCCTCCCTCGCCGCATTTTCGCGGGGGGAGGCGTTGTATCTTGTCCTTTATAAATACAATTGGATTTTTGATCAACTCTGGGATCTTGTGCCCCTCTCCCGCCGTGACCCCACAGGGGGGAGGATGTTATGTTTTCATTAACTCGAATGGCTTCTTTTACTTCAATATTGGAATTTCTTACAGGAGGTTATTCTTCCGCCTAAAAGGCGACGCCTCCTCTATGAAAATACCCTCCCCGCGAGGATGCCCTCTCCATGAGGACGTAGGCTATCACGGTCTAAAGTCCCGACAACGGGAGCCCCGCTCCCATAGGGCGGCATACCGTAGCCCCTCGTGGACTGAAGGGGTAAGCGGCAACCCAGTTCTCACGAACTGCGGTAACGAGTCACTTCGAGAGACTAGTCCCCCCTCGAACACTCTACACCCGCTACTGGGTCACGAAACCCTCCTAAGGGAATATCCTTTGCCCCCTGGGGCAGACAGGAAAGTCGGCTTTCGGAATTCAGTATCTCAAAAGACTCAGACCGGGAATTCTTCCGATAAGTTCCCCGCCTCCATGCAACCAAGCAAACCTTTCCGGTTTCTCGGTCGGGCACCTCCACTAGTCCCCGGGACTCCCGATTGGGGGCTACATAAATTAAGCAGCCACTGGAGTCCGGACCTTTCCAATCCTTACCCACAGCGCGCGGAGCTGAGCTGCACCCCACTGTTGGGGGGGGGGGGAACCCGGGCCCGGACGAAAAAGCAACGATCTAACGCGGAAGATTTTGAAATTTCGGAAACAAAGATAATCTCGACTACCTCGAAGAAACCCTAAAGACATGGAAAATAAACAAGTCTACGACCTTATTAATACAACATCGCACTAGGGGACAACCCCCCCTGGTGGGCTAAAGTGCCCCCGAGATAAGGCCCGGGCACGCGAGTATAGCCCGGGGAGTTAGGCTCCCGTGGGAAACTACTTCGAAGGACGACCCCCGAGAAGCAACTACACCTAATAATCCCGGAGGCCTTCCGAGATCTCCCGGGAAAGATCCTTGTACAAGCCCCTCACACGCTAGAGGGCCCTCCGAAGGAGATTCTCCGGCCAGTACTCGTAACCGGCTGGGGGCAGTATCCTAAGCGGGGGGACCTTTAGAGACCCTGGCTTCGGTGGAGATAACTCAGCGCGACAATCGTCGAAGTTCCCCAGGTGCCATTCCGGAAGCCATCGTAGCCGAGCCGGCTCCTGGAAGGCACCTTCCATGGCAGAGTCAGCACGAACGGACCCGAGGACTAGCCCACCAGACGCTCCCCCAACGGCCAGACTTAGTAAAATTGAAGCCACCTGGGCGCTACCTAGGCTAGGCCTCCCAGAAGACCTTCGAACACTCTCCGAGAGACGTCCCTCAGAACGGGAAAACCCCGGGAAAGTGACGTCTAAAGACACCTACTGATAAGTTGAACACACTTAGCAAAAATACTTTTTCATTCCAATAACAAGAAATTTACAAGTCCCGGGACCCTTTCTAAAGAAGCTACCAGGAGCAAAAAAGGTCTGAAAAGAAAAACCTAATCTAACCAGGGGGGAGGAGCTCATACTTGCCCGTCCTTGCTCCCCCCCGGGGGGACCTTCGTGCCAGCCGTCGCATCCTGCTCCGAACGCCGGCTGCCCATCTCCATAGCACCGGTAATCTGGTCGAAGAGGGCCTCGGCGGACCGCTCCAGCTCTGCCCGCCGAGGGTCGAAGAAGGCAGGAAAGCTCCGAGGGACAAGCTCTCCGATGACCCAGGCGCCCTCGCCGCGGTACTCGACGAGAGCCGCCGCCAACGCGATCACCAGGACGGCGAGGCCTCGCGCCCGAGCCTCCGTGACAGCCGGGATCAGGGAAACTTGTGCACCATGAAAGCGCGCGGCTTCCCTGACCGAGGCCGGCACCGGATCGGGGCCTGCTCCCCGCCCGTGCTCGATCCCGAGCTCCTCTAAGGCAGAGCGGATCGCCCTACCTCCCGAGACTACGGCCTGCACACCTGAAGCCGCAGCCTCCCGAGTGGTCTCCCGCTCCGCCTGCAGCTCCCTCTGAAGCCGAGAAGCTGTGTCCTCGACGGCAGCAAGCCGGGCCTGGACCGCGGTGAGCTCTCCAAGTGCCCGCTCCTTCTCGGAGCGCTCCGAGGCTGCGTCCCTGAGCGCCTTCTCCTTCTCGGCGCGTTCGAAGGCAGCTATGTCCTCGGCAGCCCAGAGACGTGTGGCGAGTGGAGCCCGGAAGCCCCGGGCCAACGCAACCGTTTGCAAGGAAGCAATAGTCAGAAGACAAAAGACGGATGAGTGCGAAATTCAAACAGCTCACCTGAAGCCCGGAAGCAATCACCGCGTCGACGTCACCCTCATCGCCCCCCCGGTCGCTCCCTCGAGAGGCCTCCCCACCTAGCAGAGCACCTTCGTCCGGAGTCCCACCGTCGGAGGAGCCGGAAGCCTGGTCCATCGGCGATGCCGGATCCCCGGGGCGGACAAACAGACCCTTACCCCCCAGGTAGAGGGAGCACCGCCGCCGCGGGCCGGATCGCCGAGGAGCCCGTCTCCAGGGCCAGGATCGAGTCCATCGGCAGGCCACCCGGCATCCGGAACCGGACAGAGACCTCGCTGGACGTTGGTTGCGGCCGGACCCCCGTGGGGATAGGAGGCGGTGAGGGACTCAGAGCGTACATCTCCGAGTCTGAGCCCTGGCCCTCCCCAGCCGGTACGCTGCTCGCGGGATCCGGCCCACCAGGAGTGTCTAGGGCTGCACCCGACGCCCCAACAGGCGCCGCCGCGGAGTCCTTCGCCGGAGAAGCCAGAGGCGAAGCCTGGGGCCTCGCGGGACTCCTCCGGGCTCGGGATCCCGCAGGGCTGCCAGACGGCCGAGACCGCTTCGAGGGCCCGCCGGCGACCTCCTTCCCCCGCTTACGTGAAGCAGGGGTGGGAAGAGGCACCCGGGCCGGGAGCCTCAGCCTGAACACCTCCGCAACGATGTTCCGGGGAGGACCCTCCCCGATGACGCGCACCACCCGCTCGTGCTCGTCCTTGTAGTATCGCCCAAGGAGGGTCACCGCGACCTCCTTGGCTCGACCATAGGACCTGACTGCAAAAAGAAAAGGAAGCAAGGGTTAGGAGAAATCTCCCGGTAGGGGGAAGGGGTCTTAGGAGTTACGGTCTGCCACCGCCATCGGGGGTGGCCTGTGCGCCGCCGACATCCCCCTCCCCCGGCGGGTGTGGAACGGCGCCACTCGCAGGAGGGCCATCTCCTCCGCCAGATCCCTCATGGACCGTCGGAATCGGGCCTTCGCCATCGCGGTGAGGAGGTCCATCTCTGCCACGGTCCACTTTGGGGCCAACGGGCCGCCAGACCGCGAGTACGATGAAGGCTCCAGTGAATACATCACCCCCGGGTCTCCTACCTAGAGGTTGAACAGTGCCGGAGCCAGTCTCCCCAATGGTCTCGGGAGGCTAGCACCGGGTACTCGTCGGCGCGACCCGGCGTCAGCTGGATCATGATAGAGCTGAAAGCCGACCTAGGGCCGCCCCTCCTCACCACCGGGCCCCTCGCCGATGGCTCGTAGAAGTACCGCAGGAGCCGCAAAGTAGGCTCCGTCACGGCGGCCGTCTCGCACAACCAAATAAACAAACCCATCCGAACAAGAGTGTTCGGGTGAGATGGTTGAGCGAGAGGCCGTACACCTGTAGGAACTCGCGCAGCAGCGGGTGGACCGGGAGTCGGAAGCCCGCCTCCACGAAGGCCACCACCTCCTCGTCCCGGGGGCTCGGCACCTGCTCCGCCGGTCCAGGAATCCTGATGTCTCCCGCTCAGAAATAACCGCGCTCCAGGAAGGCATCAAGGGCCCCCAAAGAAAACTCGGTGGCCCCGAGGAAGTTAGAGGTCACCTCCTCTGGGGGCAACTCGAAGACCTTGGCGCAACTCTTCGGCGCCATCAGGAGTGGGCTCGAGGAAGGTCAACGGAAGTCACCGGGCGCTATCGGGATGTCACCGAGAGAGCTCACCAGAAACCACCGGAGGGAGTCACCGGGAGAGCTCACCGGAAACCACCGGAGGGACTCACCGAAAACCACCAGAGGAAGTCAACGGGTGCTACCGGGTACTACCGGAAGGTATCACCGGACACTACCGAAAACTGCCACCGGAAGCTACCGGGATGAATCACTGGAAGAAGTCACTGAGAGAAGGAATTTGTGGTCTGGGGGCTTGTGGACATGCTCAAACTAAAGGGCCCCCCCTACTTATAGGTGGGGGAGGGAAACCCAGATGCCTGTCACGTGTCCGCAAGCCCATCAAGGCCGTAGAGTTGAACCGTCGCGCGCAAGACGAGGCGACGCGAAGGTGGACGCTCCGAAACAGCGCGTCGGCTCGCGGATAGGCGCGTCCCGCGAAAGAACGGCTCGGGAGCCGAAACACCGCTACGCACTCCATGGAAGATGAAGCGTCATCATTGGGAGTTTCACATACCCGTCGGAGGCACTTAGTGCCCCCAAGGGCTTGGGGGGCTACTGTTGGGGGGAACTCCCAGGGGCTCCACGATGTCCTGAAGATTCCCCAGTGGGACCCGGAGGATCACCGGGCCCCCGGTGAGCCCCGAAAGATCACTGGAACCCTGGTGAGTCCCGAAGAGTCACCGGGCCCCGGTGAGACCCGAAGCATCACCGGGCCCCCGGTGAGTCCCGAAGAATCACCGGGCCCCTGGTGAGTCTCGAAGAGTCACCGGGCCCTCGGTGAGATCTGGAGCATCGCTGGAACCCCGGTGAGACCCGGAGGGTCACTAGGCCCCCGGTGAGACTCGAGCATCACCGGCCCCGGTGAGTCCCGAAGAGTCACCGGGCCCCCGGTGAGACCCGGAGCATCACCGGACCCCCGGTGAGTCCCGAAGAGTCACCGGTGACGCCCGGGGCCTCGGGAGGATGGCTGCTGACCGAAGAAGCCTTTGGAAGGCTGACGAGAACACGTGTCGAGCATCCGAGTCGTTCCCCTGGCCAACGGACATCAGCGCCCTTCGATTCAACGGCCGTAGCTAGGGCTTTTTGGTCTTTTGTGTTTCTTAGGGGCTATATGTACCCTCCTTGTATCTCATTTGTAACTAACTCTAATTCATTTACAACACACTCAAACAATAGGCTCCCTTGGAGACCTCTCTCCCCGAGAGAGCACCTCCCCAGCGGACTAGCGTCTGGAGGGTGCCGACAGGACTAGGGCCCCCACCGGGACCCGAACGTGTATAAAAATCGCTGTGTCAATTGCTGCGTTGCCCGGTGGGAGGTGACCGGTAACTAGGTCAGCTTGCGCCGCTGTACACGTGCTACGCACGTCCGAAGAAACCTGTCGGGGTAGCCGTCATACCACGACAAATTTCATGCTCAGCAAACTTATCAGCCGGCATATGCATTACAAACTATCCTGTTAACATGGCCATTTGCCGTATGGGTGATAGATATTCTGGGACCTATGCCCGAAGTACTCAATGAATACAAATTCTTGTTCGTAGCCATCGATACATTTACCAAATGGATCGAGGTTGAACCTGTCCAAACCATTATCGCCGCTGTGGTACAAAAGTTCTTTCACAAGAACATCGTCACACGATTTGGTGTCCCAAATCACCTCATTACAGACAATGGTTCCCAGTTTGTCAGCGGTCTTTTCCTCGACTATTGCGACAATAGTGGTACCAAAGTTTGTTTCGCCTCCATTGCCCATCCACAAAGCAACAAGATAGTTGAACGTGGCAACAGGCAAATAATTCAAGGGGTTAAGAAATGTGTGTTTGACCGCCTTAAAATACACTCGGGGGGCTTGGGTAGACGAACTCTACTCCGTTCTATGGGCACTTCGTACCACACCCAATAGAGCCATGGGTAACATCCCTTTCCAACTGGTTTTTGGTGCCGAAGTCATGCTGCCAAGTGAAATACAACTTGGTTCCCCTTGCGTGACAAACATTGATATTACAAATTCAACTGAAGCACGCGACGATGAACTCGCCCTTCTAGAAGAAAAGTGCAATCAAGCATTGTTTAGTTCTGCAGCATATGAACTCACAACAAAAGGGTGCGACCACGTAGCCTTTACATGGGCGACTTAGTTTTGAGAAAGATCCAAAATCAGTCTAATCGCAACAAATTCTCCCCACTATGGGAAGGCCCTTATACTGTGGTTTCAATGCTACGACCTGGATTGGCAAGATTAGCTATGGAAGATGGCAGAGTTTTGTCCAATACTTGGAACATCGACCAATTACACAAGTTTTATGTGTAAGTACTCTTTCCCTTTCCCTTTTCAATTACCTTTTTCCATCACAATTTTTATTATGGTTAACATCCATTCTACCTCCACCGGACCACGCCCGGTGGTTGATCGTACTATGTACTACACTATGATGATTAAGTGATTCACTAGCCGATCTCATGGTCACATCAAGATAAGACATTTCTTTGTCAGCCATTTCTCAATGCTTCAGAAACTTACTAGAATGTCCTGATCATTCGAGTGGCTGTCAGTTAGCAATAACCTTATGACTTCGTAATAACGTGCTCTCCAGTCGATCAGTTTGGGACTCATCTCTTGGTTTGTCCATACTACAATCCTGCGAGCAACATACTACATCTCTAGTATAATCGATCGCAGGATGGGGCTAGGGGGATATTAATTGTAACATTCAATTTCAAGTTCAAGTGTCTTCCTTAGTTTTTTGTTACTCCTACTAAACATGTGTATTTGCAAGGTACAATAACTAAAGAAAAGTTATTTCATTATCAGAAAGTACAAATAAATGATAGTACATCAAGGAAGACCGAGGTCATGTAGTAATTTTTCTACAAGATCATTGACCGAGGCCTTGATCGTGTCCAGCTAGTCTTCGCTGTCAAAAGCTACCTTTCCCATCGTTGGCCTCAAGTCCAAATCCGGTCCATGGTAATGTCTGAGTTTGCAAAGTAAAGCAAAGGCCATATCACTGACATCAGTCTTTAGTGACTCCCTGCGCTTCCTTACAAACTCTGGGATATTCGCGACAAGCAAGTCAGATTGGGCGGCGACCAGGTTGCAAGACTCGGTAAGTGATAAGTCATCCCCCTCAGGATTGATGACTTCTACGTCAAACGAGTCTGCAACTTCCTTCAATCTGGCCAAAGTATTTTTCACAATGAGGCGGTAGTTTTCGATGATCGTTTTCAAGTTCTCCTTCTCATTGAGAGCTAACTCTATTTTCTCTTTGGCCTTGTCGCTGGCCGATCGAAGTTGATTAATGCTGTTGTGAAGATTCTCCAGGTTGTGTCCATGCCTGATAAGCTTTTCTTCCAACTCATCCTTCTCCTCGGTCAGCTTGCGACTTCTTTATCTTTGACCTGATCAAAGAAAGAAACATATTCGAGATCAAGTATCCGTAAAATAGACTCAGTGATGATAATTTCTGCTGAGAAGAGCTTATGGTTGACATCGGCTTGCAATTTACTGCACGCCGATGTGAGGCTCTCTTTTTCCCCTTGGAGAACACCATGTGATCGTGTCTTTTCCTCCAAGGATGTGAGGGCGTCTGAAAGTTCCTTATCCTTCTCCCTCAGAGCCTCAACCACCGTAACCCCTTCATTGTTGTGTACCATGGCAATCTCTTCTAGTAAAGCAGAGTTTTCCCATGCGACAGACTAGAGATTAACATTCCGGTTTGTACAAGGATTAAAGGTAAAAGCAAGGCACTTACTGCTTTACGAGGTCGCGCTCTGCTTGGGTGACCTTGAAACGCTCTACTAGCAGATCGGTCATAGTCACGCTATGAGCGGAGTTCCACAGAAAAAACATTCAGCAGGACTTAAGAAAAACTCAAACGCATGTTGAATAACCTGGAGTAAGAACTTCCCTTACCTCCAAAATATTGCCTAAAAATTTCTCCGATCGAACTCCTTGGCTCGGAGAAGGCGCATCACTGCTACTGGCCTAGAGCTCTAAGCTTCAGTGGTTATTTCTGGTGTGGGGCACTGTGTAGCCTCATCGACCAGTGGCATGAAAAGTACGTCAATGTCCTCAGCTCCCTCGTCATTGACGGGTTTGATAGCATATCTACAACCACTTCGTCAACGACATCGGTGATAATTGTCATATCTGTGTATATTTTCCATATGTTTTAACCCTCGATCATGCATATTTAGTCATATAAGGTGGCATTTGTATTAATCATATACATTTTTATTGCCAAATTGACCATATTATTCATTGTGTGATTTTATTACAAGTCGACGCAATTTGGGTGGATTGCTGATGGAACGCGTCTCTTTGACTATACCTGACCCTTGATCAATTCCAGATATAAGCACATGTTTCTATGGATGTGTAGGAGTTGACCGTGCTGAAATCGGAGTCTCTGGGGGCCTAGAATCTCAATTCCTTTCAGCCAAGGACCTTCTTGTAATTTTCTAAAACCTCAAACACCCATTTGCAAAATAGCCAAGACTCATAAATATAAACCCTAACTCGGAGCGACTAAATTGCTATTACTAAAAACTCCGATGGCCTTTTTGTAAAACAGCCAAAACACTAAAATTGCCCTAGCCTCCACTGTTGTTCCTTAGCCTCGCTTATCCCTAAAAACCCCCGTTGCTTCTCTCTTGGCCCCGGCGATCTTGCCGCCGCCGGCCAAGTCCACGCCGGCGGTGAGCCGCCGATCTCCTCTCTCCTATTCTACCTCCCTCTTTGTCCTTAGGCCCGGCTACCCTTCTTTCTTCTCCCTTCTTTGGTCCAAATTTCTCTCGAACCTCATCTTCATCACCTCGGGCCCCGATGATCGGGCATTGCCGGTGGCTGGCGTCTCTTTGTCTTCTCTATTGTCGTTCCAATGCGCCGCCGTAGAGCCAGCGTCGGCGTGCTGCCTCGCCATTGGATCCTTCACCATCCACCACCACTCACGCTGTCTCGTGCCTACTACATCCCACTAGATCCATCACGCCTCCTCACTCCTGCGCCTTGCCGCCACCCCCCTCGTGCTCCCTTTGTGCTCCTGCCGCACCATCGCCCAGATCCACGCACCACGCCGTCTCTCCATCTACCATCCCACTACATCGCCGCTGTCACGCCCCGAACAGGGGGACCACGACTACTCCCGTGGAGACCGAGCTCGCTGCGGCTGGCCTCATACATACATACCATTGACTTCCCAGGATAAGTCAAGCACAGAAGTTCAGTGCAGCAGAGTAGCTTACAAAATAACATAAGCAGTATGGCCTGCTGGCCTTGATACATCAAAAGGTAATACAATGCCTTCACGGCACAAATGGTCTAATTAAAAACAAAATAACAACTACTCGGTGGAAGCTAGGTGAACCCCCATAGCAAGAAGTTAACAGCAGAACAACACACATTAGGGCTCTGGTAGAATTCACTCTCCTCCTTCTGGATCCACGAAATCTTCCAAGCATTCGTCTTGGTCATGAAGCAATCCATCTATTTGATTATAGATCGCAAGGGTGACCACTTTCGTACTCAGCAAGTGATAGATAAGAGTAGATACATATAGTAGAGATGATATGAACCTATGCTATTACGGAGAAGAGGGAAAGGTTTCAAAATGCTTTTCTTTCTTTCTTTTCACAGCTCATGCTCATGGCAGCACTTTTCATAACATAGCATTGCTATTCATGTTCACTATTTATAGTACTACCGCGACATGTTGACACACGACAGCCCACGGCAGCACCCCTTATCATGACAACACATGTCATTTGGGTAATCTTGACTTATCAAATTTTATTTAGAAAAATATACTTGTGCCACACTACGTGGATTTAATCCACCGCAGCAGACTCCTATAAACCCGGGAGCTCAGAGTATTCGAATACATTTTTAACTCTACAGAGGGGTACCAATTTACCCACAAGATATTCCACTTTCATGCCCATCCTATCAAGATGATTAGACCCTTCCTCACAACCATGTGCGAGTGGCAAGGTGGAGATAACAAAAACTTTTGCCATGTGTCACACACAATTCACCCCTGACCTTGTGGTTTCACTCAAATCACAGTTGTGGTGGGCTATACCCTGACCCCATATTGCATCTTCCCATTACTGGGTTAGCGTGCATCATCACATCCAGTGATATGTGTAGGAGCCGCACTCCATGTCAAATCGTGCACAACATCTCATCTCATGTAGGGGTTTCATGTGCGATCCGCATACTACTTGTTCAGGCCTGTCCCATACCAGGCTTGCGGTCAATACGTTTTTCATGCCACTAGACGCACAACACAAGGTTCAGTCCTTATATGCCACTGACCAGGCCATACCACAACCCATGCACATCCAGTGCTACCAAGCACATCCAGTGCTACCACCATTTCATACCAAAACCCTGGTCACGGCTAGGGGTTTTATTTCATGAATATAAAATATATACATATATTTATATTAGTTATGGCTCACTATCATATCATTCCACATTTAACAGGCATCCAGCCTAGTACTGCCAAATCATTCTTTTCTCATCACATGCAATACTTACTTTATAATCAAGGTAATATCTTAACAATTCTTTAAAATATAGGTTCAATATGTTCAAGAATATGACTTCCCTTCTGCGCCTGACATAGCTTCAAAGAAAGCTAAAGAGCTTATCTCAAAGTGTGGTAGTTGAATAAAATGTAGAACATGGCTCTACAAACTTAGGGGACAAAGTGGGTTTTAGTTTGCATAACCAGAAGTGGTCAAATTGGGCTAATGCCACTGGCTGACAATGTCCAAGAATGGCATTGCCATGTTTTAGGAGGTTTCTAGTGGGAAAAATGGGTTTTGATCAAAGCATTTGGTACATAATGTAGTAAAGTAGATATTTGACAAAGTGGTTTTCACAGGGAGGTCCAGAAAGTCAAGGATTTTACAAGCACACCCCTGGACGCAGTGAACTGAATGTCTGGCTGCTGCCAATTTCTAGGGTTTTGAGTTTTTGATCGATTTGCTTGAGCTTTGCATCCCTAACTATGTCTAGGAGTGAGGCGAAGACAACAGGAATCCAATGGTGGTGGTTTCAGGAACTGAGATAGCCGGACGGTGACGAACGGCGGCGAAGGAACATGGTAGCGACACGGCAAGACACAGGTACTGGACATATCTTTGGCAAGGCGATAACTTGAGATTTGGCATAGCATCGAAGGGCGATGTAGTGGAGTGATATTCTCAAGAGGTTGAGGTGAAGGTACTAGACAAGGTGGCGACGACGGCGGTGGTCGGCGGCGATTGGACGGCACGCTGGCGGCACGACAGTGAGGGGTAAAACACCGAACTCGAGATTTCGTGCTGTGAATCTGGAAATTGAAGTGCCTGAGGCTAACTAGGGTTATTAGCTACAATCTGGGGCATTGTAATTGGCTGGAGGTTGAACGGCGGTGAACTGCGCCGAAGAAGGAAACTACCTCGTCGGCGATAGGGCGATGGGGTGGATTAAACTCAAAATTGATGGCACTGTTAGGCTCCTGGGTTGATGCAGATGGTGAGGCTAAGGGGAATTGGGCTGAGGCGGCACCAGCGAGAAATTCGACGTCGCGACCGGAGAAGAAGGGCTGATTTGGGCGATCCTAGTGTAGGGCTTTGGAGTTCAATTGCTCTTAGTGAGAGCATTAGGGAAGTGAGGGGAAGCTTCTGGTAAGGTCAATTTGGCTGGAGGAACACGGTGCGGCCTGGCGATGTGAGCTACTCACGGCGGCGCGCGAAAACAGGGAAAAGCTCCAATGCAAGCTCAAATTTGAAATCCAAGTGCATATGCTTGCTAGAGAGGTTCTACTAATCAATTGGTTCAACAAAAGGGGAGGGTAATTCAAGCTAAATCAAATGGCATTGATGGAACTGGGCAAATGCAATTAACAGCGATCACGGGCGTTAGGGTCCACCGGAGTTCAATTAGATGCTACAGCACAAAGAGGAAGGAGGGAGGTATTCACTGGTTGAAGCAATTGAAGAATGGTGTAGTGGATCAAGCTGGCATCGTGCTCCTCCTCGGTGGCTCGCCGAAGAAGAAGACGAAGGCAAAGAAGTTGCTGTTTAACTGGTTCTGGAGTGGAGTGTAGAAGTAGCTGGATGAGGGTGGCTTAAATAGGCACGGGCAAAGCTGCTAACGACTTGTGGCCTCGAGAATTGCAGCGGATGAAGCGACCAGACGGTGGTGACAGTGATGACCCGAGGGCACAGGGCGGCCTCGACGGCCTTTTCCTGCTGGCGTGCACTGCTCTGGATGATGCGATGGCGAAAATATTTGCAGCTCCGGCATGGCGGCAAAGTGGCACGAAGCTCCTACTGCTGCTGCTGCTGGCGTGCGCGCGCGGGGAAAATTGTCAACACATGTGCTGCTGCAGCTGCTCCACGGTGGCTGCTCAGGTGCGCACACGTGGCGGCGAGGTGGTGGCGAAGCTGGCGACGGTGGAGCTCCACCGGCGGCGAAGAACACGGTGAAGCGGGCACTGGTCGCGGTCGAAAACGGCACAGCTCTAGTCGAAGGCGGGCTAGCAGCTGCTGGTCGAAAAGGGATGTGGACCCAATTGTAAAATTCAAAAATTGGCTTTGTACTGAATTGTAAAATATGAGATTTAGGATGATTAGGGCTGATTTTGACGACAAAATTCTGGCAAACATTGATTAGCAGATGATTGGAGAGATCTGATAAAATCTGGAAACTTTTGATCAAGTTTGCACTGAGGTGGAAACAGGGTAATTAGGGTATTTCAAATCTGGGTTTTGTCGAAACTGGAATTCTGAGACTTAGGGTGAGACTTTGATATCCCCGCAAAAGGAGATTTTGTATTGAATAGCATTTGGGAGGTGTTCTCTGAATCAGATTGAGATTTGGAGCTGATTTGTGGCTTTTAGCCTTTTCAGGCTTCTAGGAAATCAGAAAAAGGACTAATCTGCAATACAATTTGGACTGATTTGCGAAAAGGGACTAAATGATGGAATCTGGTTGCCAACGTTTTGGATTAAGGTACTGGCATACCCATGATCATAATCCAAGAATAATCTGGTCTGGATTAGGTCAGGATTTGGTTAAATTTGAATTCTGAATCTTAGGGTATTTAGGGTATTTAAATTAATGCTTTTTTCGAAAACAGAAAGGAGTTGATAATTCTGGGAGTTAGAGATCGAATTTGATCTGGCTTCTGAAGGCTTTTATACTCAAGAAAAATAGTAGATCATATTTGGATAATCTGATCTTGATTTGAGCTTATAGAATAGATTTTGAGATTTTGGGGCTTAGGATAGATTAGAGCTGAACTGATCTTGCTACTTCTAAAGAGATACATGCATGCATGATTTTCATGAAAAGGAATTTTCACCCCCAAAACCAGGGTGTTACAGCCGCCGCCACTGATCTCACCTTGGCATTGTCGTCGTGCCACTACCTCCGCCCCGCATGCGCCACCACTGCCATCTCGCCGATCCCGCATCACATTGCTTAGATCTACACCGCACTACTGCTTGCACCACCACCGCACCGCTCGCCGATCTCGCTCCACCTCCAAAGCTACCGCCACCGATCCCGTGAGCCACCCATCTCCCACACCTCACTCACTGCTGAGCCTACCGCCGTCTCACTCCAGTCACCCCGCACTGCACCACTGTGGCCTAGCCAAGGTCCCGCAACCATGTCGCTGTGAAGCTCCACTTCGATGTCTTCCTCGACACGGCCGCAGCTCCCTCGACCACCAGCTCCACTGCCACGTGCACGTACCTCTTCGTCTTCATCGTTGACTAGTGTTCTCAGTGAATTTAGTGAGCTACATGTTTTTGAAGATTTTGTATTTATATGCTTTCATTCTCTGGGATTGCGAGTCGAGATTTGATTTGGCCCTATGTTTGTTGTTGCCGAATTGAGGGGAGCTGGAGAACTGTAGATGCTTGGTGTTTGCTTTGTACTTGTGATTCGTTGATACGCCGTAGATTATGATCGATGATGGTTGTCTGTGCTGCCTTGCGCGCTACCACTACACGATTTGTTTCTATGGCTTGTATTATGAAACGCTAGTCCAGAACAAACACTAGTTGCTTGTCGAGGCGATCACCTCCCTCTCTATTTCTTCTAACAGCTCTCTCTTTCTCTCGTCTGATTTATTTTAGTTTCTTATCCACAGATTTAGTCTAGTTTATGCGTTTCGCTTCTCTAGTCCTTGAGGAAAGAACGACTGAATACTCACCTTACTGCTCCGATCTCATTCTCTTGCGAGACGGTCTAGGCCGGTATCAATTTTTGGTGCCGTTGCTAGGCATTAGATTGAATGTGAGCATGTTCAACTAACTAGATCTTTTATTTTTGCGTTTCTTTTTGGTTTTTTTTAGCGTCTTTTTACGCCCCTTTTTCCCTCCCTGCTCTTTTATTTCTCACACTTCTTGTCCTTTTCTTTTTGATTGATTGATTTACATTGAGTGAGGATATGGGTGGTTCTCAATCTTTTTGTGATGCATGTGACAATGTTAGTGCTAAATTAGATGATTTGCCTCGTCAGATTAATACAGCTCTTCGTGGATTATTTGCTCGTGTTAGTGTTGCTCCTATATGTTGTATTTGCGGTATTTGAGGTCATTCGCCCACTGCTTGTCAGCATGGTCGAGCATCCACTACATATCATCCTGGATGGCCTGCATACCCAATTTCATTGTATAGGAACAACCACCCTGTTATCTCATCTGTTTCTACTATATATCTTTCGTAGGGTTTTAGGAACAGAGAGCACCCCCATATACATCATATCAACCTCCGTACTCATCATATCAGCAGTACTCACAGCAGCCTCCTGCATACGAGGATACATCTAGATTCAAGCGATGTTGGAGTCATATTTGAAAAAGCTGAACGAAGGGCGTGAGCCCCTTTGCCCTTGCCTTTTGCCGGGGAGTGAGCGTACCTTCGAAGGCAAGGGCGGGGTGCTGACAGCTTTCTTTGCAGGCGAAGGGGCTTTCTAGGGAGGCGTGGATCCTTTGGCTGGGGTCGAGGTTGTCTTTTGAGGGTTGAGGGCTGGAAGAGATCCCTCATGCCCTACGCTGGGGGTGGGGTCCTCAAGTAGTACACCAGCAGGCCACTTTAATTTATGAACACGTATGTTAGATTTTGCAAGTTGAGTGTATTAACTAGGTTGTAAACTAAAATGGGTAGGAATTATTTGCTGTATTATAACACACTTCTTGGGCCACTGTACGTAGGAGCCCACTTCCTCCGCAACTGTCCGAATTTCCTCCGTTGGGACGGGCATCGCAAAAGTGGTGTAGCCCGGGACAGCCATGTCCACCTATACCTTTGCGAACCCTGACTTTAGAGGTATGCAGTGGATCCGGACGTCCTCCCCAGACGGATATACAAACCCATGAGAAACCACTATGTGCTCGTCGCCTAGGTGAGTGATGTGAACAGTGTCCCGATCTTCCGATAGGTAGAGGTAAGTCGATTGATGGAGAACTCGACGTTGACGATCCGGCTTCCAATCAGAACTGATTCGAACCCTTGCAATCGGTACACCATGGTTCCATTGGTTATCAACCACGCCAAGACATGTTTGACTTCACCATGAAGGCTTATCCCTGCATGCGAATTGAGAACACAAGCAGGAATACGGTAGATGCAATCTAAATATTGCCAATTACCAATGAAGAGTACGAGTTGGGGTTCCACAAACCGATGAACGACGAAAACTGTCTAAGCAGTATAATCTAAGCAAAACCAAAATTTAAACAGTGATGGCTACTGAGTATATGAAGAGGTGGCGTGGCTAGGGTTTCTCACGCCCTACTAGCGAATACATGGGCCGAAGGCCCGAAACAAGGTGTCGCAGCACCGACTTGGCCCAATCAGAATCTAGTCGAAACTTGTTTTGTTAATTGCCTGCGATTAAGAAAGAATTTGGATGTGGGTCTAGATCCATTGGAACGATCTCATCATGGGCTTCTCCGTGGACTATAAGAACGTCCCAATCGGCTGGATCCAAGAAGTTCTCCACGTCTTCCTCTTGATCTTGGTACGCTCCATCTTCTGGGTTGTAAGTTGCAAGGGTGAGTACTTACGTACTCAGCAAGTCATAGGGAAGAGTAGATACATATAGTAGTATTGTTATGAACCTAGACTAGTCAAGAATTATGGATGTTTATAAAATAATCTTTTCTTTCATATCTCATCTTATGTCATGGCAGCACTCCTCATAACATAACATCACTATTCATGTTCACTAGATTATAGCACTACCGCGACACGTCGACACACGACAGCCCACGATAGCACTCCTTATCATGACAACACATGTCATTTGGGTAATCTTGACTTATCAAATTTTATTTAGGAAAACATACTTGTGCCACACCCCGTGGATTTAATCCACCACAGCAGACTCCTATAAACCCGGGAGCTCAGAGTATTCGAATACGTTTTTAACTCTGCAGAGAGGTACCAATTTACCCGCAAGATATTCCACTTTCAAGCCTTTCCTATCATAACATAATGATTGGACCCCTGGCTCACTTCATACTGTGAGCGGCAAGGTGGAGATAACAAGAACTTTTATTATGTATCACTCACATTTCACCCCTGACCCTGTGGATCTCTCGCGAACCACAGTTGTGGCGGGCTATACCCCCACCCTTACTCATATTCCCATTGCTGGGTCAAATATCAAATCACCTTCAGTGATAGTGGGAGTCAGCCTCCATGTCAATCATTCATCACTACACATCTCATGCAGGGGTTTCATGTGCGATCCGCATAAGTACTTGTTCAGTCCTGTCCCATACCAGGCTTGCGGTTAGCACGTTGTTCATGCCACTAGACGCACAACACAAGGTTCTAGTCCTTATATGCCAGTGACCAGACCATCCACAACCCTGCACCTTCAGTGCCTGCATATCCTTTGCGGTCTAGCACCTCCAGTGCTACCGCCCTCCATACCATTTTTCTGGTCACGGCTAGGGGTTTTATTTCATGAATATATAAATACATATATAATAGTTCATGGTTCACTATTTTATCTTTTCACATTTCATAAGCATCCGGCTTTGTACTGCCAACATATATCTCAACCATTCTTTCACATGCAGTATTACTTATATTCAAGGTCATATCATAGGTTCAAGATGATCAAGACTATGACTTGCCTTCCGTGTTGTGAGAGACAGCAGTTGATGTCGGGTCAGCAGTGAAGTCCTCGAACTCTGGCTCTTGATCTACTCTCCAATCAAACAAACAACCAAGAATTACAATCTTTTCAATACTTTACTATACTATATGCAATAATGCAAAGATGAATGTCTCGATGATTCTGAATGATTGGGTTTAGGTACCATAGAAGCTGATTAGGGCTAACTCATAGAGTTAGGGTTGAAGATGAGTGCTAGGAACTTCTAGGGTTCCAGGGTGAGGAAATGACATTAAGTCCGCGGCTGGTTTGCCCAAAATCGATGAATATCTTTAGGTCGACATTCGGTTCAAGGTATCGACATAGGGTTGATGGATGACAGAGGAACTATCTCAACTTGTGGCAGTAGAATAAAATGTAGATTACAACTCCACAAGCCTAAGAGAAAAGGTTATTTTCAATTTGCACAACTGGAAAGAGGTGAAAAGAATTAATGCCACTGGCTGACATGCTCTGGCATAGGGCTGACAATGTCAAAATCTAGGGCTAAGCATAAAATGCAGTTCAAGGGCTCAAATCAAGTTGTGATAGAAGAAGAAATTGAAGATCACAACCTCAGGAGTCTAAGGGACAAAGTCATGGTCAAAATGCACATCAGGAAGGAAGTGAAAAGGGCTAATGCCACTGGCTGGCATAGCCTGGCATTGCACTGACATAGCCAGAAACTAGGGCTTGCCATAACTTTTGATCTAGGGCTCCAATTGATGCACCACTTTGTCTGGAATGTAGGCCTCAGTAACAGGAACAAATCACTCAACAGGATCTAGGGCAGGAGATGGCCGAAAAGTGATGAAAACAGGCGATGAACTTGGTGGCTGAAGTTCCAAATCACAGCACTGGACAGGAATTAGGGCATAGCTATAACTTTTGATTTAGGGCAAATTGGAAGTCGAGCTAGTAGACAAAGTTGCTCAGGAGATCAAGGCGCATCTGGTGGACAAGGTTGCTGAAGCTGGATCGGCCGGGAATGGATTTCCAGTGGCCGGCGCCGGAGAAGAAGGCACTGAGATTGGGGTTTTCCATTATACACAATTTGAACTCAATTCCTTGCTTGGAGAGTATCTGAGAGCTATAATAAAGCTGTTGGTATGATTGAATTGGCCGGGGAATCACCGGAGAAGCCTGGCGGCGATCGCCGGTTTCTGGTGAAGCTCAAGTCTGGGAAATGCTTCAATTCTTGCTTAATTTCACAATCCGACTTCACAGGCTTGCTAAACTCAGTTCACAGATCAATTTGTTCTACAGAATCAAAAGCTAATTCGGATTAATTTGAGTTGTGCAACTGGAACAGGGCATTCAGACATTTCTGGTGATCACCGGCGACGAGATGCATGGGGCTTCAATTAATTGCTACAGAACGATGAGATGGACGAGGGTTACTCACTGATGCTATCAATTTGAGGATTGAGGCTGCGGTTGAGGTTGTCACCGTGAGCCTCTGTGCTGGACTCGCCGGAGAAGAAGACGACGGTGAGGAAAAAGGTACGGTTTAGTTGCTGGAGGGCTTTGGAGAGTACTGCTAAAGGTGAAGAAGCTGCTCTGGGGTTGCTATTTATAGGCAAACGAAGTGTACGAAGCTTAAGCTCGCTGTTTGCTTGCGCCGGTGGAGACTTCGAGTTGAAGCAACGGTGAACAGCGAAGCTCCTCTCTGGCGTGCAGCAGCTGGTGAGCTGGGTAGAGATGGCCACAACAACAACTGAGGTGCAAACACATGTGCGCATGCAAAGGCGGTTGCAAAATCACGGCTAAAGCGGCGCTACTCAACGGCGAAACATGGCGTGGTCGCGGTCGCAAAGGCACTGTTCAACGCTAGCCGAGGTCGAAGCAAACACTGTGCACTGCGGTCGAGGTCGCCGTGCACTGTTGGTTTGGTTGAAACAGTGAGCGAGGTCGAAGGATGTGATCCCTGGTCGTGTACAGTAGACGAGGTCGTGAACTGCTGCTGAGGTCGAACCAGGGACCTAATTGCAAGATTCTTTGTTTGCAACTTGGACTGATTTGTAATTTCTGATTTAGAGTGGGGTAATCTGCAATCTGATTTCACAGCTGAGTATAAACTTATACCTTATACTCATCTAGTGAGAGATTTGGTAAAATCTGGCATGATTTGATGATTTTCGATATAAACTGAAAATATGGTACTTAAGGGTAAAATAAGATCTGAGTTTTGTCGATTTCGAATTCTGGCATCTAGGATGATATTTTGTAATCTGGACAGAAGGGTAAATTGTATCAAATAGCATTTAGAAATGATTTGCTGAAGAAATCTTGAATTTGGAGTTGATCTGAAGATTTTAGCCTTTTTGGGTTTCCAGATATCAGATAAAGGACTAAATTGCGATATAATTTGGACTGATATGTGAAAAAGACTTAGATGATATGATTTGGCTGCCAACTTTCTGGATTAAGGTATTGGCATACCCATGATCATAGTCCAAGACTAATCTGATCTGGATTAGGTCAAGATTTAGCTAAATCTGAGTTCAAAATATTTAGGGTAATTAGAATAGTAATTAGAATTTCTGTTTTCGAAAACAGAAAAGAATTGATAGATCTGGAAGTTAGAGATGGAATTGAATCTGGCTTCTGAAGACTTTTATGTTCAAGGTAACTGATAAATCATATCTGAGTAATCTGATCTTGATTTGAGTTCACAGGGAAGATTTTGAGATTTTAGGGTTTGAGATAGATACTGATCTGGCTACTACTACAGATACATGGTGTTATGCATGCATGATGTTCATAAAAAGAGAGTTTTTACCCCTAAACTCAGGGTGTTACAGTGCGTGTATCCGAAGAAGTGATGTCCTCATCAGTGAGTCACTAGACTGCAGCTCTCCGGCTTCTGCAAATTGGTAACAATTAAAACAAGTTAGCGAAACAATTCTAACAGAATGGGAGTGGCATCAACTTAATTGCACAGTTCAAGGCTTACAATACCTCAAGTAGATCCACCAAATCCACGAGGACCTTCGAAGAGAAACTGGTCAGCCGACCCCGCGGGGTAACGTCAGCCTCGGGAGCTGGATCTATAGCCTTGGACTACGTCATTTCTCTTAGCTGTCCTTACTATTGGCTCATTTCAGTGAACCTTGCCTCGAATTATGCAGACATGTTTGCCCATACCTCTGCCCGTATCTTGTCCGCTAGCTCCGATTCCTTCTCCTTCCAGCAGTGCGCCTTCTTCCTCGGTGGAGCTGGATCTTCAAAGCGGGCCTTCCACGACACGATGACTCCCACGGTCCGCGTCAGCTCGGGATGCTCCTTATTTCCTAGAGCCCCGGTGAGGATGTCGTTATCCCTCTGCGGGGTAAACAATCCCTGTGTTGCCTCCTTCTCGGCAGAGATCTTTAACATTTAAAGCTATATTGGGAGACAAATACATATGTACACTTTTGCACACACAGTTTACGAGGTTAGCCAACTTACCATTCACTGCACGACCTTGGTGTCCTTAGGGTTTGAGAACTCCACAGACCTCGTAGACGACACAGACCCTCTCCCCCGCCACCACTGCTTGCACCATGCATCGCGGATCTCGGAAAGCGGCAAATCAGGGGAGTCAACGAGAGCATTTTCCTCATCTTCCTTCCTCCACTACTCCTCCTTCCCCACATATCCCTGAGATCCAAGTTGGTGCGGGTAGTCATTCCTCTTTTGGATCGCCTTGAACTCATTGGTCCCCTTCTACTGGGTGAATTCCTCCCATACCTCCTCCATTATGAAGGGGTACTTCTCACAAGAATATTTCCCCTCAGCGAGGAAGGTACTGATGAGCCAGCTCTTGAAGGTTTTTCATGTGTTGTTCATGCCCTTCAAGCAGGCCATCTTAGGTCCATCGTCGGAGATGTTCCACTTAGCCTGTTTTCAAACAATGCATATAAGCAAGAGTTAGTTAAACTTTAGGATAAGCCAAGGGAATATGATTACGAAAGATTTTAGGGACTTCGATTAATTTTACCTTCACTTCTACCAAAAATCTATCCCTCTCGTCCGCCTTCACGTCCTTCCAGCTCTTGATAGCCATTTTCACGGTTTTTTTTGCCAACAACCCAATGTAGGTAGCGTACTTCCCAGCGTTCTTTCCGATCGACCTCCCAAATTGGTTGAACTCACAAGAAAGGTCGGTGCATTTTGCCAAACGGCCCAACGTCATCGCACCTCGCGTCATCCTCTTGCGTTGGGATGAAGCAACATCAGTTATGTTGCCCCTCGTCGAACCACTACCATCAGTCGTGGAAGACGCTGACATGGCTTTGCCTAAAATTCCATCAACAAACCATCAAAAAGGCTATAGTATATATAAGATTCAAGTTTACATGAAAAAGTTTATGTACTGAACCATGCAATAATTATCAAACACAGATCAGATTATAAATTGTTGATTGTAAAAAACAAAAACTTCATCACTCCAATTTACCCCATTTCATATCACCTATTTTTTCCAATTAAATCAAACAAATACTAAATAAGCAAGTCTCAGGGAACCCTGAAACCTATTTTTTCTAACTGTTAATAAATGAACATCCATTAGAACAAACTACTTAATGTACATCTCATCTTACATTGAAACCTATTTCTTCTAACAGTTAAAACATGAACATCCTGTAGGAAACCGAGTAAGCTACACTAGCATAATTTCAAAAATTTTTTACTTGAAGGCGGCAAGTAATAGATCATAGATTAGATTGTTACCAACAGCAGAAGCAGATTGGTTAAGCGATCGAATGTTCACAGCAACCGTTTGCGGATTGTCCTGATCAGCGGATGTAGATGACAATTATCGCTCACAGATCGTCCTAATCAGTGCAGCAATTGTAGCAATGCCTCTACCAGTATCCACATGTACCGGGATGGAACATCGTACGATGGTGTGCTAGCACCAACGCGCACGACAAGGGTTTAGGGGCTATTATTTTAGAGGAGATGGCAGCTATGGCCTTTTTTTGTGATGTACTCAAAGCCCAACACACCTCTCTTTATATAGAGCCATACAGAAGAAATCCTAACAAATTAGGTTTTCTGATGTGATACGAATCTTATCCGAACTACCGCATGAGTCTAACATTAAATCTTTGTATCTGATACGAAAACTCCATAACAGACCCAATCCGAATGCATAAGGAGTCTAATATTAAGTCTCCAAATTTAATACGAAAACCCATAACAAACCCAATCCGAATGCACGAGTCTAATATTAAGTCTCCGAATCTGATACGGAAACCCCATAATAGACTTAATCCGAATTGCATTGTTCCAACCCATTAAGTGTGTGACCCTGCAGGTTCATGTATATTTAGTCACGACCCGGGAATACTTACCCGAATTGTAAGTCAGTAGTGGCCCCTAGCTGGACATAACGACTATCCAAATACACACAAAGATCATAATCAGCAAACCTATATAATGTCTTCATGTTGATCCTCTTGCCATACGATACCAGATCAAACTCAAGGTAGGAAATGTGACACCCTTGAACAGTTCAATCCTTTCTCAATCTCATAGTAAATAGATCTTCTTGTAGTTGACACTCAACCACAAATGGCATGGCCATCCACTTCTCAATTCATCTATATCGAGAGGCCCAGAAATCTCTCTCATTATATGAGAGACGCAAATTCCATCTTAACCATTTACATTCCTCCGCATGGCTCATAGCATACCAGAATATTACTTTTATTACCACTTAATTAAAAGTAGCGTTTGGTAGTATCAAAGTATACTGCACACATGTAGGAAACTATGATGGTCTCAGGTCTAAGGATCAATCATAAACATTACTTGAGACCAACTACTAACACTTAAATAACAAATCCAAATAGTGTCTCAAAATGGGTTTATCCAACATTATATTCTCCAATAGATGTCCACATTATTGATTTGATATCTTATATCTATGGTCTATGAAACATAACCACCAATCAATATATGCGCTGATCCATTAATCAATAATGTCCTATTTAAAGATAATGGATCAGGGACTTTATTAGATAATATCATCAAATAAATTTAGAGTCTCACGAACAAGTCACACACTTGTTAATCGAACCAAGATGATAATTTATTCAAAAATAACATATTATTCAAATGTTCATAAATATAACAAAGATAAATACATCTCTGTGGTTTTCTTTAGGACATATCACTAACACATCCGTTAGAAGATATGATTTCTTCTAACGGTTAATACATAAACTACCATTAGAACATAGTTCTAAACATTAAGCAATACATAAACTACACTACATGGCCATTCAATACAAATGATCACACATACTTCTGAAGAGATAATTTCAATCTCAAAAGAGGATCATGAGATCACTAAAACATATTTTGTAAACCCTAGTTTAGACCCTAGTCTCAACAGTGCTCGGCGGAGTTTATTAAATCCTAGACAAGAGCGAACCCTAGTTTAAATCCTAAACAAGAGCAGAAAAAATGGCAAACCCTAGTGTAAAAAATCAAAAGATCAAATTAGGCAGATCCTGGACAAAGAACTATGCACTAGGGATAGGGTAGGTGTACTTTACGGCAAAAAGTTGTGGCCGATAGCAGTGTAGAACAGAGTGGCCGCCGGCGATGGAGAAAAATAGTACCCGGCAGTGGTGGCGAACCATAATTCAGGCGGCGATGGTGGTCTCACAGTGAGGAAGTGGTCGCCGGCGAGGGTAGGGCTTTTCGCTCTTGAGGTGAAAGAGAGACAGAATTGGAACGGTTTGACTGGAGGGAAACTCCAGGGCGGAGTTTATTAAATTAGTGAGTACTTTTCTAATGGTTCAAAAAAGTAAACCGTTAGTAAAAGGGAATTTTTTAAGGCCTGTATTTTCTGTACTACCCTTCTTCTAACGGTTAGACAAAAAACCGTCAGACCACATGCTTTGTTCTAACAGATATAGGAAATTAACTGTTAGAAAAGTATGATTTCTTTTAGGCCTGAATTTTTGTAGTAGTGTAGGGCACTCGAAAAGGATTTTTCTAAGTTATATTTTTGTGCTACACTTCTTCTAACAGTTAAACAAAAAAGACCGTTAGACCATGTGATTTGTTCTAACAGATAAAGGAAATTAACCGTTAGAAAAGTAGAAAAGTACAATTTTTTAGGCCTGCATTTCTGTGGTTGTGCAGGGCACTGGAAAAGGAATTTTCTAAGTTATATTTATGTGCTAACCTTCTAACGGTTAGCCAAAAAAATCGTCAGAACAGGTTGTTTTTTCTAACAGAAGAAGGAAATTAACTGTTAGAAAAGTACAATTTCTTTCAGGCCTACATTTCTACAGTTGTGCAGGGCACTGGAAAAGGATTTTTCTAAGTTAACTTTCTATAGCACCATTCTTCTAATGGTTTTACCAAAATAACCGTCAGACCATGTATTATCTTCTAACAGGACGATGAAATTAACCATTAGAACAGTAGGGTAGAATTTCTTTCAAGATTCCATTTCTGTAGTTGTGCATTGCACTAGAAAATGATTTTTCAAGCATGTTGAAGAAGCAAAAGACTACAGAAGGGATTTTAACAAGAAAATTTCTTTAGAAAAAGTTCTTAGGATTATAAGAGTGTACCACAATGTTAGAACTCTTGCTGTGAACTAAAATGGAGGTATTGCTGTGAACTTATCATTAAGTAAGTTGTAAAAAAAAATGGATAGCCTAATGTAATGATAAGTTCCTTACCTTAATGCTACAACTTGTGGTTAGCCTGGGATTTTTCTTCAATTACAAAATAGTCAAGAATGGTTGTCAACCTATAATCCTTCTTCGTGACCGTATCGCAGGTAACTTGTTTTGTCAATATCTTCGATAGGGACAGATTGAATGTCATCTAAAAATGTAGGTATTTTGTCGAACTGGTTATACTCTTCTTCACCAACAATGTCTTTGACCCAAACAATACGTCTCTTGCTGTGAAGGATAATGTGCAACTTTTGATTGGCTGGGTCAACGATATAGAATACCTGTGTGGCTTGCTCAGCACGTATGAATGGATCATCTTGGTGTGTGACTCTATCGAGATTGACGAGAGTAAACCCATAATAGTCAACTTTAACACCTCGAGGGATTTTGACCCATTGGCATCGAAACAAAGGAATCTTAAATAATCCGTAATTGAGCTCCCATATTTCATCAATAACACCGTAATATGAGTTTAGTGCCCTTACTGCCCTGGCATCCTCCGAAATAGCAAATAGTGTCACTCCACTACATTGCGTATTGCTCTTCTCGTCCTGACTTCTTGTGTAAAATGAATACCCATTGATATCATACCCCTGTCAAGTCCCTACAGTAATCTTGGGCCTCTAGCCAACCATGTCACAGTTTCACTTGTGGAGCCTTCGATAGCTCGCAGGACTCTGATGAGGATTATAACCTGAGTTAGTCACCTTTGCCGTTTGATAGTCGAAAGGACTATAGAACGAGATTTTCTACCTCTCTATGGTCTGAGGAGCATAAGAGGGAGACAATAAAATAGTCCAAGGTATACTAGACATAGCTTATTTTATGGTCTCATTTAGTGATATCGCGGAATTTGTATCCTTTAGATATCCATAAATACCTAGGTCGCGGAGACTATGGTCTCACGAATACCGTGGACATGGAGACATTTTCTGATGATCGCCCCAGTCGTGAAGGACAAGAAAATAGCTGTGCCTTGTCTTAGTTAATATGCGACCATAGATTCCTAAAGAGATAAAACATTTAACGGCTATATGATTAGACTCATTCAATCATGAATAGTGGTTAAACCTGTTTTATCACTACCGTCATCTCAGATATTTTAACTCTTTAAAGTTTATAGTAACCGTCAATAAGATGAAGACGTGATCATAAACGGGTATAATTACACATTATAGCCGGCGCACGTCTGCCTCTCAGCGACCCTTTGATTCCATAACCGATGATCGACAACGAGCTATAAAAGGAGGATCGCTGGAGAGATCAAGAACAACACAAGAGATTCAAGACACAATACTTTAGAACTAGTTATAGTAGATTTACATTGACTATAAGCTAAAGAATTTGTCGTAGTATTGCGAATACCCCGGCAGGTTTTGTGGAAGATCCTAGCAAAGAAAAGACGACGCGAGCTGACCGCGTTACCAGTCCTCTCCCATCAGACAAACACAACAAACGACACGAAGGTTTATACAGGTTCGGGCCTTAGTGGAGGCCCTAGTCCTGTCGGCATGCTCCCAACCAGAGTTGGCTAGGGGAGCTCTCTCGGGGGAGAGATGGCTCCGGAGCACACCTGTTAGATTGTCTATTCCAAGTTCAAATGAATTCTCCCCTTTTAGATGAGGTGTACAAGGGCTTATATAGCCCCAAAAGATGCAAATAGACTAAACTACCCCGCCTGCCACCGTTGGATCAAGGGGCAGCGACGTCCTTCTTCCGGTCAGAGGCCTTGGATGCTTGACAGGTGTCCGCCGATTCCTGAGGCGCTTCTTGCGTGACCCTCACGTGACCCGGGACCAGAGACCCCTATCTTTGGGCAAAAGGCGGCGCCCGGGACAAGCCACCGGGGGCCCTCAAAAGGCGGTGCCCGAGACAGTCAAAAGGCAGCGCCCGGGACAAGCCACCAGGGGGCCTTGTCCCCGGGCAAAAGGTGGCAAATGGCGGCGCCCGGGACAGGCCACTGGGGGGGCCTTGTCCCCGGGCAAATCAAACAGCCTCTTACCTGGACTTGATCTCGTGGAGATTTCCCCCAACAGAAGGCCCCCATGCCCTTCGGGGACGTTGTCGGTTCATGTTACCGGGAACATCTCCGGGACAAACCACCGGAGTCGTGACACTTTGATGCTCGTGCCATCATTCATTAGGACATCGCCTCGAAGGGAGCGCGCCGTTTGGCCATAATGGTCGCCCGTGGTTCGAACCGGCAACGCCTCGTTTTGCACTCCTGTCCCTTCGTTTCCCACGCGTCGTTTGAATTGAGAGGCACGGATGTACCACGAGGAGCCACGTGGCGCCCATCGGGGCCGCGTTCGACCCCTATAAATAGGGCCTTGGGGGGCCCGGAGAGGCCACTCCATCCTTCAATCCTTAAACTCCACCGGCGCTCTTAGCTCTCCCGGTAGCTCTCTCCCAAAAGCTTGGTCCTGGAAGCTTAGCCACCGAAAAACCAAGCCCCTCTTTTAGAACCCAAGCCACCGGGGAAACCAAATGGGACGCAAGGGCCGTGCCAAGGCTGCGGAGGTGCCACCAGAGGAAGTCATCGCGGACTTCCTCTGGGCCTCTGAGTTCACATCCGGGGACCTAGAGTCCCTTGTAGACCGGGGGGTGGTGGCGGACGGGGACGTCCGGATCCCCCCGAAGAAGGACGGCGCCCCCCACCCTAGGCCCGGGGAAGTGGTGGTCTTCGAGGCCTTCCTCGAGGCCAGACTCTGACTCCCGGTGCACCCGTTGCTCCGGGAATTTCTCAAGGAGTACGGGGTGGCGCTGAACCACCTGATGCCGAACGCCTTCGTTCGGATAGGTCTCTTCATATGGCTGTTCGAGACAGCCACCGGACGGGAGCCGACGCTCCAGCTGTTCCGGTATTTCTACAAGCCGGTGGCGAGGAGCTCCCACCTGGTGAAGGGAGGACCAAAGTTGCCGTTTGGCTCAGTGATGATTCAGCTTCTGCCATCCCGGGTAGCAGAGTACTCGGTGGCAGCCTCCCGGGACCATTGGGGGAATTGGGTTCAGAGGTGGTTCTACTTCCGGGTCTGGGACGACGAGGTGGTGTACTCACCGGAGCCTCCCTCCTACAGCCGGTTGTCCGCCCCCAAGCCCCCGGTGTGGACCGAAGAGGAGCTGAAGCTCCTCAGCAAGGTGGTGGGCTCCCGGGGCGTCCGCTCCATGAGGGACGCCGCCGAGGAGCTCACGCTGTTGAAGATCTCCCCCCTCGCGCACGGGAGGAGGGGGATTGGTATGTGCCTGGCGCAGCGGCCCCCGCAAAAGCCGGTGACTCGATGTAAGCTCCCGGCTACTTTGCTCGTTTTCCTTTTGCATATTTTTCTAACTCTTACCTTTTGTAGTCCAATCGTACCCGGCCGCCCGGGAGAAGACGGAGAACCTCCTCGGGAGGTACTACGCGGACGAGCACGAGCGGATCGTGTGCGTCATCAGGGAGGGTCCTCCCCGGAACCTGGTGGCCGAGGCCTTCGGGCTGAGGCTACCGGCAAGAACGCCTCTCCCCACCCCCTGTTTCCACAAGAGGGGGCAGGACGTCACCGGGGGTTTTGAGCCAAAGCGGGCCAAGGCTCAGAAAGCCCCCGGTCCATCGACGACACCGGGCTCTACGCCCGTGAAGGCCCGGGACGCAGCCCCCGGGTTAGGGCGTGCGCCGGCACCTCCCCGGTGTGAAGTGACGCCGCCTCTCCTGGAGAACTCTTGGGGGTGGAGGCGCATGAGCCCGGGCACCTCCCCGAGGCCTCTGGAGAGGCCTGAGGAAAGGGGCCGGCCGGCGACGGGGGAGCATCCGACTCGGCGGATTACGCCCCCTCGCCACCTTCGGCGGTAGCTCTCCCGGCGGCCCCGGCGCTACCGGAGCCGGAGAGACTAGAGGTTCGATTCACGGAGGCCTCCCCTCCCCGTGTCGAGTGGCCGGTAGACGAGGGGGGAATCCCCTCGTTCTACGAGGTCCCCCTGGAGACAAAGGTCCCGGGGGCTCTACGGCTCGGGAAGGGGAAAGGGCTCCTCATCCCCCCCCCGGGGAGGTACTCCCTCGGAGACCTCATCGGTGTCCTCCTCGGAGACTTCTTCGGCGGCGAGGATGACGGCCACCGCCACTCCGGTTCTCATCACCCCCGCATCTTTTGCAAGTGGGCTTGCCGCCGGTCCCGATGGGTTCGGCATCGTCGGGAGGGACACCACCCTACTGTCCGCGGGGGAGGTTGACCGGTACGCCGAGAGTCTGCAGACCATGAAGGTCCAGGACTACGTCTCGCAAGGGATGCTTTGCGAGCACTGCGTGGAGCTTCAATCCCTCCAGATCTAGGTTCTTTCTCGAGCCGGTGGATTGTTTCCTTCGGTACTCCCAACTCGGATTTTTACTAACTCTTGCGCTTGTAGGGGGCGGCCATCACCTGGGGTATTGAAGCGCGCTTCAACCGGGCGCTGAAGGACGCGGAGGAGAAGGCCGCCGCCTACTTGGAGCAGCTGGACGACGCCCTCCAGGAGTTGGCCCGGGTCTGGGCCCAGATCCACGCCTCCAAGAACGCCAACGACCCGCTTCAGAGGGAGGCAAAAGCCAAGGAGGACGTCCTCCAGGAGCTCGAGGGCTCCAGCGTCCGGGCTATGACAGATGCGGGCCGCTCCGTACGCTCAGCCCTGAAGGGGCTCGGAGTGAGCCTCGGCCCTGGAGGCGCCTCGGAGGCGGCGCCGGGGACGCTCGCGGAGGCTGTGCGTTTTCATAACGCACGAGTCTCCGTGATCCCGGAGGCCGCTGATGCCCGGGCACGGGGTCGGGCAATCCCGGTGGTGGCCGCTGTGGCCGGGCTCATGGAGCACCGGGGGGTTGGCGCCCGGGCAATTGGGGGCCGGATCCCCCGGAGCTTCCCGGAGTTCTTCGAGCCATCTAGGCGAGAAGTGGAGCAGCTCACCGGCGGCTTCTATGACCGGATAGTCCGGGTGTGATTACCGGTGCCGGCGCCTCCGGGGGCGGACACTACGGCTCCGGTGGGAGCCTCTCGGGGGGAGGACACGAATGAACAAGTATGAGCCTCCCCCCCGGGCCTTTAGATAGGGCCCTTTTTTGTTTTAGGCTTTTGTTCCCGGTAGCTTCTTAGAGGAAGCCCTAGACACTTGTACAAAAACATTTTGATGCAATGGAAATTGGATTTTTTGCTAAGTCTTCAAATCAAATTTACCAGGTTACCTGGGAGGTTACTCCCGGGCGAAGGTCCCCGAGGTTGCGGAGAACCTCTCCGGAGGTGGGGCCTTCGAGCCCCGGCGGGTGTCATCCGGGGGATGCCCAGGCCGCCTTTATCTTGTTAAGTCTCCTCTCCGGGGGACGCGGCAGGGTGTCTCCCGGGAACCAATCCGATTGCGGTGGCATCCGGAGTGGCACCTGGACAATTTTGATAATCACCGCGCCGAACTATCCCCCCCACGACCGGGGTCCCGGAGGGTTCCCCCGCTTCGAATACTTCCACCGGTGGGCTACGAATATTGGCCCGAAGACTTGCTCCAGGAGGCCCAGCGTCGTATGCGCAGCTTGTACCGGGACCTGACCCGGGAGATATTGGAAGGCCTCCGGGATTACTAGGTGTAGGATCTTTCCGGGTTGTACCCCGGGTTGTATCATGTTTAATGTAATGATACCCATTGTGTCGCACCCCGAAACTGGGACTACGACTACTCCCGTGGAGACCTAGCTCGCTGCAGCTAATCCCATATATGCATGCCCTTGACTTCCCAGGATAAGTCAAGCACAGGAGTATATTTACATTGCAACAAAGTAACTTACAAAATATTTAAGCAGTGTGGCTTGCTGGCCTTAATATTACATAAAGAGATTACAGTGCCTTTGCGGCATACATGGTCTAGCAAAATGACATCTACACAGCAGAAGATATGTGACCCTCCCACAGTGAGAAGTTGACGGCAGAACAACACACATCAGGATTCTGGTGGAACTAGCTCTCCTTCATCTGGGTCCAAGAAGTTCTCCACGCCTTCTTCTTGATCATGGAACGCTCCATCTACTGGGCTGTAAGTTGCAAGGGTGAGTACTTACGTACTCAGCAAGTCATAGGTAAGAGTAGATACATATAATAGTGATGATATGAACCTAGACTAGTTAAGAATTATGGATGTTTGTAAAATAACCTTTTTCTTTCATATCTCCTCTTATCTTATCTCATGGCAGTACTTTTCATAATATAGCATCACTATTCATGTTCACTAAATTATAGCACTACCGCGACACGTCGACACACGACAGCCCATGGTAGGACTCCTTATCATGACAACACATGTCATTTGGGTAATCTTGACTTAACAAGTTTTATTTAGATAACATACATGTGTCACACCCCGTGGATTTAATCCACCGCAGTAGACTCCTATAAACCCGGGAGCTCGGAGTTTTCGAATACATTTTTAACTCTGCAGAGAGGTATCAATTTACCCGCAAGATATTCCACTTTCATGCCCATCCTATCAATATGATTAAACCCTTCCTCACAACCATGTGTGAGTGGCAAGGTGGAGATAAGAAGAACTTTTGTTATGTTTCACTTACAATTCACCCCTGACCTTGTGGATCTCTCGCGAACCACAGTTGTGGCAGGTTGTACCCAAACCTCCACCCCTATGCATATTCGCATTACTGGGTCAGCGTGCAAGATCAGCTTCAGTGATATGTGTGGGAGCCGCCCTCTGTGTAAATCGTGCATTACAACACATCTCATGCAGGGGTTTCATGTGCGATCCACATAAGTACTTGTTCAGGCCTGTCCCATACCAGGCTTGCGGTTAGCACGTTGTTCATGCCACTAGACGCACAACACAAGGTTCCAGTCGTTATATGCCAATGACCAAACCATCCACAACCATGCACCTTCCGTGCCTGCTATCCTTTGCAGTTAAGCACCTACAGTGCTACAGCCATCCATACCAAAATTCTGGTCATAGTAGGGGTTTTATTTCATGAATATAAGTATATACATAAATATATATTAGTTCATGGCTGGCTATTTGATCATCTCACATTTCACAGACATCCAGTCTAGTACTGCCAATTCATAATTCAACCATTCTCAATCTTTCACATGCAATATTATTTATATTCATGGTTATGTTATAGCAACTCTTAAAATATAGTTTCAACATGTCTAAGAATATGACTTGCCTTCCGTGTCGTAAGAAACAGCAGTCGATGTCGGGTCAATAGTGAAGTCCTCGAACTTAGCTTCTGGATCTGCTCAGAGACAAACAAGCACACAATGATTACTTATTATATTAAAATGTTTTATAATCTATATGCAGATATGCTTAATAGAATAACTGAACGATACTGAAGATAATTGGGATTGCAAGCTGAACTAAGTCGAGATTCTAGGGTTTCAAGGAATCTGGGCTAAGAATGGGTGTTAGATGCTCTTAGGGTTTCAAGGTTGCAATAAGGACATCAAGTCCGCGGTTGGTTTGTTCAAAAACAGCGAATGTCAGCCGATTGACATTCGGATCAAGGCTCTGACATAGCTTCAAGGAAAGCTAGAGAGCTTATCTTAAGGTGTGGCAGTAGAAGAAAGTGTACATCACAACTCTACAAATTCAGTGGACAAAGTGGTTCTCAAATTACACAACCAGAAGTGGGTAAACAAGGCCAATGCCACTGGCTGGCATGCACTGACATAGTGCTGACAGTGTCAAAAACTAGGGCTCAGCAGCAAATGCAATTCAAGGCTTCATCTGCTGCGCCAATTGTGTCTAGGAGACAGGCTCAAGTAACAGGAACACAATGCAAGTGGTTTCAAGACCTAAGATGGTCGGACGACGATGAACGGCGGTGAGGAAAGACGGTGGCGACACGGCAAGACAATAGCACTGGACATAATCTTTGGCATAGCTATATCTTGCGATCTGGACGGTTTCAGAGATTGGCCTAGAAGAGAAAAGTGCTCAGGAGATCAAGGCGAAGATGTTAGACAAGGTGGATTCGACGGCGGTGGCCAGAAATAGATTCCGATAAACGGCGCCGGAGAAGACGACACTGAATTTGGGGGTTTTTGCTACACAGGTTTATAGGTCGATTCCTTGATGTGAGAGTGGAAGGAAGGTGTGAGAAAGCTACTGGCATGGTTAATTTGGCTGGAGGATCGCCGGTGTGGCCTGGCGACGTGAGCCAGTTTCTGGAAGTTCAAATTTGGGGAAAGTCTTGATTAGAGTTCAATTGGTGATTCTAGGTTCACAGGCATACTCAAAACAACTCTCTGATCATTTTAATCTACAGGTTAGAAGGCTAATTTGGGTTGAATCGGGCTGCATTGCTAGAACAGGGCAAATCGAGGATTCCGATGATCGCCGGCGTTAGAGGTCACCGGTGAGCAATTGGATGCTATAGAATGATGAGGAGGATGAGAGATACTCATTGGTGGTGTCAAATTGGGAAATGGTGCAGTGGTTGAAGCTGGCACCGTGAGCCTCCGTGCTGGACTTGCCGGAGAAGAAGACGAAGGTGGAGGAGATTTGGGACTTAGTTGATTTCTGATGAAGTGGAGATGATGCAAGGTGTTGGGCTGTTTAAATAGACCTGGGCGAAGCTGGCGAGGAGGGAACAGCAAAGGAATTGGCGCTGGGGACTTGACTTGCCTGGTGCAGGCGCAACAACGGTGCGATGCGACGGCGACAACGGTTCTGCAGCTGATCAAATTGTCTCTTCTTCGGGACTTAGCGCTAGCTGGTGCAAGCGACAGTGACAAAACTGGCACGGCGAGGCAATGTGGCATGGAGTTGCTGACAAAAGGTTGCTGTTGCTGCTGCTGGTCGCGCACGGGAGCGGGTTGCTGGTCGTTGGCGCTGCCACGGCGATGGCTGAAGCGCGGACACGTGCGCATAAGCATGCACAGGCACAAGCGCAGGCAAAGCTTGGCCGGCGGCGAGCGAACACGGCGCAAAGTCCACGACGAGGTTGTGGTCGAAAACACAGCTGCTGCTCTGGTCGTATCTGGACTGATTTGCAATATCTTATTCTTGGCTTTGGGCTGATTTGTAAATCTGGAGATTTAGATGGTTAGGGTTGAATTTGATTTTGCTGATTTGGTAAACTTAATTCAACAGATGATTTGGCACAAATAGAAGATAAAATTTGAAACATTTGAATGGTTTTTGAGTGAAATTGATAATAGGGTAAATTAGGGTATCTGAAATCTGGATTTTGTCAAATGCTGAAATTCTGGGATTTAGGATTTGATTTTGAGATACTCATATAAGAAGATTTTGTGTCGAAAAGCATTTGGGAGGTGTTCCCTGAATCAAATTTGGATTTGGAGATGATTTGTAACATTTTGCCTTTTCAGGCTTCTGGGAAATCTGGAAAAAGACTGATCTGCGATACTCTTGGACTGATTTGTGAAAAGGGTTTAGATGATGAAATATGGCTGTCAACTTTTTGGATTAAGGTATTGAAATACCCTTGATCATAATCCAAGAGTAATCTGGTCTGAACTTGGTCAAGATTTTGATTAAATCTGAATTTCTGAAACATAGGGTATTTGGGGTAATATAAGATATTTCTGTTTTTGAAAACAGAAAGGAGTTGATAAATTTGGAAGTTAGAGATGGAATTGAATCTGGGTTCTGAAGGCTTTTATACTTAGGATAGATAGTAGATCAAATCTGAAAAGTCATATCTTGATTTGGGTCTACAGGATAGATTTTAAGATTTTGGGCTTAGAATAGAATAAAGCTGAGGCTGATGTGGCTGATCTAGAAGAAACATATGCACGCATGACTTTTTAAGAAAGAAATTTTTCACCCCAAACCCAGGGTGTTACACACCAGAGGGGGAAGATGTCCTCCGATTAAATGGTTTTCAATAAAGCTAAGTTTGCTTGTGTATTGTGAATTTTCGATAGTCCGGGACAGGGTGATTCCCGGGTGCTCCTTATCCCCCCCCTCCATAGCGGGCCGGAGGGTAGCTCCACGCGCTGTGGGGGTGACAAAGCTCCCGGGACAAGAACCCTTCACTTAAGAATTCTTCAAGTTTTCCCAAGGTTGTGAAAATTTCCGGGAACGATTTTTCGAAAGCCCCGGTGGAATCCTCCGGTCGCCGTGAGAACGGGGAGCCGGGGATGAGGTCTCCGGGGAAAAATGTCCAAGAAAGTCCAAAATTCCAAGAAATTTCCTCTGGGATGAAAGCCCTCCGGTCACCGTGAAAACGGGAAACCGAGAATGAGTCTTCCGGGAAACCCAATATTTCTGGGAATTTTCCTGGGGGAAAGCTCTCCGGTCACAGTAAAAACGGTGAGCCGAGAACGAGATCTCCGGGAAAGAACATCCAAGAGAATCCGAGGAGGCGAAATTCTCGGCGATAATTTTTCCAGGAGACAACCCTCCGGTCACCATGAAAACGGGGAGCCGGGAACGAGATCTCCAAGAAAGAATATCCGAGAAAATTCGAGAGTGAAATTCCCGGGGATAATTTTTTTGGGAGACAACCCTCTGGTCGCCGTGAAAACGGGGAGTCGGGAACGAGATCTCCAAGAAAGAATATCTGAGAATTCCGTCTCGCTAAGGAGATAACTGACTCCCGGAGGAGGATGCACCTGATGACGGGTCTGAGTGTTTGAGCAGGGGACTAGTCTCTCAAATTGACTCGTTACCGCGGTCCTTGAGGACCGGGTTGCCGCTTACACCCTCAGTCCATGAGGGGTGATCGTAAGCCGCCCTACGGGAGTGAGACTCCCATGGTAGGGACTTGTTGGGTCGTGATAGCCCACTTCCTCGCGGGAAGGGCATCCTCGCTAAGAGGGCATCCTCACGGGGAGGGCATCGCCGTGAGAGACGGTAATGTAAAAACCTGCATTGAGGCAGAGCTGAAGAAAAAACTAGTTTTATTGATAATAAATTAAGGTACAACGCCTCCCCCCACAGGATCGCGATAGGGGAGGGAATGGCGAGTACAACGTCCCCCTCCCCTCCGGCGCTCCGGGGGAGGGAACGAGCCTGTAGGCTAGACGTAGAACTTGCGAAGCAAGCGTACGTTCCACGTGTGTTTCAGCTCTTGCTCTTGAAGGTTGGAGAGCTTGTAAGCCCCCAAACCCAGGACTGCCGAGATCTTGTAGGGGCCCTCCCACTTGGGGGAGAGCTTGCCCTGGGCTTGGGGGTCAGTGACGCGCTTGAGGACGAGGTCCCCGAGGCGAAAAGCCCTTTCACTGACGCGCTGGTTGTATGCGTGTGCCATTTCGCGCTCGTAGATGGCGTGGCGGAGGAGCGCTCGGTGGTGTTCCTCCTCCACGAGATTGACCTCCAGTCGTAGATTTGCCTCATTGGCTTGGTACGTTGCGGTCGTGGCTCCGTCTAGGAGCTCGACCCGCAGTGACCGAAAGCCAATCTCCTGGGGAAGAACTGCCTCAGCCCCATATACAAGGGAGAAAGGAGTACGTCCGGTCGCCCGGCTCGGAGTTGTGCGCATGGAACAGAGGATGCTAGGGAGCTCCTCTGCCCATGCACCCCGCTTGGACGCGGCTTGTTCGAGCCGTCGGCGCAACCCTTATAGGATTACGACGTTGACCCTTTCAACGGCCTCGTTGCTCTGGGGATGAGCTACCGAGGCGAAGTGGATGGTGAGCCCCAACCCTTCATAGAATTCCCGAAAATATGACGAGTCGAATTGGGTCCTGTTATCGACAGTGATCTCTCGGGGGACGCCGAAATGACATATGACATTTTTCCAGAAAAACGGTTGTACCGCCCGGGACGTGATGCTGGCCAAGGGTTCGGCCTCTACCCACTTAGTAAAGTAATCGACCGCGACCACTGCATACTTGTAGTCCCCGGGCGCTGGGGGGAAGGGGCCTAGGAGGTCCATCCCCCAGCGTGCGAAGGGCCAAGTGATGGGGATAGTCTGCAGTGCTACAGGGGGGAGGTTTGAACCCTTGGCCATCTTTTGGTAGGCCTCGCACGCAGAGACAAGGTCTCGCGCTTCACGAATCACCGGATAGAAACCCTGGTGAAGGGCCTTGGCCGCAATGGCAGGCGGGGCCAAATGAGACCCGCAGCTTCCCGCATGAATATCCTCGAGAAGCCGGAGCCCTTTCGGCTGTGGCAGGCAACAGAGCAAGGCAGAACCCCTTGCTTGTAGAGCTTCTCCTCCAACAGGAGATATGCCCGAGCCTTGGCTCGAAGGCGCTTGGCCTCGGTCTCGTTGGGAGGGTCCCCCTCCCACTTGATGAAGGCGACAAGGGGATCCATCCAAGACGAAGTCCATGTGATTTTGGCGACTTCCGGGACGCAGGGCTCGTCACCTGCGTCCGGGGAGGTCATCGAGGGCTTCGCAATAATCTCCAAGAAGGCCCCTTTGGGGAGTGGTTCCCGGGTGCTGGCTTCGCGGGCTATGGCGTCGGCCCGGTCGTTGTCCCTTCGCGGGATGTGTCGGGCCTCCAGGCCATCTAAGTGCTTCTCCATCTTGCGCACTTCCTGCAAGTAAAGGCTCAAGTTTGCGTCATGGCACAAGTAGGACTTGTCCATTTAGCAAACTATGAGCTGGGAGTCTCCTTTTACTTGGAGGCATCGGATCCCCAGGGAGCGCGCAAGGTGCAATCCGAGGAGCAAGGCATCGTATTCGGCGACGTTGTTCATGGCAGGGAACTCGAGCCGCGCCGTGTACTCCAGTTCCCTCCCCTCGGGGCTCCAGAGGACTACTCCCGCACCGGCCCCGGTGAGATACAAGGAACCATCGAACATGAGTGTCCAATGGTCGCTGCGTCGGGGTAGTGCGGGGAGGTCTTCGTCCCCGGGCCCGAAAGCAGGAGTCCACTCCACCACGAAGTCGGCGAGGACTTGTGACTTGATGGCAGAGCGCCCCGTGAGGGAAAGGGAAAAGGTGGCAAGTTCGGCTCCCCAATTCCCTATCCGGCCGGTAGCTTCTTTGTTTCGGAGCACCTCCCCCAAGGGGAGGGATGACGCGACAGTGATGGGGTGCTCCAGGAAATAATGACAAAGCTTCTGGGACCCCATGAGGAGGGCGTAGAAGATCTTCTCCATCTCTGTGTACCGAGTTTTGGCCCCTTGGAGGGCTTCGCTCACGTAGTACACGGGACGTTGTTGCCCATCTTGCTCCTTCACCAATACCGCACTTACAACAACTGACGTCGCGGCGAGGTAAAGGAGCAAGGGCTCTTCCGGAGACGGGCTCACGAGCATGGGGGGGCTCTTGAGGTATTCCTTCAAGTCGTCGAAGACTTCCTGGGCCTCGGGGGTCCATCGAAACCCTTCGAGCCCCTGGAGGATTTTGAAGAATTGGAGGCCGCGTTCCCCCGACCGCGAGACAAAATGACTCAGCGCGGCTAAGTGGCCGGTGAGTCGTTGAATGTCTTTGACCGAGCGCGGCGGGGCATGTCCAGGAATGCCCGAATTTTTTCGGGGTTGGCCTCTATGCCCCTCTGGGACACAAGGAAGCCGAGGAGCTTCCCCCCGCGCATGCCGAAGGCGCATTTCTCCGGGTTGAGCTTCAACCCGTATGCGCAGAGGTTGCGGAAGGTCTCTGCTAAATCGTTGACATGAGCAGTCACGCGGGGACTTTTGACGACCGCGTCGTCGACGTAGACTTCGACGTTGCGACCGATTTGGTCCTTGAAGACCAGCGTCATGAGTCGCTGGAAGGTCGCTCCAGCATTCTTCACCCCGAAGGGCATGTGGACGTAGCAGAAGGTTCCGAGGAGAGTTATGAAACTCGTCTTTTCCTCGTCCCCTTCGGCCTCCAGTCTTGGTGATAGCCCGAGTATGCGTCCAGGAAGCTCATCAACTCGCACCTGCTGTTGAGTCGACCAATTGGTCAATTCACGGGAGTGGGAAGTTGTCTTTGGGGCAGGCGCGGTTGAGGTCGGTGAAGTCCATGCACATTCACCACTTGCCGTTCGACTTCTTCACAAGGACGGGGTTCACAAGCCGCCCGGGGTGCAAGACCTCCCGAATGAACCCCGCCTCTCGGAGCTGGGCAATCTCTACCTTGATCGCCTCTTGGCGTTCAAGGGAGAGTTTCCTCAGCTTCTGCTTGATCGGGGGGTGGCCGGGGGTCACCGCGAGCTTGTGCTCGATGACATGCCGGGCGACACCTCGCATGTCGGAGGGCTTCCAGGCAAAAACATCAGAGTTTTTGCGTAGGAAAGCCGCGAGTTGCTCCGCGTGCTCATCGTGGAGATCCGCCTTGATCCCAGCAGTTTTGTCCCCGTCGTCCGGGGACAGCGGGATCTTCCGGAGGTCTCCTTCCGGGCGTGACTTGGGAAGAGGCCTCCCGGAAGGTATCACGGCGGCGTCTGATTCTGGGGGAGAGGCTCCCCCCCCGGGGTTTTGATGATGTTGACGCTCCCAATCATTACGGCGGCGCACTCGTATAAAGCGCGGGCCACGTCTTGGTCTCCCCGGGCGGTGATCACGCCTTGAGGCCCGGGGATCTTCACGCAGAGATAGTTCTGGTGGATTGCGGCCCCCAAGCGGTTAGCGGTTGATTGTGGTCCTCCCCATGATCGCGTTATAAGAAGAGGGGAGGTCTACCACATCAAACCGGACCATCTTTGTCTGGTAGTTTTCCTGGGTGCCGAAGGTCATGGGGAGATCCACCTTCCCCACGGGGTGGATCGTCTTCCCCAGGACGAATCCTTGCAAGGGCCCTGCTACGGGCTGCAAGAGCTTCTCATCCACTTGCATCTCCCTAAATACTTTTAGGTAGAGGACGTCGGCCGAACTCCCGCCATCCACGAGGATGCGGGCCAGATGGCAGTTGTAGATTGTAGCGGAGACGATGAGCGCGTCATCATGGGGGAAGCAAACAACACACGCGTCTTCTGCTGTGAAAGTGAGGGGGACGTCTGACCACTTGGGTGGCCGAGACGGATGCATCACCCCCACCACCTTTACTACGCGCGATACTCCTTACGCTGGTGCTTAGAGTCCCGTCCGGAGGCGGACCCTCCCGTGATGATATTGACATGCCTCTGGGAGGTTTGGAAGGGAAGAGTCTCCGACGGCTCCCCCTCCCGCATTTGTCCTTGCTGTCCCCTCGCGGGAGCAGGAAGGGCTGGTAAGGCCGGCTGAAGGGGCAAGGAGGCCGGAGTCCCCCCCCCCCCCCCCCCCCCCGGGCATGCTGGTCGAGGAATGTGGCGAATTGTTGGAGCAATTCATGGCATTCCCAGGTGGCATGGGTATTGGACTTGTGGAAGGTACACCACAGACCTTACCTGCTCCCCGCCGCTGGGCTCTCTCGAGTGCGGGACGACTATCCTCCCCCATGGCCTTTCGGCTTGGGGAAGGGGCGGTTGCCATTGGAGACGTCGCGCGAGCCGCCTCCGCCCTCGAGGACAAAGGTGTCCCGAGGCCGTGGGTCGCCACAATTCCCCCCTTTGGGGCGTTTGAGGGGGTCCCGGGCCCCTCGGTCAACGGGGGCGGGGCCCCCTGGTTCTTCTTCCAAAGGTCATCCTCCTCCGCCCGAACGTACTTTTCAAGTACGTTGAAGAGCTCGTCGACGGAGGAGGGGCAGCTTTGGGAGAGTCTCCGGTGGAGCTCTCCCGGGAGGATCCCGCTCTTACACGCCTCAATGACTATGGAGTCATGGACGTGAGCCACTTTGCACTTGACCTGAGCAAAGTGCTTGAAGAAGCTGCGGATGGTCTCCCCCGTCCTCTGCCGGAAGGTATACAACTACGAGGAATCCAGGGGACGCACATAGTTCCCCTGGAAGTTCGCCCAAAAATCGCGTTTGAGCTGCGCGAAGGACTTGATGGAGTCGGCCTTCAAGTTGTAGAACCACGAGCGGGCGATCCCGGTCAGGTAGAGGGGGAAGACGTTGCACTACACCGTCTCATCCCCCCCAGCCGCCGAGATGGCTGTGGAATACACCTGCACAAATTCATAAGGATAGGCCTCACCGTTGTAGTGCTCGATGTGCGGTGAGCTGTAACGCCGAGGCCATCGAATGCACTGGAGCCTTCAGCACAGTGGCTGGTTAGCCCCTTCCACCTCTCGGGGGGAGTCCCGGTCACTGTCCCCTTTGACATGGGACGCGTGCTCGTTGTCGAAGTCGGGGAGGGGCCCAAGAGGTCCGCCGGCATGGCGGTAGCACCATTTTTCTTCCAGGTTGGTGGAGCTGACTTCCAAGACATCCGGGTGCTCCCCGGGAGAAGTTGGCTCTTCTGCAGGTCTCTTCCCCCGGCCCGAGCGGGAGCAAGGCTCTCCACGTCCGCAACCCGGGGGAAGCTCTTCCCCCAACTTGGTGTTACGCATTTGCTCAACCTCCTCCCGGGTGAAGTGGACTTGGTCCGCCGGGGGTGCCCTCGGGGGTGGCCCCGAGGGAGGAGGGAGCTCATGCGTTGCGGCTACCAGCCCGGGTGCTACCGGGGCCGGTGAAGGGGAAACCCTCGTGGTGATGTCCGGAACCGGGGTGCCGTTGTGGGGGGAGGCCCGTTGCGACGTAGGAGCTGCTCTGTCGACCACACCCGGTGCGGTAAACACGATCTGCGGGGCGGTATTGGCTCCCGGTGTAGGGAAAGCCCCCGGCATGTAGTGGGCCCCCGACCCCGGGAAGAGGCCTGGAGCGGGGTGTCCTCCCGGTATAGCGAAGGCCGCCGGCATGAGGAACCCCCCAGCATCGGGAAGACTCCCAGTGCCGGGAAGGATCCGGACGGATGGCCCGCCGGGGGAGGATATCTTCTAGTGGGGTCGTATGGAGCGGCCGGGCCTCCGGGGGCCAGGGGGGCCACCCGGTGACCCATAAATGAGGGCATAGCCTCCAGGAGCTGGTACTGTGGTTGAAAAATAGGGGCCAGCTGTGGGACCCTCATTTGAGGATTCCAATGGCAACCGCCCAGGTGGATTGCACACAGAAAGGTACATCACAAGCTCACAACAACAGGATTCACTTCAATCAATAAGTCAAATAGATAGAATGAGTACAAGGTCACGAGGACCACTATTACATTATCATAAAGCCAAGAATGGGATTAATTAAAGTTGATACAAAGTAGAGGGTTTTCCATAAATCAAGAATCAAAAACAATAACACGAAAGCAGTAACAGAGGTCTTCATTTCCTTCTGCAGCGGTTCGGCTCGGGCCTTTACCACATCGAACTCAACTTGGCGCATGACCCTCCTAGAAGCTCAAATCGTCTGGACAGGTTCCTACCTCTTCTCGGTGCTCAAGGCTAAAGGGATCGGGATCCTTGAATCTTTTCTTCTGAATTTGTTTGTAAAGGCAAGGGTGAGCATATTTTCCACAATGCTCAGCAAGTCCCGTTATGAGAATGCAGATACATAGATGATTGAATCTTTTCTTCTGAAATCTAGATGCATAGGCTTGCTTCAAATAGCTCACTGATCATTTTGTTCCACAGAATCGAAAGCTAATTTGGATTGAATCGGGCTACATTGCCGGAACAGGGCATTTGGCATTTCCGGCGATCACCGGCGTTAGGGTCCACTAGAGAGCAATTGGATGCAACAGAACGATCAGGAGGATGAGAGATACTCACTGCTGGCTTCAATTTGGCAAGAGGTTCAGTGATTGGAGCTTGCACCGTGAGCCCTCGAGCTGGACACGCCGGAGAAGAAGATGACAGTGGAGGAGATTTGGAATTTAGCTAAGTTCTGGTGAAGTGAAGATGATACAGAGTGTTGGTTGCTTAAATAGACTAGGGACGGAGTTGGCAAGGAGGGAACAGCAAAGTAATTGGCGCCGGTGACTTGATTGGCCGGGCGCAGGCGCGACAACGGTGAACGGTGATGCGATGGCGCACAGGCGATGTAACTACTGATCAAGTTGTTGCTTCATCGGGACTCAACGATGTCGGGCGGTACAAAGCGGTGGCGACAATGGCTGGCAAAGCAAGCCAACGTGGCGTGGAGTTGATGACAACGGTCGCTGTTGCTGCTGCTGGTCATGCACGGGAGCAGGTTTTGGTCGTCGACGTTGCAACGGCGTTGCCACGGCGATGGCTGAGGCGTGGACGCGTATGCACAAGCATGCACGGTCACAAACGCAGGCGAGGCTTGGCTGGCGGCGAGCAAACATGGCGCAAGCATCACGGCGAGGCTCTAGTCGTGAACTAGCTGCTGCCCTGGTCGAATCTGGACTGATTTGTGATGATTTTTGATTGGTTTTGGACTGATCTGTAATTCTGGGGATTTAGAAGATTTAATCTGAAATTGAATATGCTGATTTGGCAAACTTAATTCAACAGATAATTTGGCACAGATAGAAGATAAAATTTGAGATATTTGAATGATTTCTGATATGAACTGAAAATAGAGTAGATTAGGGTATTTGAAATCTGGATTTTGTCAAATGTTAGAATTCTGGGATTTAGGATTTGATTTTGAGATACTCATATAAGAAGATTTTGTGTTGAAAAGCATTTGGGAGGTGTTCCCTGAATCAGATTTGGATTTGGAGATGATTTGTAACATTTTGCCTTTTCAGGCTTCTAGATAATCTGGAAAAAGGACTGATATGCGATACTCTTGGACTGATTTGAGAAAAAGGTTTAGATGATGAAATCTAACTGCCAACTTTTTGGATTAAGGTATTGGCATACCCTTGATCATAATCCAAGAATAATCTGGTCTGAACTTGGTCAAGGTTTTGATTAAATCAAAATTTCTGAAACTTAGGGTAATTGGGTACTATAAAATATTTCTATTTTCAAAAACAGAAAGGAGTTGATAATTCTGGAAGTTAGGGTTAGAATTGAATCTAGGTTCTGAAGGCTTTTAGGTTCAGAGTAACTGATAAATCACATCTGAACAATCTGATCTTGATTTGGGTTCACAGGAAAGATTTGGGGATTTAGGGTTTGAGATAGATACTGATCTGGCTACTACTACATATACATGCATGCATGCTGTTCATGAAAAAGAAAGTTTTCACCCCTAAACTCAGGGTGTTACACCCGTCGCGGCCATGCCGAAGCTAGCGATCCGATCGCCCTGCTCCAGCCGAATTTGGCGTGATCCCCCTCCTCTGGCAGAGCCGCTGCCGCGTCCCAACGCCATCTCGATCCCACCTCCGGTGCCAGTCACGTATCCTATTTGATTTGCCTCAACTCCCGAGAGCCCAGCCATCGCCTATATAAGCACCCCCTCGCCCAGCATCTCTTCGCACCACTCCCGCAGCTGCAAGCTTCAGCTTCCAGCACCAGAAACCAACAAATTTCCCGGCGCTGCCGTGAACATCTTCTTCCCCGGTGAGCTACTTCTGGAGCTCACAGTGCCAGCTTGAACCGCTGCCTCTCTCTCCAAACCAATGCCACCAGTGAGTTCCCCTCATCCCCCTGTATGTGTCATAGCATTTAATTGCACCCCGGCGAACTCTAGCGCCGACGATCATCGGAAAAGCCCAAAACCCCTGTTTCTCCAATGCTGCCCGATTCAATCCAAATCAGCCCTCATGCCAGTGATAGAAATTGATCAGCACACTCCATTTAGCAAGCCTACTAATCTGGATTTCGAAATTGGGCCAAGATTATAGCCTTCCCCAGTTTGCGCGCCACCAGTAAATCGGCTCTCGTCGCCAAGCTTCTCCGGTCATCCTCCGGCCAAATTAGCTTCACCAGTAGTCTTCACACTTCACCCTCTCACTCCCTGAGCAAAGAATCAAGTTCAAACCCTCTGTATCAAAAACGCCCAATTTAGGTGTCATCTTCTCCAGCGCCAGTCGCCGGAATTCTTCTCCGGCCGATCTAGCTCCGGACACCTTGTCCCTTAGATAGATCCCAGTACCCTGAGCAATATTGTCTACTAGCTCGATCCCTGAATAGACGTGAATCAAGAGATATTCCAATGCCAAGATCACTGTCCAGTAGCTCACACCACCGTGTTTACTCGCCGGATTTGGTCGCCCTCCGGCCACTTTCTGCCATTGAGCCTGTTGAGTACATTGTTCCTGTTATCAAGGTCTAACTCCCAGACAAAGTGGTTCATCAATTGGAGCCCTGAATCAAAAGTTATGCCATGCCCTAGTTTCTGGCCATGTCCAGCACTATGTCAGTGCATGTCCACCAGTGGCATTGAATGATTTAGACCTGTTACACTTGAGCAATTGAAATGCCACATTGTCCATTAGATTCCTGGAGTTGTACTCTACTGCCACTTCTCCAAAAAACCTACCTAAGACCAATTTAGGGCTATGTCTTGCCGTGGACCGAATGTTGGCCTTTCGACATTCAACTCCTTTTGAGCCCATCTCTTCTATCAGCACCCAAGTGACTTTGTCCAAACCTCTCCCCTGCATGCATGATATATTTTACGTATCATTTCACATAAAGACTATCTTCTGTATGCTTATATAGTGTATGTGTGTATTATCTGTATCCGCCGTGGAACCAGAGATTGAAGGAGCGAAAGAGATCTTCGAAGTTTCTTCCAAGTAACTAGACCCAGCATTGCAAGGCAAGTTTCAAACCCTTGATCATGTCTCGCCTAATATTTTGAAATGAAGTATGTTAACTGTTTTCAAGTATATGCATGCCTTATATTCAAATGAGAACTATATTCAAACAAAGTGATTAGATATGACCTAAATGATTGTAAAGCCCCTTTTGTGATTGATTATCCATGCACCCTTGTCACCCTAGAATATCATGCATAGGCTATGCCATGCTTAAGATTATATGTTAAATGTTAAATGGTCACATGTGAGAAAAGCATATTCAAAACCCCTTTTGTGAAAGAAAATGTGATTGGAATCGATAGTGAGGATGGTTTGATTGGATGGTGCTGTGTGCGCACTGGGAATGTGAAAGACTCCTCACTAAAGATTCATAAGGAGTAGAACCTTGTGTTGTACTTCCATGCGGCATGAAAAATGTATCAACCACTTGCCCGGAATGGGACGGGCGCAACATAGTAGCTTTCTCAGTATTAGCTTTTAGCTGCAATGGTTGTCGGTCTGGTTTCTTGCGAGAAACTGGTGGGCCAGTGAGGGCCATGAGTGATGTGAGTTCAGAAAAATTATGAGAGGAAAAGGTGGAAAGAAGGAAGTCACCCTACGCCTGATTAAGTCGTGCACGGCTGTAATCAAAAAAGGCTATGTGTCTTGTGAGAACATAGACCAAGGCTAGGAATTAAGGCAGTGGGGAGGACCCACAACGGTAATGAGGACTGGAATGTCTATTTACCAGGCAGGGAATTGTTAATGCTAGGATTGTAAACCGTTGTGTGATCTCAGCCTTGTCACATGCGTAAAAGTCGTATGGAGCTGATCCGACTTGAAAGCTGAGTGATCGGTAGATTAAGGTGGTACACCTTTGCAAAGTTATAAAAAGTATCGGATACTCTGAGCTCCCAGGTCATGGAGTCTGCGCGCGGTGGATTCTATCCACGTCGATGCAGCACAAGTAGCTTTTGGAAGGTTTTTCATAAAATTGAATAAAGTGATGACTCATGGAAGACCGCCACGCATAACATCTTCTGAAAATCTAGCTTAAGATTTTAAAAGCCTCGCTTTTGAAAACAAAAACCTTTTCTTCAAATTAAGAGTGAAAATCTATTCTATTCATATATATAAAGCCAAGACCTCTTTCCTTGAAAACCCCTCATCTATATATCTGCATTCTCATAACGAGACTTGCTGAGCATCATGTAAAAACATGCTCACCCTTGCCTTTTCACACAAATTCAGAAGAAAGGATTTGAGGATCCTGATCCCTTTAGCCTTGAGCACCAAGAAGAGGAAGGAACCTTTCCAGACGATTTGAGCTTCTAGAAGGGTCATGCGCCAAGTTGAGTCCGATGTGGTGAAGGCCCGAGCCGAACCGCTGTAGAAGGAAATGAAGACCTTTGTTGTTGTTATTTCTGTGTTCGGTACCTCGATACCGATTCTTTTTGATTCTTGATTATGAAAAACTCCCTACTTTTGTATCAACTTTAATTAATGCCATTCTTGGCATTATGATAATGTAATAGTGGTCCTCGTGACCTTGTACTTGTTTTATCTATTTGTTTTATTGTTTAAAGTAAATCCTGTTGTTGTGAGCTTGTGATGTATCTTTCTGAGTGCAATCCACCTGGGCGGTTGCCACCGGATTCCTCAAATGAGGGTCCCACAAAAACGGCTATGAAAAACTTTCCAGTGGCCAGCGCCGGAGAAGAAGGCACTGAAATTGGGCATTTTTGATACAGGTCGATTGAACTCAATTCCTTGCTTGGAGAGTGATAGAGGGGTACGAGTAAGCTACTGGCGACGTCAATTTGGCTGGAGGATCGCCGGTGTGGCCTGGCGATGTGAGCTAGTTACTGGTGAAGCTCAAAATCGGGAAAAGCTTCAATTTGAGTTCAACTGAGGATTCTGAGCTTACAGGCTTGCTACACTCAGTTCACTGATCAATTTAGTCTACATGTTTGAAAGCTAATTTGGAATATATCAAGCTGCATTGCCGAAACAGGGCAATTTGAGAATTCCGGTGATCACCGGCGTTAGAGGTCACCGGTGAGCAATTAAATGCTATCACACAGATAGAAGAATAAGGGGAACTCACTGGTGGCTTCAATTTGAAGATTGATACAGCAGGGCGTGCTGGCACCGTGAGCCTCCTCGACAGTTTGCCGGAGAAGAAAACGAAAACAGGAATATTTGGGACTTAGCTGATTTATGGTGAAGTGTGAAGAAGCTGTTGGGTACAGGGATGCTTAAATAGGCATGGCGAAGCTTGCGAAGAGGGGACAGCGAAGAGATTGGCGCCAGTGACGAGACTGGTTGGGCGCAGAAGCAACAGCGGTGAAGAAACAGCGATGAACAGTGATGCGACGGCGACAACGGTTCTGCAGCTGATCACATTGTTGCTTCATCAGGACTTAGCGCTAGCTGGAGCAAGAGGTGGCGACAACAACTGGCGAGGCACAAAAGTTACTGACAAAAGTTGTGGTTGCTGCTGCTGGTCGCGCACTGGGGCGGTGGCTGTTCGTCGACGTTGCCACGGCGAGGGCTGAAGCGAGGACACGTACACACAAGCATGCACGGCCACAAGCGCAGGAGAAGCTTGGCCGGCGATGAGCAAACACGGCGCACCACAGCGGGGCTCTGGTCGAAAATCAGCTGAGAGCTCTGGTCGAATTTGGACTAAGTTGCAATTTCAGATTTTGAGTTTTGGACTGATCTGTAAATCTGGAGATTTGGAAGATTTAAACTGAAATTGATTACACTGATCTGGCAAACTATATTCAACAAAATATTTGGTAAAGATATTTGATAAAATCTGGCACATTTAAATAGTTTTTGATATAAACTGAAAATAGGGTATTTTAGGGTAATTGAAATCTGAGTTTTAATCGATTTCGAATTCTGGCATTTAGGATGAGATTTTGAAATCTGGACAGAAGGGAAAATTGTATCAAATAGCATTTAGAAGAGATTTGCTGAAGAAATTATGAATTTGGAGTTAATTTGAAGATTTTAGCCTTTTTAGGTTTCCAGATATCAGATAAAGGACTAATTTGCGATATCTCTTGAACTGATTTGTGAAAAGAGTCTAGATGATGAAATCTGGCTGCCAACTTTTTTGGTTTAAGGTATTGGCATACCTATGATCATAATTTAAGAATAATCTGCTCTGAATTAGGTCAAGATTTGGCTAAATCTGAGTTCAGAGTATTTAGGGTAATTAACTTAATTCTGTTTTCAAAAATAGAAGTTTTGATAAATCTGAGATTTAGAGATGGAATTGAATCTGGCTTCTGAAGACTTTTAGGTTCAGAGTAACTAATAGATCACATCTGAACAATTTGATCTTGATTTGGGTTTACAGGTTAGATTTGGAGATTTTAGGGTTTGAGATAGATACTGATCTGGCTACTACTACAGATACATGCATGCATGCTGTTCATGAAAAAGAAAGTTTTCACCCCTAAACTCAGGGTGCTACATAATCTTTCTTCTATCGGTAAATACATGGACTACTATTAGAAGATGTTTCTGAACACTACCAACATATAAAGTACAGTATATGGCAATTTGATACAAATGATCACACATACTGTCTCATACATGAACCAACTAGCTTTTGTTTTAGCAATATTTTGTTGAACCCTTCAACAAAATATTCAGGGCATTAAATTTGTTGGTTAGAGCTGATATGCCTGGGGATTCATGTCATTCTTGAGCCTTGTTGTCTAATCTGGTACACTGAAAGGAAAGAGAAAGCAAAAAAATTTGTTTTATCGGTAAACACATGAGCTACCGATAGAAGATAATCTTTCTTCTATCGGTAAATACATGGACTACCGTTAGAAGATGTTTCTGAACACTACCAACATATAAAGTACAGTATATGACAATTCAATACAAATGATCACACATACTGCTGTATAGATAGTTTCAAATCTCAAAAAAAGTTCATTACATCATTGAAACTTATTATGTAAACCCTAGTTTAAATCAACAATGCATGCCAAATTTATTAAATCCTACACAATAGCGAACCCTAGTTTAAATCTGTCGTGGTATTACTAATACCCTGGCAGGTTTTTTGGTTGTTCCCAGCGAAGAAAAGACAACGTGAGCTGACCGCGTGACCGGTCCTCTCCCGTCGGGTAGACATGAAGAATGACACGAGGATTTATACAGGTTCATGTCTTGGTGGAGACCCTAGACCTGTCGACGTGCTCCCAACAAGAGTTGGCTAGGGGAGTTCTCTCAGGGAGAGAGTGCTCCTAAGCACGCCTGTTTGTTTCTGTATTGATTAAAAAATGAGTTGTCCCTCGTTACATGAGAGGGATACAAGGGCTTATATAGGCCCAAAAGATGCAAAAAGACGAAACTACCCCGGCCGCAACTGTCGAATCAAAGGGCACTGGCGTCCTTCTTCCTTCCAAGGGGGCTGGATGCTTGACAAGTGTCCTTACTAGTTCCCGATGTGCCCCTCGCGTGACCTTCACGTGACCCTTGTCCCCGGGCTCTGGGGCTCTGGTCCCCGGGCAAATGTCGTCCCCGAGATGGGGGTCACTAAGAGCCTTACCTCTTACCTGGACTTGATCCCGCGGAGATTTCCCGCAACAGCAGCCCCCCATACCCTTCGGAGATGCTGTTCGAGTCCCTGGAGGGGATGGATCACATTACTGGGAACATCTCCTCCGGGATGGATTACCGGCGCCATGCCGACACCTCGAACTTCACGCCAGACACTTACGGCAGCGCCGTCGGTCATTATGTTGCCCCTAGTCTCGATTGGAGCGCGTCGTTTGGCCATAATGGCCTCGCGCGGTTCGAACCGACGATGCATCGTTTCCCGGGTCCGCCCCTTTGATTTGCGCGCACCGTTTGAATTGAGTCGGTGCCCATCGGGGCCACGTGGGGCCACGTGGCGCCCTTCGGGGCCTCGTTTGAGCCCTATAAATAGGGCCTCAAGGGGCCCGGAGAAATCACTCGAACCTTCGATCCTCAAATGCCACCAGTGCCCTAGGCTCTCCTGGAAGCCTAGCCTCCGGAAACCTTAGCCTAAGTCCCCTTAGAGCCCAACGCACCAGAGAAAACAATGGGTCCCAAGGGTCGCGTGAAGGCCGCGATGATGCCTCTGGAGGAAGTCACCTCGAACTTCCTCTGGGCCTCTGAGTTTACTTCGGGGGACTTAGAGTCCCTCGTGAACCGGGGGGTTGTTGCGGACGGGGACATCCGGATCCCCTCCAAGAAGGATGGCACTCCCCGCCCTAGGCTCGGAGAAGTGGTCGTCTTCGAGGCCTTCCTCGAGGCCGAGCTTTGGCTCCCGGTGCACCCGTTGCTCTGGGAGTTTCTCCAGGAATACAGGGTGGCTCTTAACCACCTGACACCGAACTGTTTTGTTCGGATGGGGCTCTTCATCTGGCAGTTTGAAACAGCCACCGGACGGGAGCTGACGCTCCGGCTGTTCTGGTACTTCTATGAGCTGGCGGCGAGGAGCTCCCATTTGGTGAAGGGTGGGCCGAAGTCTCTGTTCGGCTCCATCATGATACAGCTCCTGCCGTCGCGGGTGTAGGAGTACTCGGTGGCGGCTTCCCGGGACCACTGGGGGGACTGGGTCCGGAATTGGTTTTACCTCCGAGTCCGGGATGCCAAGGTGACCTACTCACCAGAACTCCCCTCCTACAGCCGGTCGTCCACCCCCAAGCCCCCCGATGTGGACCGAGGAGGAGCTGAAGCTCCTCAGCAAGGTGGTTGGCTCCCGGGGCGTCCGTTCCATAAGGGACGCCACCGAGGAGCTGACGTTACTGAAGGTCTCCCCCTTCTCGTACGGGAGGAGAGGGATCGGAATCTGCCTGGCACAGCGGTCCCCGCAAAAGCCGGTGACCCGACGTAAGCCCCCGCCGACTTTCTTTGTTTTTTGTTAATTTTGCTAACTCTCTTCACTTTTGTAGTCCGGCCATACCCAGCTGCCCGGCAGAAGGCGGAGAACCTCCTCGGGAGGTAGTACGCCGAGGAGCACGAGCGTATCGTGCGCATCATCGGGGAGGGTCCTCCCCGGAGCTTGGTGGCCGAGGCCTTTGGGCTAAGGCTGCCAGAGAGGACGCCTCTCCCAATCCTCGCCTCTCACAAGTGGGGGAAGGAGGTCGCTGGGGGTTCCGAGCCGAAGCGTGCCAAGGCTCAGAAGGCCCCCGGTCTAGTAACGACGCCGGGTTCCATGCCCGTGAAGGCCCAGGACGCCGCCCCCAGGTCGGGACGTGTGCGAGCGCCTTCCCAGCGCGAGGTGACGCCGCCCCCTCCAGAAGAAAACTACGAGGGGGCGGTGGAGGTGCAAGAGTTCGCGCGCCTTCTCGAGGCCTGCGGAGAGGCCCAGGGGAAGGAGCCGGCCAGAGACGAGGGGGCGTCCGACTCGGCGAACTACGACCCCTCGCCGCCTCCACGATTGCACCTTCGGTGGCACCGGGACTACTCGAGCCGGAGCGGCCGGAGGTTCGTTTCGCGGAGGCTTCCCCTCCGCACGTCGAATGGCCGGTGGATGAGGTGGGAGCCCCACGGTCTATGAGGTCCCCGCATCGATGGAGGTCTTGGGGGCCCCATGGCCAGGAAAGGGGAAAGGGCTCCTCATCCCTCCCCGGGGTGGCACCCCCTCGGAGAGCTCGTCCACCTCCTCTTCGGCCACCTCTTCAGTGGCAAGGACTCCGGCCGCTGCCACTCCGGTTCACATTACCCCCGCGACCTTCGTGAGGGGGCCTGCCGGCGCGGACGGGTCCAGAGCCGTTGGGAGGGAGACCCCCCTGCTGTCTGCGGGGGAGCTCTTCCGGTTCGCGGAGGGGCTCGAGGCCCGGAAGGTGTAGGAGTACGTCTCGCAAGGGACGCTCTGCGACCGTTGTGGGGAGCTGCAGTCGCTCCACATCCAGGTTCATTCTCAAAACGGCGGGTCATTTTTTCGAAGAATTTACCAACTCTCGTGCTTCGACTAACTTTCGTGTTCATAGGGCCCTCACTTGGGGCATCGAGGCGCGCTTTGAGAAGGTGCTAAAGGAGGTGAAGGGGAAGGCCGCCGCCTTTTCCGACGAGTGGTACGACGCGCTCCGGGAGTTGGCCTGAGTCCAGGCCCAACTCCACGCCTCCGAGAACGCCAACGACCAGCTCCGGAGGGAGGCAAGGGCAAAGGAGGATGCCCTCCGGGAGTTGGAGGGTTCCAGCATCCGGGCGGTGGCGGAGGCGGGTCGCTCCGTCCGCTCGGTCCTCCAAGGGCTTGGGGTGAGCCTCGGCCCGGGGGGCAGCTCCGACGCGGCGCCGGTGACACTCACGGAGGCTGTGCGTTTTCTAAATGCACAAGTCTCTGTGATCCCGGAGGCCACCGATGCTCGGGCATGGGGCCGAGCGATCCTAGCGGTGGCCGCCGCCGCGGGGCTTGTGGAACACCAGGGGATCGGCACCCGAGTGATCAGGGGCCGGATTCCCCAGGGCTTTCCCGAGTTCTTCGAGCCGCTCCGACGAGAGATGGAGCAGCTCGCGAGGGGCTTCTACGACCCAATCGTGTGGGTGCGATTCTCGGCGTCGGCGCCTCCGAGGGCGGACACTATGGTTCCGGCGGAGGCCTCCCAGGGGAGGACACCAATGAACAAGTATGAGCCTCCCCCGGGCCTTTAGATAGGTCCCTTTTTTGTTTTAGGAGTTTTGCTCCCAGTAGCTTCTTAGAAGAAGCCCCGGAGACTTGTACAAAAGACATTTTGATGCAATAGAATGAATTTTTTTGCTAAGTCTTGAATTGAATTTACCAGGCGCCCCAGGAGGTTACTCCCAGGAGAAAGCCCCTGAGAGTTGAGCGCAATCTTAGAGGCGCCCCAGTGTTGCGGGGAGCCTCCCTGGAGATGAGGCCTCCGGACTCCGGCGGGTGTCACTCGGGGGATGCCCAAGCAGCCTTAATTTTGCTAAGTCTTATCTCCGGGGGACATGGTAGGGGTGTTTCCCGGGAGTCGATCCGGTTGCAGTGGCTCCCAGAGTGGCACCTAGACAACTTCGACAACCACTGTGTTGAATTATCCCCTCCGCGACTGGGGTCCTGGAGGGTTTCACCGCTTCAAATACTCCCACCGGCGGGCTACGAGTATTGGCCAGAGGACCTGCTTCGGGAGGCCCAGTGACGCATATGGAGCTTGTATTGAGACCTGGCCCGGGAGCTATCAGAGGGCCTCTGGGATTATTAGGTGTAGGAGCCTTCCGGGTTGTATCTTGCGTTTAATGTACCGATACCCACCGGAGGGGGAAGATGTCCTCCAGTTAAATATTTCAATAAAGCTAAGTTTGCTTGTGTTTTTTAAACCTTTCGAATGCAAAGGATGGTCTGGCAGAGGGCAATCCCCGGGCACGAGTTACCCCCCCCCCCCCCAACAGCGGGTTGGAGGGTAGCTCCGCGCGCTATGGGGGAGGAGTGAAAGGCCCAAATGCTAATGATTGCAAGGGTAAAAATTCTCCAAGAAGATTTTTCAAAGGTCTCGGTGAGAAATTTCCCGGTCACTGTGGGAACGAGGAGCCGGGTAAAAACCTCTAGGAATAATTTTTCGAAAATCCCGGTGAGAAATCCCCCGGTCGCCGTGAGAACGGGGAGCCGGGTAAAAACCTCCGGGAACAATTTTTTGAAAATCCCGGAGAGAAGTCCTCCGGTCGCCGTGAGAACGGGGAGCCGGGTAAAAACCTCTGGGAACAATTTTTCGAAAGTCCCGTCTCGCCAGGGAGAATTTCGCTCCCTGAGGAGGATGAGCCCGATGATGGGTCTGAGTGTTTGAGAGGGGACTAGTCTCTCAAATTGACTCGTTACCTCAGTCCTTGAGGACTGGGTTGCCGCTTACCCCCTCAGTCCGCGAGATCGCTCCGGGGGAGGGGACGGTGAGTACAATGTCTCCCTCCCCTCCGGCATAATCGCTCCGGGGGAGGGGATGAGCCCGTAGGCTAGATGTAGAACTTGCGAAGCAAGCATACGTTCCACGTGTGCTTCAGCTCTTTCTCTGGAAGGTTGGAGAGCTTGTAAGGCCCCACGCTCAGGACTTCTGAGATCTTGTAAGGGCCCTCCCACTTGGGGGAGAGCTTGCCCTGGGCTTGGGAGTCGGTTACGCGCTTTAGGACAAGGTCCCCGAGGCGGAGGAGCGCTTGGTCGCATTCCCCTTCGACAAGGTCAACCTCTAGTTGCTGATTTGCCTCATTGGCTTGGTACGTTGCAGTCGTAGCTCCGTCGAGGAGCTCAACCAGCAGCGACCGGAAGCCAATCTCCAGGGGAGAAAGGTGTGCGTCCCGTCACCCGGCTCGGGGTCGTACGTATGGAACAGAGGATGCTAGGGAGCTCCTCCGCCCATGCGCCCCGTTTGGAGGCGGCTTGTTCAAGTCATCGGCGTAACCCCTGTAGGATTATGCTGTTGACCCTTTCAACGGCCCCGTTGCTCTGGGGGTGAGCTACCGAGGCAAAGTGGATGATGAGCCCCAAGCCTTCACAGAATTCCCAGAAATGTGCTGAGTCGAATTGGGTCCCATTATCGACAGTGATTTCCTGGGGGACCCCAAAACGACATATGACGTTCTTCTAGAAAAACCAATGTACTGCCCGGGACGTGATGCTGGCCAGAGGCTCGGCCTCTACCCATTTGGTGAAGTAGTCGACTGCGACCACCGCATACTTGTAGCTCCCGGGCACTGGGGGGAAGGGGCCCAGGAGGTCCATCCCCCAGTGCACGAAGGGCCAAGTAATGGGGATAGTCTGCAGTGCCACGAAGGGGAGGTTGGAACCCTTGGCCATCTTCTGGCATGCCTCGCACGCGGAGATAAGGTCTCGCGCATCACGGACCACTGTGGGCCAATAAAAGCCCTCACGAAGGGCCTTGGCCGCGACGGCGCGCGGAGCTAGGTGAGACCCGCAACTCCCCGAGTGGATGTCCTTGAGGAGTTGGAGCCCTTCTGGCCGCGGAAGGCAGTGAAGCAGGGTGGAGGCCCCCCCGCTTGTAAAGCTTCCCTTCCAGTAGGAGGTATGCCCGAGCCTTGTCTCAGAGGCGCTTAGCCTCGGTCTCGTTGGGAGGGTCCCCCTCGCTCTTCATGAAGGAGATAAGGGAGTCCATCCAAGATGCGACTTGGGTGATCTCGGAGACTTCCGAGATGCGGGACCCATTGTCCATGTCCGGGAAGACCACCGAGGGCTTCGCGATGATCTCCAAAAAAGCTCCCCTGGGGAGAGGTTCCCGGGCGCTGGCCGCCCGGGCCAGGCCATCAGCCCAGTCATTGTCCCTCTGCGAAACGTGCTGGGCCTCTAGGCCGTCGAAGTGCTTCTCCATCTTGCGTACCTCCTACAAGTAGAGGCTCAAGTTTGCGTCATGGCACAAGTAGGACTTGTCCATTTGGCAAACTACGAGCTGGGAGTCTCCTTTCACGAGGAGGCGACGAATCCCCAAGGAGCACGCGAGGCACAACCCGAGGTGCAAAGCCTCGTATTTGGCCACGTTGTTCATGACGGGGAACTCGAGCCACGTCGCGTACTCCAGTTCCCTCCCCTCGGGGCTCCGGAGGACTACCCCCGCGCCGGCCCCAACGAGACACAAGGAGCTATCAAACATGAGCGTCAAATGGTCACTGCGTCAGGGCAGTTCGGGGAGGCTCTCGTCTCCGGACCCGAAGACAGGGGTCCACTCCGCCACAAAGTCGGCGAGGATTTGTGACTTGATGGCGAAGCACCCAATGAGGGAAAGGGAGAAGGGAGCGAGCTCGGCCCCCCACTTTCCGATCCGGCCGGTAGCTTCTTTGTTCCGGAGTACCTCCCCTAAAGGGAGGGATGACAAAACATTGATTGGGTGTCCCAGGAAGTAGTGACGAAGCTTCCGGGACACCATTAGAAGGGCGTAGCAGATCTTCTCCATCTCCATGTACCGAGTTTTAGCCCCTTGGAGGGCCTCACTCACGTAGTACACGGCACATTGTTGCCCATCCTGCTCCTTTACCAATACCGCGCTTACGGCAATCGGGGTCGCGGTGAGGTAAAGGAGCAAGGGTTCTTCTGGGGACGGGCTCATGAGCACTGGGGGGCTCGTGAGATACTTCTTCAGATCATCGAAGGTCTCCTGGGCCTCTAGAGTCCATCGGAACCCTTTGAGGCCCCGGAGGATTTTGAAGAACTGGAGGCCACGTTCCCCCGACCGCGAGACTAAGTGACTCAGCGCGGCCAGGCGGCCGGTGAGCCGCTGTACGTACCGAGTGCGGCGAGGGCATATCCAGGAATGCCCAGATCTTTTCGGGGTTGGCTTCTATGCCCCGCTGGGACACGAGGAAGCCCAGGAGCTTTCCCCCATGTACGCCGAAGTCGTATTTTTCTGGGTTGAGCTTCAACCCATATGCTCAGAGGTTGCGGAAGGTCTCCGCTAAGTCGTCGATGTGAGCGGCAACGCGTAGGCTCTTGACGACTGCGTCGTCGACATAGACTTCGACGTTGCGACCGATCTGGTCCTTGAGGATTAGCATCATGAGTCGTTCGAAGGTCGCTCCAGTGTTCTTCAGCCCAAAGGGCATATGGACATAGCAGAAGGTTCCGAGGGGAGTTATGAAACTCGTCTTTTCCTCATCCCCTTCCACCATTCGGACTTGGTGATAGCCCGAATACGCATCCAGGAAGCTCATCAACTCGCACCCCGCGGTCGAGTTGACCAGTTGGTCAATCCGCGAGAGCGGGAAGTTGTCTTCGGGGAAAGAGCGGTTGAGGTCGGTGAAGTCCACGCACATTCGCCACTTACCGTTTGACTTCTTCACGAGAACGGGGTTCGCGAGCCACTCAGCGTGCAAGACCTCCCGAATGAACCCTGTCTCTCTGAGTTTGGCGATCTCGACCTTGATCGCCTCTTGGCGTTCAAGGGAGAGTTTTCTTAGCTTCTGTTTGACTGGGGGGGTCACTGGGGGTCACTGCGAGCTTATGCTCGATGACTTCCCAGGCAATACCTCACATGTCGGAGGGCTTCCAGGCGAAAACGTCGGAGTTCTTGCGTAAGAAAGCTGCGAGTTGCTCCGCGTGCTCTTCATGGAGATCTGCCCCGATCTTGACGGTCTTGTCTCCGTCGTTTGGGGACAGCGGGACCTTCCGGAGGTCCCCTTCTGGACGTGGCTTGGGGGGAGACCTCCCGGAGGGTACGGCGGTGGCGTCCAGCGCCAAGGGAGAGGTATCTCCCCCTGGGGTCTTGATCATGCTGACACTCCCGATCATCACGGCGGCACGCTCATATAAAGCGCGGGTCACATCTTGGTCGCCTCGAGCGGTGATCACGCCGTGAGGCCCAGGGATCTTCACGCAGAGGTAGCTCTGGTGGATTGCGGCCCCCAAGTGGTTGATCGTGGTCCTCCCAATGATTGCGTTGTACGAGGAGGGGAGGTCCATTACGTTGAACTGGACCATCTCCGTTCGGTAGTTGTCCGGGGTACCGAAGGTCATGGGAAGATCCACCTTCCCTAACTGGTGAATCGTCTTCCCTGAGACAAATCCCTGCAAGGGCCCCGCTGCGGGCTACAGTAGCTTCTCGTCGACCTGCATCTCCCTAAACGCCTTCAGGTACAGGATGTCGGCGGAGCTACCACCATCGACGAGGATGTGTGCCAGGTGGCAGTTGTAGATGGTGGCAGAGACGATGAGCGCATCGTCATGGGGGAAGCAAACCCTGCGCGCGTCTTCTACTGTGAAAGTGAGGGGGACGTCTGACCACTTTGGTGGCTGGGACATATGCAGCACCCCCACAACCTTTACTTCACACGGGTACTCCTTGCGCTAGCGCTTGGAGTCTCGCCCCGAGGCAGACCCTCCCGTGATAACGTTGACACTCCTTTGGGATGTTTGGAAGGGGAGCACTTCTGAGGGGCCCCCTTCCCGCTCTTGCCCTTGCTGCTCCCCCACGGAGGCAGGAAGGGCCGGTAAAGCTGGATGAGAGCGGAAGGAGGTAGGAGCCCCCCTGCCCATGCTGGTCAAGGAACGTGGCGAAGTGTTGGAGGAGTTGGTGGCATTCCTGAGTAGCGTGGGTATTGGACTTGTGGAAAGCACACCACAGGCCTTCCTTGCCTCCTGCCGCGGGGCCTTCACGGCCGCGGGATGATTGCCCCTCCCCACGGCCTTTCGTCTTGGGGAAAGAGCGGTTGCCCTTGGGGGCATCGCGTGAGCCACCTTCGCCCTCGAGGACAAAGGTGTCCCGAGGCCGTGGCTCGATACGATTGCCCCTCTTAGGGCGCTTGAGGGGGTCCCTAGCCTCCCGGTCGACGGGGGTGGGAACTCCCTGGTTCTTCTTCCAGAGGTCGTCCTCTTCCGCCCGAGCGTACTTCTCGAGTATAAAGAAGAGCTCATCGGCAGAGGAGGGGCAGCTTCGGGAGAGTCTCTGATAGAGCTCCCCGGGAAGGATCCCACTCTTGCACGCCTCAATGACTGTGGAGTCGGGGATGTGAGCTACTTTACTCTTTACCTGGGCAAAGCGCTTGAAGAAGCTATGGATGGTCTCCCCTGTCCTCTGTCGGATAGTGTATAGCTGCGCTGAATCCAGGGGACGCACGTAGTTCCCCTGGAAGTTCGCACAAAACTCACGCTTGAGCTGCGTAAAAGACTTGATGGAGCCAGCCTTCAAGTTGTAAAACCATGAGCGGGCGATCCCAGTCAGGTAGAGGGGGAAGACATTGCACTGGACTGTCTCGTCCCCCCTGGCCACTGAAATGGCTGTGGAATACACCTACACAAACTCGTAGGGATCGGCCTCACCGTTGTAGTGTTTGAGTCTACGGGGGTGGCGCTAGGGGGGGGGGGAGCTCGTGCGCAGCGGTCACGGGCTCAAGAGGTACTATCGGGATGTGGGTGGAACCCACCACCGGGCAGTCCCTGGGAGTGCCACCCGGAACTGGAGAGGGGGGGCCCTCATAGGTGAGATCCAGCAGCGGCGTGGGAGCCGTCCAGCAGGCCGCTTCCGGCGCGACGAACGCGACCGGCTGGGCGAAGCCGACTCAAGGCCTGGGGAAGACCCCCGGTGCGGAGTGAGCCACCGGCATGGGAAAGGCCCCGGGGACGGGGTGAGCCCCCGGCGTCGGGAGCGCTCCCGGGATCGGGAAGGCCCCGGCTAATGGGCCCACCGAGCGAGCGTAACCCCCGACGGAATCGTAGGTCCCGGGAGCGACCAGGCCTCCGAGGGTCGGAGGGGCCACCGGGTGTCCCATAAACGAGGGCATTGGCCCCATGAACGGGAACTGGAGCAAATAGATAGGGGTCGGCGGCCGCGCCAGGACGCGGAGGAGTTCATCCATCGAGCGTTGGGTGCGGAGTTGGTCCTCCACAAGAGCTTCGAGTAGGGCGTCCCGGGAGGCCGGGGGAGCCACCGGGGGAAGGCCAGCCCCCGCGGGGCGCCCACGGTCACTGGGCCGGACTCGGAGGCGTGCCCACCAGAGACTACCTGAAGGGTTAGAGACGGTACCTGAGTTTGGCCGTGTCCGGGCGGGAGCACCAGGACGGCCATGCTTTGGAGGGGTGGCGCCGGGTCATTGGGACCGGCGTCACTGGGTAGGGCGCGAGCCCTAGTTCGTGGGGGAGCCATGGCGATTTGTCGCGAAGTCCCCACGGACAGCACCAATTGTCGTGGTATTATGAATACCCCAGTAGGTTTTTTGGTTGTTCCTAGCGAAGAAAAGACGACGCTAGCTGACCGCGTGACCGGTCCGCTCCCGTCGGGCAGACACGAAGAATGACACGAGGATTTATACAGGTTCAGGTCTCGGTGGAAACCCTAGTCCTATCGATGTGCTCCCAACAAGAGTTGGCTAGGGGAGTTCTCTCGGGGAGAGAGTGTTCCTAAGCATGGCTGTTAGTTTGTGTATTGATGTAAAACATGAGTTGTCCCTCGTTACATGAGAGGGATACAAGGGCTTATATAGGCCCAAAAGATGCAAAAAGACGAAACTACCCCGACCACAACCGTCGGATCGAAGAGCACTGGCGTCCTTCTTTCGGCCAAGGGAGCTAGATGCTTGACAAGTGTCCTTGCCAGTTCCCGATGTGCCCCTCGCGTGACCTTCACGTGACCCTTGTCCCCGGGCTCCGGGGCTCTAGTCCCCGGGGTCACCGGGGGACGGGGGTCACCAGGAACCTTACCTCTTACCTGGACTTGATCCTGCGGAGATTTCCCCCAACAAAATCCAAAAGATGAGCGGAGAAAAGTAGCAAACCCTAGTGTAAAAAACGCAAGGATCAAATTAGGAAGATGCTGGAAAAAGAACAACGCACTAGGGATAGGGCAGGGGTATTTTACGACGATCAGTTGTGGTGATGGAGAGGTGGTGTAGAACAGAGCGGCGGCCAGTGATGGAGGAAAAGAGCGCCCGGCGGCGTTGGCGAACCGTAATCTAGGCGGAGATGGTGGTGCGGCAATGAGGAAGTGGTCGCCGACGAGGGTAGGGCATTTCGCGCTCGAGGAGACACAGAGATATGAGTTGGAACAGTTCAACTGGAGGGAAACTCTCGGGCGAAGTTTAATAAATTAGTCAGTACCTTTTCTAACGGTACAACCAAGAAATACCGTCAAACCAATTGTTTGTTTCTAATGGTAAGACCCAATAATACCGTCAGACCATGCATGTGCACTTTTCCAAATGGTAAGACCAAAAAATATCATTAGAAAAGTACAATTTTTTTAGGGCTTCATTTCTGTAGTGGGCAGGGCATTGGAAAATGATGTTTTAGGCCTGTTGTAGAAGCAAAAGGCTGCAGATGGGATTTTGGCAAGAAAATTTCAAGGGAAGAAGTTCTTAGAATATAAGAGTACTGTAATGTTAGAACTCTTGCTGTGAACTAAAATTGAGATATTAATGCTGTGAGCTAGCTTATAATTAAGTTCTAAACAAAAATGTATAGCTTGATGTATTTTTTGAGAGAGACTGTAGGGTACAGCCGATTCGGCCGTACAGGAATAAATGGTAGAGGTGGGGAGTTGAACTCAAGACCTCTAGCTTGCCACCTAGTAACTTAACCACTACACGATAGCTTTGAATCCAATCGTTCTGATGCCCTAAAGTCTGGCCTCGTGTCGGGACTTAGGAACACCAATTGGATCAACCCCAACCATATAATATGTGCAAAATTCAATCACCTCCTCGGCAGCATAACCTTCGATGATACTCCCCTTGGGCTGATGACGAGTCCTTACATATCCCTTCAATACACCGATAAATCCTTCAAATGGATACATATAGCGTAGGAACACGGGTCCACAAAACATAATTTCGCTGATAGGGTGAACAATCAGATGGACCATAACATCAAAAAAAGATGGAGGGAAATACATCTCGAGTTGACAAAGAGTTGTAACCACGTCGCGTTGCAAAGCCTTCAGTCCATCTGGATCAATTATCTATGAGGAGATAGTGATGAAACAGCGGCCCGATCTTCCGATAGGTTCGATTAATCGACTTGTGGATGTTGGCGTTTTGAGGCTTCCCATCAGCGGATCATCACCTCGCAATCGCTACACCCGCGTGTCTCATCGTTATCGACAATGCTCGTACATGGCCAACCTTACCATGAAGGTAATTGTTCCTGCAACAATCGAGAAATTCACAAGACAAGGAAGAAGCAATCTAGAATTGCAAATAAAGATGAAGCACACGAATTGGGGTTCCACAAACCAATGCAGCGGCCTAGTCGGTCCGGTGCAGATGTGAAAAGAATCTACAAAATATCGTGTAGATGCAATCTAACCAAAACCCACTTGTTTGTGACGTCTAAGGGAAGTATTTGAGGGGTACAAAACCCTAGGGACACGCCCCTAATGGGTTCTACTTGACACAAGGCCTATCGGCCCAAGTTAAGGTGGCGCAGCACCATCTCCAGGAAGGAACACGGACTCTTTCGATGATTGTGGCTGGCTCAGGTAGAATTTGGAGATGAGGCTAGATCTGCTAAAAACATACTTGATAAGCTTTCCATGAAGTCCAAGAACGTCCTAAATGGAGTACGTATGAGGAAGTTACTGCCATTAGAATTCAGTGTTGTCGCAGCAGTCCGAATCTGAATCCAGCGCGAACCCATGTCAAACTCTAGCTTCCCTTGGGCCCAAAGTGACGCGGGGATCTTGTGGAAACATTAATGAAAGTTTGGGGCAGGTGGTTGCAGGTCTAATCCCATGTCCGGCTTCACTTGTGGTGCCATGCATCCCTCCTTGATCAACCGAAAGGTGATGTCTTGAGGCAGCACTTGTCGAGTTCCTCTCTTCCCCTACTCCTGCGTTCCTGATCACAAGTAGATCACAAGAGTTAGGTAGTAATCCATTCTGAAAATCCAAAGTAGTAAACCCGAGGAAAGAGTCACCCTGATAGTTTAGTTGTCATGCCCGAGCTCTAGTTATAGGTCCAAGTAATTGTTCTGGTTCAGCTTCATCTAGAAAAGTAGTTGTGCATGTATCCAAGGTTGTTATATCCTCATAATCCTCCCCCTCTTGAAATGGAGTCGTCCTCGACTCTAACTCATCTTCTTCGCCTACGTATGGCTTCAAATCTGAAATGTTAAATGTGGGACTAACCTTGGAATCTGTAGGCAAATCAAGCTTATAGGCATTATCATTAATCTTTGCTAGAACTTTAAATGGGCCATCAGCTCGAGGCATTAGTTTTGACTTTCTCAACTCTAGAAACCTATCTTTTCGCAAATGTAACCAAACAAGATCATCAGGTTCAAAAGATAAATATTTTCTACCCTGGCTACCAGCAATCTTATATTTCTCAGTCATCTTCTCAATGTGTTCCTTAGTATTTTCATGAATTTTCAGAATCAGTTCTGCCCACTTTTTAGCATCCAAATTCGACCTTTCAGATGTAGGTAACGGTATAAGATCAATCAGATCATGGGGATTAAACCCATATACTACCTGAAACGGACTTACCTGGGTGGTGGAGTGTACCGACCTATTATAAGCAAAATTCAACATGCGGTAGGCACTCTTCCCACATCTTCAAGTTCTTCTTTAGCACGGCCCACAACATTGTAGACAATGTATGGTTGACAACTTCAGTTTGTTCATCTATTTGAGGATGACATGTGGTAGAGAATAGCAGCTTCGTCCCCAACTTGTTCCAAAGTGACCTCCAAAAGTGACTCAAAAATTTCGCATCACGATTCGAGACAATAGTATTGGGCACTCCATGTAAGCATATGATTTCCCTGAAAAATAAATCAGCTGTGTTTGTGGCATCCTCGCTCTTGTGACAAGGTATAAAATGTGCCATTTTAAAAAAACGATCCACAACCACAAAAATACTATCCCTCCCCCTCTTTGTCCTAGGGAATCCTAAAACGAAGTTCATAGATATATCCTCCCAAGGTGCACTAGGAATAGGAAGAGGCATATAGAGTCCATGTGGATTGAGGCGAGACTTAGGTTTGTTGCATGTAGTGCAGCGTGCCACATAGCTCTCGACATCGCGTCTCAGCTTAGGCCAAAAGAAATGAGTGGTCAACATATCTTCAGTTTTCTTCACTCCAAAGTGCCCCATTAATCCTCCTCCATGCACCTCCTGCAAAAACAAAAGACAAACAGAGCTAGCTGGAAAGCATAATTTGTTAGCACGATATAGCAAACCATCATTCAGCACATACCTATTCCATGTTCTTCCTTCTCTACAGTTATCAAAAGCTTCTTTAAAGTCCAAATCAGTAGCATACAATTCTTTTATTGTTTCTAATCCAAAAATCTTATGATCAAGTTTAGATAACAGGGTATAGCGTCTAGATAGAGCATCAGCAATCACATTGTCTTTACATTTCTTATGCTTAATGATATATGGAAACGACTCAATAAATTTCACCCATTTAGCATGTCGTTTATTCAGTTTAGCTTGACTTCTAATATGTTTCAAAGATTCATGATCAGAATGTATAATAAATTCTTTCGGCCATAAATAGTGTTACCAAATTTCTAATGTTCGAATCAAAGCATACAATTCTTTATCATAAGTGGAATAGTTCAAACTAGGCCCTGACAACTTCTCACTAAAATATGCAATCGGCTTACCTTCTTGAATCAGCATGCCTCCAATCCCAATTGCACTAGCATTGCATTCTAGTTCAAAAATCTTACCAAAGTCTGGGAGTTGGAGCAGTGGTGCATGAGTCAACCTCTCTTTAAGCAAATTAAAAGCATCTTCTTGTGCTTGTCCCCATTGGAAAGGAACGCCTTTCTTTGTTAGCTCATTCATGGGTGCGGCAATGGTGCTAAAATCCCTCACAAAGCAGCGATAGAATCCAGCTAGCCCTAGGAAGTGCCGCACCAGTGTAACCGATTGAGGAGTCGGCCAACTCTTGATTGCTTCGATCTTGGTCTCATCAACCTCTATTCCCTGTAGAGTCACAACATAACCAAGAAACAAAACTCGAGCCGTGCAAAAGGTGCACTTCTCGATGTTACCAAACAAACGTGCTTCTCTCAAAGCAAGAAAACAGTACGTAAATGTTCTTTATGCTCATCTATGGACTTGCTGTAAATTAGGATATCATCAAAATAAACTACCACAAATTTTCCAATGAAAGTGTGTAAAACTTCATTCATGAGACGCATAAAAGTACTAGGTGCATTAGTTAAGCCGAAAGGCATCACTAACTACTCATACAAGCAAAATTTAGTTTTAAACACTGTCTTCCATTCATCACCCAATTTCATCCTAATCTGGTGGTAGCCACTACGCAAGTCTACTTTAGAGAACACTAGAGAGCCACTTAATTCATCAAGCATATCATCTAACCTAGGGATATGATGACGATATCGAATAGTAATATTATTAATGGCTCTACAATCAACACACATAAGCCATGATCCATCTTTCTTAGGTACCAAAATAACCGGAACAGCACAAGGACTAAGGCTCCCACATACGTACCCTTTGGCAAGCAATTCTTGCACCTGATGCTGAATTTCCTTAGTCTCTTCGGGGTTGGTCCTATAAGGAGCACGATTTGGCAAAGAAGCTCCCGGGATCAAATCAATTTGATGCTCGATTCCTCTCATAGGTGGCAGACCCAGGGGTATTTCACTTGGAAACACATCAGCAAACTCCTGCAAAAGGTTAGTAACAGCAGGAGGCAAAGAGGAAGGCAAGTCCGCAAGTATAAACAAGGCCTCTTTGCAAATCAAAGCATAGCAGATAGAATCATGTGCACTTAGCTCAGAAATGTTAGATTTAGTAGCTAATAGGGTAGCACCTTTCAACTTAATTGTATCTTTCCTAGCATGTGGTTCTTTCTTCTCTCCTTTAGGTGGAAAAATATCTTGAGCTACTTGCTGATTTTCAGATTTTGATTCATTTACTTTTCTCTCATTTTCATCACGTTCCACATCATCCTTCAAAATTTCAGCAGGGGTCATTGGTAGCAACTCTATCTTTTTACCCTTATGTGTGAAAGTGTATGTGTTAGCTCTACCACGGTGCAAGACATCTCTATCATATTCCCAAGGTCTACCTAGCAATAAAGAACATACTTGCATAGGCACCACATCAAAGTCTGAACTATCATGGTAGTTGCCTACTGAAAAATGCACTCTTACAACTTTGCTTACCTTCAACTTACCACAAGAGTTGAACCATTGGATGTAGTAAGGACGTGGGTGCGGCTGCGTGGTCAAGCGAAGTTTCTTGACCAGATCTGAACTAGCAAGGTTGTTGCAGCTCCCTCCATCAATGGTGACACGGCATGCTCTCTCCTTCACGATGAACCTCAATTGGAACAAATTGTGGAGCTGATTGTGCTCTACTCGCACCATTTGAGCACTTAGCACTCTTTGTGCTACAATGCTCATGTATTTTGCCGTATCTACAGCACCTATTTGCTCCACTCCATCATCCTCATCACCGTCTGTCTCATAGTCTTCACCTGCATGGTTAGCTGCAAGTACTAGCTCGTCGTCAACATCACTAGCACTAGTGTACCTACCGTTGTCGTTAGCAATAAATGCTCGTTGACTTGGGCAATCCTTCATTACATGGCCCATTCCTTTGCAACGGTGACAAATAATCTCACGTGATCGACCCGTGGACGTAACTAATGAAGAGTTCTTCGCTGGTGCCTGCACACTAGCGGATTTGCTCACCTCGGGTGCACATGGCGGTGTCGACGGTGCTGCTGAACGCGCCCTACTAATGAAGGGGGCAGCAGACCGAAAAGCAGTAGGAGGTGTGGATTTGGCTTGCCCCGGCGTCCCTCTCAGTCTAGACGTACTCCCAAAAGTGTTCCTTGTCCGTTGTTGCTTTCCCTGCAATTCTATTTCTGCCAACATAGCAAGATGGAACAATCTATTGATAGTATTATATTCCTTATAATTGATAATGTCCTAAATTTCACATCGTAAACCCCCATAAAAACATGCCATTTTACCCTCCTCATCCTCCTCTAGCCCACAACGCAGCATGCCTATTTGGAGCTCCTGATAGTACTCCTCTATAGATTTGTTACCTTGGTTGAAGTGCTGAAATTTCTGACGCAAATCACGTTTGAAAGAAGGAGGAATAAATCTACTATGCATAGCTCACTTTAATCTATCCCAAGTGTTAGGTTCTAGGCCAGATTTAACTAGTTCATTCCACCAAAGGATAGAGATACCCGTGAACTCACTAGTTGCTTGCCTAACTCTGTGTATTTCAGGGACTAAATGGGAGTTAAACTTCTGCTCAACCGTCATCTCCCAATCTAAATAAATTTCAGGGTCATATGTACCAGCAAAGGAAGGTATGGTAAATTTAACTTTAGAAAAAGGATCATCATTACCACGACCATTGCGATTAGCATTATTACCTCCCATACCATGACGGTTGTTGTTCAATCGTTGTTGTAGGCGTGCATCTCGTGCAGCAGGGTGGTCAATATGGGCATCGTGATCTTCTCCATCAATATCATCTCCTGCGATGGATCCTTCATTCTCTGGTGCTACACCATGGTGAAGCGGGTGGTGTCTTGCGGTGCCATCAATGCATGTAGTGAGCATTACAATGCTATCGGTGAGTGCCTCAATATTCCATTGCAAGGTGTTTATGGTAGCCGCATTAGCTTCGAGCTTCTTGTTTAGCTGGTCATGTCGCTCGTTCATTTCATGTTGTTGTTCATTCATATGCCTTGTGAGCTCATTCCTCGAAACACACTCCTCCCCATCATGATCTCTAATTTGCGGACCTGTCATTGTTAGTAGGAAATAGAAGAGAATACGAGAGTATTATCCCTATCAAGTACTAAGTGGTGGAAAGGTGGAAACACACACTCTCGAGCGTCTTACCAAGCTCTTATGAAATTCTTACCAACTACCACAGGTGGTACAACTGAAGAGGTGGGACATATGATGGGGGCGGTGAGCGATTGCAAGGATCCAACCTAAACTGACCAGAAGAATGTGGAGCTCGGAAGGCAATTTATGAGTAGGAAGGATTAGCAACAATTCAATTTAGAAATTGCGATAGTGAAAAGTAGTCCCAAGCTAGTGTATGTCATTGCTGGCCTAAACTTGTTTGTGACCCAATTCAAGCAACACGAAGCACACAACTCAGCAAAGTACTCAAAAGAGGCAATCACTTCACTACTTTTTTTTTTTGCAATTCGACCAAGGAATCACAAGCTTAAGGTCGGGAAACAAAGATTACACAACTTTGAAGGAAGAAAAACTCAAACTAGATGCAAAAGAAAGACAAAAACGGTTGCCGAAACTTTGGAGGCTGTTTTGAGACCGTAAACGACTTTTTGTAAGCTTTCCAACAGTCCAAAGAACACCCTGATCGGAGCTCGTATGCAAAAGTTATGGTTGTTTTACTGCAGGGTGGTCGAATTCTATCGTGGAATGGAAAAATCCGCTAGAAAACTCGACAACAAGAGCTAAACCAGCAACTTCGACACGACGACACAGCTAAGGACCAAATTTCAGAAAAACAAACTGAAAACGAAAAATTGCAAAAGACACAACGCGGATATATATATATATATATATTTTTTTTTGGGCGATTTTCTGGACTCTAGGGCGAAGAACAGATTTAAACTAAAGGAAAAAAAATGTTGATACCTAACGGCAACACGGCTCTGATACCACTTGATGAGACAGCCGCCCGATCTTCGAATAGGTTCGATTAATCGACTTGTGGACGTTGGCGTTTTGAGGCTTTCGATCAGCAGATCATCACCTCGCAATCGCTACACCTGCGCGTCTAGTCATTATCGACCACGCTCATACACGGCCGATCTTACCACGAAGGTAATTGTTCGTGTATCCAAAGTTGTTATGTCCTCATCAGACAGTTGCGCCAAATATTCATATCAGAGAAATCTTCTAATTAAGCTCCACAAATGGAGCTAAATAACTTATAGTAGGAGTGCACTTACCTTGCAAGATATTGCGTTGAGGAAATAACATAGCTTTGTGATTGTCTCTCTGACTTTAACTGGGAGAATACCTCTGATAGCAATGGGAAGCATTTGTGACATCAGCACATGACAGTCGTAGGACCTCGTGCCAACCAGTTTCAAGTCCTTCATGGACACAAGTTTTTTCAAGTTCGCGGAATACCCACATGGAACTTTAACACCGTGCAGGCACCGACAGAGTTATGTTTTTTCAGTTTTGGACAAAGTATAGCAGGCCGGGGGGGAGGTATGTACGCTTTCCCTTCTCCAAAGGTGCAAGCGCAGTCCTTATCCCCATTTCCACTACGTCACGGCGAACTCTTACACCATCATTTGTCTTTCCTAGAATGTTCAACAACAAACGAATCAAACTGTCACATACATGTTGTTCTACATGCATGATGACAATGCAATGTCGAACTTGTAAGTGCCCCCAATATGGTAGATCCCAAAGAATTGATCTCTTCTTCTAAACATTTATTTCTCGAGGTTTACAACACTTACCGAACTCAGCTTTGATGTCGTTCACGTGGGAGTAAATCTCCTTACCGGTCAGAAACACTGGGGCTGATCTTTTCTCAAGCTTCCGTTAAATGATTTCCTCGTCTTACGATAAGCGGACGCACCGGAAGAAACCTGCAGTGCCCCATGTACACAGTTTTTCGGTAGTTTCACACCACATGCTCTCAGTTTCATCTAGGCAAATAAGGCAAGCCTTGGCTCCTTTCGTACTATACCCCGACAAATTTCCATAGGCTGGGAAATCATTTATGGTGCAAAATATCATGGTCTGCAAGATGAAATTTCTTGCTTGTATGCATCCCACACCTGCACCCCATCGCTCCACAATTTCTGTAAGTCCTCAATTAAAGATGCTAGAAACACGTCAATATCATTTCTGGGTTGTCTGGGTCTTAAGATTAGTAATGACATCATGATGTACTTGCACTTCATGTATAAGTAAGGAGGAAGATTGTAGATACATAAAAGAACTGGCCAAGTGCTATGCTGACTGCTCATATTACCGTCTGGGTTGATACCATCTGTACTCAGCCCAAACTTTATGTTCCTAACGTCGCCGCCAAACTCATCAAATGTTCTACTGATGTTTCTCCATTGATTAGAATCAACTGGGTGTCTCAGTTTTCTGTCTTGTTTCTGGCCTTCAGCATGTTAACGCAAGTACTTCGCAACTTTCAAATTTGCAAACAGCAATTTCATCTAGAGATCCTTTCTTTAGCCAGAGGCCCTTTCTTTACCTCATGACGTTCACTGTCCATCTGGTCCCTACGCATAAACTCGATGTGCCGCATCTTGGACAAACATGAAAATCCGAGCACTCGTTACTGTACAACACACAATCATTTGGCCATGCGTGTATTCTTTCGATTTCCATTCCCAATGGACAAAATAGTTTTTTGGCCTGGTAAGTAGATCTTGGCAACTCATTTCCCTCAGGAAGTATGTCTGCTAAAAGATCTAATAGTGCCGTGAAACTCTTATTGCTCCAACCGTTGCCTGCCTTCAAGTTATATAATCTCAGCACAGAAGACAGCTTTGTAAATTTTGCACATCCAGGGAACAGAGGCTTCTCAAAGTCAGCAATGAGTTTCTCAAATTCACCATAGTCGTTTTCGTTGTAATCTTCCTCTACATCACGTAACATCTCATCTAGATTGTCATCATCTACATGCACATCGGAATGAACATTATCAAAATTCGGATGATCATCGATATTACTGCAATCCACATCCGGGTCCTGCTGATTGGTAGCGGTGCTTGTTTCCTCAAGATCTTCGCCATGCCATATCCAATGGGTATATCGTGCGTTAAAATCATGAAGAATCAAATGACTCTTAATCTGATCAGAGTTGCTAAACCTCTTTAAATTCATACAATCTGTATAAGGACAAAGCATATCTTTCTCCCCCTTCCTCGCCTTTTGTTGCTCAGCAAATTTAATAAACTCATTCACACCATCCAAATATTCAATAGTAGTATGTTTTATTCCATACATCCCATATTTTTGATCCATCTACAATTAACAAAATTGACGAATTGCAAAACATAATGAGTCAGGCATGCATGAAACCTGGCCAATTAAGCTATATATATATACAACCTCTTACAACTGATATATGAAATCCTAACCTGACGAAACACTAATTAACATGAATACACAACACAAGCTAGTGAGCTCATAAATCATGATGCATTGTAAGAGCCGGCCAGCTAGCTAGCTCCCTACCTTGGAGCTATAGCTAGCTTGCAAGTAGAGAGAGAGAGAGGTGATGACAAGCTTACATTTAAGAGAGGGATCGAATTAACTTCCTTCCAACTTGCCCTGCTCACTCTAGTAGTGTAGCTAGGAGCGTGGAACTCTTATCAGAACCAGAGAGAGACAGAGTGTGGAACAAAACTAAATAGCAACTCAGCAAGGGTCGAGTGGGTTTTACTTATAGTGGAACATTTACTAATTGTTTACAACACTAAAACCATTAGAAGATAATGGCTATATATCCTAATGGTTGTATTTTGAAGAACCGTTAGTATAAGTATGTTTCTTCTAACGGTAAATCTATTACGAACTGTTAGAAAAAATACAACTAACGGTTTGTAACAAACCAATCGTTAGTACACAAATACACCAATTCACACATTCAAGTACATGTCTCAAACAGCAATACAAATACACAAATATAAAGCAATACAAATACACCAATTCACATATTCAAGTACATGTCTCAAACAACAATACAAATACACAAATATATACCAATACAAATACACCAATTCACACATTCAAGTACATGTCTCAAACAGCAATACAAATACACAAATATACACCAATGCAAATACACCAATTCACATATTCAAGTACATGTCTCAAACAAAAGTAAGCAAGTACATGTCTGAAACAACAATACAAATACAAAAATATACACTAATGCAAATACACAAAAACACCAATTCACACATCCAATGTATATTACAAAAGTCACATCTGAAACAACAGATCATGACAAGGACCCAGTAGCCCCTACATTGTACATAAAAGAGAATTGTTGGAAGTTGACTATATTAAGTAAGTTGTAAGCTAGTGTTGGTACACCAAGTATGGCGCATTGCTACAATGTAACTATTGACTACAAGTTAAACCTGATACATCACAAATCCATTCATCTGAAACAGCAAATATATGAACCACGTTTGACTTAACCACAAAAGTTCAGTTGAGAGACGCCCAAGGAGCAGGAACTGGCGTTGAGTTACATTTGTATTGGTGATTTCCTCGAGCTCAAACTCAACTCAACTCAACTCAACTCAACCCAACGCAACTCAACTCAGTTACAAATGTAAGATGCTTTCTATAGGTCTTGAGTTGAGAAACACGCCAGGCTTGAGGATCTTCTCGACTGAGCCAACTAAGATCACGCCCTTCACGTCCTTCCAGCTCTCGACGGTGATCTTCACCATTTCTTTCTCCAACAAGCCAATGTAGGCAGCGTACTGGGACGAAGAATCATGAACTACGTTGCCCCTCATGAACATCGTCCAAGGACCTACAAAGAATCAATAGGCATTCTAGAGCAAATTAAGATTATTTATTGCTACCTAAATGGCTCCTTGTCTGAAAAGAACTACCAAGATGAAAATTCGGTGGTATAGATTCCTTTTACCCCTCAAAAGACAATCACAGAAATAAGACCTATCTATTGAAACCAAGTTTTGTCATTTTTCTAAATAGAGAACTTAGATCTTTTACTTATTTGGTGCAGAAGAAAGAAATATTTGGTGTGATTGTCTAAGACTTAAATAAGTTTGTCATTTTTTACTTATTTGGTGCAGAAGAAAGAAATATCTGAACAAATAAACACAAAAACTTTATATGTGAATTTCTCCTGTGAAGCAATCAAAGAAAATTCTATCCATTTAATTATGGTATTTGATTGTCATTCAACCACAAATCCTCTTAACCTGCATCTCAAGCTAACAATGGTATTTGAAACAAACAAAACAAATAACTTTGTTTGTCATTCAATCACAAGTTCTATTAACCTGCGTCTTAAGCTAAGAATGCTATACAAGAAACTAACAAAACAAATAACTTTGTTCATAAGTCTAATTAGAAATTTTCCTACTCTTCTTTGTCAGATGAAATACAGTAGTAAGTTTGCAAATCAGTCGAAATTTAGTCACTCGAAATTACTAGATCTTAGTTTACTCACTCTAAAATTTAGTCAAGGGAGTTGAAGCTGCAAGGTCCTTGGACTTCATTCACCAGAAACCCTAGTGGCCGGCAGCAGTCGAGAAAGGTGCGGCGGCCGGCGATGGTGCAATGAACCGCAATGAAGTGCCTGGCGGTGGAGAAATGTGCGCCGGCCGGAGATGAAGGTTTCGGGTAGGGCTTGTCACGCTTCAGGAGAAAAAGAAGTGGAATGGTTTGACTGGAAGCAAAATTCCAGGCCCATGTATTTGTAGAGGGAGGCCTTTTTCTAACAGTTTGGCAAATTAGTCCGTTAGTACAATTTCCTCTATTCGAACAGTCAATATATGAAGCATCGTTAGAATAAATCATGTGGTTTATTCTAACAGTTCCCAAAATACTATTGTTGGTACTTGTGTATTTCTTCTAATGGTTAACATATTCTAAACTGTTAGAAAAAATCATGCCATTTTTTCTAACGGTAACTTAAATCGCAACCGTTAGTACAAATATACAAAATGCCTTTCTCCACTGCGCACCATTTACACTAACGGTTTTTTTCTAGATTGCGAACAACTGTTAGAAGATAGGGTTAGTAGACTGCATTTATGTACTAGTGCCTACAGTTTACTTTTAATCGAGTAGTGCATGGTTCGACTTAAAAGTCGCCTTTTGAGGTATGATTGGAATTTCTAGCACAGAGTCCATTCGACAAGGAGTTTGTGTCCCTACTTCAGCAGATAACAGCAAGGAAGCCTCTGATCAGGATCGAGCACAAAAATTCCTAGAAGGTATTCAATGGCCCCATTGTGAGGTTGAACAGAACTTGTTGAAAGCTCAACTCAAGTACAAGGTGTGGCATGATCGGCATCGAGTTGATGCTCAATTCCATGAAGGTGATATGGTATTGATGAGGAACGGGGTCCCGATCTTCCGACAGGTAGGGGATACTTCGATTGGTGGAGACTCGACGTTGATGATCTGACTTTCGACCAGAACCGATGTAGGCCTGCAATCATTACACCACTGCTCCGTTCGTTATCAACCATACCGAGGCGTGGTTGACCTAGCCACGAAGGCCTGTTCCTGCAAGCGAATCGAAGAACACGTGCAAGAACACAGAAGAAGCAATCTCGAATTGCAAGTACGTATTAAGATCACGAAGTGTTGGGGTTCCACAAACCGAAAGACGGCGAACTGCGACAGCAGAAAAATTCTAAGCAAAACCCAAGTCTAACAATGATGGCTACGAGGTTTTAATATGCGAGAGGGGTGGCGTTTAGGGTTTGGGGTGCACCCCCCCCACGCGGGATACACGGGCCGAGGCCCAATAGACAGGTGACGCAGCACCGCACGGCCCAATAGAATCTAGTCTCCAATTGTTTTGATGATTGTGATTGACTCAGAAGGAGTTTAGACGTAGGACCAGATCCGTTGGAAAGGTCTCGTCGAGGGCTTCTCCGTAATGTACTTGAACGTCCCAAACAGAGTTCTTATGCATCTGCTACGCCAGTTTGAAGACAGGTTGCTCCGCCGTGGCCGACCCGGACTCCAGCTCGCGGTAGACTTGATTCCCGACCCGTCTTGGCGCAAAGTGACACCCTCGCTGATCAACACCATGATTCCTGGTGATTTAGTTGACGTGCACGTGCCCTTGTTATTGGTCCTTGCGCAACGGGTGTTGGAAGAATGGACGCATCGTTAGGGGTGATGTCCTCATCATCCACCCCCTCTTGAATTGGAGTCGTCCTCGACTCAAGCTCATCTTCATCTCCCAAATATGGCCGCAAATCTGAAATGTTAAAAGTGGGGCTAACCCCGAAATCGGCAGGCAGCTCAAGTTTGTAGGCATTATCGTTTATTCGCTCTAACACCTTAAATGGACCATCCGCACGAGGCATTAATTTTGACTTTCTTAACTCAGGAAAACACTCTTTACGTAAATGTAGCCATACAAGATCTCCAGGAGTAAATATCAATTCCTTTCTACCATGACTACCAGCAATGTGATATTTTTCATTCATTCGCTCAATATTTTCTTTTGTTGTCTCATGTAGTTTTAAAATAAACTTAGCACGTTTCTTAGCATCAAGATTGACCTTTTCAGATGATGGAAGAGGCAATAGGTCAATAGGAGCACAAGGGTTGAAACCATACACTACCTGGAAAGGACTTACCTTGGTAGTCGAGTGTAGCGCACGGTTGTAGGCAAACTCCACATGAGGAAGGCACTCCTCCCACATCTTTACGTTCTTCTTCAAAACAGCTCGCAACATTGTGGACAAGGTGCGATTTACCACCTCCGTTTGGCCATCAGTTTGGGGATGACAAGTGGTAGAAAACAGTAACTTTGTCCCCAATTTATTCCATAATGTCCTCCAGAAATGACCCAAAAATTTTGCGTCGTGATCTGAAACAATAGTGGAAGGCATACCATGCAAACGAACAATTTCTTTGAAAAATAAGTTGGCGTGGCATCATCACTTTTGTGGCAAGGAATAAAATGTGCCATCTTGGAGAATCGATCCACAACAACAAATATACTATCCCTCGCCCTCTTTGTCCTAGGCAAACCTAGAACAAAATCCATTGAGATATCCTCCCACGGGACACTAGAAGTAGGAAGAGGCATATACAAACCGTGTGGATTTAACCGTGACTTTGCCCTTTAATACGTGGTGCAGCGTGCCACGAAGCGCTCAACATCACGCCTCATCTTTGGCCAATAGAAGTGCGTGGCCAAAATATCCTCCGTCTTTTTGACACCAAAATGTCCCATCAGGCCTCCTCCATGAGCTTCCTGCAACAACAAAAGACGAACGGATCCAACTAGAATGCATAGGCTGTTAGCTCTAAACAAGAACCCATCATTGAGTACAAATTTATTCCAAGCCCTCCCATCCTTGCAATCAATCAAAGCATCTTTGAAATCAGCATCTGGAGCATATTGTTCTTTAATAGTTTCAAGTCCAAAAATTCGACAGTCAAGTTGAGACAACATAGCATATCTCCGAGACAAAGCATCAGCAATTACATTATCTTTCCCTTTCTTGTGTTTAATGATGTAAGGAAAAGATTCAATAAATTCTAACCACTTGGCATGTCTACGGTTCAATTTGTTTTGACTGTGAATATGTTTCAGCGACTCATGATCAGAGTGAATAACAAATTCCTTAGGCCATAAATAGTGTTGCCACGTTTCTAAAGTTCGCACAAGAGCGTACAACTCTTTATCATACGTGGAGTAATTTAAAGCAGGCCCACTTAATTTCTCGCTGAAATATGCAACAGGCTTACCTTCTTGCATGAGCACACCACCAATTCCAACTCCACTAGCATCACATTCAAGTTCGAAAGTCTTACCAAAATCTGGAAGTTGGAGTAATGGTGCATTTGTTAGCTTTTCTTTCAAAAGGTTGAAGGCGACCTCTTGTGGTTGTCCCCAATGTAATGCAACGCCCTTCTTTGTCAATTCATTCAATGGTGCGGCAATGGTGCTGAAGTCCTTCACGAAACGACGGTAGAAACCAGCAAGTCCATGAAAGCTTCTCACCTGTGTGACCGTTTTAGGAGTCGGCCAACTCTTGATAGCTTCGATCTTGGCTTCATCAACCTCAATTCCCTGCGGAGTCACAACATAGCCAAGAAACGAGACTCGATCGGTGCAAAAAGTGCACTTCTCGAGGTTACCAAACAAACATGCCTCTCTCAAAGCATTAAAAACAGCACGTAAATGTTCGAGATGTTTAGAAAGTGACTTGCTATAGATCAAGATATCATCAAAATAGACCACCACAAATTTACCAATGAAAGGACGTAAGACCTCGTTCATCAAGCGCATGAAAGTACTAGGTGCATTAGTCAATCCAAAAGGCATAACTAACCACTCATATAAACCAAACTTGGTCTTAAAAGCAGTTTTCCATTCGTCTCCCAATTTCATTCGAATTTGGTGGTACCCACTACGCAAGTCAACTTTTGAGAAGATAATAGAACCACTTAACTCATCAAGCATGTCGTCTAACCTAGGAATAGGATGAAGATACCTTATTGTGATATTGTTAATGGCTCTACAATCCACACACATGCGCCAACTACCGTCTTTCTTAGGAACCAAAAGAACAGGAATAGCACAAGGACTAAGGCTTTGTCGCACGTACCCACGGTCCAAAAGCTCTTGGACTTGTCGTAGAATTTCCTTAGTCTCCTCTGGATTGGTCCTATATGCATCACGGTTTGGCAACGTCGCTCCTGGGATCAAGTCAATTTGATGCTCAATACCTCGAATAGGTGGTAGTCCCAGGGGCACCTCAGCGGGGAACACATCGTCATACTCCTGCAAAATGTTAGTAACAGCAGGTGGAAAAGAGACATGCATATCATCAAATGAAAACAAGATCTCTTTACACATCAAAGCAAAGCATGACGGTTCAGCAAGATCATATTTTGTAGCAAGCAAAACACCACCCTTCAATTTAATTCCCTCAGTCTTAGAAGCAGGTACATTCTTATCTTTCTTATGCGGAAAAACAGTTTTAGCTACTTGCTGATTTTCGGATTCTGTGGTGTTCTCTTTCTTCTCATTTGCAAGTCTTTCCCTATCAAAATGCACAATTTCAGATGGAGTCATGGGAAGCAAGGTTATTTTCTTTCCTTTGTGCATGAAAGTGTACCAATTATTTCTACCATGATGAGTTGCATTAGTGTCATATTCCCAAGGTCGGCCTAATAAAAGTGAACATGCTTGCATAGGCACTACATCAAAATCAGCAACATCATGGTATGAACCAATGAAAAATGGTACTCTTGTGGTTTTCGTTACCTTAAACCTTACCGCTGTTGTTGAACCATTGAACATGATATGGTTGGGGATGTGGTTGTGTGGTCAAGCCAAGCTTCTTGACCAGATCAGAACTCACCAAGTTGTTGCAGCTCCTACCATCAATGATTGTTCGGACGCGCCGGTCGTTGACGACGAGGAACATTTGAAACAAGTTGTGGCGTTGGGCTCGATCGGCTTGCTTCATTTGAGTACTAAGGACCCGTTGGACAATGATGGTCCGGTATTCTTGTGTGGCTACCGTACCCAAAGCTTCCCCATCATCATCATGTTTGGATTCGTCATCAACATTACCTGCAAGGTTAGCTGCAAGAGCATATTCATCTTCAACATCAGAAGCACTAACATACCCACCATCGTCTGTCGCAATGTAAGCTCACTGACTTGGGCAGTCCTTCATGACATGGCCCATCCCCTTGCAACGGTGGCATATGATACCTGTTGTACGTCCCGTGGAGGCAACAAATGAAGACGACTTCGCTGGTGCCTGCACATTAGAAGTTTTGCTTACCTCGGGTGTAGGTGGCGGTGGTAACGGTGCTACTGAACGCGCCCTACTGGTCGAGGGGACAGTAGACCGAACAGCAGGAGGTGGCTCTGATTTGGTTGACACCTATCTTGGGGTGAAGGTAGTACCAAAGTTGCTCCGTGGCCGCTGTTGTCGTCCCTGCAATTCTTTTTCTGCCAAAACAGCAAGCTGGAACAATCTATTGACATCATGATAGTCCTTGTAATCAATAATATTTTGTATATCATGCCTTAACTCCCCATAGAAACGAGCCATTTTATCCTCCTCGGTTTCCTCTACCTCACAACGCAACATGCCTATTTGAAGCTCTTGGTAGTACTCCTCCACCGATTTGTTACCTTGATCTAAGCGTTGCAATTTTTTACGCAAATCACGTTTAAAGGAAGGAGGCACAAATCTAGCGCGCATTTGTCTCTTCAGATCATGCCAAGTACCAGGATGTACGTTAGACTTTACTAGTTCATTCCACCAAATTATAGCAAAATCCTTGAACTTACTAGTGGCTTGTATAACTCTATGAATTTCAGGAACAAGATGGGAGTTAAATTTTTGTTCAATCTCCATTTCCCAATCTAAATACACCTCAGCATCATATGTACCAGAAAAAGAAGGTACAGTAAACTTAACTTTAGCAAATGGACCATCGTTGCGATAGTTATTATTACCATTGTTACCTCTCATACCTTGACGATTTCGGTTGAAGCGCTCTAAGTCATGTGCCGCACGTCGCATAGCGGGTTCATTGCGAGGTGCCACATGTCCCTCTACATCATCATCGTGCTCCTGGGCTGCATCATTTTGCTGTTGTTGGACAGCAGGTGGGCGGTTCTCGATCACCTGAACCCTATCATCAAGTTGGGCAACACGTCGTTCCAATCTTTCAATACCTTTGGTTATCGCTTCCATCATGGTTTTCAACTCAGCATGAAGGACACACTCGTTGTCCTCTTTATCAGATCCTGCCATGATTAGTAGAAAGTAGAAGAAACACAAGAAGTATTATCCCTACAAACTACCAGGTTCAGACAAGTGGATTCACACCCTCTCAAGCTTCTTACCACGCTCTTGCAAGGTTCTTACCAACGCTGCAGAAGGTACAACCGGTGGCTGGTTCGTGATATCGTGACGAGCTTAAGTATAACGATTGCAAGGTTGAATCATGTTCTGATAGAAAGTATGTGGAGCTTGGAAGGCAGTTATGGTAGCAAAGGTCAGCAATAATTGAAATCAGAATGCTAATTTGAATAAGTGTCCAAAGAACCCACTAGTGTTGCTGGCCTAAATGCGCCCCTAGAACTGTTCAAGCAAGCAAAGACAACAAGGTAACTGTCGTGGTATTAAGAATACCCCGGCAGGTTTTGAAGACGATCCTAGCGGAGATCACGCAGCGCGGGTTGACCGGGTGACCGGTCCTCCCCGCCGGACAAACACAAGAATTGACACGTGGATTTATACAGGTTCGGGTCCCGGTGGGGGCCCTAGTCCTGTCGACGCGCTCCCGACCGGAGTCGGCTGGGGAGGCTCTCTCCGGGGGAGAGGCTTCCGGAGCACGTCTGTGAGATTAGCTATTCCAAATAATAATAAACTGATCCTTTACAACAGAGGGGTACAAGGGCTATTTATAGCCTCAAAAAGAAGCAAAAAACCTAAACTACCCCGGAAGCCACCGTCGGATTGAAGGGTAGGACCGTCCTTCTTCCGGTCAAACGTCTTGGATGCTTGACAGGTGGTCGCTGATTCCCGAGGCGTCCGTCGCGTGACCTGCACGTGATAAACAAACAGGGATTTTACCTTTTAGGAGGGCGATGACATCCGGGACCCCTTCCGGAGAGCAGGGTCCCGGGAGCAAAAAAGGCGGCGCCCGGGGCAGGCACCGGAGGCCACTGTCCCCGGGCGAATGGCGGCGCCCGGGACTCGCTCGGGGGGCAAGGTCCCGGGAGCCAAAAGGCGGCGCCCGGGACGTACCTCGGAGGCACGGTCCCGGGAGCCTAAAAGGCGGCGCCCGGGGTAGGCACCGGAGGCCACCGTCCCGGGCCAATGGCGGAGCCCGGGACCCGCCCGGGGGGCATGGTCCCGGGGGCCAAAAGGCGGCGCCCGGGACGTACCCCAGAGGCACGGTCCCTGGAGCCTAAAAGGCGGCGTTCGGGGCAGGCACCGGTGGCCACTGTCCTCGGCGAATGGCGGCTCCCGGGACTCGCCCGGGGCAGGCACCGGAGGCCACCGTCCCGGGCCAACGGCGGCGCCCGGGACCCGCCCGGGGGGCACGGTCCCAGGGGCCAAATGGCGGCGCCCGGGGCAGGCACCGGAGGCCACCGTCCCGGGCCAACGGCGGCGCCCGGGACCCGCCCGGGGGGCACGGTCCCGGGGGCCAAATGGCGGCGCCCGGGGCAGGCACCGGAGGCCACCGTCCCGGGCCAACGGCGGCGCCCGGGACCCGCCCTGGGGGCACGGTCCCGGGGGCCAAATGGCGGCGCCCGGGGCAGGCACCGGAGGCCACCGTCCCGGGCCAACGGCGGCGCCCGGGACCCGCCCGGGGGGCACGGTCCCGGGGGCCAAATGGCGGCGCCCGGGGCAGGCACCGGAGGCCACCGTCCCGGGCCAACGGCGGCGCCCGGGACCCGCCCGTGGGGCACGGTCCCGGGGGCCAAATGGCGGCGCCCGGGGCAGGCACCGGAGGCCACCGTCCCGCGCCAATGGCGGCGCCCGGGACCCGCCCGGGGGGCACGGTCCCGGGGGCCAAATGGCGGCGCCCGGGGCAGGCACCGGAGGCCACTCTCCCCGGGCAATCATGAACTTACCTGGACTTGACCGCGTGGAGATTTCCCCCAACAGCAGCCCCCCATGCCCTCCGGGGACGAAGCTTGAGCCCCCGAAGGGAATGGTTATGGTACCGGGAAAATCTCCCGGCGAGACCTCCGGACTAAAATCATCGGACGCCCCGCAACGCTTCAGTTTCTGTGCCAGGCGCTTTATGGCCGCGCCGTTTTCGCAATAAATGCACGCGCGGTTTGAACCGGCGTCTCGATTTGCGCGCCTGTCCCTTCGTTTCCCGCGCACGGTTTGAATTTCAGTGGTCCAGATTGCTCCGAGGGGGCCACGTGGCGCGCATCTAGATCTCGGCCAGCCTCTATAAATAGGGCCTTAGGGGGCCCCGGAAGCTCATTCCAAATCTTCAACTCCAGCTTCAGCTCTCCCGGTAGTGCTCTTCCGGTAGCCTTCTCCGGAGTTGTTGACTTAGCCACCTGAAAACTTAGCCACCCAAAGAAGAAAGAACTGACCTAATGGCGCCCAAAGGTCGAGCGAAGACCACGGAGGTGCCCCCGGAGGAAATCCCCGTGGATTTCCTCTGGGCCTCCGTGTTCTCGGCCTCGGACGCGGAGTCCCTGGTCAAGAAGGGCGTCGTCGAAGAGGGGGACATCCGGGTCCCCCTAAAGAAGGACGGAGCCCCCCGCCCCAGGCCCAGAGAGGTTGTGGCCTTTGAGGCCTTCCTCGAGGCAGGGCTCCGGCTCCCGGTGCACCCGATGCTCCGGGAGTTCCTAAAGGAGTACGGGGTGGCGCTCAACCACCTCACCCCCAACGCCCTCGTCCGGATGGGTCTCTTCATCTGGCTGTACGAGACGGCGACCGGGCGGGAGCCCACCCTCCGAGTCTTCCGGTACTTTTACGAGCCGGCAGCGCGGAGCTCCCACCTGGTGAAGGGAGGACCGAAGTCCCCCTTCGGCTCGGTGATGGTCCAGATGCTACCCTCCCGGGTGCCGGACTACCCGGCGGCGGCCTCCCGGGACCACTGGGGGGACTGGCTCCGGAGGTGGTTCTACCTCCGGGTCCGGGACGAGGCGGTGGTCTACGCCCCGGAGCCTCCCACCTACAGCCGGTCATCCGCACCGAAGCCGCCGGTGTGGACGGACGAGGAGTTCGAGCTCCTCGGGAAGGTGGTGCTGGCGAAGAAGGCCCGCTCGATGCGGGACGCCGCGGAGGAGCTGGCGCTCCTGCGGCTTTCCCCCTTCTCACGCGGGGGAAGGGGGATCGGCATGGGCCCGGAGCAGCGGCCTCCGGTCAAGCCGGTGACGCGGCGTAAGTCCCCTGCATTTTTGTACTTGCAGTTTTTTACGGGAAATTGACTAACTTTTTACCTCTTACAGTGCGCCCGTACCCGACGGCGAGGGACAAGGCGGAGCACCTCCTGGGGAGGTACTTCGCCGACGAACACGAGCGCATCGTGCGCCTCGTGGGGGAGGGGCCTCCCCGGAACTTGGTAGCCGAGGCCTACGGGCTCAGGCTTCCGGAGAGGAAGCCCCTTCCCACCCCCGGGTCTCATAAACGGGGGAAGGATGCTGCCGGGGGCTCGGAGCCCAAAAAGCCCCGGGTCCAAAAGACCCCAGCTCCGACGACGGCGCCGGCGACGACGCCGGTGAGGGCCCGGGACGCGGCTCCCGGAGCCGAACATGCCCGGGCGGCGCCCCGGGCAGAGGCGACGCCTCCGCCCCCGGAGGCCCCCGTCGAGGCCCGGGGGAAGGAGGTTGTTGTCGATGGGGCGGGGTCCGATTCGGCGGACTACGCCCCGTCGCCAATTCGCGTGACGCTCCTCTCGCCTCTCCCGGCGGCATTGGCGCCGGAGAGGCTAGAGGTGAGGTTTTCGGGGGCGGCGCCCCCGCGCCTCTGGCCGGTTGATGAAGAGGGGGGGAGCCCCTCAGTCTTCGAGGTCCCCCCGGAGCAGGAGGCTCCGAGGGCCCTCCGGCCTGGGGCGGGGAAAGGCCCGATGATCCCCCCCCGGGCGGAGATCCCCGCCCAATCTTCGTCTTCGTCTTCGGAGGAAACTTCGTCAACGAAGACGCCGGCGACGCCGGCCGTGCTCCCGGATTCAGAGGTCCGGGGGCCCTCTCCCGGCCGCGACAGGAGGGCCGGGCAAGACACCTCCCTACTTCCCGCGGGTGAGGTGGCCCGCTACGCGGAGGGCCTGCACAACCGGAAGGTGCAGGCCTTCATAGCAGGAGGAACGCTCCACGAGCGTTTTGAGGGGCTCGAGTCCCTCGGAGCCCAGGTAACTCGAGCTCTCAACACTTTGGCTTTTTTCCTGCACTTAAGATTTTTCTAACTCTATGCATTTTGTAGGTAGCGACTGTTACCTGGGGCCTTGAGCAGCGGGTCACCCGGCTGCTCAAGGAGGCGGAGATCCGGGCCGCGGCCTGCGTCGAGTAGCGGGAAGCAGCCCTCCGGGAGCGGGACGAAGCTCTTGATGAGCTGTCCCGGGCCCGGGCGCAGGTGCACCTTTCGAAGGGCGCCTACATCCACCTCCGAGAGGAGGCCAAGGTGCGGGAGAAGGCGCTCCGGGAGCTCGAGAGCTCCAGCGTCCGGGCGCTGTCAGACGCGGGCCGCTCCAGTCCGCTCGGCCTTGGAAAGCCTTGGCGTTAGCCTGGGCTCCGGGAGCGGCCCGGAGGTGCCCCCGGCGACCCTCGCGGAGGCTGTGCGTTTTCTTAACGCACAAGTCTCCGCCATCCCGGAGGCTGCGGACGTCCGGGCACGGGGCCGGGCGATCCCCGTCATCGCGGCCGCCGCGGGGCTCGTTGACTACCGTGGGGTCGGCGCCAGGGCGATCGGGGGGCGCATCCCCCGGGGCTTCCCGGAGGCCTTCGAGCCAACGCGCCGGGAGGTGGAGCTGCTGGCGGAGGGGTTCTATGACCGGATCATCCGGACGTGGTTCCCGACACTGGCGCCTCCGGCCGCGGATGTCCCTGCCCCGGCCACGGAGGAAGCTCCCCGGGGGGAGGACCCCAATGCCAAAGTATGAGCCTCCCCCGGGTCTTTAGCTAGGACCCCTTTTTATTTTGTTAGACATTTTGATTCCGGTAGCTTCTTAGGAGAAGCCCCGGGCACTTGTACAAAAACATTTTGCAATGAAATATATTAGAAATTTTTCTAAGTCTTTGCAATGAAATGTTACTAGGGTTCCTGGGGGGTTGCTCCCGAGCAACGGTCCGGGAGAGGCACTCCGGCGGACGCCCAAGTGGCTTTGATTTTGCTGAGCCTTGTCTCCTGGAGGCGCGACGGCGGTACTGCCCGGGAGCCTGTCCGGTTGAGGTGGCGCCCGGAATGGCACTTGGATAATTTTGACAACAGCCGTGCTGAATTAACTCCCCCGCGCCCGAAGACCCAGATGATACCTCCTCTCCGGATACTTCCGCCGGCTGGGTATGAGTTTTGGCCCGAGGACGTACTTCGGGACTCTCAGCGTCGCGTCCGGGCGCTGTACCGGGACTTGGCCCGGGAGCTGAGGGAGCGCCTCCGGGAGCTTTAGGCGTAGGGGCCTTAGGCTCGTAGAAAAATCCCCCGGGTTAGGACCCGGGTTGTATCATTTCCGAAGCCCACCGGAGGGGGAAGATGTCCTCCGGGTTTGCTGATCAATAAAGTGCATTGTTTCCTTTTATTGCGCCTCTTTATTTTCTTCTTCTTGGATGGTTTGGACGACTCATCTTAACAAGGATGAGCTAAGTTTGCTCGTGGGTGACCCGGGGGCCCCCTGTCCCCCCCCGCCCACAGCGGGCCGGAGGAGACCTCCGCACGCTGTGGGGGTAACAGGGTCCCCGGGGGGAACATAACCTGTAGGAGAAATATTTTCTTAGAAAATTGTAAAAACAGGATTTCCGAGGGAGGGACCTTCCGGGGTGGCCGGGGGCACCGGGAGAGGTTCATCCGGCCGCCGGGAGAGCGAGGAACGGGAACAAGGCGCGGAAGGGGCTGATGAAAAGCCAATAAGACCTCCGGAGGGGAGCTTCCCGGGAGACTTCGTCCGGTCGCCGTGAGAACGGGGAACCGGGAATAAGGTCTTCAAGAGATAATCGTCCGGTCGCTGTGAGGATGGGGAGCCGGGAATAAGGTCTTCAAGAGATAATCGTCCGGTCGCCGTGAGGACGGGGAGCCGGGAATAAGGTCTTCAAGAGATAATCGTCCGGTCGCCGTGAGGACGGGGAGCCGGGAATAACGTCGACTCCCGGAGGAGGAAGATAGATCCAATCAAACCGCAAGGGGCTGATCTTCCGGTCGCCGTGAGAACGGGGAGCCGGGAATAACGTCGACTCCCAGAGGAGGAAGAAAAATCCAGAAAGCCACTATACGTCCCGCTGAGGAGAGCGTCTACTCCCTGAGGAGGAAGTGCCCGAAGACGGGTCTTGAGTGTTTGGGCAGGGGACTAGTCTCCCAAAGTGACTCGTTACCGCGGCCGCTGGGGACCGGGTTGCCGCTTACACCCTCAGTCCACGAGGGCTGATCGTAAGCCGCCCTACAGGAGTGCAGGCTCCGTTGTAGGGACTTGTTGGGACTGGCCCACTTCCTCGCGGGGAGGGCATCCTCACAAGGAGGGCTTCCTCGCGGGGCGGGCATCCTCGCGGGGAGGGCATCGCCGCTAGGGGCGGTAACGAGAAAGACCTGCAATGAGACAGTTGAAGAACAAAGGCTATGCATTGATTAACAAAATATACAAAGCCCCCCCTTGCGAAACCGCGAAGGGGGGGAAAGGGGAGCTACAGTGTCCCTCCTACCCCTCGGGCGTGATCGCTCCGGGGGAGGGGACAGGCCCGTAAGGCTAGACATAGAACTTGCGAAGTAAACGCGAGTTCCAGGTGTGCTTCAGCTCCTGCTCTTGAGGGTTGGAGAGCTTGTAGGCCCCCGAGCCTAGAACAGCGGAGATCCTGTAGGGGCCCTCCCACTTGGGGGAGAGTTTTCCCTGGGCTTGGGGGTCTGTGACGCGCTTGAGGACAAGGTCCCCAAGGCGGAAAGCTCTCTCGCGCACGCGCTGGTTGTATGCGCGCGACATCTCGCGCTCGTAGATGGCGTGGCGGAGGAGCGCTCGGTCGCGTTCCTCCTCCACGAGGTCGATTTCCAACCGCCGGTTGTCTTCGTTGGCCCGGTAGGCTGCGGTCGTGGCTCCATTCAAGAGCTCGACCCGCAGCGACCGGAAGCCGATCTCCGGGGGGAGGACTGCCTCCACCCCGTAGACTAGAGAGAAGGGAGCACGCCCTGTGGCCCGGGACGGGGTCGTGCGCATCGAGCAGAGGATGCTAGGGAGCTCCTCTGCCCACGCGCCCCGCTTCGAAGCGGTTTGCTCGAGTCTCCGGCGTAACCCCTGTAGGATTACGCCATTGACCCTTTCGACGGCCCGGTTGCTTTGAGGATGGGCCACTGAGGCAAAGTGGATGATGATCCCCAGGCCTTCGCAGAATTCCCGGAAATAAGCCGAGTCGAATTGGGTCCCATTGTCCACGGTGATTTCCCGGGGGACACCAAAACGGCAAACGACGTTTTTCCAGAAAAACCGCTGAATGGCCCGGGAGGTGATGCTAGCCAAGGGCTCCGCCTCAACCCACTTTGTAAAGTAGTCGACCGCGACTACCGCATACTTGTATCCTCCGGGCGTTGGGGGGAAGGGCCCTAAGAGGTCCATCCCCCAGCGCACGGAGGGCCAAGTGATGGGGATAGTCCGCAGCGCTACAGGGGGGAGATTCGAGCCCTTGGCCATCTTCTGGCATGCTTCGCACGCGGAGACAAGGTCTCGCGCGTCGCGCATGACTGTAGGCCAGTAGAAGCCCTGCCGAAGGGCCTTGGCGGCGATGGCACGCGGGGCTAGGTGGGAACCACAGCTTCCCGCGTGAATGTCCTCCAGGAGTTGAAGTCCCTCCGACCGGGGGAGGCAGCGCAGGAGGGCTGAAGCCCCCCGCTTGTAGAGCCTTCCCTCCAGCAGGAGATATGCCCGGGCTTTGGCCCGGAGGCGCTTAGCCTCAGTCTCGTCGAGAGGGCCCCCCTCCCCCTTGATGAAGGAGATGAGGGGATCCATCCATGATGACGGCCGGACGATCTCGGCGACCTCCGGGACCGGAGGCTCGGGGCCTGCGTCCGGGGAGGCCACCGAGGGCTTCGTGATCGTTTCCAAGAAGGCCCCCTTGGGGAGCGTTTCCCGGGCGCTTGCCGCCCGGGCCAAGGCATCAGCCCGGTCATTCTCCCTTCGCGGGATATGCCGGGCCTCAAGGCCGTCGAAGTGCTTCTCCATCTTCCGTACTTCCTGCAAGTAAAGACTTAAATTTGCGTCATGGCACAGGTAAGTTTTGTCCATTTGGCAGACAACGAGCTGAGAATCTCCCTTCACTAGTAGGCGCCGGATCCCCAGGGAGCGCGCGAGGCGCATCCCGAGGAGCAGAGCCTCGTATTCGGCGACGTTGTTGGTTGCGGGGAACTCGAGCCGTGCGGCGTACTCGAGCTCCTTCCCCTCGGGGCTCCGGAGTACTACCCCCGCGCCAGCCCCAGCGAGACACAGCGACCCATCAAACAGCAGGGTCCAATGGTCACTGCGTCGGGGCGGCACAGGGAGATCTTCGTCCCCGGACCCAGAGGCGGGAGTCCATTCTGCGACGAAGTCGGCGAGGACCTGCGACTTGATTGCGGAGCGGCCGGTGAGGGACAGGGAGAAGGGGGCAAGCTCGGCCCCACACTTCCCAGCCCGGGGACAGCGGGACCTTCCGGAGGCCCCCTTCCGGACGCGGCTTGAGGAGGGGCCTCCCAGGGGATGGCGCAGCGACGTCTACGTTCGGGGGGGGAGCCTCGCCCCCGGGTGCTTTGATCAGGTTGACGCTTCCTATTGTGGCAGCAGCTCGCTCGTATAGAGCACGGGCCATGTCTTGATCCCCCCGGACATTGATCACGCCATGCGGCCCAGGGATCTTCATGCACAGGTAGTTTTGGTGGGTGGCAGCCCCCAGCCGATTGATCGTAGTCCTCCCCATAATCACATTGTAGGAGGAGGGGAGGTCCACTACGTCGAAGCGGACTAACTCGGTCCGGTAGTTCTCCGGGGTGCCGAAGGTGATCGGGAGATCTACCTTGCCCACGGGGTGGATCGCCTTCCCCGGGACAAACCCTTGCAGAGGCCCTGCCGCTGGTTGCAGGAGCTTCTCATCCACCTGCATTTCCTTGAAGGTTTTGAGGAACAGGACGTCGGCCGAGCTTCCGCCGTCCACGAGGATGCGGGCCAAGTGGTAGTTGTAGATTGTCGCGGAGACAATAAGCGCGTCGTCGTGGGGGAAGCGAACCCCTCGTGCGTCTTCCGCCGTAAAGGTGAGGGGGACGTCCGACCACTTGGGCGGCACGGACGCGTGTAGCACCCCCACCACCTTAACTTCTCGCGCGTACTCCTTGTGCTGGCGCTTGGAATCCCGCCCGGAGGCGGACCCCCCTACGATGACGTTGATGCGGCGCTGGGAAGTTTGAAAGGGGAGAGCGTCTGAAGGCTCCCCCTCCTGCACCTGCTGCCCCCCCGCGGGGGCGGGAAGGGCCGGAACAGCTGGCCGAGGGGGCAAGGAGGCCGGAGTCCCCCCCCCTGCCCGCGCTGGTCGAGGAACTCTGCGAAATGCTGCAGCAGCTGGTGGCAATCTCGGGTGGCGTGGGTACTGGACCCGTGGAAGCTGCACCACGATCCTTCCCGGCTTCTCCCCGCAGGGCCTTCGCGGCCGCGCGAAGACTGTCCTCCCCCATGGCCTCTCGGCTTGGGAAAGGGGCGGTTGCCCTTCGGGGGGTCGCGCGAGCCGCCTCCGCCCTCGAGGACAAAAGTGTCCCGAGGCCGTGGTTCGCTACGGCCCCCCTGCCTGGGGCGCCTGGGGGGATCCCGGGCCCCCCGCTCGGCGGGGGCAGGAGCCCCCTGGGTCTTCTTCCAGATGTCGTCTTCCTCCGCGCGAGCGTACTTTTCGAGTACGTTGAAGAGCTCGTCGGCGGAGGAGGGGCAGCTTCGAGAGAGTCTTCGGTGAAGTTCCCCGGGAGGATCCCACTTTTGCAGGCTTCGATCACTGTGGAGTCCGGGACGTGGGCCACTTTGCTTTTTACTTGGGCAAAGCGCTTGAAGAAGCTTCTGATGGTCTCCCCGGTTCTCTGGCGCACTGTGTATAGTTGTGAAGAATCCAGGGGACGTACGTAATTTCCCTGAAAGTTGGCGCAGAACTCCCGCTTCAGCTGCGAGAAAGACTTGATGGAGCCCACCTTCAGATTGTAAAACCAGGAGCGGGCAATGCCGGTGAGGTAGAGGGGGAAGACGTTGCATTGGACGCTCTCGTCCCCCCCCGCCGCGGAGATGGCTGTGGAGTAAATCTGCACGAACTCGTAAGGATCCGCCTCGCCATGATAATGCTCGATGTGCGGGGGACGGTAGGGCCGCGGCCATCGGATGCTGCGGAGTCTTCGACATAGAGGCTGGTTCGCCCCCTGCACTACCCGGGGGGAGCCCCAGTCACTGTCTTCTTTAACGGGGGACGCCCCCTCGTTATCCGAGTCAGGTAGCGGCCCAAGAGGGCCGCCAGAGTGGTGGTGACGACGCTTCTCTTCCGGGCTGGGACTGATTTCCCGGACGTCCGGGCTTCCCTCCGGGGAGGATGGTTCTTCGGCGGATCTCTTCCCCCGACCGGTGCGAGAGCGAGGCTCCCTGCGACAACGACCGGGGGGAAGCTCTTCCCCGTGGCTGGGAGAATGCATTCGCTCAACCTCCCCCCGGGAGAAGCGGACCTGCTTCGCCGGGGGAGGGAGCTCCTGCACTGTAGCAGCCGGCCCGGAAGCTACCGGGGCCTGCTGGGGGGAGCCCCCTGCGACGGCCCCCGGGACCGGAAAGAGGGGAGCCCCTGCACCATCCGGAACCGGGGAGGGGGCGCCCGGGGCGGCGTTAGGATCCGAAGAGGGGGCCCCTGTGGCAACGACCGGGACCGGAAAGGGGGAAGCCCCTGCGACATCCGGAACCGGTGGGGGGTGAGCCCCCTCGGCGACGTCCGGGGTTAGGGAGCCAATGCGGGGGGAAGTTCGCTGAGGCACGGGAGCTGCTCTGTCGACCGGCCACGGTGCGGTAAACGCAACGCGAGGGGCGGGACTGGCTCCCGGCGTAGGAATAACCCCCGGCATGAGATGGCCCCCCAGCCTCGGTAGCGGGCCGGGGACGGGGTACCCCCCTGGTGCCACGAAGGGCCCGGGCACGAAATATCCTCCTGGCGCCGGGACAGGCCCGGGTGCCGAGAAGTGTCCGGAAGTATATCCCGCGGGGGGAGGGAACCCCCCGGCGGGATCATATGGGGTAGACAGCCCCCCTGACGCCGGAGGGGCCGCTGGGTATCCCATGAACGGGGGCATTATCCCCGGATACGGGTGCGGCGAAAATGCGGGGGCCGAGGGCCGCGCCAACACACTAAGGAGCTCGTCCATAGAGCGCTGGGCGCAGAGTTGGCCCTCTACGAGAGCCTCCAGCAGGGCGTCCCGGGGAGCCGGGGGGGCCGTCGGGGGGAAACTTGTCCCGGCTGAGGTCCCCGCGGCCTCCGGGAGCGACCCGGAGGTGGAGGCACCTAGATTGAGAGGAAAGATGGGAGGCGGTACCAGGGAATGGACGCCTCCGGACGGAAGCGCCGGAACAGCAGTGTCCCAGACGGGCGGCGCCAGGTCGCCAGGACCGACGTCACCGGGAAGGGCGCGGGCCCTTGTTCTCGGAGGAGCCATGGCGATTCGTCACGGTCCCCACGGACGGCGCCAACTGTCGTGGTATTAAGAATACCCCGGCATGTTTTGAAGACGATCCTAGCGGAGATCACGCAGCGCGGGTTGACCGGGTGACCGGTCCTCCCCCGCCGGACAAACACAAGAATTGACACGTGGATTTATACAGGTTCGGGTCCCAGTGGGGGCCCCAGTCCTGTCGACGCGCTCCCGACCGGAGTCGGCTGGGGAGGCTCTCTCCGGGGGAGAGGCTTCCGGAGCACGTCTGTGAGATTAGCTATTCCAAATAATAATGAACTGATCCTTTACAACAGAGGGGTACAAGGGCTATTTATAGCCTCAAAAAGAAGCAAAAAACCTAAACTACCCCGGAAGCCACCGTTGGATTGAAGGGTAGGACCGTCCTTCTTCCGGTCAAACGTCTTGGATGCTTGACAGGTGGTCACTGATTCCCGAGGCGTCCGTCGCGTGACCTGCACGTGATAAACAAACAGGGATTTTACCTTTTAGGAGGGCGATGACATCCGGGACCCCTTCCGGAGAGCAGGGTCCCGGGAGCAAAAAAGGCGGCGCCCGGGGCAGGCACCGGAGGCCACTGTCCCCGGGCGAATGGCGGCGCCCGGGACTCGCTCGGGGGGCAAGGTCCCGGGAGCCAAAAGGCGGCGCCCGGGACGTACCCCGGAGGCACGGTCCCGGGAGCCTAAAAGGCGGCGCCCGGGGCAGGCACCGGAGGCCACCGTCCCGGGCCAATGGCGGCGCCCGGGACCCGCCCGGGGGGCACGGTCCCGGGGGCCAAAAGGCGGCGCCCGGGACGTACCCCGGAGGCACGGTCCCGGGAGCCTAAAAGGCGGCATCCGGGGCAGGCACCGGACGCCACTGTCCCCGGCGAATGGCGGCTCCCGGGACTCGCCCGGGGCAGGCACCGGAGGCCACCGTCCCGGGCCAAATGGCGGCGCCCGGGGCAGGCACCGGAGGCCACCGTCCCGGGCCAATGGCGGCGCCCGGGACCCGCCCGGGGGGCACGGTCCCGGGGGCCAAATGGCGGCGCCCGGGGCAGGCACCGGAGGCCACTCTCCCCGGGCAATCATGAACTTACCTGGACTTGACCGCGTGGAGATTTCCCCCAACAGTAACAAATGGAAACAGCAAGATGATAGTAAGGACAATCAATATTGAAGCAATTTTGATCCCAAAGATAGCAAGTATGGCAAGTACGAACCCCCGGATTTTTTTTTTCACTGCGCAGTTCTTTTGTGCGCTGCCTCTTTTTGATAATTTTTTTTTTATTTTTGTTTGATTTTTCTGATATTTTTTTCAAGTGCAGCAACACAGAAATATGGAAACAAAGCAGGTTCCCCTCAATTTGGAGGTAAGGGGTGGCCGATATAAATTCTGGTGCTTGCTTCGAAAACCGTGCTAAAACTTCTGGGGCCGGATACTCGATCTTCCAGAGGGATTTTGGCCTCCGAAATTTTGCCAAAACTGACATAGTGGGTAAATTCCAGTGTAACTTTTCGTTAGCTTCGAAACGAGTGGTCGTGGAGCTCAAACGGAGTTCGGATGCAAAAGTTATGGCCGTTTTAGTGAAGGTGCTTTGGATCAGGGTTTCTGGGCAATGCGAACTTTCGTTTTCGCAAGTAAGGAACGTGACGGTGGGTTGGTGGGATGAACAAAGGGGAGGCTAGCGATACAGGGTGTTTGACACAAGGTGGTTTGCGACCTATCTGGGGTTTGCGAAGCAGGACAGTAACACAAGGCGGCTAGCGGGGGCAAACCGAGTAGGACTCGATTTGGTTTTCTGGATGTTTGGCGGTGGTAGGATGGACGATGCAACGGGGAGGTGATGGATAGAACTATGAACACAATCTAAACCAGTAACCAGACAATGAACTAAGGACACAAACTCAACAACGCTCACTAAAAGCAAAGATTGCGAAGGCTCGAAGTGGTTTGGACAGCGGAAGACTATGACCTAATTTTTTTTGGCTTTCTTTTCTGGACGATGGGTAAAATGATGAACAATGAACAGATGGGATACGAGATACCTGACGGGAAACCGGAGCTCTGATACCACTTGATGAGGAATGGGGCCCCGATCTTCCGACAGGTAGGGGATAGTTTGATTGGTGGAGATTCGACGTTGACGATCCGACTTTCGACCATAATCGATCTAGGCCTGCAATCGTTACACCACTGCTCCATTCGTTATCAACCGTATCGAGGCACGATTGACCTAGCCACGAAGGCCTGTTCCTGCAAGCAAATCAAAGAACACGTGCAAGAACACAGAAGAAGCAATCTCGAATTGCAAGTATGAATTAAGATCACGAAGTGTTGGGATTCCACAAACTGAAAGACGGCGAACTGCGACAGCAGAAAAATTCTAAGCAAAACCCAAGTCTAACAATGATGGCTACGAGGTTTTAATATGCGAGAGGGGTGGCATTTAGGGTTTGGGGCACACCCCCCCCCCCCACGCGGGATACACGGGCCGAGGCCCAATAGACAGGTGATGCAGCACCGCACGGCCCAATAGAATCTAGTCTCCACTTGTTTTGACAATTGTGATTGACTCAGAAGGATTTTGGATGTGGGATCAGATCCATTGGAAAGGTCTCATCGAGGGCTTCTTCGTAATGTACTTGAAGGCCCCAAACGGAGTTCATATGCATCTGCTACGCCTGTTTGAAGACAGGCTGCTCCGCCATGGCCGACCCGGACTCCAGCTCGCGGTAGACTTGATTCCCGACCCTTCTTGGCGCAAAGTGACACCCTCGCTGATCAACACCATGATTCCTAGTGATTTAGTTGACGTGCATGTGCCCTTGTTATTGGTCCTTGCACAACGGGTGTTGGAAGAATGGACGCATCGTTAGGGGTGATGTCCTCATCAGGTATGGTTACATCTGAGTAAGGAGAGACTAAAAGGTGAAGGTGAAAAGCTCAAACCAATACGTTATGGTCCTTTTCGGGTTTGGCGGAAAATTGGTACTAATGCTTGTCAGCTCGAGTTACCTTCGTACATGGATATTTACTTGGTTGTCAATGTTGAGCACCTCAAACTCTTCGAGCCTTCTATGCTGGATGATGAGCCTGATACCATAGTACCATCTATTGAAGACTTGGTCTATCAACGAGAAGAACCTCTACCTGACAACGTGATCTTGGAGAAGAAGGTGAAAACCACTACAGTAGCACACGAGACACGAGAGTCTTTTCGAATCAGCAGGAAAGATCAACAAGCACATGCGGCAAAGTGGTACACCTGAGAAGTTGGTCAATCTCAATTCCCACATCTCCAGTTTTGATCCAGTGGTCACCAACGGGGGTTGGCTCCTTCTCAACAGGGGAGTCATGAGCCAGGAGGATCTTCGGGTCTTTCAAGTCGATTTCCAAAAGACTTCACGACCTATTCGAGTTCGGAAAGGCTTCACGACCACAGAAGGGTTTGCGACCTTGGAAAGGGTTCACAACCTCAGCAAGGATTGGATCTTTGGTCGTATTGTATTCCGATCAATATTTGTAACTGAGTCCTATCTGTTTAGGTTTAGTTAGTTGTCTGAGTCTAATACGTTTAGGTTATTGAGTCTGATATGTATTTATACGATTGGACTATAAATACTTTGTAATAGTTTTAGTTTAGATCATCGAGTCTAGGTTGAACTTATTTAAGTCTTAGACACATAATTCATCGACTTAGGCGAGTGCGTCCTATTGTTCGACGTGTATAAGATCTTTATTTTCAATAAAGAGTTGTGCTATCTTTTGAACTGTGTTTTCGATCAGCTTGGGTTTTGGTAATTCTGAGTAAGATCCCATTATTCCGCATATTAGCATCTGATCGAGTATAGCCAAAACCCATCTATACTTCAATCAGAGCAAACAGTATTCGATCAAGGCTAGATCAAAACCTGGTCTAGGCTTGAATCAAATCACGTCTTGACTATAGCTCTACTAGACATAGTGGGCAATGCCCATAGAACGGAGTAGAGTTCATCTACCTAAGCCACCGAGCACAACTTAAGGTGGTCAAAAACGCATTTCTTAACCCCTTCTATTATCTACACATTGGCGCATTCAACTGCACCATTACTCTACGGATGAGCAACGGATGTGAACCAAATTTTGGTCCCAATGTTGTCGCAATATTCTAGAAAAAGACCACTAACAAATTGGGACCCATTGTTTGTAATGAGATGACTTGGAACGCCAAATAGTGTCATTATGTTCTTTTGAAAGAACTTCTTCGCCACAGCGGCGGTAATGTTTTGGACTGGTTCAGCCTGATCCATTTAGTAAATGTCTCAATGGCTACGAACAAAAACTTGTATCCATTGACAGCTTGGATCATAGGACCCACAATATCTATTCCCCATATGGCGAATGGCCAAGTTAGGAGAATAGTTTGTAATGCATATGCTGATTGATGAACTTGCCGAGTATGAAATTGACACTGTGGGCATACTTTGACCAATTGCATGACATCATTATGTGCCATAGGCCAGTAATAACCTTGACGAAAAGCTTTTCCGACCAGCGTCCGATAGGATGCATGTGCACCGCACATGCCTCCATGAATTTATCTCAGAAGGGATTTTCCATCTTCTTGAGGAATACAGTGCATAAGTACTCCTTGAGCACCTTTTCTGTACAGGGTTCCTTCGACCAGTATGTACATGCGCGCTTTTCTAACTAATTGATCGCTCTCAGTTTCGTCCTCAGGCAAGGTCCCATGTGCAAGATAGAATCTCAATGGTCGAATCCAATCTGCTTCCTGCTTGAGGGTGGCGACGTTAGTCATCACCTCTGGTGCCTGTGCGATGGTCGCAATTGAGGGCTATTTTAAGTGCTCAATGAAAACTCCTGCTAGAACGGATGTGCGTAAGGAACCAATTTTTGATAATTGGTCTACGAGAATATTCTTCGTGGAATGAATTGGACTTCGAAATTTTTGAAGTATTTTTCTAATTTCATCACTTCGTCTAGGTATAGAGCCATTGTCTCATCAGAATAGCTGTATTCCTTATTTACCTGGTTTATCACTAGCTGTAAATCTCCCTTCACTACTCCGAGGGATTTGGCTGCTCGAAGCCCGACTAGAAGATCTTCATACTCTACTGCATTATTGGTAGCAACAAAGTGTAATTGTGTGACATACTGGAGTTGGTCGCCCTGGGGCGTGATTAAGACCACTCCAGCCCCTGAGTTTGCAAAACATTGAGAGCCATCAAAATACATTGTCCAGTGGTCGGTATTTTCTAAATCCACTGGTTCTTGCACAAGTGGTTCGAGATTAGTCCATTCGACCACAAAATATGCAAGATTTTGAGATCTAATTGCTACTCGAGTGGTGAAATGGAGATCAAATGCTCCGAGTTCTATCTCCCACTTTGCAACTTGACTAGTTACTTCCGGATTTAAGAGAATATCCCCCAAGGGAAAGGACGAGGGCACGAATATCTTGTGTGCTTGAAAGTAATGTCATAGCTTTCTGAAAGCCATTAAGAGAGCGTAAAGTAACTTTAGGACCTTAGGGTAACACTCCTTTGGTCCATTTAGTACTTCACTTACATAATAAATTGGTGATTGAACATCTTCCCTTTCCGTGACCAGAATAGTGCTGACCGCGTGAGGGGTACCAGCCAAGTATAGGAGTTATGGCTCTCCCGTATTCAGGGAAACCAACACTAGAGCAGTTGATAAATACGCTTTTACTTCTTGAAAGGCTTTTTCAGCTTCGTTTGACCACTGGAATACATTGTGCTAACCTAGAACCTGAAAGAAAGGTAATCTACGTTCGCTCAACTCTGAAATAAATCGACTTAAGGCCGCCATTCGACTGGTTAGGCTTTGTACCTCCTTCGTGGTCGAAGGAGATCTCATTTGCTCAATGGCCCAAATTTTCTCTGGATTAAACTCAATGCCTCTTAAACAAACAAGGAAACTTAAAAGTTTACCAGAAGAAACTCCAAAAGAGCATTTTTCAGGATTTAACTTAATTCCTTGTTTGTTCAAATTACAGAAAGTCTCAGTGAGATCACCTATGTGACTAGAGGTTTTCAAGCTCTTTACAACCAGATCATCAACATAAACTTCTAAATTATGCCCTAGTTGAGATAAAATGGTCTTCTACATCAAGCGCTGGTATATGGAACCAGCATTCACTACTACAGAAGTGCATTCCACTAACCCGTATTTTCTAACGGTTATAAGCAATCTGGGAAAAATCCGATATAATAGGACGACAGCGGCGGAAAAGAGGCATTTTACTATCGGTTACACACTAGTTCAACGTTAGTGAAATGCAAATACTTTTTACTATCGGTCATTACTGTACAAACCGATATAATATATTAAAAAGTACTATCGGTTTTCCATTTTTAACTGATAGTAAAATTACGCACTTTATACTATCGGTTATTACTGTACCAACCGATATAATATATTAAATAGTACTATCGGTTTTTCATTCGTAACAGATAGTAAAATTACTCACTTTATACTATCGGTTATTACTGTACCAACCGATATAATATATTAAATAGTACTATCGGTTTTTCATTCGTAACTGATAGTAAAATTACGCACTTTATACTATCGGTTCGTACTGTACTAACCGATACAATATAGTAAAGTTTACTATCGGTTATATAAAACAAACCGATAGTAAAATGACTTCATATAAACTAATGGTTATGACAGTGGGGACCTTATTTTACTATCGGTTTGTATTTTTGAACCGATAGTAAAATTGTACAACTTAATTAGGTCGACCCCTGCTCTACGCTCTGCATGTTGGAATCATTTCAGCCGCGCACGACTCCAAGCTAGAGTGATCTGGAGAAGCTAGCTGAGAGGTTGATCATATTTCCATCCCCCTCGGTATTGTCATCTTCTCATCACCTCTCTCTCTCTCGATCACTCTTTCACACTCTCCCTCTCTCTCTCTACTTGCAATTCATTAAACTAGATACATGTAGCTCCAAACTAGCTAGAATGCTAGGTTGGCTAGCTAGCTATAGCTTGCTGAATTTAAGCAGCTAGCTAGCTGGCTCTTCCAATTAATGCATGCATCAAGTTAATTAGGGTTTCATATATACAAATCCATTTAATGTAATTAAGCAGCTCATGTACACACATATGGCCTAGCTAATTATGTTTCATGCATATATGCATGCCCTGAGTCATTAATTATTTATTTGAATTTATCAATTTTGTGAAATAATTGTAGATGGACCAAGAATATTGGATGTATGGAATAAAACATACTACTGTTGAGTATTTGGAGGGTGTGAATGGGTTTATTAAATTTGCTGAGCAAGAAAAGGCGAAGAAGGGAGAGAAAGATATGCATTGTCCTTGTATAGATTGTATGAACTTAAAAAGGTTCGGCAACTCTGATCAGATTAGGAGTCATTTGATTCGTCGTGGTTTTAACACACGCTATACCCGTTGGATATGGCATGGTGAAGATCTTGAGGAAACGAGCACCGCTACCACTCAGCAGCACCCAGAAGTGGATTGCAGTAATGATGATCATGATCAGAACATTGGTAATGTTCATTCGGAAGTCCATGTAGACGACGACAATTTAGATGAAATGTTACGTGATGTAGAAGAAGACTACAGCGAAAACGATTTAGCTAAATTTGAGAAATTAATTGTTGATTCTGAGAAGCCTTTGTTCCCCGGATGTGCAAAATTTACAAAGTTGTCTTTTGTGTTGAGATTATATAACTTGAAGGCAAGCAACGTTGGAGCGATAAGAGTTTCACGGCGCTATTGGATCTGTTAGCGAACATGCTTCCAGAGGGAAATGAGTTGCCAAGATCGGTTTACCAGGCCAAAAAACTATTGTGTCCGTTGGGAATGGAAATCGAAAGAATACATGCATGCCCAAATGATTGTGTTCTGTACCGTAACGAGTACAAGGATTTGCATGTTTGTCCAAGATGCGGTGCATCGCGGTATAAGCATGGGGACAGAATTTATCACAATGGATGTGATGAGGTAAAGAAAGGGCCTCCGGCCAAAACTGTGTTGTATTTTCCTGTGATTCCCAGATTGAAACGGCTGTTTGCAAATCCGAAAGATGCGAAGTACTTGTGTTGGCATGTTGAAGGTCGGAAACAAGACGGAAAACTAAGACATCCAGCTGATTCCATTCAATGGAGAAACATTAACAGAACATTCGGTGAGTTTGGCGGCGAAGTGAGGAATATAAGGTTTGGGCTGAGTACGGATGGTATGAATCCACACGGAAATATGAGCAGTCGACATAGCACTTGGCTGGTTCTTTTATGCATCTACAATCTTCCTCCTTGGTTATGTATGAAGCGCAAGTACATCATGATGTCGTTACTAATTTCAGGACCCAGACAACCCGGGAATGATATTGACGTGTTTCTATCACCGTTAGTCGAGGACTTACATAAATTGTGGAGCGAAGGGGTGCGGGTGTGGGATGCACATAAGCGAGAGAATTTCATGTTGCGGGCCATGATATTTTGCACCATAAATGATTTCCCGGCCTATGGAAATTTGTCGGGGTATAGTACGAAAGGAGGCAAGGCTTGTCTTATTTGCCTGGATGAAACTGAAAGCATGTGGTTATCGAACAGCAGAAAAACAGTGTACATGGGTCACCGCAGATTCCTTCCGATGCATCACGCCTACCGTAAGAAGAGGAAGTCATTCAATGGGAAGCCTGAGAAAGGATCAGCCCCAGTGTTTGTGACTGGTAAGGAGCTTTACTTGCGCGTGAAGGACATCAAAGTTTAGTTCGGTAAATGTTCTAAACCTCCAGGAAAAAATGTTTGGAAGAAGAGATCGATTCTTTGGGATCTGCCATATTGGGAGCACTTACAAGTTCGACATTGCATTGATGTCATGCACGTAGAGAAAAATGTTTGTGACAGTTTGACTGGTTTGTTGTTGAACATTCCAGGAAAGACGAAAGATGGCATCAACGTTCGCCGTGACATGCTCGACATGGGCATAAGGACTGAGCTTGCACCGTTGGAGAAGGGAAAGCGGACATACCTCCCCTCGGCCTGCTATACTTTGTCAAAAAGAGAAAAAACAGAACTCTGTCAGTGCCTACATGGTGTCAAAGTTCCATGCGGGTATTCTGCGAACTTGAAAAAACTTGTGTCCATGAAAGACTTGAAACTGGTTGGTATGAAGTCCCATGATTGTTATGTACTGATGTCACAAATGCTTCCCACTGCTATCAGAGGCATTCTCCCAGTCAAAGTCAGAGAGACAATTACAAAGTTATGTTATTTCTTCAACACAATATCTGGCAAGGTACGTAAGCGTGTACTCCTAGCAAGTTAATTAGCTCCATTCGTGGAACTTGTCAGATTTTTTGGATCTGAATATTTGCTGCAACTGTGTCCTTGCAGGTAATTGATCTGGATGGACTGGACGATTTGCAACGCGATGTGACTACAACTCTTTGTCAGCTGGAGATGTATTTCCCTCCATCTTTTTTTGATGTTATGGTCCATCTAATTGTTCACCTTGTCAGAGAAATTAAGTTTTGTGGACCCGTGTTCTTGCGCTACATGTATCCATTTGAGAGATTTATGTGTATCTTGAAGGGATATGTAAGGAATCGACATCGGCCTGAGGGAAATATCATTGAAGGTTATGCCGCCGAGGAGGTGATCGAATTTTGCACCAACTATATGGCCGGGGTTGACCCAATTGGCGTTCCTACATCCCGGCATGAGGGCAGGCTTCAGGGCATTGGAACGATTGGATTTAAAGCAGTCGTCCCCTCTAGTGATCTGTATGCAAAAGCCCATTTTTGGGTCTTACAGCACATGACGGGGGTGGAGCCATACATACACGAGCACAAGGAAATGTTACGGAAACAGAATCCCTCGAATCCAGAGATTTGGGTCACCAGAGAACATAATAGGAAGTTTACTGGGTGGATCGAAAATAGAGTCCTGCAAGCTTCTGAGGGCGACGTAGATGTAGTTGTTACATGGTTGGCCAGAGGGCCTAGATTTACTGTAGGGACTTGGCAGGGGTATGACATCAACGGCTATTCATTTTACACAAGAACTTAGGACGAGAAGAGTACTATGCAATGTAGTGGAGTGACACTACTTGCTATTTCGGAGGATGCCAGGGCAGTAAGGGCACTCGACTCCTATTACGGTGTTATTGAGGAAATATGGGAGCTCGATTATGTATTACTTAAGATTCCTCTGTTTCGATGCCAATGGGTCGAAATCCCTCGAGGTGTTAAAGTTGACAATTATGGGTTTACTCTCGTCGATCTCAGTAGAGTCGCACACCAAGATGATCCATTTATACTTGCTGAGCAAGCCACACAGGTGTTCTACATCGTTGACTCGGCCAACCCAAAGTTGCACGTTGTCCTTCACAGTAAGAGACGTATTGTTGGGGTCGAAGACGTTGTGGATGAAAAAGAGTATGATCAGTTCGAGGAACTACCTCCATTTTTAGATGGAATTCTTCAATCTGTCCCTACCGAAGATATTGACGAAACAAGTTACCTGCGAGACGACCACGAAGAAGGATTATGGGTGGACAACCATTCTTGACTAATTTGCAATATGTAAGTGACGTATATTACTTGGATCTTTAATCGAAGAATTCTTCAAATCATTTTTCAAAAATTCTTTGGGAAAACATATGTAATGCATTGAGAATCATTTATGCAAATTTTCATTTCAATTGGAGTATATACTTGATTTGAGCAATAATTGATTCTTTTCACAAATCAATATGAAAACTGCAAATTTTCATTCCATCATTGGTCTTTACTGTTCATTTATTTCAAAATTATTGGAAGTCATTTGCATGGGGTTTTAGGTGTCTCTACAAGTGCAAAATGATGTACTGAGACCCATCTGCAATTGTTCTCAGGAAATCCCTTTAAGTCAAAACACAGTATTCTA